>LR738710.1:258480880-258563579 GCA_902687465.1 Secale cereale | reverse complement strand
TCTCTCACACACACAACTCCTGCTTCCACTCCCCTTCCCGACTACCGTCTCTCTCACACGCGCAAAACTCTCGCTTTCGCACCCCGACTCGTATATCTCTCACAAACATTTATCGACTAGCCTCTAGATAGGTTTATACACCCGCACACTTGTGCTTCCACTATTGCATACATGTATCTCTCCCACTCCTTGTATCTATGTAGATGTTTCTTCCCTTCTTGAGACACGCCCTCTCGATCGTGCACACACACACACTATCGCCTCATTTTAAGCTGATACCTCTCGCAAACACACTCTTTGTGTCTTCGTCACACATGCACTCCGTCCTCCTCCTCTCTCCCTCTCTCTCACACACATGGGCTTTTTGCAACAACTAGCAAGATGCCCATGCATTGCACGGAACATCAAGATGCATTCGTATGAGTAGTTTCTCTTGTGGGAGAAAATGGTGAACAAGGGAAGGCCTTATTTGCAAGTGTGGAGAGGGGTGTGGGTATCTTTTTGCAAAATTGCCATAGTTTCCTTCTTATCCGTCAGATATAGATCGGACGGCCTATATTGCAGGATGGCAGGCACACGATCATCACCGACTATGCTTTTTATAAGAGTAGGGATAAAAACAGAGTTGGTGATGATGGTGGGCCTGCCATCCTGCAATATAGGTTGTCCGGTTTATATCTGACAGATAGGAACGAAGCTATGGCAATTTACCCGCACTCCTCTCCACATTTGTAGATAAGGTCTTCCCTCGTTCATCCTTTTCTCCCACAAGATCTTGATGTTCCGTGCAACGCACAGGCATCTTGCTAGTAAGAGTAGAAATTAGACATATACCACTTCTCGAATCTTGAAACCAACAACATTCCTCCCTTATCTCATCAAAACCGCCAAAGGAATATATTTTGAGTGAAACATGACAATTTTTTAGTGATATACGTATTTCAAAACTAGACTTTTTTCTATCAAATCGATGAATATGCATTAATCTACTCAGATCGTGTGGCAACGCATTGGCACATTGCTAGTCTCTACTACTATAGTACATAACTTCTTGAATTCAGGTTATCTATCCGCCAAGACTAGGGAGCAATTAGTGGCCATTTGATTTGTTCCACACAATACCCAACTCAAGTGATCTAACGGCTCATGTTTCTTGGATTCGCTCTGTACGGCCACTGGCCAAAGTGACTCCAGGAACTTTCTTGAACCCTCACGATGCTAAATGCCCACACACGGGCTGGTGCAAAAGTCTGCTATTTACCATCTTTTGTGGCTCTGAACTTTAATGCTTAACAACTGGAGGCCTGTAATATCTGGCAAACAACAACGACTCACTAAACAACGAATGTTTCACAAATCAAAGTACTCAACGTTTGTATGATTATCCCCCACCTCCGGGAACTTCTAATACAGCAATTTGATAACCCTTTCTCAAAATGCAACAAATTGAACAATAAAGTTTGTTACATGTTCAATACAATCTTAACAACCATGGGCAGAATAAGCCACCTTTTTCCGAAAAAAATACGTGAGTAAGAAATACGTGCATAGCACGTGCCTTCTACTAGTAGTTATTAGTATATTTTTTTGGACACCGGACAAATGGTGGAGTACATATACGAAGAGAAGAGGCGCACGCACGCAGTCAGTCTCTCGCTGTCTCGCACACACGAGTGTTACGTAAAGGCAATGTTAACAAATAAACCCTAAAACCCTAGGTGCACGATTTGTGCATTCGTGGGTACCGGGTACGTGGTGGAGCGCACCTTTGTAGGAATAGTCAGCTCATGTGATAATTTGATCCGTAGGAGTTGATGGTCGGGACCACAGGTGAACAACTTGGAGGCATTGGCTCGCCAGTTGCCACAGATCGAGTAGCCATGTTTAAAATATCAATTTTTAGCGGGGTTAAGAGTTCCGATTTTCAATGGCGCGTTATAAGTACTAAGTAGTTTTTAGAACAATTGGTATGGAGCGAAAATGGAATTCATAGTACTACGTACCTCCTTGGCGTATGGTTGTATGGGTTTATGTTGCAAGATCTTGAACCTGGTAGTTCTAGGGCAAATACTATGTTTAGATTTAGATGTTGGTTTTCAGTAATGAAAGTTAGAAGGGGGAAACCCTTCTTTGATTAGAAAAAAAACTACTACCTCCGTTCTGGTTTACTAGTCCCCATCCTATTTTGGGTCAAAGTTTGTCCACGAATTTTACTTGTAAAATGTGAATGGAAACGAGATTTTGTTATACGCAAACAAAAAAGGACTGGAGGGAGTGATTGCTCTGATACGAACGCGACCTCTCATAGGGCAGGCATTGAACCGGCGCGCCGGCCAAGAGGGCCCCACTCGCTGCAGACCCTGCTGAACACGCCTCCTCGCCGCATGCAACTGGCTTCAGACTGCCCCGCCTGCCTTCATTGAATCCGTGCGTGTGCCAGCAACACGTCCTTCCGCGAGATGGCCGACATTTTAGAACACAAAAAATGACCAAAATATAATTAATTATGCATGGTCTTGACTTGTTGTGCTCGCACTGGTAGCAGGAACTAGAGGTTTTTCTTTATTCGTAACTCTCCTCAAAAAAATTTGGCTTTGAAGTGAATCATGGTTGTGGACATTATGTGTGAATGTGGAGATATCTGTGAACATGAGTTTGATGTGGAAGTTGAACTTGGATTGTCGGGCTTGCGCGTGAACTATACCATGTCCAATGCTTCGTCTGTTATTGTTTGGAAAGTAATTGCTCTTATTACATGAACCAAAAAGAATATATTTTGTGCCACATCAGTAGATGCACGGACATCACAACATGCATGCTGACTAGATAAACATTTGAACCTAGCTACTATGAAGGAAATTTTGTATTGACAACAGTTTTAGATAGCAGGAGACGCCTAGCCTGTTCTGCCTCTGCTAGCTTATTTCTGGCTTCTTCCATCTCTTCTTTGGCATGGGTGAAGAGAGCATCTGATTGCTCTTTTTGCTTCTTCTGGAACTCAGCTACATTCTCAAGGGTTGTTGTACGCTTTCTTTCAGCCTTTACTAGAGCCACGAGGACACGAACAGCTGACGACTCCACCTGGCTTGTGTGTAATCCAGCATCATCTAGGAATTTGCACATTGTGTCCAATCCGACATCATTATGGAACTGGCACCTTCTGTGTAATCCAGCCTCATTCTGGAAACATGATCTCGAGGTTGACCATACTTCCCTCCTCGCAGGAACTGCATCCTGACATGAAGTTACTCCTTATTTAGATAATTACTCAGAGCAACCCAGATCCATTTAGTAGAAGCCAGATAAACAGAACTGGGAGAAGTGAATTCAAAAGAAAAAATATATAAAAACAGACTACCAGGTGAGAACACCCACTTCCTACATCAAGCTAAAAACGAAAGCATTAGGACGATTAAGACTCTTCTTATGACACATCAAAGAACACGAGGCTTAAGAGAAACAAAAACTACAACATATACACATCGA
Organism: Secale cereale; assembly: GCA_902687465.1. NCBI lineage: Eukaryota > Viridiplantae > Streptophyta > Magnoliopsida > Poales > Poaceae > Secale > Secale cereale. The sequence continues at coordinate 258,560,093 of LR738710.1, read as the reverse complement.
AGAACACGAGGCTAAACGAAAGTAATTGAAAGGGTGTTACTTACCAAAGCTAGTTTTACAGGTTCGGTGCAACTCCTCTTTAACTTGCCATGCTCCTTGAAGATGTCCCCAATATCCCGTGTTTGGTCTTCATTGCTCCTCTGCATGTTCGCACTCGTGGTTTTAAAATCTCAACATAGCAAGAAAAATATACTACTAGTAATACTCGCGCACCTTGTGGGCAACATTAAAGCACTCGTCTGCCATGTTAGGGCATCTCCAATAGTTTGTATGTAGTATTATTGGTAAAATTTTCCATCTCATCAACCAACAAGGGATCATACAAGTACTCCAATGGTTGCATCTAAATTATCCAATAGAATAAGAGATCATAAATGTGATTGCTCTCTATTGAACCTTGGAGCTTGTGCAAGAGCTGTTGGTTAATCTACATACAACATTCCTCTCTTTCCTCATTTATTTGTTGCCACATCATCACATATCCTAGGTGGCAAAGTTTACCAACACCTATCTTACAGCTATTGGAGATGCCCTTAGAGCATCTCCAACAGAATTGCAACACGCAGCGCTATAAAAAATCGTTTACAGTGATGAGATCGGAAGTAGAGATAGAGAGTAGAGGATAGTTCTCAGCATAGATAGATAAAAATATATATTATTCAACTACTCCTCCTCGTCCGACTCCTCCTCGGTGATGTCCTCCTCCGACGTCTGATTGTAGGCCTAAAGAAGCCGATCATCGTCGGATTCCCAAGGCGACGCTGCTCCTAGCCTCATGTTGAATTGAGCGTCCGCTTTCCGCCTACGCTTGTTCTCGCGATAGACTGCTCGCTCCACCCTCCTCTTATCCCTCTCCGCCCTCCTTTGTTCATAGAACTCGTGCTCGTTGATGATGTCCTACAAGAAGCGTTGGCGCCACAACACCATGGCTTCCTTGTCCATCTCGGCGATGCCGAGACGGTGCAACCACCTCCGGTGGTCGCGACGATCCTCGTCGGTGATAAGCCGCGGCAGAGGCGCGAGCTCCTATGCCCGCTACCGCGTCGGCACGTTGGGGAAGTTCAATGTTCTATGAGGCCACCAGAGGCACCACGACGCCATGTCGTACGCGCGGGCAGCCTCATGGGCGGTGTCGGAATTGTCGAGGCCGAGGCGATTCCCGCGGAACCGGATCTCGGCGGAGAAGCCGCCAGAGGGGTGCGCATGGACGCCGCGGTATCCCCAAGTTTCTCGGCGACGGGGCGGCATGGTGGCGTGGCGGCGGTGAGGCGAGAAAGAGCGGGGAGAGAGAGCGGTGGCGAGGCACAGAGCGGGGAGAGAGCGGTGGCAAGGCACCCCTCTCCGCATTTGCAAATAAGGCATTCCCTCATTCATCCTTTTCTCCCATAAGATAAACTGCTCATACAAATGCATCTTGATGCGTGCAACGCATGGGCATCTTGCTACTTCTAAAAAACTATCCATCATTTGCCACACTACTGGTTGCAGATGAAATACCTACCCAAGCACAGCGCGATACAGGAGCGCCGCACAATTACTAGCTGATATTCTATTGGAAAATGGAGGCTATAACCAATTACTTTTATGGGAACAATAGCACCCAGAAAATTTGAAGGGTAGGTATGAACAAAATTGGAACTGCACATGTACTGCTAAGTGATTCAATACACACATTACCAATCGATGAGGACAACGATGGTCGCGCGAGCCTCTGTGAGTCATGGTCGGCAATGGGAGTCAATTCATTGTCCACGACGGTGGTGCTTCTGCGTTTGGCATCGGCTTCCGGGAAGCAGATCCGAGACCGTGGAAGACGGTGTCGGGGATGAGGCTCCGTGTACGACGACGATGGTGGACCGGCTCGAGTGCGGTGTACGAGGTCGTCGATGAGGCAGATGCGCTGCGGTGGACGAGTGCGCCGATGTAGAAGGGGAGGAGCACGAAGGCTGCGGTGCCGTGGAGAAGTCTATTTTGCGGTGGGGATAGAAAATGGGGAGTATTCAGGTGTACTACTCTGGGTGCTGGGGTGGGGTTGACTGGGCAGGGTGAACCTGAAGTTACGAAAATAGCCCCTTACCAACCGTCATCTGTCGGCCTGTTCCGAAGGCTATGATGGTAACTTCCCACTGCTCGAATCAGGGTCGCGGGAGACTTTCCCGCCGACCTCAAAAATTTTGTGACACTAAACTCCCCGTGTGGCGTGTTGGGTGACTCGGCTAAGCAACTAGCGAGTAGTACTAGTAAACTCTGAATATTAGGTTTGACCAAAGTCAAACTTCCTAAAGTTTGACCAAGTTTATAGAAAAATATAAACATTTACCATAACAGATATGTATGATGTGAAAGTACATTCAATAATGAATCTAATGGTATTTATTTGTTATTGTATATGTTAATATTTTTTGTTATAAACTTTCTGAGAGTTTACAAAACTTGACTTTGACCAATGCTAATACGCACACATAAATAAAAACGGAGGGTGTACACATATGTTTTCCTAGTATGTAGTGAATTAATCATTTGTTGAAATTGTGAAATAAATATATTAGGCTACTGACTTCGAATGCAATGGTCTATACAATTCAATAGTTACAATCATTGTCGAATTCCAAGATGTATACGAGGTCTATAGTACCCCCTCCATTTTTATTTACTCTGCATATTAGGTTTGACTGAAGTCAAACTTTGTAAAGTTTGACCAAGTTTATAGAAAAATATATAAACATTTACCATAACAAATCTATATGATGGGAAAGTACATTTAATAATGAATCTAATGGTATTGATTGATTATTGTATATGTTAATATCTTTATTTATAAACTTTGTCAAAGTTTACAAAGCTTGACTTTGACCAAAGCTAATACGCGAACTAAATAAAAACGGATGGAGTACTTCACAACATGCTCAAACTCACATAATCCCAGTCAAATGACAGTCAAAATGCATTTCATAGTTATTACTTTGTAGGATGCAACAAAACCAACAATAACTCTACATCAGCCATTATAAAAGCAACATTTTGAACATATCCCAATGTGTGAATGAAACGTGCAGAGAGAGCTTGCGAAGATCGAGCAGATAGGGCGGGTAAGATTGTATGTATGTGGACGAAAGAGTAGGAGACAAACCTAACGAAACAGAGAGAGGGAGATAGCTAGAGAGAGAAAGAGAGAGGAAGAAGTTAGGTCTGTGAGAAAGATGGAGACATGTAATATACGTGAGATGTGTGTGCATCCGGATGGAAGGAGAAGAGACAACAGGTTTGATGATAGAGCTGGAAAAACATGGACGAGAGGGGAAGGGTCTTGCGGGTTGAGGGAATGATAAATTTGTGCGGGGGAGAGAGGGATTGGTAATTTTGTGCGAGAGAGAGAGGGTGGGGGAGGAGTCAGTCAGCCGTCATCACATCATCCCGCTTCCAAATGGACTCGTATTCTCTAGCGCAGTGTGGTCGCCGTCTTCGATCTCCTTGATGCCCTCTTTGAAGATTGAGGTGTTGTGCATGCTGGGGTGCAGAGAAGCAGAAGCGAGAGTGGTCGCCATATAACCTTGGATGGGGATGAATTGTGTGCTTGGGGGATGGGGCGTGTGTGTGCTGTGTGCTGTGTGTTGTGTGCTATGTGTGTGTCAGATATTGAGAGAAAACAAACCTAAGGAGAGAAATGTGTGTTTATGTGACGGAAAACTACTTGCTAAACAGGGTATTCACGAAGAGATTGTGCGTGCGAGATAGAGAGCGATGCACGGGTCTTGAGGTGGGCAAGGGTCGGGTGAGGGTGTCAAAATGTGCGCGTTGATGCATGTGTTACATGCGATCGTGCGAGGGACGGACGGATCGAGAGAGATGGTTGTTGTGTTACGGATGCTCCTCTCTCTCTCTCTCTCTCTCTCTCTCTCACACACACACACACACACACACAAGTAAAATGGAAGACCGTTCTCTCATGTATACACAACTTATCAGCATCTGTCTATGTCTCACTCATGCATGATCATTTGCACATTCACACTCTCTATATCTCTATCACACGCACACCGTCTCCACATTGCCCTTCCGCCACAACACACATATGGACACATACACACGTTCTCTCTGAGTCACACATACAAAATCAGTATTAAAAAAACTAGGGGACACCTAAAGCATCCAAATCCAAAAAAACAGGAACTGGAGCTAAATTCAAATATATGGTAATATTGTAGCGTCAAGAACTTTTCCCGGAAAAAAAGTTGAGTAATATTCGGGGATTGTTTTCACACACAAAAAAAAAAAGTTCGGTGGATGTCCTTCGAGCGCGACACGGTGATGCACCGTTTAATCGACCGCGCGGTCGCGGTTCACACGCTTGCATAGGATTCCGTATCGTGGCTGTGGTAACTAATAAAAGCGATGCCTAAGTCTAATGTTTACGTGTGCTAGTACGGTTTTCTTTCAAGTTTGACCAACCCTATATAAAACTAAACTAAGCTCCCATACACGCACTCATCAATATGCCACCGCCGCTGTTGCGCATGCCGGCGTCCGCCTGCTCCGGCCAACAATTTCTTGCCCATCATCACCGCGTCTCCGCCAAGCCGAAGGCTTGGCCGCTCACGTCGTCTGCAGTCCCTCCTCGCGATGCCGCCGCGCTGCCAAAAACGCGAGCAGCTGGTGGAGCCGTGTCTATGCACGCAGCTTATGAAGAGGAGGACGAGCGCGTGCTCCTGCATGCCGGCGAGGAGGAACTAGTGTGTCATTTTCGTCTCCGCCCGCGTGGAGGAGGCGCGCCTGGTCGCTGTCGCGGCGGAAGCCGGTCGCGCACGCGTCGAGCCCGCAAACCGTGTGTGGACACGGAATTTACCTTCGAGACCTTGAATGGCACGTGGATCCTGCAATCTGAAGTAGCAATTTGGTCAGTCGACTCTTGTGAGACGTTTGATGCAACAGGGATGGCTAGAAGAGCTTCTTCAACCTCCGAAATAGATGCACAATTCATCTTCTCAGCCCGCCACACGCCTAACCACCTGCCACCGCAGCCGCGCCCTCCCCTGAACTGCCTGCCACCGCCATGCTCCCCCACCCCCCACCATCCGTTTAACCCCGGGCACGATCCACTTTTTTTGGCGAACTGCATTCCACACCCAACACTCATAAGATAGATCATGGGCACCCTGCCGTCTTCTTCCTTCACTCCATCGAACTTCTTTCACAAATCGACTGACCCAAATTATACTACTAGTATGAACGTATTAACTACAGTAGGAACACGAAGATACGAGCAGTAGTACCAACTGCAAGAAAAACAATAGTAAGACATAGTACTAGTATTACTGTAGGTACTAAAGAGTACAAATAACGAGAAAGAACATAAACATAGTTCTGCTGGGGCCTCAGCTGTAGCGACCCGACCCAAATGGATCGAAGTCCCTGTGCTTAAGTGTCATCTCTGGATCGGTATGCCGACACACACAGTACTCGATGAATTATAACAGAGTTCAATCACACACTTTATTACATCGAGGTCATCAAAAGAGTATTTATTACAATAATATGGCCAAAGGTCATCAAAATAAAAATAACAACGGAAGCATCGAAGGTAAATGAGTCCATCCAACTCCACGGCAAACTGAGTGCAGAACAACGACCTATCGCACCTTTAATCCTCGTCGGAAAACTCTGCAACATGAGACGTTGCAGCCGTGTAGGTCAGCACATGGAATATGCTGGCAATTTCACACCATAGAATAATAATAATGAAGAAGACTATCTTTATATGCAAATTTAGCTGGTGGAGGCTCTAAGTTTAATTTTTGCATAAAGCCAATTTTACCCTACAACAAAGGAATATTTTTTTATTTACTACAAAATTAAAATGCCATTATTGAGAAGGTTCCTCCAACTCAATCCAAAAATTCCCAAGTTATTAGTAACCCAATAATTTCATTAAGAAGAGTGATGAGATCAACCAATAATTCACTTCTAGATACTCAAGTTGTCCATAACCGGGGACACGACTAATCATGATTAGTTTGTACACTCTGCAGAGGTTTGCGCACTTTTCCCCGCAAGACTCGACCACCTCCATGATCGGAAGATCGAGACATAGTCTTTCTGAAGTATTTCCTACAAACCCTGGGTAGACCGGTACACCTACTTTCCCCTACATCAGCTAGTCTACCACGGAAAGAGGTCACACAACTTACTCAACTATGCCAGAGCCCATAATGGCTTGTGGCTGCACACGGAAGTTTCTAGGCATGAAATATCTTATGATCCCTTTGAGCCTGGGTGGCGAACCTAGGGTAATCACACGGGTACTCCGGGATTCCCCTTGGGCAAGCACTGGTTTCTCCAGGTGCCCAAAACAATCCACCCAGATTTGTATTAAAGTTGCCACCTTATGTTGTCCCGATAAATTATTATCTGCTGCAACTTGCATGTATCACACATACCAATCCCCGTTTACGAGCATGGCTAAGTAATATATGACATAACGAATATTTCCTGGGGTGATAAAAGGTAATAGGTTCCTACCACATAAACTACATAGCATAATCACATGTTCCCAATCCTACTCATGCAATCTTTGAGGGTGAAACTAATGCATAGTAAAAACTGGGTATTGAAAATTATGATCAAAGTGTGAACTTTCCTTGCTGACGTTTGTTGAACTCTAAAGATTCATAGTAGCAAGCTTCGCACTCCGGATGATCTAGCGTAAGCAAGCAATAACATACATAAGCATACAAGCAAAGATCCAAAAAGAAAACAAATAAAAGACTTCGAAAAACTCCAAAAAACACCCAAATAAAGTTTTTGTATCGAACGTAATTTTTACAGCAACAAAAATAAATGGTTTTGGTTTTAACAGAAGGTACATGTCACAAGCTTCGATTAGCAAAAAGAATCACCCAAAACGGAGTTACGAAACTCAAGTTATGGCCTAACGAAGTTTGAATTCAGATCTGCTTGAATTCAAATTTTAAAATTTTCAAAAATATATTTCGTTTGGTTCTCTGAATAGAGGATATTTCTACAAACCCGTAGGAAAAAGAATCAACTAAATCGGATCTATAGACTAAAAGATATACTAGAAACAAGATTTGGTATAGAATTTGAGATTGGAAAAATACTGGAAAAAGAACAAAAAATCGGCCAGAGACAAGTGGCGCTCTCTGATTGGCTGGCTGGTGCTCACCGGACTTGTCGCCGGAGACGAGAAAGAAGGCGGCTCCAGTGTGCTTCGGTGAAGGACGCGTGCGGAACGGTGTAGAGGACGATGAGGTGAACCACTTGATCAAATTGTGGTTGTAGATAGCTTCATGTACACACGGTGAGAGGTCGCCGGAATTCACGAACTCCGGCGAGAAATTGGCGAGGTTAGGGAGGGGGAAAAGCTCCAGAAGGAGAGGGCTTCGGACGAGGGGTGAGAGGGGCTCGCGGGGTGCCTTTTATAAGGCTTGGGGAGGTCCAGAGTTGGGTGGGGCAAGAGGTGTTAATGGCTGGAGTTTCAAGCTCTCATGGTGGCCACTAGAGAAGGAATTAAGGTGCACTAGTGAAGGGGAAGGGGTAGAGGAATGCGAGGGGGTTCCGTTCAGAGCAGTTTCTGGGTGACGGAGAGGAGGGAAGGGGTGGGGCGCTAGGGTGGGGTGCTGCCATGCCTGCGTGCGTACAAGTTTCTGTAACGATGAGAGGAAGAAGAAGAAAGCGCATGTGCATGGGACTGCTGGGCTGCGTTTTTTTTTTCTTTTTTTTAATTAGACAGCGAGACAAAAAAAAGATAGAAAATAATATATTTTTATATATAACATATATATATATATCAAAAAAATCAAAAAAATAAATCCTACAAGATGAACTATTTTTCAGAGGCTAAATAAAAACTTTATAAAAACATTTTTCTAAGAATCCAAATGAAACTCAAATTTGAATTCAAAACTTTCGGCATTGTTTTCTTCTGACTTTTTGGAGTGTCATGTTCGCTCCTCTCATACTTTTGAACTAGTATTTGTCAGGGATTTTTGAAATAAATTTCAGATGCCAAGTTGAATCCAAAGTCAGATTAAACTCAAATGCCTCTGAAACTTCCAAATGACACTCAAATAAAAAATGCATAGATGCTTAGCTAATAATTGTAAAACATTCCAAATTAAAAATTTGGGATGTTACAAACCTCCCCCCTTAAGATGAATCTCGCCCTCGAGATTCGGGTTGGCTAGCAAAAAGGTGTGGGTGATCCTGTCGAAGATCTTCTTCGCGTTCCCAGGTGGCTTCTTCCTCAGTATGATGACTCCACTGAACCTTGCAAAATTTGAGGACCTTGCTGCGGGTAACTCTGTTGGCAAACTCGAGAATCTTGACAGGCTTCTCCTCATAGGTCAGATCACTATCCAACTGTATGGATTCTAGTGGCACTTTATCTCTCGAAGGAATATCGGCCATCTCCGCATGGCACTTCTTCAACTGGGAAACATGAAACACATCATGAACTCCTGACAAGGCTTCGGGTAATTCCAACTTGTAGGCAACTTCACCCATGCGTTCCAAAATTCTGTATGGCCCCACAAATCGTGGTGCTAGTTTGCCTTTAACTCCAAACCGTTTAACACCTCAAAGTGGTGACACACGAAGATATGCTCTATCTCCGACTTCATAAGTTACTTCCTTGCGTATCGGCATAACTCTTCTGTCTGGATTGGACTACCTTGAGTATGTCACAGATCAGCTTGACTTTCTCCTCTGAATCTTTAATTAAATCTAGTCCGAATAATTTACGGTCTCCAACTTCATCCCACATCAATGGTGTCCTACACATCCTTCCATACAAAGCTTCAAAAGGGGCCATCTTCAAACTAGATTGATAGCTGTTGTTATATGAGAACTCTGCGTATGGCAAATTATCACCCCAACTAGATCCATAATCTAGCGCACAAGCTCTCAACATGTCCTCCAGAATCTGATTGACTCTCTCGGTCTGCCCATCTGTCTGCGGATGAAAGGCTGTACTGAACTCTAGACTGGTACCCAAAGTTTTGTGTAACAGATGCCAAAACCTTGAGGTAAATTGTGTTCCTCAATCTGATACGATGGTCCTCGGATGTCACAACCTAGTTCTGGTATGCACTAGGTTAGTTCTTGTGGTTTGCATCATGTTTAAATTTCAAATGAAATTGAAATGAGGACTTGTGAAACCCTCAGAAACCCTTTTGAAAATGACCCAAATAAAAGTTGCTCCAAAAAGGTCCAAGAAAATGTTCATGTGGCCCTCTAAAAATATTGGTCAGAGATAAAAATCAAACCAATATTATTAGGAGCTCATAAGTATTCATTTTGGGCATTTGGAATTAATGCAATAAATATTTGCATGGATATATAATTATTATATATTTTTATATGTCCAAAATTCTGGTTCTTTATTTTTAGGGGTTTGGGTTAATTCCTAGGTCCCTGCAAAATAAAATGTCAGAAGAAAATAAATGATTTAGTTTAGAAATTAAATCAAAACAAATGTCAGAAGAAAATAGAAAAGAAAAAATAATAAAAGGGGCAGCTTACCTGTGCTGGCCCAGCACAGCACGGCCTGGCCGGCCCAGCTGGCCAGCCCAGCCCGCTCCTCCCTGTCGTCTTCCTCCTCGACAGAAGGACGCGCGTGTGCTCGTCGCGCGCCGCCACGCGCCGCGCCACCTCCTGCTTCCGCCGCTGCCGACACGCCTGGACGTCTCTGGACGACGCCACGCACTCCCCTGGACCCTCTCACTCCCCCTCGGTTCCGTTCTCCCCCTCCTGGTGCTCCTCCTCACGAACGCCCGAACGCCACCGTCGCCGCCGCTCGCCGTAGTCGTGGCCACCGTCCCCCTCTCGCCTCGCCGGAGTGCCCAGAAGCTCCGCACCGCTCCTCTCCTTCTCCTCGCCGAGCTACCCGACGCCAGAAGCCCCTGGAGCGCCGTCGACGACCTCGTCTTCAACCTGCGGCCGTGAAGATCGCCGGCGACCCTGCGCCCGCTCCGACGCGTCCCCGAGCTTGCTGACGACGCCTTTGAGATCGCCGTGAGCTCCTCTATCTTTCCCCCCTTCTTCCGTGCTCGCGCCTGCCCCCCAGCCCCGATTCCTCCCGCGGTCGAGAGCTTCTCGCCGCCGGCCATGGAGTAGCCGTGGCCACAGCCGCACGGGCTCACAACGGAGCACGTCATCGTGCTCAGGAAGCTCCCAGCAGTCTAACGCACCCACTCCCTCGCCCTCACGTGCACCGTAGCCTCGTTTCCGTCGACGCCCGAACTCCGGCCGCCGCTGGGCTCGACGCCGGCGACGTTTCCGACCGCTCCAGCTGCTACCGCCTAGCGCGTTGGATGCGCAAGAGCCTGCGCATCCCGTAGCTACCCTCCGCCGCTCGAATGGTCGACGGAGGTGAGTTTCCGACGCCCTCCGCCGCATTCGGCCTCGCCGGAGGCTAACCGCCGGTGGGTTTTGACCCAAACCCACCGGGTTTGACCTCCCCTGAGCCTATGACATGTGGGGCCACCTTTGACTAATTTTTAGTTTAGGGTTTTAATTAGGTTTTAATTACTGACATTAATCTAATTAGACACTGACATGTGGGCCTTTGTCTGTTTAGTTTAGTTTTAAACTTTGGTTATTTAACTGTGTCACTGACGTGTGGACCCCACACGTCAGGTTTGACCCTGGACGGTCAGTTGACCTGCTGACCTCAGCCTGACGCAGTGCTGACGCAGTAAATGTTTTCTGGGTTTTTAAATAAATCAGAAATGATTTATTTATTTCAGAAAATAGCCAAAACTTCTAAAAATCATAGAAATTCAACCGTAGCTCAGAATGAAATAATTTATATATGAAAAATTATCAGAAAAATTCAATCTATCCATCTGTACCATTTTCATGCATGACAAATGAAGTTATACCTACTGTTTATTTGAAAACACCTATTTAGCATTTAAAATGCTTATTCTAAAATTGCATTTGAACCCTTGGTTCAAATGGACTTCTTTCAAATTGAATGCTAGTTGCACTAGCCCAAACAACATCATAACTTCATGCCATATTCATGCATCATATTGTTGCATATGCTTGTGTTTGATTGTCGGCACCTTTCTTCTCGATAGGTCCAGCTCCGGAGACCGATCCAGAGTACCTGTCAGAGGAGCAGTGTTCTGCACGTTGTTTTACCAGGCAAGCAAAACCCCCTTGTTCATTCCGATACAATCCCTCTCTCGCTCCTGCTCCCTGTTATTGCATTAGGACAACAACGATCTCAACTGCTACTTTATGATGCGGTAGTTGAACCCATTCCTCTGCATGACCTGTCTTCCCACAGTAAATAGTTGAAACCCACTAGCATGTGTAGGAGTTGATTGAAGCCATGTTGTGATCTTACCATGCCTTGCTTGCTATTGCTTAGAGTGTGTCAGGTCTGATTCATCGGGAATGAATTAGAGTGAAATGATATGTTCTGATGCTGAGGGTTAAGTGTGTGAACACGATTTGGTAAAGGTAGTGGTGAGAGGCCATGTAGGAGTACATGGTGGGTTGTCTCACTGGAACCGTCCCTAAGAACTGAGTTCTGTGTATGTTGTCCAATGATCAGCTACTACCACGCATTGGAATGCTTAAGTGCCCCTCTCGACTTATTAATCAACATGATCTCTGTCCAGGAGTTGCAACTAGTTTCTGGCGTTTGTAGGTAGTGTTATTTCTCTACCAGGTGGCACCCGCAGGGTGGGCTTGGGACAGACTAGGCACACGTGGCCCGGTGTACCGAGTGGCACCCGGATGGTGGGCTCGGGAACCCTGTACACATCGTTTGGGTCCGTGATGGAAACCTCGGCCGGACTCCCTTGCGGATGGAACCCGAATAGGCGATAAACCTGGACGAGAGACTTGTGTGGTTAGTCAGGTCGTGGCCGACACCCTCGCCAGGCTTCCGCTTGAAGGTTGCCGAGATACACGACGTGTACCTGGCGGTAAGTGGCGAGAGCGTGTGTGAAGAAGTACACCCCTGCAGGGTTATCATAATCTATTCGAATAGCCGGGTCCGCGGATATGGACTTCTTGGATGCTTACGTGGTACATAGACAACTTGAAGTGGATACTCTAAAATACTCCAGACAAGTGTGAGTGCTATGGATGGCCTTCTCGTAGGGAGACGGGGATGAATCCATAGTGGTGTATTGTGTGGTGCTTAGTGGACTCGTGTGCGCCACCTCAAAAGAGTTACCAGCAATCGTAGAATAGGATAGCCACTGAGTCAAAGCTGGCTTGCTGCAACTAAACCCCACTATGCCTTCTTGATACAAGTGCATGTAAGATAGGATCTGATGTAAGTCTTGCTGAGTACCTTTGTACTCATGTTTGCTTAATTTATGTTTTGCAGATAGGATTGATGTCTCACTAGTAGTTCCGCTTGGACTTCGACAAGTAGCTTGATACCTCAGCTACGATCTTGGACGAGTGTTGTAGATAGTCAGGCTCTTCAGCCTTTTTCATTTGTAGATGTCTGTACTCAGACATGTAGTGCTTCCGCTTGTTGCTTGTATGCTCTGAATGTTGGGTCGTGAGACCCATGTTTGTAATACTTGGCTCCTCGGAGCCTAATGAATAAATACTTTGTTTATTAGAGTCTTGTTGTGATGCCATGTTGTATTTGCACATATTGAGCATATTGCGTGTATGTTATTGAAATGCTTGGTATGTGTGGGATCCGACACCTAGTTGTTTACCCTTGGTAGCCTATCTTACAGGGAAATGTCTCCTAGTGTTTCCACTGAGCCTTGGTAGCTTGCTACTGCTCCGGAACACTTAGGCTGACCAGCATGTGTCCTTCTTCGTTCCTGTGTCTGTCCCTTAGGGGAAATGTCACGCGTTGTTCCTTTAAGTCCTTGTAGCTTGCTACGACTTGGGATCATACATTGATGACCGACACGTTCGTTGCTGGGTCATGAATGCCTGTCTCTGTAATTTAGTGCCACTTTTGGTTTATAACTGGTCATGTCGGCCCGGGTTCTCTGTCATATGGATGCTAGCGATACTATCATATACGTGAGCCAAAATGCACAAGCGGTCCCGGGCCAGGTAAGGTGGCACCCGTGGGGATACCGTGCGTGAGGCCGCAAAGTGATATGGTGTGTTACATGCTAGATCGGTGTGACTTAGGATCGGGGTCCCGACAGCGTTGGTATCAGAGCCTGACTGCCTGTAGGATTACCAAGCCAAAATGGTCGAAGCTGAGTCTAGAAATTCCTTAGTTATATAAGGGAATTGATTGTGGAAGGGAACGTAAGGCTCTTTTTACTCCTTATACCTCATGTCTTCTGATCTGAGTCATCTTACCTTTCCTACGGGGTTAAGGAACTAGGCTTCCTTTTCCGTCTATCAGGATCACGAGTTACTACTCCGTAGTCCCTTAGGATTGGTTGATCAGAGTCCTAATATTGTTCCAAGTTCTTCCGGTGAAGTTGTGTAGTACTATCACAGTACCTTGAGTGATGATGTTGAGATGTTGAACTACCCTTTGTTAGCAGGATTTCTCATTCTGAGCATTTTACTGCCGTTATGCTGCCGGAATTATCCTAGTAGTTCGAGAGATACTAATTTCTTGTTCTACCTTATGCATCCTATAGTTGTTGATGTTTCCGTCTTCGGTTTCGCTTCTCAGGATGTCTTCAGTTAAGCGAAGCTCAGCTGCTCGTAGACAGAACCACGGAGATGGTAGGGATGAGGTGGATCCTCCCGGCCAGCCTTCGTTGGCAGAGTTAATGATAGAGATGGAGAGAAACAAGCGTGAGTCTAACCGCTTGTTGGCACGTATTAAGGAGAACACTGCACATCAGTGCAAGGAATCAGCAACTATCCATGACTTCATTCGTCTGAAACCACCCACCTTCCATCATCCCATTGAGCCACTCGACGCAGATGACTGGCTCCATAGTGTCACTCACAAGCTGCGTTCTGCAAACGTAGCTGAAGATGACAAGGTCATCTATGCGACTTATCACCTGGAAGGTCCTGCTAGTCTTTGGTGGCAGAACTATGAGGCCATGATTCCAGCTGGCCAGATTCCTACCTGGAGAGTTTTCACCGAGGCTTTTCGTGAGCATCATATTCCTCAAGCCCTTATCGATCGTAAGAGAGAAGAGTTCTGTAGTCTTACACAGGCTAAGATGGCTGTTGATGCTTATAGTCGAGAGTTTGAGAACCTCGCCCGCTATGCTACAGAAGAAGTGTCCACGGACGCCAAGAAGCAGGCTAGGTTTCGGAAGGGTCTCAACCCCAAACTGCGTCATGATCTCCACTTGCATCATTGCAACACGTTCCAGGCTCTTGTGAACAAGGCCATCAATGCAGAGACAGCTCAACTCACTTACGAGGAGTCGCGTAAGCACACCCTTGATTTGGGATCTTCTTCCGGTTCTAGTTCTCAGAAGCGCCGGATTTGGGTTCCGAACTCTGTTCTTCCACCCACTTATCCTCCGAGGCCATCTTGTGTGGTACCTTATCCAGCTCAGTCTTATGCTCCACCCAAGCCTATTGGCAAACCGCTTGTCAATGCGGGTCCACGACCTACCTCAGGGACTTGCTTTACATGCGGAAAGCCAGGACACTATGCACGTGACTGTTCTCAGGCCAGTCTTGCTCCACCCCAGCCCGAGAAGTCCGTTCTTCATAGTAAGACACCACGCAAGACTATCATTACCAATCCAGCTCCCACTAAACATGGACGTGTGCATCACGTCTCAGCTAAAGACGCTCGTGATGATCCAAATGTCGTTCTTGGTACACTCCTTGTCAATTGCCATCCGGCTTCGGTTCTGTTCGATACCGGAGCATCTCACTCCTTTATCTCTGAAGGCTATGCTCGTTTGCACGACATGTCATTTTGTGACATGCCAACTCCGCTTGAAATCCAAACCCCGGGATCTAGATGGAAAACTACCAGAATAAGCCATGGTAATGGAATCCTTGTTGACAGACTTGTATTCCTTGCCTCACTAATAGCCCTCAAGTCTTCAGATATTAACATCATCTTGGGTATGGACTGGATGACAGCTCATCATGCCAAGATCGATTGTTACACTAGGTCTGTTCAGCTTACACACCCATCTGGCAAGTTAGTCACTATCTCCACTAGAGTTGCAAAGCGTCAACTCTATTCTCTTAATGCCAGCCCTCTCCCAGACCTTGAAGATATCCCGGTAGTCTGAGACTTTCCGGATGTCTTTCCAGAAGAACTACCAGGTGTTCCACCTGATAGGGATGTAGAGTTCGTCATAGATCTTATCCCAGGAACTGTTCCAATTTCTAGGAGACCTTATAAAATGGCACCCCTAGAACTAGCTGAGCTTAAGAAACAACTTGATGAGTCCTTGCAAAAGGGTTTTATTCGTCCTAGTTCTTCTCCTTGGGCTTGTCCCGTCCTCTTCGTCAAGAAGAAGGATGGCACGGAATGGATGGTTGTAGATTATCGCCCCGTTAATTTGGTCACGATAAAGAACAAGTATCCGCTCCCCAGGATCAACGACCTGTATGATCAGCTCGCTGGATCCTCAGTCTTCTCCAAAATGGATTTGAGGTTAGGCTACCATCAAATCAAGATTAAAAACGGAGACATTCCTAAGACGGCTTTTGTCACTCGTTATGGCCAGTACGAGTACACCGTCATGTCTTTCGGTTTAACCAATGCTCCAGCCACTTTCTCCCGCTTGATGAACTCGATCTTCATGGAGTATTTGGATAAGTTCGTCGTGGTTTACCTCGATGATATTCTTATTTACTCGAAGAACGAGGAAGAGCATGCCGAACATCTTAGACTTGTTCTAGAAAAACTCAGAGAGCACCGTCTTTATGCCAAGTTCTCCAAGTGCTAATTTTGGTTGCCAGAAGTGACCTATCTCGGCCACGTAATCTCAGGGAAGGGCATTGCTGTCAATCCTGAGAGAGTTCAGGCCGTCCTTGATTGGACTCCGCCTGAAACAGTTAAACAAGTTAGGAGTTTCCTTGGTCTAGCCAGCTATTGTCGCCGCTTTGTTGAAAACTTCTCGAAAGTGGCCAAACCCCTCACAGAACTTCTTAAGAAAGATAAAAAGTTTGAGTGGTCCCCACAGTGTGAACACAGTTTTTAGGAACTGAAAAGACGCCTGACCTCTGCTCCCATACTTGTGCCACCGGATTTCACTAAGGACTTTGTTATCTACTGTGATGCCTCACGACAGGGACTAGGTTGCATTCTTATGCAGGATCGTCGTGTGATTGCCTATGCATCTCGACAGTTGCATCCACATGAGGAGAATTATCCTACACATGATCTAGAGCTTGCAGCTGTGGTCTATGCACTTAAGACCTGGCGGCATTACCTCCTTGGTAATCGTTGCGAGATCTACACCGATCACCAGAGTCTCAAGTATATCTTCACCCAACCAGATTTGAACCTTAGGCAAAGACGTTGGTTGGAGTTGATCTCAGATTACGACTTAGGAATTACCTACACCCCAGGCAAGGGGAATGTCATGGCTGATGCACTAAGTCGTAAGACCTATTGCAACAATCTCATGTTGCAGCAGGGCCAACCACTTCTCCATGAGGAACTATGTAAGCTTAACCTTCACATTGCTCCTCGCGGATTCCTTTCTACCTTGGTGGTGAAACCTACTCTTGAGGATCAGATCATTTCTGACCAGAAGTTTGATAGGGGTGTTGTCCGCATCAAGAGAAACATTAAAAAGGGAGTTGGTGGATGTTTCTCTATGGATGATCGAGGTGTTGTTTTCTTCGAGAATCGCCTGGTGGTTCCCAAGAATCAACATCTGCGACAATTGATCCTAAAAGAGGCTCATGAATCTCCTCTCACGATTCATCCCGGTAGTACTAAGATGTATCAGGACCTACGCCAGAGGTTCTGGTGGACTAGGATGAAGAGAGAAATTGCTGAATTCATTGCTAAATGTGACGTCTGTCGTCGCGTTAAGGCAGAACATCAAAGACCTGCTGGCACCCTTCAGCCTCTAGCTATTCCTGAGTGGAAATGGGATAAAGTTGGTATGGACTTCATCACCGGCTTTCCCAGGACCAAGAGAGGGAATAATGCTATTTTCGTAGTCATTGATCGTCTCTCCAAAGTGGCTCACTTCCTACCTGTTCGAGAGAGTATCACTGCTAGTCAGCTTGCTGACTTGTATATTTCTCGAATAGTGTCACTTCATGGTGTCCCACTAGAGATCAATTCAGACCGTGGTAGTCTTTTCACTTCTCATTTCTGGGAGAGTTTCCAGACTGCCATGGGCACCCATCTTTCGTTCAGTACCGCTTTCCACCCTCAGTCAAGTGGTCAGGTGGAACGGGTTAACCAAATTCTCGAAGACATGCTTAGAGCTTGCGTTATCTCTTTCGGTATGGATTGGGAGAAATGTCTTCCTTTCGCCGAGTTTGCTTATAACAATAGCTATCAATCTAGTCTCAAACAAGCTCCTTTTGAAATACTCTATGGACGAAGATGTCGAACACCTTTGAACTGGTCAGAAACCGGCGAAAGACAATTCTTTGGACCGGATATGATCCAGGAAGCAGAAGAGCAAGTTCGTATCATTCGTGAGAATTTAAAAACAGCCCAGTCTCGTCAAAAGAGCCAGTATGATCGTCATCATAAGGAAGTGGCTTATGAAGTTGGTGACAAAGCTTATCTTCGGGTTACTCCTTTGAAGGGTACCCATCGTTTTGGTATCAAGGGCAAGTTGGCTCCTCGTTACATTGGTCCTTTTCGCATTCTTGCTAAACGAGGAGAGGTTGCCTACCAATTGGAACTACCCCCACATCTTTCCCGAGTTCATGATGTCTTCCACGTCTCTCAACTCAGGCGTTGCTTCTCGGATCCCATCCGCGGAGTGGACCACGAAACGCTTGATCTCCAAGATAACCTCACATATCGAGAGTATCCCGTTCGCATTCTGGATCAAGCAGAGCGTGTCACTCGACGTCATAACATCAAGTTTCTCAAAGTTCAGTGGTCCCATCATTCCGAGAGAGAAGCTACTTGGGAGCGAGAAGATCGTCTCCGACTGGAGTACCCCACCTTCTTTCCGCCTACTCCTGAATCTCGGGACGAGATTCTTTCGAGTGGAGGCGAGTTGTCACAACCCTAGTTCTGGTATGCACTAGGTTAGTTCTTGTCGTTTGCATCATGTTTAAATTTCAAATGAAATTGAAATGAGGACTTGTGAAACCCTCAGAAACCCTTTTGAAAATGACCCAAATAAAAGTTGCTCCAAAAAGGTCCAAGAAAATGTTCATGTGGCCCTCTAAAAATATTGGTCAGAGATAAAAATCAAACCAATATTATTAGGAGCTCATAAGTATTCATTTTGGGCATTTGGAATTAATGCAATAAATATTTGCATGGATATATAATTATTATATATTTTTATATGTCCAAAATTCTGGTTCTTTATTTTTAGGGGTTTGGGTTAATTCCTAGGTCCCTACAAAATAAAATGTCAGAAGAAAATAAATGATTTAGTTTAGAAATTAAATCAAAACAAATGTCAGAAGAAAATAGAAAAGAAAAAATAATAAAAGGGGCAGCTTACCTGTGTTGGCCCAGTACAGCACGGCCTGGCCGGCCCAGCTGGCCAGCCCAGCCCGCTCCTCCCTGTCGTCTTCCTCCTCGACAGAAGGACGCGCGTGTGCTCGTCGCGCGCCGGCCACGCACCGCGCCACCTCCTGCTTCCGCCGCTGCCGACGCACCTGGACGTCTCTGGATGACGCCACGCACTCCCCTGGACCCTCTCACTCCCCCTCGGTTCCGTTCTCCCCCTCCTGGTGCTCCTCCTCACGAACGCCCGAACGCCACCGTCGCCATCGCTCACCGTAGTCGAGGCCACCGTCCCCCTCTCGCCTCGCCGGAGTGCCCAGAAGCTCCGCACCACTCCTCTCCTTCTCCTCGCTGAGCTACCCGACGCCAGAAGCCCCTGGAGCGCCGTCGACGACCTCGTCTTCAACCTGCGGCCGTGAAGATCGCCGGCGACCCTGCGCCCGCTCCGACGCGTCCCCAAGCTCGCTGACGACGCCTTTGAGATCGCCATGAGCTCCTCTATCTTTCCCCCCTTCTTCCGTGCTCGCGCCTGCCCCCTAGCCCCGATTCCTCCTGCGGCCGAGAGCTTCTCGCCGCCGGCCATGGAGTAGCCGTGGCCACAGCCGCACGGGCTCACAACGGAGCACGTCATCGTGCTCAGGAAGCTCCCAGCAGTCTAACGCACCCACTCCCTCGCCCTCACGTGCACCGTAGCCTCGTTTCCGTCGACGCCCGAACTCCGGCCGCCGCTGGGCTCGACGCCGGCGACGTTTCCGACCGCTCCAGCTGCTGCCGCCTAGCGCGTTGGATGCGCAAGAGCCTGCGCATCCCGTAGCTGCCCTCCGCCGCTCGAATGGTCGACGGAGGCGAGTTTCCGACGCCCTCCGCCGCATTCGGCCTCGCCGGCGGCTAACCGCCGGTGGGTTTTGACCCAAACCCACCGGGTTTGACCTCCCCTGAGCCTATGACATGTGGGGCCACCTTTGACTAATTTTTAGTTTAGGGTTTTAATTAGGTTTTAATTACTGGCATTAATCTAATTAGACACTGACATGTGGGCCTTTGTCTGTTTAGTTTAGTTTTAAACTTTGGTTATTTAACTGTGTCACTGACGTGTGGACCCCACACGTCAGGTTTGACCCTGGCCGGTCAGTTGACCTGCTGACCTCAGCCTGACGCAGTGCTGACGCAGTAAATGTTTTCTGGGTTTTTAAATAAATCAGAAATGATTTATTTATTTCAGAAAGTAGCCAAAACTTCTAAAAATCATAGAAATTCAACCGTAGCTCAGAATGAAATAATTTATATATGAAAAGTTATCAGAAAAATTCAATCTATCCATCTGTACCATTTTCATGCATGACAAATGAAGTTATACCTACTGTTTATTTGAAAACACCTATTTAGCATTTAAAATGCTTATTCTAAAATTGCATTTGAACCCTTGGTTCAAATGGACTTCTTTCAAATTGAATGCTAGTTGCACTAGCCCAAACAACATCATAACTTCATGCATCATATTGTTGCATATGCTTGTGTTTGATTGTCGGCACCGTTCTTCTCGATAGGTCCAGCTCCGGAGACCGATCCAGAGTACCTGTCAGAGGAGCAGTGTTATGCACGTTGTTTTACCAGGCAAGCAAAACCCCCTTGTTCATTCCGATACAATCCCTCTCTCGCTCCTGCTCCCTGTTATTGCATTAGGACAACAACGATCTCAACTTCTACTTTATGCTGTGGTAGTTAAACCCATTCCTCTGCATGACCTGTCTTCCCACAGTAAATAGTTGAAACCCACTAGCATGTGTAGGAGTTGATTGAAGCCATGTTGTGATCTTACCATGCCTTGCTTGCTATTGCTTAGAGTGTGTCAGGTCTGATTCATCGGGAATGAATTAGAGTGAAATGATATGTTCTGATGCTGAGGGTTAAGTGTGTGAACACGATTTGGTAAAGGTAGTGGTGAGAGGCCATGTAGGAGTACATGGTGGGTTGTCTCACTGGAACCGTCCCTAAGAACTGAGTTCTGTGTATGTTGTCCAATGATCAGCTACTACCACGCATTGGAATGCTTAAGTGCCCCTCTCGACTTATTAATCAACATGATCTTTGTCCAGGAGTTGCAACTAGTTTCTGGCGTTTGTAGGTAGTGTTATTTCTCTACCAGGTGGCACCCGGCAGGGTGGGCTTGGGACAGACTAGGCACACGTGGCCCGGTGTACCGAGTGGCACCCGGATGGTGGGCTCGGGAACCCTGTACACATCGTTTGGGTCCGTGATGGAAACCTCGGCCGGACTCCCTTGCGGATGGAACCCGAATAGGCGATAAACCTGGACGAGAGACTTGTGTGGTTAGTCAGGTCGTGGCCGACACCCTCGCCAGGCTTCCGCTTGAAGGTTGCCGAGATACACGACGTGTACCTAGCGGTAAGTGGCGAGAGCGTGTGTGAAGAAGTACACCCCTGCAGGGTTATCATAATCTATTCGAATAGCCGGGTCCGCGGATATGGACTTCTTGGATGCTTACGTGGTACATAGACAACTTGTAGTGGATACTCTAAAATACTCCAGACAAGTGTGAGTGCTATGGATGGCCTTCTCGTAGGGAGACGGGGATGAATCCATAGTGGTGTATTGTGTGGTGCTTAGTGGACTCGTGTGCGCCACCTCAAAAGAGTTACCAGCAATCGTAGAATAGGATAGCCACTGAGTCAAAGCTGGCTTGCTGCAACTAAACCCCACTATGCCTTCTTGATGCAAGTGCATGTAAGATAGGATCTGATGTAAGTCTTGCTGAGTACCTTTGTACTCATGTTTGCTTAATTTATGTTTTGCAGATAGGATTGATGTCTCACTAGTAGTTCCGCTTGGACTTCGACAAGTAGCTTGATACCTCAGCTACGATCTTGGACGAGTGTTGTAGATAGTCAGGCTCTTCAGCCTTTTTCATTTGTAGATGTCTGTACTCAGACATGTAGTGCTTCTGCTTGTTGCTTGTATGCTCTGAATGTTGGGTCGTGAGACCCATGTTTGTAATACTTGGCTCCTCGGAGCCTAATGAATAAATACTTTGTTTATTAGAGTCTTGTTGTGATGCCATGTTGTATTTGCACATATTGAGCATATTGCGTGTATGTTATTGAAATGCTTGGTATGTGTGGGATCCGACACCTAGTTGTTTACCCTTGGTAGCCTATCTTACAGGGAAATGTCTCCTAGTGTTTCCACTGAGCCTTGGTAGCTTGCTACTGCTCCGGAACACTTAGGCTGACAGGCATGTGTCCTTCTTCGTTCCTGTGTCTGTCCCTTAGGGGAAATGTCACGCGTTGTTCCTTTAAGTCCTTGTAGCTTGCTACGACTTGGGATCATACGTTGATGACCGACACGTTCATTGCTAGGTCATGAATGCCTGTCTCTGTAATTTAGTGCCACTTTTGGTTTATAACTGGTCATGTCGGCCCGGGTTCTCTGTCATATGGATGCTAGCGATACTATCATATACGTGAGCCAAAATGCGCAAGCGGTCCCGGGCCAGGTAAGGTGGCACCCGTGGGGATACCGTGCGTGAGGCCGCAAAGTGATATGGTGTGTTACATGCTAGATCGGTGTGACTTAGGATCGGGGTCCCGACATCGGAACTCCATGCAGACATACGATCCTGGTCATGTATATCTTGGCCAATTTAGCACTGGTATATGTGGTTTTCATGGGGATGAAGTGAGCTACCTTGGTCAAGCGATCAACTACTACCCAAATAGAATCATAGCCTGATCGGGTCCAGGGTAATCCTGTAATGAAGTCCATGCCAAGCTTGTCCCACTTCCAATCCGGTATCGGCAAAGGCTGAAGTAATCCTGCTGGTTTCTGGTGCTCTGCCTTAACCCTTTGACATACGTCACATACTGCGACATACTCGGCAATATCCTTCTTCATACCTGTCCACCAGAAACTTTCCTTCAAGTTTAAATACATCTTGGTGTTTCCTGGGTGTATCGAATAAGGCGAATCATGAGCCTCCTAAAGAATCAACTTCTTGATCTCTGTGTCATTTGGCACATAAATACGCTGCTCAAAACATAAGGTTCCGTCTTCATCCTCACGAAATCCTTCTGCCTTTCCTTGGTTCATCCTTTCCTTTATTTCTGCAATACCTTTGTCTAACTTCCGGGCTTCTCAGATCTTTCCCAACAAGGTGGATTGAATTTCCATTGCGGTAACAAAACCTCGTGGTACTATCTCCAATCGGAGATCTCTGAGATCATCAATTAACTCTTGAGGTAATCCTCCTGCTGTGAGGGTATTGACATAACTCTTGCGGCTCAATGCATCTGCCACAACATTGGCCTTTCCTAGGTGATAGTGCAATTTCATGTCATAATCTTTTATGAGCTCCAACCATCTTCTCTGCCTGAGGTTCAACTCCTTCTGCGTGAAGATGTATTTCAAACTCTTATGATCCGTGTAAACATCACAATGATTTCCAATAAGGAAATGACTCCAGGTCTTGAGCGCATGCACTACGGCTGCTAACTCCAAATCATGCGTGGCATAATTCCGCTCATGGGGTCAAAGTTGACGTGAGGCATATGAAACAACTCGTCCTTCTTGCATAAGAACACCTCCAAGTCCCTGACGAGAAGCGTCCCAATATACCTGAAAATCCTTGCGTATATTCGGAAGAATTAGCACTAGGGCTGTGACCAAACGTTTCTTCAGCTCCTGAAAACTAGCCTCACATTCCTCGGTCCAATTAAACTTGGTGTCTTTCTTCAATAACTCTGTCATGGGCTTTGCGATCTTGGAGAAATTCTCAATAAATCTTCGGTAATATCCTGCAAGTCCAAGGAAACTGTGAATCTCTCCGACTGAGGTGGGTGCCTTCCATTCTGTGACGGCTTCAACTTTCGAAGGATCCACTGCTATTCCTTCCCCTGATATAACATGTCCGAGAAATCCAACTTCCTTCAACCAGAA
The DNA here is from genome assembly GCA_902687465.1 of Secale cereale. NCBI lineage: Eukaryota > Viridiplantae > Streptophyta > Magnoliopsida > Poales > Poaceae > Secale > Secale cereale. Next base: position 258,536,566 of record LR738710.1, on the reverse strand, counting down.
TTCACACTTGCTGAACTTTGCATATAACTGATGTTCTCTGAGCTTCTCAAGAACCAAGCGCAAATGTTCCTTGTGTTCTTCTTTATTCTTCGAGTAAATCAATATGTCATCAATGAATACCACAACAAACTTATCCAAGAACTCCACGAATACCTTATTCATCATACTCATAAAATAGGCAGGGGCATTAGTGAAACCAAAAGACATGATCGTATACTCATAAAGCCCATATCTCGTGGTAAAGGCTGTCTTGGGTATATCCTGCTCTCGAATCTTCAGCTGGTGATATCCAGATCAAAGATCGATTTTTGAGAAAACTTTTGCTCCTTGTAGCTGGTCAAACAAATCATTGATCATCGGCAGAGGGTACATTTTCTTGATCGTCACCTCATTCAGCGCATGATAATCTACAACCATTCTCAAGGATCCATCCTTCTTCGCAACTAGAAGCACTGGGGCTCCCCAAGGTGATGAACTCGGTCGAATATAACCTTTCTCCAATAATTCCTTAATCTGCTTCTTAATTTCCTCCAGATCATTTGCGGGCATCCGATACGGTCTCTTGGATATTGGTCCGGTTTCTGGTAACAATTCAATCAAAAACTCTATGTCCTGATCCGGTGGCATGCCTAGTAGTTCCTCCGGAAAAACATCGGGATAATCCTTCACAACTGGTATTTCTACCTGAACAACTACCGAAAGAGAATTCACTTGAGTCCTCCTTGGTGTATGCCTCGACACATACTTGATCCGTTTCCCCTCTGGGGTGGTGAGAAGAATCGAATTACTGGCACAATCAATATTCCCTTCATACTTGGATAGCCAGTCCATGCCTAGAATTACTTCCAATCCTTGTGATTCTAGGATGATGAGGTCTGTGGGGAAAACGTGTCTCCCTATGATCAATGGCAACTGAAAACATCCCCGACTAGCCATATTCTCTGCTCCTGGGGAACTCACTAACATTGGTGTTTTAAGGGCTACGGTCGGCAACTTAAACTTATCCACAAACCCCCTTGATATGAATGAATGCAATGCACCAGTGTCAAAAAGAACAAGGGCTACAAATGAATTAATCAAGAACTTACCAACAACGGCGTCAGGCTGGTCATAAACTTCCTCCACATTGACATGGTTCACCTGACCTCTGGTAAAAGGATTTGGCTTCTTTCCAGAGCTTCCATTGCCATTCCCGTTCTTCGCCTCGGGACATTCGGTGGCGTAGTGTCCGGTCTTCCCGCACTTGAAACAGGTAATGTGGCTCAGATCCTTCTTTGTCGGTGTAGCGGGGTTGGAGTGATGCTGATTGTTGTTTCCTCCGTTTCCATTGCCATTCATATGTACATTATGGTTGTGTCCATTCCCTCCATGATGTGAATGTCCTCCATGGTTATGGTGAGTGTGTCCACCATACTTGCCGGATCCTGATCCATTATTTCCCGAGTACGGGGTGTAGCGGGGCTTCTGCTGAACTCCAGAGTTGTACTTTCCCTGTCTGTACTTCCTCTTGCGGTTTTCCACCTGCTGCTGGTTGCCTTCCAGAATGAGAGCCTTGTCAACCAACTCTTGATAATTGTTAAAGGTAGCCACAGTCAACTGAAGTCCCAGATCATCATTTAGTCCCTCCAGAAATTTCTCCTGCTTAGCGGCATCATCAGCCACGTCTCCGGGAGCATACCTGGATAACTTGCTGAATTCCTCCACATAATCACCAACAGAACGATTACCCTGGCGTAAGTTGCGGAACGCATGCTTCTTTAGACTCATAGCTCCGGGTCAAACATGCGTAGTACGAAACGCCTGTTGGAACTGATCCCAAGTCACATTTGCTATGGGGAATGTGGTGGTGTAATTCTCCCACCACGAAGCTACTGGTCCATCCAGTTGATGTTTGGCAAAGCGCACCTTCTCAGCGTCAGTACATCCCGTAGTGGCCAGCTCCCTTCCGATCTTGCGAAGCCAGTCATCTGTGACGATCGGCTCCGTGTTGCTAGAGAACACTGGTGGGTTCAACCTCTAGAAACGGGTAAGGTTGTCGACCAGAGGTGGTGGCGGTGGGTTTTTATTCTGGTTCTGATTCTGGATGAGTAGCTGCATGAGGGCATTCTGGTTCTGGATCAACTGGGTAAGTTCCGGCGGAAATTCCGGGTACGTCTCGGGGGCATCTGTTCAGTTTAGAGTGGATGAGAAATTAGAATAGAATAAGGGCCTAATAAGAGAAATCACTACCCATATGCTTATGATAGCAATAAAACTTCAAATCAAGCAATTCACACAAATCACACCACACAAGAAAAACCTACAGGTAAGGTCATATCCACAAGAGATATGATCTCTTCATACTACCGCAATCATTCGTTGGACTCCATTTAGTAGTGGTGGTCTGAACTAAATCTTCTCAAATCAAAGTCAATTCTAGCTTCTTCTTCTTCGTCAATGATGTCTTCATAGGTCTTGATCTCATCGGCTGAGCAACTTGGTGATGGGGTTCAACAACTATTCAGTTGAAGTAGAGAAGAGATAGAAATGAATAAAGAAGAGTACAGACCAACGGATATATAAGGAAGTCGTAAAATAAGTTTTCTTCCTATGGCTTTCCATTTCCTAGTGGTCGTGTCCTACAGTCAGCGTGTGCTCTGATACCATCTTGTAGCGACCCGACCCAAATTGATCGAAGTCTCTGTGCTTAAGTGTCATCCCTGGATCGGTATGCTGACACACACAGTACTCGATGAATTATAGCAGAGTTCAATCACACACTTTATTACATCGAGGTCATCAAAAGAGTATTTATTACAATAATATGGCCAAAGGCCATCAAAATAAAAATAAATGCGGAAGCATCAAAGGTAAATGAGTCCATCCAACTCCACGGCAAATTGAGTGCAGAACAACGAACTATCACACCTTTATTCCTCGTCGGAAAACTCTGCAACATGAGACGTTGCAGCCGGGTAGGTCAGCACATGGAATATGCTGCCAATTTCACACCATAGAATAATAATAATGAAGAAGACTATCTCTATATGCAAATTTAGCTGGTGGAGGCTCTAAGTTTAATTTTTGCATAAAGCCAATTTTACCCTACAACAAAGGAAAAAAAATTTTACTACAAAATTAAAATGCCATTATTGAGAAGGTTCCTCCAACTCAATCCAAAAATTCCCAAGTTATTAGTAACCCAATAATTTCATTAAGAAGAGTGATGAGATCAACCAATAATTCACTTCTAAATAATCAAGTTGTCCATAACCGTGGACACGGCTAATCATGATTAGTTTGTACACTCTGCAGAGGTTTGCGCACTTTTCCCCGCAAGACTCGACCACCTCCATGATCGGAAGATCGAGACATAGTCTTTCTGAAGTATTTCCTCCAAACCCTGGGTAAACTGGTACACCTAATTTCCCCTACATCAGCTAGTGTACCACGGAAAGAGGTCACACAAACTATGCCAGAGCCCATAATGGCTTGTGGCTGCACACTGAAGTTTCTAGGCATGAAATATCTTATGATCCCTTTGAGCCTGGGTGGCGGACCTAGGGTAATCACACGGGTACTCTGGGATTTCCCTTGGGCAAGCACTGGTTTCTCCAGGTGCCCCAAACAATCCACCCAGATTTGTATTAAAGTTGCCACCTTATGTTGTCCCGATAAATTATTATCTCTCGCAACTTCCATGTATCACACATACCAATCCCCGTCTACGAGCATGGCTAAGCAATATATGACATAACGAATATTTCCCGGGGTGATAAAAGGTCATAGGTTCCTACCACATAAACTACATAGCATAATCACATGTTCCCAATCATACTCATGCAATCTTTGAGGGTGAAACTAATGCATAGTAAAAACTGGGTATGAAAATTATAATCAAAGTGTGAACTTGCCTTGCTGACGTTCGTTGAACTCTAAAGATTCGTAGTAGCAAGCTTCGCAGTCCGGATGATCTAGCGTAAGCAAGCAATAACATACATAAGCATACAAGCAAAGATCCAAAAAGAAAACAAATAAAATACTTCGAAAAACTCCAAAAAAACATCCAAATAAAGTTTCTGTATCAAACGTAATTTTTACAGCAACAAAAATAAATGGTTTTGGTTTTAACAGAAGGTACATGTCACAAGCTTCGATTAGCAAAAAGAATCACCCAAAACGGAGTTACGAAACTCAAGTTATGGCCTAACGAAGTTTGAATTCAGATCTGCTTGAATTCAAATTTTAAAATTTTCAAAAATATATTTCGTTTGGTTCTCTGGATAGAGGATATTTCTACGAACCCGTAGGAAAAAAGAATCAACTAAATCGGATCTATAGACTAAAAGATATACTAGAAACAAGATTTGGTATAGAATCCGAGATTAGAAAAATACTGGAAAAAGAACAAAAATTCGGCCAGAGACAAGTGGCGCTCTCTGATTGGCTGGCTGGTGCTCACCGGACTTGTCGCCGGAGACGAGGAAGAAGGCGGCTCCGGTGTGCTTCGGTGAAGGACGCGTGCGGGACGGTGTAGAGGACGATGAGGTGAACCACTTGATCAAGGTGTGGTTATAGATAGCTTCATGTACACACGGTGAGAGGTCGCCGGAATTCACGAACTCTGGTGAGCAATTGGCGAGATTAGGGAGGGGAAAAGCTCCAGAAGGAGAGGGCTTCGGACGAGGGGTGAGAGGGGCTCGCGGGGTGCCTTTTATAGGGCTTGGGGAGGTCCAGAGTTCGGTGGGGCAAGAGGTGTTAATGGCTGCAGTTTCAAGCTCTCATGGTGGCCATTAGAGAAGGAATTAAGGCGCACTAGTGAAGGGGAAGGGGTAGAGGAATGCGAGGGGGTTCCGTTCAGAGCAGTTTCTAGGCGAGGGAGAGGAGGGAAGGGGTGGGGCGCTAGGGTGGGGTGCTGCCATGCCTGCGTGCGTACAAGTTTCTGTAACGATGAGAGGAAGAAGAAGAAAGCGCATGGGCATGGGCCTGCTGGGCTGCGTTTTTTTTTCTGAATTAGACACCGAGACAAAAAAATATAAAGATAGAAAATAATATATTTTTATATATAACATATATATATATAAAAAAATCAGAAGAATAAACCCTACAAGATGAACTATTTTTCAGAGGCTAAATAAAAACTTTATAAAAAACATTTTTCTAAAAATCCAAATGAAACTCAAATTTGAATTCAAAACTTTCGGCATTGTTTTCTTCTGACTTTTTGGAGTGTCATATTCGCTCCTCTCATACTTTTGAACTAGTATTTGTCAGGGATTTTTGAAATAAATTTCAGATGCCAAGTTGAGTCCAAAGTCAGATAAAACTCAAATGCCTCTGAAACTTCCAAATGACACTGAAATAAAAAAATGCATAGATTCTTAGCTAATAATTGTAAAACATTCCAAATTGAAAATTTGGGATGTTACATCAGCACAACACACCCTTGAAAATAAACTAAGCAACTAGTCCGCTTGACACTGCAGTAGAACCAACATGAGCGACAACACTGCCATCTACTCGGAGTCCGAGTCCACGTCCTCGACTTCGTCCTCGCCATCTTCCTCTTCCTCTTCGCCGACGCTTCTTTGCTTGAACCGGACACTAGGCTCTACTTCTTCTTCCAACCCTTGTAGATATTTAAACAAAGGTAGGCATCCATTGATGCATACAGGATGTGATCTTCATCTAATGTCTTTGACTCCCATGCACGATGAAACTCGTGGTGTGGTTTCTTCAGTTTAGCGTACGAACGATCAATCATGGCTGCTGCCAGGGTCAGCATTGAAGGCTGAGAGGAGGACACCAGGCTCTCCTTCTGGAGATCGAACGGCTGGCCTACAACGAGGCCTATCCCACCCAGGATTTCCTTGTCGTTCCTAAAGTCTACAGTAACGAATTTGACTCGGCTGCCCTTGAGGAACTTCTTAAATTCCTCACACTCAACGTCGACATGGCATATGTGGTAGACCAAGCATAAGTCATGCACGCAAACCTAGATCACAGCGGGCTTCTTCTTCTCTGCCTCCTTTAGTTTCTTCTCGCTTCCCAGGACTGTGGTATACTCAACATCTAGCCTAGCGACCCACTCATCATTTGAGTTTTCGAACATGCGTTCGAAGCGAGCAAGGCATTCTTTCACCGTTGCGGAAGAATGGGCGTAGATGACGTTGAACTCATCGCCGGTGATGGTTCTAACCTTGTGCTCACCGCGGATCATGGAGATTTGGGACGCGATGGATTTGGGAGGAGGGCTAGGATTGACGAGACGACTGGGAGCGAACTGTGTAAGGTACTGTACTAGTAGAAGACGGGGACGAGTAGGGCGTGCGAACGACGTGGGGTTGCTGGCTTGCCCGATGGATAAACGGCTGTAAGCCCCCAAAGAGTTCTCTAGAACTATGTGGGACCCACGAGATGTCATGTCTACTAGACCCATATCGTAGGCCTGACGGTATAGCTTCTCCCTGTTCGCACGCCTTGACGGCTTGTGTGTAACTTCAATTAATTCTGTCAACCGTCGCGCCTCCCACGACCTTCGGCCTATTCGCACGCCATGCCATCTTGTTTGATATTCTCGTGTGCACGATACTCCCTCCGTTTCAACTTGCATACCAAGGAGAGGCCCGTTCAAAATTTTCTGAACAAGTTGCCCCTGCTTTTGCGTGGATTAGTGTACTAGTCGCCTCAAATCCCTCCATGCATGTCACATGTAATGTCTCTCTCCTTCGGTTATGTCTCTGCATGCAAACTAGGAAGTTGCGCCAATTGAAGAGATTAATTGCTAGCGAAGCGGAAAGGCAGGGGCAGGCTGGGAAAGGTGGGCTACTCAAGGGGATCACGCAGAGCACTTGAAAAAAAAAACGAAAAAGTTATGCGCAGAGTATAAAGGATCAGAGGGAGTACCAGCTAAGATACCACTATTATGGCCAGCCTTAACCATCGCATGCAATAATTTTGTGCACCTAGCCTGGCATGTGTGGGGCGTGTATGTTTTTAATGACTTGAGACTATACCTAGCCCGGCATGCAAGATGAGACTTTATGCATCGTTCCCCATACTTGCAGGAAGCCCGTTCGTCTCCATTTCCTCTCCATGTGTGGAAACAATATGCCTGCCAGACTCTCCTTCTCCCTCCGGCGGTCCCACCACTCCACCCGGGACGCTGCTTCAGTTACTTAACTTCAGGTGCATTGGGTCTCTGACATATGGGCCCAATAGGGGTCTGGCCCACATGTCGGTGACGCAACTGGACCTGAAGTTAAGTCAGTGTAGCTCAGTCCATATCTTACGTAGGTGCGCCATTGCTCGCTATAAATACTGTGCCTCCCATGACATTCGGAAGAACGCTCATGTTCATCGCTATCTCCTCCCCCTCCCTCTCACATCGACCACCATGGCATCACCCCTCCCAAGCCCTAGGCGCCCCTCGCTGCACCGCGCGGACGGTCAGGCGTCGCCGTTCCGTTCCTCGCCGCCACTACTCGAGGAGGACGCGTCGGTGTTCCGCTCCTCGCCGCGACGCGTCGAGGTGGACGCGTCGGTGTTCCGCTCCTCACCGCCACTAGTCGAGGAGGACGCGTCGGCGTTCCCCTCCTCGCCATTACGCGTCGAGGTGGACGCGTCGGTGTTCCCATTCTTGCCAGCACGCGCGTCGGAGGACGCGTCGGCTCCCCGCTATGAGGAGAACGCCGCGCTGCCCGCCGAGCCCCCCCAGCCTTGAGGTGCTTGTGAAAGAAATGGATGTCGCCTTGTGGGAGGCTTTGCCTCGAGCCGAGCGCGCCAAAATAGAGGCGGAGAAGAAGGCCGACGAAGAGAAGCGCGCCGCGGGACAAGCTGCCTGGGAGGCCTATGTCGCGTCCGAGAGAGTCAGGCAATTGTCTCTTTGGCAGAAGGCTCGTGCGAGGGCCGTGAGGGTGGCGGAGGACGACCGTGCCAAAGCCCTGAGTGCAGTCGGGTCCAAGCGCCTCATCTACGCTTGGCGGTATGTGGACCGGGTGCACGCTTCCAGCCAGGAGGAGTACCTGTTGTCGCCAGATCTCCACAACAGTGAGATCGCGCTCGCCCGCCGGCAAGCCGCCAATCAGCACCTCGCGAGTTGCGAGGCTGAGGAAGAGGCGTTGTGTCAGCGCTCTGGGAAACGGCCGCGCACTAGGGCACTCATGGCGCGCCGCAAGCACTCTGGCAAGCGACGTGGCTTTTAGTAGGAGTATAATTTTTGTTTCGTCAGGCGATCTCATTAGTTTTGGGAAGCAAATGATAAATCCCGAACGTTCATAAATTATTAGCGTCCTTAATTAAGTATGTAAAAGGGAAAGTTTTGAAACCTTGTGTATTCGTACGCATTTTGTAAGTATGTGCATATAGCATAAACTTTACTATATACTATTGCACTACACGTCTCCCTCTATATATGCTTGCAGACTGTGCTACTCCCTCGGTTCAGGTCAATAAGTCATCTTTTGTTGTGCACCGTGACCAAGAAAGAGGGAAGACTTATACACCTAGACGGAGGGAGTACTACTATTACTTATGTACGTGCAAATGCACATTTTAACTCTACGATCCAGTCTTTGTAAAAGTAGAAAAACAACACTAGTCAAGCTTGTGAAACGATTCAATGCAAAACAAATGCAAAAATGCTCATTTGATTGTTTACTTTTAGCTTCCCTCTCTGTGGTTATTTCTCTGTCGTACTTTGTACGGAGTATCTCACTGGTCGGAAAGGCATGCAAATTCCCAAACCGCTTCCTACACCCTGTATCGAATTTTTTGCCTAACAAGTTGTGTCATGCAATTAGAATTCCAACTTGAGTAGTACTCCCTCTGTCTCGGTGTGTAAGTCACCTTACGAAAATCAGATATTCCCAAAACACTTAGGCGCAATGTATAAAATTCCGTCCTTGTTCCCCTCACTGCCTCGTTCATCAGCGAGCAATTTTTTTGCTGAACCACGCGGGGGAAGAAGTTAATGCGGGAGAGAATGAGCGACCGATGCATGTAGAGAAGGAACATGTTGATTAGGGGAGGGTTGACCCCGGTTTGCATGCACGTCAATGGGCCTGCATGGGTTGGCTGAAACGGCAGCCCTATTAATTAGGGATTCATTGGTAATCTCCATTTGGTTTAGGAGGAAAAAAGTGGTGCGGTGATTGGACGAATTTTTGGTCTGATTCTTTGGCATCTTCCAATCCGCAGCCACCTAGGTCGCGCTGCACCACCTTAGGTGACTTACACACCTAGACGGAGGGAGTACTACTAGTAGGAGTACCAGGGGCCAGTTCTTTTAGGCTTCTAGATTAGTAATCCCATAACTACTAAGTACCTCCGTCCTGGTTTATTGGTCCCCATTGTAATCTGTCTCAAATTTTGATCATAAATTTAACTAATTAAATGTTAGTGCATGCCACATGCACTAACGTTTTATCAGTTAAATCTTTGGTCAAAATTTAGCACAAATTACAATGGTGAGGAATAAACCAGGACGGAGGTACTACTAGTAGTACTAGTTTAGAAGCCCAAATAAATGAGTGAGGCGCCTTAATGTTACTCTCCACAATGACTAGTCTTATGGGAAAAGCTGGGGAAGCCGCCAAAAGAACTGGCCCTAGGAGTAATAGCTAGGGATAGTAGGAGTAGTAGCTAGGGATCGAGTGTGCGAGATGAACTGGAGAAAGTAAATGCAAAGAGATGAAATGCAAAAAAGACGGAGGGATGTGATGGTTTCTTGTCCGTTTATTTTACCAGGCCACTTATTACTGGGAGTGGTTGGGTTTTGTGATATGACGGCTTTACTGCCGCGCCACGCGCGGGGTGAGACTCCCGTGCAGCGCCGCCCTCTACACTAGTACTACTACATCGGTCGTGGTTTATCCCCCATTGAATTTGACTGAAGATTTAACTGACAAAATGTTACTGCATGTCAACAAAAACAATATCATTGGATTCGTATTTGAACATAGTTTTCAATGATATAATTTTAGGTGACATGCATCATCATTTATCATACTATATATAATGTTACTTCAATTTTTGGTCGTACTAATCTATAGTAAGGTGCCCGTGTGTTGCACGAAAGAGTGAAATGCATTGATCGGGGAGTTGTTTATTTTGACAAAAGGATGTGGGGGTCATCTCATGTGTAACGGGTATCGATAGGTTTGTTCGGATATTATTTCATCTCCAGAGCTCACAAACATCCAGGTGAAATAGATAAAAAAGTATCTTTTGCAAACAAAAGCGTTCAACTGTTTAACCTGCATCCAAAACTTGTGAAGAAATAACTCTTATTGTGCTTTGCAGGAAATGATCTTCAAGAATTAGTTTTTGAGTATCCATTGTTATACATATTGGCTACAGATGACATGGCACTTTCTTATAGTCAACAGTTGACTATACTATTTAAGTATTAACCATGCCCTTATACACCTAGACTGAGGGATTAAATCAGGATGACTTGAAGGGGGCAGAGGATATGTAAGAAATGGTTGATCATAAGTATTTCACCAGTACTGTAGTAAAAATTCATACATGGAAGATTCTAGACTAATACATAAATGGATACACTTTTATTCATGCGCGATACTCCAATAGAGCAAGATCATGCATGGAAGTCTCCACATGCTTAGACAGCGGATTACACTGAGCGAAGACTAATGATTAACATTTAACTTGATAATGCAGATGTCCAGGTGAACCTCCTTGGAGTCCAAGTGCACATTGTTGGGGGTCAAATAATACCGTGCATCTTCCATGTCCACATCGGCGGGAAGGTCCCAGCTCGGCAGAGTCCAAGTCAGCTTGACGTAGCCAGTGTCGCCGCCCACGTACCTCTGAGGAGTAGTAATAGTGAGCACGCACTCGTGCATCGGCCTCGTGTCAGTGTCAGCGACAGCGGCGTCGCCCCTAACGCACACTACAGAGATGTGGCGGTGGCCTGCGCGGGCCTCGCCGGTGCCCACGATCAAGAGGAAGACGTTGTCGTCCTCCTCCGAGACTAGCAGGCGGCGCTGATCCTCCAGCGACTCCGGCACGGTGAACGGGTAGCATGTCTCGTACTTAATGTTCTTCGCCAAGGGCCAGTAGTGATCTGCGAATTATAAAGACTTCTGGCTAATTGCATTCTTCAATCGCGGTCTCGCCTATCTGACAAGTCACTGCCGTAAGTGGATAAATCTGCATGTCCATCGCAGGATCATACATCCTCCATGGTTCTCTAATGCCACTGAACACAAGGGCTTCAGTTACGTTGTCGACTCCTTATATGGTTGGACGTATTGCTGGCCTACTCCAGTCATCACTACGAACGGCTGTTATAGGAGTATGTTACTTTCCTATGATATCATGATGGCTTGCTTATATTACTGTCAACATTTACTGAAAAAATATTCATGCTCATAACATGCTATTCTTAAGATTGACAACATCAAGAGCCCTTTTTTATTTGACTCCAACTTTTTTTTAGGGTTATTTGACTCCAACTTAATATGATGTTGTAGGCCGCCTGGTGTCCCTACCCTTCCTAATCCCAGAACCTTTCAAAGAAAAGCGGCATGGCAGTTGCAGGTGGTTCCTGGCTCGATCAGACGACGGCGAACGACCATTCGTTCGCATGTACCGGACATGTTGTTTCACGGAATACAATCACAATCACTGCAAGGTCTTTGAGCATGATCCCAGCTTCTCTGGGCCTTTAGGAATTTTTGATCGGAGGTTGGTAAGTAGCCTTGGTACATGCTCTCTGTTTGTTGGACTGAATTATCTGATTAACCAGGAGATAACCAAAGCCAAGGATCATGATGGCAGCGCGGTTTGGTTCATCAGGAAAAACTATGTGTACACAGCGTACCATGCATCCCTGCATGCACCGTACCCTGATATGTGCTGCCACGCTCTGCAGCCCAAAGTAGGAGAGAGGGTCGCAAGTATCAGACTTCGACCTGCTGGCTGGAGTTTCCCCCGTCAGGCATCCATCTGGTTCAAGCCGTCAGCCAATCTCCACATCTTATTAAATAGTAATGTCTAACTGGCCAGTTAGTTAGATGCGTACACTTGTGTAGTAGGATCTTTATTTAGTTTGATGCATACACTTGTTCTTTTTTGGTAGCCCTTTTGTAATGATGGTTGATGTTTGGTTTGGAAGAGAGAGCTGCGACATCACTCTTTTGGCCTGCTTACTGCTTCTGTTGCACCCGCAGCCCTGGTTGTTGTTGCTGCTGTTTTCAATGTGCAATCAGTAGTATATTTCGTCTGTTGGTTGAATAAATGTGTTGTTAGAACGACAAACACAATGTTTTGGAAGTCGTTGCACGGTTCAATCCTTTAGTGCCCCGTACCGTACATAGAGCATACTATTTTTCGTACGGAACACATTTTCCACTTGTTGATAACATGCAGCCCACTGATGGAGGCCCAATAGAGAAGCCCATAATTAACTGGAAGGGAGGCTCTCACATGAATCCGGCCCAGGTACATGCTCATGGTCCCCTAAACATAAGTAAGTAATTCAGAGGAGCAAGCTATAAACTGGGTTGTGCGGTCTCTGTGGCCCGTCTAACAACATGACCAGCCAACAGTTTTTTCTTTGGGAAAATAGGTAACCCAGTATTTCTTTTTGAAGAATACCCAAGCTAGGCCTATTTGTTTTCTCCGACTTATTGGGTTGCAAATCTTTCAAGACGAGGAGGGATGCATTCCGGCCTGGCCAAAGAGTATGGCCAGTGTCTGTTAAAATTAATATCAAAAGGGGTTGAAAATTCCAAAAAAAAAAGCAAATGGGATATTAGTTTCTTTTTTTTGTTTTTGTTCTTCACTGATATCTTATACGCATTTCATTGGATTTAACATGACATAGTACTAATTTATTTTTAAATTTGTTTTAGTATGGCTACTAATTTTTGGATTAAGAATATTTTGTTCCCCAGCAAAAATTTGCGAATTTTCAAAATTTCCCACATATTTAGTTATCTTTTTTAACCCTGACACTGACCAGAAAATGGGCAGCAATTCTAAAACTGGAAAACAGGCTGCAATAAATTCCATATGAATTAGAAAATGAGTAAAAATTATAAAAATAATAGCAAATGGGCTGTACACGCCGCAGATTTCGAGGCTGACTTGTTTACGCAAGGCTTTGTCAGTCAACACACGATTCTAGCAGCAGTGACTATTGGATGTCCATCCAACGGCCGACGTGCTTCTTCAATCTCTGATCTTCCTACTCCAGCCGCCTAAACTAGCGCCGGCGAGACTGCCTGCTCCCTCCTCTTGTGGCCTACTGTGATGCCGCGCCGGCTTCCCCGGCCCACCCTACTCCCTCCGCTGGCCTGGCCGCACGCAATCAACTGCCTCCTTATTACACGAAAAAAATGATTCCTCCCACTAACTTCTGGGGGGCACCGGTTGGGAGGCTGGCCTGTGGGCCTACTAAGTTGACGCGTACGCAGGGCTTGTCAACTTAGTCAACAAACGATTCTAGCAGCAGTAACCGTTGGATTTGAATCGAACAGTTGTGCTGCTTCTTCAATTGCTGCTCTTCTTGCACCAGCCGCCCAAACTAGCGCCAGCGAGACCGCCTGCTCCTGCCTCCAGTGGCCGGTGGTGCTGCCGTTGAGGCCTCATCGCCCCCTACTACTTCCACCGCTAGACAGGCCCTGCGGCGACGGCGGCCTCACACCGCAGCCGAACCAGTTAACCCTCGTACTCCTCTCTGCGTGGGCATCCACTGCCACGTCTTCCCCGACTCCGCGCCGTGGCCTTCCTAGGCCACGCCGTCGTCCACCGCCTTGGTGCTCTCAGCGCGGCGTAGTCAATGTGGTCAACGACCGACTTCCATCGGAAGAGTACTGTACGTGGAGAGGCTTACAGCTGGGTCCACGGCCACAGCCCAGTTTTTTTGTGATTTGCCAAGTAAGTCTCTTTGTCAGGCCTGTTGGGCTGCAAATGTTTCAAGACGAGGAGAGCTTTCATTCGGCTGGCCGAGAAAATGGCCTATCAGTAATGAGAAATGGGCTGTACATTTTTAAAACACATCAAACCGGCTTTCAAATTTCTTTTTTTTCATTTCGAGATTTTAAATTGCATTGATTTTTATGCGAGGACAATTTGTTGGATTTTATATTGATATATATTTATTTTTAAAATCAGTTTGAACGTGACTCAAAATTTCAGGATTAAAAACAGTTCGGACCGCACCGAAATATGCAAAATTTCGTATAATTTTTTAACCATGGCCACAATATGGGCTGTAATGCTAACAAAAAGAATATGGGCTCCAAAAAAACATTAAGAATTAGCAAATGGGCTGTAAATTATTAGAAATAATGGCAGATGGGCTGTATGATGTTTTCCACATATTTGAAGCTTTCCTAAAAAAAAGGTTGATGCACAAGCAGTTACTGTTGGATGTCCATCCAACGGCTGTCGTGCTTCTTCAATCTCTGCTCTCATGCTCCAGCCGCTCAAAGAAGCGCCAGCGGGACTACCTGCTCTCTCCTCCCCGCGGCCGGCTGTGCTGCCGCGCAGGCCTCACCGCCCCACCATACTCCGATCGCTGGCCTAGCCATCCCTCTACTCACCCACACCTGTTGTTATTCTCCGGCGACGGCAGATGAACCAGTAAACCCTCGTATAGTCGTACTCCCCTCCGCATGGGAAACAATTGCTGAGTCTTCCCTGCCTTCGTGTCGTTCCCTTCATAGGCCTCACCATCGTCCACTGCCCTGCTGCTCTCGGTGCGGCGTGGTCAATCTGGTCAAGGACCGACTTCCATCGGAAGAGTATTATACCTGGAGAGGCTGACAGCTAGGTCCATGGCAGCCGCAAGGAAGTGCCTCCTTATTACGCGAAAAATAATTATACCTCCACCTGACAGCGAGGACCCACCAGATGGGCCACTGTATTTGGCGAAAAAAACGTTTTCCCCTGACTGTTGGGACCCACCGGACGGGCCATCGTATTGCGCGAAAAAAATGTTCCCCCCGCTGTCAGCTAGGACCCACCGGAAGTGCTTCCTTATTACGCACAAAAAAATGAATACTCCCCCTGCTGGTTGGGACCCACCTTGGTGAGAGGCTGACTTGTGAGCCTACTAAGTTGACGGGGACGGTGTGCTTTCTCAACTTAGTCGATATGAACGATTCTAGCTCCTGTGACCATACGATGTCCATCCAACGGCCATAGTGCTTCTTCAACCTCTGGTCTTGTTGCTCCAGTCGCCCAAAGCAGCGCCGGTCGTGCCGCATGCTCCTACCTCCCGTGGTCGGCTGTGCTACCGCGGAGGCCTCACCGCCCCCTACTATTCCCACCGCTGGCCAGGTCATCCCTCTACTCACCCACACCCCGTGTTATTCTGCGGCGACGGCAGCCTCACACCACAGTGAACCAGTGAACACTCGTACTCCTCTACGCGTGGGCATCCACTGCCGCGTCTTCCCTGTCTCCGCGTCGTCCCCTTCCTAGGCCTCACCGTCGTCCACCGCCCTGATGCTCTCGGCGTGGCGTGGTCAACATGGTCAAGGAACGGCTTCATCGAACGTGGACTGTACGTGGAGAGGCTGACAGCTGGGTCCACGGCCGTAGCAAGGCAGTGCCTCCTTATTACGCGCAAAATAATTATTCCTCCACCTGACAGCGGGGACCCACCGGACGGGCCACCATATTTCATGAAAAAAATGTTTCCCCCTGACTGCTGGGACCCACCAGCTACATCTTCGCACGCAAGGAAGTGCGTCCGGGCGTCCGGGCAAAAAAACGATTCGCCCCCCTTACTGCTGGGAACCACCAGCTACATCTTCGCACGCAAGGAAGTGCCTGACAGTCGGGACCCACCTGGTCGAAGCATACGGAGCGTTGTCATTCTGGTCCCGAATGTGTACGTACATACTGGTCGATGTAGAGGCACGCACGTGTCGTAGCAGAGGCACGCACGTAGCATGTACACGTACGTACATCGGCTAGGGTGCAAGAAAGTAAATACGGCCATGTACGTACATACGGGCGGGGTCTCGAACGCCTACTCGCGCGTATGTACGGCCAGGGCTCGTGTACATGGCTGGGTCGGAACGGAGAAACAACGTCGTCATCGTGTTCATGGGGAGCCAACCGGCTGGGTCGGAACGAAATGCGTCGTCCTGTTAATCGGGAGGGCTTGGATGGAATAGCTGATGGAAACGAGGCATGGTGTACCGCAGAATGGAGGAAACGGCCTTGTGTTCGACCGGCCACGTTCGAAATGGGATCCTGTTCAGAGGGGTCTGGCGTACCACAAAACGGAGGAAACAGACCTCCTACAATCGAAATGGGGGTCCTGTTGACCGGGAGGGGTGTGGCGTACCGCAAAACGGAGGAAACGGACTTGTGTTGGAGCGTTAGGGTCGATACAGGGGTCCTGTTGATTGGGAGGGGTGTGGCGTACCGCAAAACGGAGGAAACAGACTTGTGTTAGAGCGCTATGGTCGAAACGGGAGTCCTGTTCATCGGGAGGGGTGTGGCGTACCACAAAACGGGACTCCATGGGATACTGTTCATCATCACCGTCGACCCCCTCCAGCCTCCACGGGCTACTGTTCATCCACCGTCGACCTCCTCCAGGCTCCACCTACGACTGTTCAGCCTCCACCGCGCGCTACTCCACCGGCTACTGTTGAACCAGCCTCTCCACGGGCTCCTGTTCAACCACCCCTCCGCGGGCTACTGTTCATCGAGCCCTCCACCATCTACTATTCATGCAGCCCTCCATGGGGTGGTCTTGTTCATGCAGCCCTCCACGGGGTCCTGTTCATGCAGCCCTAACCGGCTCGATCAAACATGGTCATGTTCATGCAGAGCCAACACCACGGGGTCCTGTTCAGCCACCCCCACCGGGAACTTTTCATCAGACCCCCCAGCAGCGCTCACTGTTCATGCAGAGGCAGCATCGATCAGGTTCTGTTAGCAACAGTAGCGAAGGAATCGCTCGATCGGGTTCAGTTAACAACCATCGATCGATCGTTCGAGTTCAATAACGCGTAGCCTGAAGTGCAATCGCTCGGGTTCAGTTAGAGCCCAATGCCTCGCTCGGGTTTTGTCAGGGATATTACTAACAGGTATAAACCGGCGAAGGGGGGTCCGGTTTAAGTTATCAAGATTGTATTATCAGAAGCCCAGCGGAGTATGGAGTAGGAAGTTATAGCCCAGAAGGCTTAGAGCCCATACGATAGGGCCCATAACTTGTAAACCGTCATATCATGTAGACTTGGGATGTAAGGTAGAAAGAGTAGAGACCGAGGCGGACACGATTATGAGCCGGCCTCGGGGCTCTGTAAACCGGACCGGGTGTCACCTCTTATATAAAGGGACGACCTGGTGACGGTTTAGGACAAGAAACAACAGCTCGAGACACAGGCAAAGCGGATTCGCTCCCTGGTCATCGAAGCCCAAGCAATACCACACCAAACTAGACGTAGGCTTTTACCTTCATCGAAGGGTCCGAACTAGTATAAAACCCATGTGTCCTTCGTCTGCTTTAACCCCTTTAAGCTAACCCGAGTGATGGCCTCACGACTAAGTCCTTTTGCTAGGACAGCTGCCATGCTAAATCCACGACAGTTGGCACCCACCGTGAGGCTATCGCACAATGGTTTCGAGTTCTTGAAGGGAAGCTTTGAAGGGCTCAAGGGCTACACAGTGGGGCGGATGACTAAGAGTCGTCGTGGCTGGATCTACATCGACGATGCTGGCTAGGGCCCTGAGGCCGATTCAATCGAATACGGGTACCGGGTCCCCTTTGGCGGCATACACGTCTTCATCGGCAAGATTGGCAAACCGGGCGCTGAGCCGGACAGCTTCCCCAACATCGTTGAGTCGGCTCAGCGTGCAAGACCTGCCCGGATTCAGCCCGTCGTGAAGCACGTCTTCGTTGGAGCAGTCCATGGAGTGCAAGCCGAGGACGGATCGGACTCCGGCGGCGAGACCGTTATTTATTCCGGCGATGAATCTTCGTCCGGAGAGACTGAATCTTTGTATCTGCTGCAGGACGACCGATCGGAGGGTTGTTCCGATGGCGATAGTATTCCGGACCCCCTCGATCCGCCAAATAGGGTTGCTGTTTTCATGGCCGGATCACAATCCATACAGCAGCCCTCAACGACAGGGGCGTTAACCTCAGAGGCATTGGGGGCTAGAGCTGGAGATCCTCCCCCGTCACCCTCTGACGCTCTATCCATCTTAGTCGACACTTTGACAGCGCTTGCAACAGCAGAAGTAGCTCAGGCCGACAAGGAGCAGCATAATGCTGAGATCGCTCAGGTGAAGAGCCGGATTGAGCAAGCCAAGTTGGATCTGGCCGCTGAGAAAGCTAGGATGGCTACAAGGCAGGCAGAGCTGGATTCTCGGGCTTATCGGCTCAGGTTAGATCAGAACGCCTCACAAGAGGTAATGTGGAGAAGACAACGATCTCGTTTGCCACTGTTTTATGAGGCGAGGAATCTCTTTAGCATGCCAGGCGCGGGGACCAGTAACCATCTAGAGATAAACCGGGGAGGAGCGCCGGGAACAGGCGCGTCGGTTCACCCACCAGCCGCAGAGCCAAATCGCCAAGTTGTGCCGACCCAGCATGTGCCCACCCCTCCTGGTCATTATTCTAATCCATTGGATAACATAGTTGCTGCCGCTTCACGACTGGCCGCTCTTCCTATCGAAGGTACGTCCCCCATAGCGGTGGAGGCACGACGGGCCAAGGACTTGCTGGACACGGTGCTAACCCAACGGCAAGCTTATTCATACAGCCGAGAGAGGATTCATTCAACCCCTCGCCCGAGCCGGAGTTATACGAGGCGTCTGGATGAACCGGCCGTATCAAGCAGCGCACGGAGGCGTCATCGGCAGAGGCAAGATAATCCGGTAGGAGAAGAAGCACATGCACAAGAGGTGGTGGATCAGGCCAGGCACACTGGCCAATACGATGCCCGTCAGACGACGCCAGTTCATCCCACTACCACAGTTGAACCGGGAGTCATGTCCAGTTCCCTGGGCGTTCAGTGTCTCATCCCCGCTTTACGGAATGTGAAACTACCCAAAGATTTCAAAGGTCCACGCAAGGTGCCCAACTACACGGCGGATCTGGCTCCGGAGGCGTGGGTTGAGAGTTATGAGATGGCTATGGAGATGATCGACGTGGATGAAGCAGCATGCGCTAAATACTTCACAATGATGCTCGAGGGCACGGTTCGGACATGGTTAAAGGGTTTGCCACCTAACTCCATCGGATCATGAGGTGAATTGCGGCGCCGGTTTATCAATAATTTCAAGGATACGTGCAAGCAGCCGATGTCTGTTGTCGATTTAGCAGCATGCGTTCAAGGAGAGCAAGAGTCCACAAGCAGTTGGGTGCGTCGAGTGTCCGAAATCTTGCACTCCTCCAATAGCATCAACCCAAGTACAGCAATAGTAACCTTGGAAGGCAATTGCCGGTTTGAACCTTTAAGGCAGTAGTTGGGACGGCTCAAACGTGATTGCAACGACATGGGAACACTCATGGGCGCTTTGGTGAAATATGGAGATTCTGATAACACCAAGTATCCAGATGCAGATGGAGACAAGTCAGGGAGGCGAGCAAGAACGGTAAACTGCCGCAGGCCAATCCGGCGGGTCAGGGATACAATGGCAAGCGTAAAGCGGAAGGCAGCTCAGACTTTGTAGCCAATACCAATGTTCGGGACAACGGACAGCGCCGCAAGGGTAGACCGCCCCCATGCAATGGGAGGCCGCCTATTAATCTAGAGCGCCAGTTGAACATGCCTTGCCCAAATCACGGAACGGCGGAAAACTCGGCTACGCATCTCTGGAAATACTGTTTTATTATGCAAGAATTTATGAAACAGACTAAGTATGATCACGGGCCCCCCGACAGATCAGGCCCCGGTTTTCAAGGTCCGGATTATCAAGGTGGCGGATCCGGTTCAGGATACCATGGCGGTAACGGCAACCACAATGGTAATAATCAGCATCAGCATAACCAGCAGCATGGCCAGGGCGGATACAACAACCAAGGAAATCAACAGCGTCAGTAGCAGCAGCAATCCGGATATTAGAATAATCCGAAGGAGCTGAGAAGTGGGCAGTATCATGTCTTCACCACGAGCTTATGCAAACGGGATCAAAAGGTTTTGAAGAGGGCAGTGCATGCTGTTGAACCGGCGATACCACGTTTTTTGCGTTGGTCTGAGCAACCCATTGTGTGGAGCAGAGAGGATCACCCACCCCGGGTTGATAATCCGGGTCAGTTGGCTCTGGTAGTGGCACCACAGGTGGGTGGTTACAAGTTCACCAAAGTGCTTATGGATGGAGGCAGCAGCATCAACATCCTTTATTATGAGACTTTTCGGCGCATGGGGCTGACAGATAAAAAGCTTCGACAGTCCAATACAGTGTTCCATGGGGTAGTGCCCGGTAAATCGGCTTATCCAGTTGGCAAGAATGATTTGGAGGTCACCTTTGGAGATGAGTATGACCCTAGATCAGAAACTGTGACCTTTGAGGTGGTAAAGATCAGGAGCCCATACCACACCTTGTTTCGACGGCGGATTTATGCCAAGTTCATGGCTAGGCCGTGTTATGTCTATTTACAGCTTAAGATGCCAGGCCACAAAGGGACTATTACGGTTCATGGGAGCCGCAAAATTGCATTGGAGTGCGAGGAAGGAGATGCAGCTTATGCTGAGGCGGTTTGTGCTACGGAGGAGCTGAAGTTCTATAAGGACAATGTTGATCCGGCGGATATGTCCCCGCTGAAGAAGCCAACTACAGAGCATGATCCGGCGTTGAAGTTCAAATCGGCAGAGGAGACCAAGCAGGTTGACTTTGTTCCGGGAGATTCATCCAAGCAGTTCACTATCAGCGCTAACCTAGATCCGAAATAGGAAAGCGTGCTCATCGAGTTCATCCGTGAGAACCGGGATATCTTTGCATGGAAGCCTTCTGACATGCCAGGTATACCGAGGGAACTCGCTGAGCACAATCTTAATATTGATCCTAAGTTTAAACCGGTCAAGCAGTATCTGCGCCGCTTCAATGAGGAAAGGCGCAAGGCTATTGGAGAAGAAGTGGCCAGGCTCTTGGCTGCAGGCTTTATAGTCGAAGTGTTTCATCCGGAGTGGTTAGCTAATCCGGTGCTAGTACTCAAGAAAAATGGAACTTGGAGAATATGTGTTGATTACACAGATCTGAACAAAGCTTGCCCAACTGATCCTTTTGCTCTCCCCCGTATTGATCAGATCATTGATGCTACGGCAGGATGTGAGCGGCTAAGTTTTTTGGATGCATATTCAGGTTATCACCAGATTAAGATGGCAGTTAAGGACCAGGAGAAAACAGCTTTTATAACTCCCTTTGGAGCCTTCTGTTATGTATCTATGCCATTTGGGCTCAAGAGCGCCCAGGCAACCTACCAGCGGTGTGTGCAGAACTGCCTACAAGGGCAGATTGGGAGAAATGTCCATGCATATGTTGATGACATTGTGGTGAAATCCAGGAAGGAGGAGACACTGATAGAGGATCTGAAGGAA
Organism: Secale cereale; assembly: GCA_902687465.1. Classification (NCBI taxonomy): domain Eukaryota; kingdom Viridiplantae; phylum Streptophyta; class Magnoliopsida; order Poales; family Poaceae; genus Secale; species Secale cereale. Next base: position 258,515,045 of record LR738710.1, on the reverse strand, counting down.
ACCTTTGACAACCTCCAACTTTACAAAATGATGCTTAATCCGGAGAAGTGTGTTTTCGGTGTTCCGGCAAGCAAGCTCCTGGGGTTCTTAGTGTCAAACAGAGGGATTGAAGCTAATCCGGAGAAGATCAAGGCGATCACGTCCCTGGCTAAACCGGCGTGTATCAACGATGTCCAACGCATGGCAGACCGTATTGCAGCACTGAGTCGGTTTATCAGCCGTTTGGGGGAAAAGGCAATCCCGCTTTATCAGATCGGTTCGTCTGGAGCGATGTTGCTGATACTACATTCGAGGATTTAAAGAGGCAATTGGCAGAGCCGTCGGTCCTTGTTGCCCCGGTTGTTAATGAGCCGCTGCTGTTATATGTGGCCGCCAATCCCCGTGCAGTAAGCGTCGCCATTGTGGTAGAGCGCAAGGAAGCAGGCAAAGAATATCCGGTTCAGAGGCCGGTTTACTACATTAGTGAGGTGCTCATTGAGTCGAAACAGAGATATCCGCATTGGCAGAAGCTGGTATATGGAGTGTTCATGGCAAACCGGAAGTTGAAACACTACTTTCAGGGCCACCCAATCACCGTTGTCAGTTCAGCTCCATTAGGGGATATAATCTAGAACAGAGAAGCCACCGGTAGGGTTGCAAAGTGGGCCATTGAGCTTAGCCCGCACAGATTAAAGTATGTGCCCTGTACTGCTATAAAATCCCAAGCACTGGTGGATTTCATTAATGACTGGACAGAGTTGCAAGCACCAGAGGAGAAGCCGGATCATACGTACTGGACTATACACTTTGACGGTTCAAGGCAGTTGGAGGGCTCGGGGGCTGGAGTCGTGTTAACTTCCCCACGAGGTGATAAGTTCTGCTATGTCCTCCTTTTAATGTTCCCTTGTACTAACAATGCTGCTGAGTATGAAGCTCTCCTCCATGGTTTATGGATGGCCAAAGAGATGAACTTGAGCCGGGTTAAATGCTTTGGCGATTCAGATCTGGTAGCACAGCAAGTATCTGGCAAGTGGGAGTCCAAGGACCCACTTATGGCAGCATATCGACGAGAGGTGAACGTTGTTGCTGGACACTTCAAAGGATATCAAGTGGATCATATAGACCGGCGAAAGAATGAGGCGGCCGATGCGTTAAGCCGGCCGGGCTCCAGCGTAAACCGGTTCTACCTAATACTTTCTTGGATGAATTACATAATCCATCGGTGCAGATACCTTCAGAAGAGGATTTGGCTGTTCCTGATCCGAAGCGCAATTGGTTGCAGCAGTTCACGTTATTCCGGATTGGACACTCCCTTATTTGGCATACCTGAACCGAGGTGAGTTACCAGAGGACGAAGTTAAGGCCCGGCAGATAATCCGGCGGTCTAAATCTATGACTATCGTCAATGGGGAACTTCATCACCGCAGCGTCTCCGTAGCGTTTCAGCGGTGCGTGTCATCAGAAGAAGGCTATGATATTCTTCGAGAGATTCTTGAAGGGGATTGTGGTCACCACGCCGGTTCAAAATCTTTGGTGGCTAAAGCTTTCTGTCATGGGTTCTACTGGTTGACGGCTCATGCCGACGCAGAGGACTTGGTCAGAAAATGCGATGCTTGCCAGAAATTCTCACGACGTGCTCATAAACCGGCGCAGGAGCTGCGGATGATCCCAATTACTTGGCCGTTTGCCACTTGGGGGCTTGTTATGGTTGGACCCTTTAAGAGAACCCAAGACCAGAAAACCCACCTGTTCGTAGCAGTGGATAAGTTTACAAAATGGGTATAAGCGGAGCCTATCAGTAAGTGTGATGCAGCAATAGCGGTTCAGTTCATCAAAAAGGTGATTTTCCAGTTTGGCTTTCCACACGGTATCATAACTGATAATGGCACCAATCTATCCAAAGGAGCTATGGAGGAATTCTGTCAACGTGAGCATATTCGTCTTGATGTTTCATCAGTAGCTCACCCTCAATCTAATGGCCAAGCTGAAAGAGCTAATCAAGAGATCTTGAGAGGCATAAAACCCCGGCTTATGGTTCCTTTGCAAAGAACACCGGGTTGTTGGGTGGAGGAGTTGCCTTCTGTCTTATGGAGCATCAACACTACACCTAATAGATCCACAGGATACACGTCTTTCTTCATGGTGTATGGAGCTGAAGCGGTCCTCCCTAGTGATGTCCGGCACGACTCGCCGCGGGTGGCGGCTTATGTTGAAGCGGATAATGAGCAAGCAAGGCAAGACGCCTTGGACCGGCTGGACGAAGAGCGGGACACGGCAGCAGCGCGATCAGCGATTTATCAACAAGACTTGTGCCGGTACCACAGTCGCCGGGTTAAGACCAGGATGTTTCAGGAAGGAGATCCGGTGCTCCGGCTCATCCAGGACCAGACAGATATGCACAAGTTATCCCCACCTTCGGAAGGACCCTTTGTGGTCAGCAAGAACCAGCACAACGGATCATACTACCTCGTCGACGTTCGAGAACATAAGGACTCACGCACTGCGGAGGAGGAGACCAAGCGGCCGTGGAACATCGCTCTTCTTCGACCTTACTATACTTGAGCCATCGGCTCCGCCTTATGTACAATGTATATTTATGATTAATAAAATAAACTGGCGCCCCGGTAAACCGGGGAATCAGCCATCCTTTTCACAAAAGAGTATCACATGGGGGCTTTCGTACAAGGAAGTTTTCCATGGCCTCTTAAACCGGCGCCCTTGATAAAAAAATCAAGGAATCAGCCGTCTTCTCTGCACAAAAGAGTATCACATGGGGGCTTTCGTGCAAGGAAGTTTTCCATGGCCTCTTAAACCGGCGCCCTTGATAAAATCAAGGAATCAGCCGTCCTTTCTATACAAACAAGAATCACATGGGGGCTTCCGCGGGCAAGGAAGTTTCCCATGGCCTCTTGAATCGACAACCATATGAAGCCCATCATGAGAGCAATGCTCTGGTTGCTTCGGCAATTTCCACATGATGATGAAGGGGCAAAAGAGGGTTTGATGCCTAGCACGACTCAAACATATGCCCCGACGAGCAATGCTCACACGCTACCTGGGGGCTCCTGATGCAAGTTCATCAGCGAGTTGAAAACTCTTGTAGTGAACACGGCTTGGAAGCCCGGTGTATACACCTAAAACCCCGGATTAACCTGCCTGCATCAAGTAAATCGCGCCGTCCAGGTAAACCTGGTATGACCCGTCGAACGTATCACAAGTCGATCCTTCGGGACCCTGAACTTGGTCACGTTAAATTGACGATCATCAAGTGATTACCCAAGCCAAAATCTTTATCAGATTTTGAACATTGGGTAGCTGTTGACATTGATGATTTGGTTGAAGATTGCGGATCATCTTAACAGGCTTTGCTAAAATGGTTAATGACAGTAACCTGGCAGCTCATAAAAAGCCTCGAATTTGGATCCTGGCAGCTCGTAAAAAGCCTCGACTACATGGTCTTATTTGCCCAAAAACTTTATTTTTCCAATTTTTATGTTTTCTCAAATCTTTGTCATCAAGGTCATTGGTTTTTCAACCAAGTCCATTGATTCAAGACCGGATAACTACAAAGTTGTCACTGCATTTGTAGCTACGGAGCTATAGTCTGGGTCATGAACACCGGTACTATTTTACCGTTAAACCGGCGTTCATTGTAACCCGGATCAGCTTCATAAAGCCAATAGAGAGACAAGGGAGTCATCAACACTGACGTCTTGGATTACTCGTGCCGGATTAAGGTTTGCAGATACACTTAATCACAAGTATGATACATGATGGTATCTTATACATAGTTCAAGTTATTAACTTAGATCATGTGCTTGGGTAGTATAACCCGTCCGGTGGTAAACCGCCAGGACATTCTTAGCGTTGTTTATGCAGATACAGGTAAACATAAACTGTTAACACATTGCAAGCAGAAGATAGTTTAGGAATTGCCTGTCAAAGTAATGCCATGAAGGATAAGAGTGGGACAAAGATAGTATCTCAACTATTCTATTACAAGGCACTTGCAGGCCCAAAAAATTATCAGTTTCTTGCAAAGTATTCAACACATAAGATTAAACTGGAGCCGGTTTAGGATTCTTCTTCGGCTCGCTGGGAAGACTGAGGGTTAGCTTGTTTCGGATCTTCGTCGGCTTCTGGCAGCTGCTGGAAATCAGGAGTGCTCCAGTCAATCTTGGCAAGGGCGTGGAAATATACTTCATCGTTTATGAGTTCTGACGGTTCAATGTCAGGAGCGAAGGTATGCTTACAAACGGGTGGAATCAGATTTTCGACGTCATAAGTCGGCCGCTCCACCCGCGAGTTCTCTAGATCATAACCCCGATGATACCTTGTTAAGTCCGCTTCATCAGCGAGCTTACTGGCAAGAGGGCACATGTCTTTGGTCAAAGCGCGAAGATCTTCAGCGGAGAAGGCTGACCCATCTTCTTTCATACTGGGATAGCCATTCATGGCCTCTGCCGGATCAAAATCGGGAACCCATGCCTTGGCCCGGGTTAACGCCATGAGAGAACCAGCTCTTGCAGAAGATTTCTTCACTTCAACAAGTCGAGTAGGCAAGATGGACAATTTCTCCAGAGTACCTTGGATGGTGGTCGGCGCCGGTTTATTGTGCGAAATTGCACTGATGGCCCTCTGAGCTCTGGCATAGAGTTGCTCCACCAAGGTATACGCAACCTTCAGCTTCCTCCGTACATCATCCCCAAGATGAGTCACGCGCCTCCCTGTGTACAAGTGATGGGTTAAGCCGGAGCAGTATAAGATAGCAAGGATAAAGCGGATGAAAACAAGTATTTACCGAAGATCGCAAATGTCATATCGTCTATATGCTGTCTTAACCCGGATAACTCCTCCGTCACCGGGTTAAGGGCAGCCTTAGCATCCTTTGCTCTCTTCTCCAAAGCAGCCCTGTGCACCTCCCACGTGGACCGCTCCGCTTCAAAGTCCTTCTTGAGTTTCTCCATACTAGCTAAAGCAAGGGCAAGTTCCTCCTTGGCTTTAGTCGAAGCAGTCTCCTGGAAGGCCAAGTTATTCCGGAGCTCAGTTGCCTCCGAAGCCCTCCGATTCAAATCAGTCTGCAGAAAATAAAGAATATCATATACTCATGAGGACAAATCAATCAAAAGTGTCAAGCACATAACAAGTTATGCACTCGACACTTGGGGGCTAATGTACAATTGAAGTGATAGAAATCAATTTTTTCAAACAAGTCCCAAGCACATAACAAAGTTATATCCTTGGCACTTGGGGGCTAATGTAAGGTCATTCTCAAACATGGAAGAAGTACCGATTCACCCGCAATGGAGTAAACCGGCCCTTGGGGGCTATACATGCAAATCAAGCTATTCCAGTTAATCTATCTAAAGTCCCGGTTCATCCTAAAGGCTAAACCGGCACTTGGGGGCTACTATAGCCTAATGGTACAATTACAAGATACAAGCAGAAATGAAAGGCAAAGGGAAAGAAGTTACCTCATATTTTTCCTTCATCATGTTTACTAAACCGGCCTCATGGTCGCGACTGGTGAAGAGCCGGTTTAGATACCCAGAGTGGAGCTCCTGAGCACTGAGCTGGGCATAACTAGACAAGTCAGTGCTCCACTTGCCCTTGTCTTTCTGGAGAACTTCCTCCTTGGCAGTATGTCTGGCCAAGATAACAGGCTCCACGGGAGCAGAAAAACCTATCCCAGTAATCTCGACATCTTCCGTCGAGGTAGCAGTTGGCCTGGGGGGATCATCAGCGATAGCAGGATCGGTGCATACCGGACTAACAGGAGCCAGACTAACCCGGGCAGGGCTAGCCGGTTCAGCAGCGGTCTCTGTAGCATCACCCTCCGGAGCAGCAAGATCGTCGTGGTCCATTGGGGAAGGATCATCGAACGGAGCTTCAGCGTTCTCTTCCAGAGGATTGGTAGCTTCAAGATCCTCTGCCAGTTCAGAAGCATTTCCGGCTGCCGGTTTATTCAATTTTGCCTTCTTGCTAGGCTTGGGCATACTGATAAGATTAAAGGAATAATGAAAATCACAAGTCAAAAAGGAAAGATAAACCGGGCATACTGAAAGATGACTTACCCAGGAACGGTCTTGAGCACCGAGACTTGGGTGGCAGTTGACTCGCCGGAAGAAGACAGAGGAGTTTCCTGATAGTTTGGATCAGACGGTTTAAGAGGTTTGCGAATAAGACCTGCTTTTGGATGAAGAGTGGTTGGAGTAAGCAAAACCTCTGAGCGGCGTCTTTGAGCCGGCGTGTGGGGTAATCTGGAGGATTCAACCACGTGACCATTATGGCGTGTGGTCCGGCGAGCCTCATGCTGCTACTTCTTCAAAAGAAAATTGGGATCCAATTGAGCATAAGGGTGAGAAAATGGATACTTCCGGGCTACCCGACGAATTTTGGGTGGCAACGGTTTTGAATCAGAGGAAAGAGAGATTACCTCGATTTCATCCGCTTTACTCCCTTCCGCCGGATCCTGGGAAAGGACATTGTTAATATAAATATAGACAAAGGAAAGTTAAAAGGTGTAAGAACCAGGCAGTACCTCAGAAGCCGGATCATCTTCTTCAGGGTTTGAACCGGAAGCGGCGGCAGGTTTCTTCTTATGTTTCTTCATGGCCAAGCTCTTCTTGCGAGTTGGCTTCGCCGGTTTGTCTTGAGCCTTCTTCTTCCAGAAAGGGTCATTGGCCTGTGTAAAGGAGTAAAAACATATTGAGGACAAGCAATATGGACGGATTAAAGCAAAAAGAAAGGGACAAACGAATCTTACCGACAGCGGTTTGTTGTTCACATAGAAAGGTGCTAAACCGGTCTGGCTGCACTCCTCCAGGGGGATATTCAACATCTTCTTAGCAGACTCAGTAACTTCGTTGTCTGGAAGTACTGTAGCTGTGTGACGCTGAGGGTCCTTTGGATTACCGGTATACTCACACATCAAACCGGATCACAGGCTTAACGGGAGAATACTCCAAGAGAGCCAGCAGCGGACAAAGTCAACCCCGGTTAAACCATTGGCTACGAAAGCCCTGAGTTTGGAAAGTTGGGGGCATATCAAGCCCGGTCTTGGGCACTCAGACGCTGCGGGAAAGGGTGATCTGCGGTCAGGCGATAAGGGCGGTAACCCGGCAGCGGATTTTTTTCCCTCTGGTGAAGTGTCCTTGTAGTAGAACCAAGTCTGATTCCACTCCTTGGGGTGGCTGTGAAGAGTGGCATGAGGAAAACTGACATCTTTCCTTTTCTGGATGCTCATACCGCCAAGTTCAGTATGGGGCCCGTCGGAGAATTCAGTCCGGCGATTCAGATGGAAGAAATCCCGAAATAGCTCTACAGATGGCTCCTCTTGCAGATATGCTTCTGAGAAGACTTGGAAGTTGCATATGTTTGATATGGAATTGGGACCTATGTCTTGTGGGTGGAGTTGAAAATCGGCTAAAACGTCGCGAAATAACTTTGAACCGGGAGGGCTAAAGCCCCGGGACAGATGATCGAAAAAGACGAGGATCTCTCCCTCCTTAGGCTGAGGATGGCACTCTTTCCCAGGGGCCCGCCAGTGCAGAACCTCTTTCGGACCTAAACCGCCTATGGAGGCCACCTTTACCAAGTCATCCTCAGTAATTCGAGATGGGACCCAGTTGCAGGCGACGCACTGTTTAGCCGCAGAAGCCATCTTTTTCAAAGGTGGGAATGCTGAAAAATACAATACAAGATTCGGTTTACGATCCACTAGATATAAACCGGCATGTTCTATAAAGATATCGACCTAATTGATGGTTTAAACAAGGGACTAATGGTACCTACTGATCCGGACCTAGGATGAACGAGACAGCTACCGGTTTATGAAGCTTAGAAGTGAAAGGTTAAACCGCCAATTATAGGATGTAGGTCTAAATCTAAACCATCAGCACAGGCATGTAAGGCGCAGGTTACAATTGAACCGGTGACATAAGCAAACAAGTTGCAGATCTAAAGTGTGAGAAACAATTTTCACATGAGCAGTGGTAAAATATGGATCTACAGCGCAAGAAAAAGTCAAAATAATTCAAGTTTATTTGTTGAAGGCAGCGGAGATTTCTACAGATCCAGTCTAAGCTAGCAGTATTGGAGGAACTAAAATTATAAAGAGGGAGCGGAGTCATGCGCACGACAGTTGACCTAAAAGTTTTGCATCTACAGCTAAGAACTGTCTACGGTGATGATCTGCGAAGAACAAGGGTTCGTGGGCGAGCTACCGAGAAACCCTAGAACTAAGATCTATGGGGAAGAAGAAGTAACGTACCCGAGGAAGCGGAAGGACGGCGACGAGAATCTGGATGCGCTCAGGTTGATGCAGTGGCCGGGCTTGGTGATGACGACGAGCTCGAAGGATGGCGGCGGAGCTTGAGCGCTGGAGGATAGAGGAAGAAAAAGCAGGGGGGATAAAGAGATGGCCCTCGGCCCTATTTATAGGCTGGGGAGATAAAACGGCAGGCGCGTGAATCGAGGAGACCAAAAATCGGATATGGATTGAGCTGTCGCCTCGATCTTCGGAGCTTTAATAAGTAAAGGTAAAAAGCGGGTGCAGGCATTGAATGCGCGGATGATGTCACGACGGTTTAAAGCGACACAGAGGGATGCCGTCATGCCGGTTTACCAAGCATACTGAAGCTGCGGAAGTGAAAAGCTATACAAGACTTTGGAGATTGACATGAACAGGTTCAAATCAATCTGGGGCCTAATGTCAGGGATATTACTAACAGGTATAAACTGGCGAAGGGGGGTCCGGTTTAAGTTATCAAGATTGTATTATCAGAAGCCCAACGGAGTATGGAGTAGGAAGTTATAGCCTAGAAGGCTTAGAGCCCATACGATAGGGCCCATAACTTGTAAACCGTCATATCATGTAGACTTGGGATGTAAGGTAGAAAGAGTAGAGACCGAGGTGGACACGATTATGAGCCGGCCTCGGGACTCTGTAAACCGGACCGGGCGTCACCTCTTATATAAAGGGACGACCCGGCGACGATTCAGGACAAGAAACAACAGCTCGAGACACAGGCAAAGCGGATTCGCTCCCTAGTCATCGAAGCCCAAGCAATACCGCACCAAACTAGACGTAGGCTTTTACCTTCATCGAAGGGGCCGAACTAGTATAAAACCCCTATGTCCTTCGTCCACTTTAACCCCTTTAAGCTAACCCCGAGCGATGGCCTCACGACTAAGTCCTTTTGCTAGGACATCTGCCGTGTTAAATCCACGACAGGTTCAATTAGAGCCCAACGCCTCGTACCCACGCGCGTGCGTGTATGAGAGAAATGCGCATCGCTCGGCCCCGACCACCCACCGTAACCGGGAACACCCCGATATTTTCCTCGCCCTCGCTTCTACCACGGTTTTTTCCGTCATGGACGGCCCAAAGAATGTCATGCAGCTGCGTCTCTGACCCGCCCAGGACGAAAAGCCCATTTTCTGTCATGATTTTTGTCATAGAAGTAGGACCCCAACACATCTATGATGATACCGTGTTTTATCACAATTATTGTCATAGAAGTGTCATAAGTATGAAAAAAAAGTTTCGTTCGGACCAAAATGTCATGGATGTGTCTTTTTTTGTAGTGTAACTCTATTTCTAGTGAAGCATCCATTTTGAAGGAAAATGTTGAGCTAAGGGCTCAACTTGAGTTGCTATCTAGCTCTCATAGGAAATTGGAAGAAAGTCATGTAAAGCTCACAAGCTCTCATGATGATCTTCTAGTATCCCATAATGTGCTAAAGATAGCCCATGAGGCTATGATTATCAAGGTAACATCTAGTGAGCTTCATGTGGATACTAGCACTACTTCTAGTCAAAATGCCATATTTCCATGTGATAGTCCTTGTAATTCATCTACTCACAATATGGGTACATCCTGTGATGAATTACTTTCCTTGCCTTGTTGCTCTAAAGATGAAGCTTATACTTCCTCTAGCACTTGTGTTGATACTAACCATGTAGAGGAAATCAAAGAGCTCAAGGCCCAAGTCACTTCTTTGAAGAAAGACTTGGAAAAGTGTCATGAAGGGAAGTCCACACTCAACAATATCTTGAGTGTGCAAAAAATTCCCCAATGACAAAGGTGGACTTGGATTCAACTCCAACAAGAAGAATAAGTCCAAAATCAATAAGAAGAAAAAGGGCCAAGAACAAGTCAAGAATTCGGCCAAGATTATTTGCTTCAAGTGCAAAATTGAAGGGCATCATGTTAGATATTTCCCATTGAAAAAGCAGCCCATTAATAACAAGCAACAAGGGAAGAGGACACAAGTTCAATCTCATGCTTAACTACAAGTTGAAGGAAGGCCACTTCCCAAGAATACTCAAGTTCATGCTTCCCTTGTTGAGAAATCAAGTGAGAAGAAAATGAAGAGTAGACGTTGCTACTTATGTCCTGAGAAAGGTCACGTCGCTTCTTCATGCACTAGTGGTAACTTATCCAACCAAATTATTATTGATGATATCTATTCTCTTGGGAAGGATAAGGTTGGCAATGTGTTTGCCAAGTTTCTTGGGAGTCAAAGTGGTGTCAAGAAAAGAACCATTTGGGTAGCCAAGCCTATTGTGACTAACCTCTTAGGACCCAACTTGGTTGGGGACCAACTAGCTCAAACTTGATCAATAGGCGTAATTGGAGGGCATTGGAGACTTGGCTATATTATGAAGAATTAAGGGGTCTTCATCATTCATATAGTCTCAAGTCAAGTCATTTGGATCATCAAGTTTCTATCTTATATCCAATGTTCCTCCTTGCGGTAACTCATGCTTAAATTGTTTACATTGAAAGTTACTTGCCCCTTAGCATGTTGTGGTTTTGTACCATGCATGTGCGTGTATATGTTGTGCTTCCAATTTGCTTATCTTGATAAATCAAGTATGTGTATGTTGGTTTGCACATCATGTACGTGTGTGTAGTGGTTTGAGCCTCTGTGCATCTTGTTTGTATCTTAGTTGGCTCTTGTGAGAGATTAATGAAATATCCCATTTTGGGGGAGTGATGTGCTTTGTGCACCTCACAATCCTATAAATGTGTGTACATGAGGAATATCATCTAGTTTTGATATTACAAGATTATCTAGTCACTATGTGGTATATCTTCTCATGAGAAATTCAAATTTTAAATTGTCCATTAATTATCTCTTGAAGGTTCCTCTTATTGCCTCTTGTTTAAGTTTTCTTTGGTATCACATTATGGGGGAGTAATGTGCCATGTGCATATTACTATCCTAAAAATGTGTACATTTGAGATATTGTCACTAGAGTTGATATTGTAAATTATCTTGTTCCTAGGTGACATGTTAGCTCTACAAGTTGCATTTTGCTTGTGTTTGGTGTGAAAATGATGTTGGATCACTAGTAGAAAAAGGGTCAAATGTAGAGCTCATTAGTCCCGGTTTGGATATGAGCCGGCACTAATATGACCATTAGTGCTGGTTCCAACGGCTAGGTGGGTGGAGCTCATTACCACCGGTTCTCAATGAACCTTTAGTAACGGTTCGTGCCACGAACCGGTACTATAGATGTGGTGGCAGGCCTGTGTCAGGCTAGGGCCCCACCGCCACCTTTCGTACCGGTTTGTTATATGAACCGGGTCTAGAGATGCACCTTTAGTCCCGGTTCGTATAACCAACCGGTACTAAAGGTCATCCTATATAAACCCCTCGTCGAGCCCGAGCGCTCTGTTCTTCCCCTTTCCCCTCTCCTCTGTTTTCTCCTCTTCGTCTCGAGCTCACACTCCATTTTTGTCAAAATTTGTGAAGATTTGAAGGCACCCCATCCATCCAAGTGATCACAAAGGTTAGCAACTTTGTCCTTTAATCTCTCATTGCTAGATTAGCTCTTGCAATGCTCTATAAGTATAGTGATTTGTGGGTTTTATTTTGGGAGGAATTATATGTGGTAGTTTATTTGATTTATATGCAATTTGAGCTCAAAATAGGTCTTAGTTTGCAATTGTAGGTGTGGTTTACTTAGTGCCTTCCCGTCTCCGTCCTAACCACCGTCGATCGTCCGCACCGTCCTGTCGCCGGCAGCACCTTGTGGTGAGCCTCTTGTTCTTATCTTTTTTATATAAAAAATCATGTTTGTGTGATTTAGATATATAGTTACTGGTATAATTATCTTACCCGTACATTGTTTGTTATACATAGTGCCATGGTTTTGATATCCGTCAAGAGGTTAAATTTAGTTGAAAGAGAAAACGAGTGTTTAAAAGAAAAATTTAAAAGAATTGAGGGGGAGAAGATGGAATTGGAGTTGCATGTTGCCAATGTTGTCGATGATCACAAGATCGAGATGGAGAAAATGCGCTTGAAGATTGGAAAGATAAGAAAATATGCCATTGATAATTAGGCTTGGTATCATTATGCTGTTGGATCAATTGTTACCTTAGTTGCGATCTTGATCGCATTTTTTGTTGCATTTAAATGCTTTAGCTAGAGAGTTATTTGTATGTTGCATTTAAGTGTTGTATGAACTTTATGTATGAACTTGTATTAATTTGGTATTTTCGGTGTTGTGTAATGAAGATGAGCTGGCAATGGATGTACGATGACTGATGCTCTCATGAGTTCATTAATGGTGTCAAGGATATTACTACCAGGTATAAACCGGCCAGGGGGGTCCGGTTTACGTTATCAAGATTATATAATCAGAAGCCCGGCGGAGTATGGAGTAGAAGATTATAGCCCAAGAGGCTTAGAGCCCATATGTTAGGGGCCATGATTTGTAAACCGTCATACTATGTAACTTGGGATGTAAGATAGAAAGAGCAGAGACCGAGGCAGACACGTTTATGAGCCGGCCTCGGGACTCTGTAAACCGGACCGGGCGTCACCTCTTATATAAAGGGACGACCCGGCGACGGTTCAAGACAGACAACAACAGCTCGAGACATAGGTAAAGCGAATTCTCTCCCTGGTTATCGAAGCCCAAGCAATACCACACTAAACTAGACGTAGGCTTTTACCTTCATCGAAGGGGCCGAACTAGTATAAAATCCATGCGTCCTTCGTCCGCTTTAACCCCTTTAAGCTAACCCATAGCGATGGCCTCACGACTAAGTCCTTTCGCTAGGACATCTGCCGTGCTAAATCCACGACAGTTGGCGCCCACCGTGGGGCTATCGCACGATGGTTTCGAGTTCTTGAAGGGCAGCTTTGAAGGACTCAAGGGCTACGCAGTGGGCCGGATGACTAAGAGTCGTCGCGGCCGAATCTACATCAACGATGCAGGCTGGGGCCCCGAGGCCAATTCAATCGAATACGGGTACCGGGTCCCCTTTGGCGGCATCCACGTCTTCATCGGCAAGATCGGCGAACCGGGCCCTGAGCCGGACATCTTCCCCAACATCATCGAGTCGGCTCAGCGTGCGAGACCTGCCCGGATTCAGCCCGCCGTGAAGCGTGTCTTCGTTGGAGCAGTGCATGGAGTACAAGCCGAGGACAGACCGGAAACAGGCGGCGAGACTGTTGTTTATTCCGGCGATGAATCTTCTTCCGGAGAGACCGAATCTTTGTATATGCTGCAGGATGGCCGGTCTGAGGGTTGTTCCGACGGCGACAGTATTACAGACCCCATTGATCCGCCAAACAGGGTTGCTGTCTTCATGGCCGGATCACAACCCGTGCAGCAGACCTCAACCATAGGGGCGCTGATATCAGAGGCAATGGGAGCTAGGGCTGGAGATCCTCCCCCGTCGCCATCTGATACTTTATCTACCTTGGTCGATACTTTGACAGCACTAGTAACATCGGAGGTGGAATAGGCCAACAAGGATCAGCATGACGCGGAGATCGCTCAGGTGAAGATCCGGACTGAACAAGCCAAGTTGGACCTGGCAGCTGAGAAAGCTAGGATGGCTACAAAGCAGGCGGAGCTAGAGGCTCAGGCCTATCGGCTTATGTTAGATTAGACTGCCTCACAAGGGGTAATGATGAGAAGACAACGATCTCGCCTACCGCCGGTTTATGAGGCAAGGAATCTCTTTAGCATGCCAGGCGCAAGAACCAGTAACCAGCAGGAGGGAAACCGGGGAGGAGCACCAGGAACCGGCGCATCGGTTCAGCCACCGGCCGCAGAGCCAAATCGCCAAGTTGTGCCGACCCAACATGTGCCCACCCCTCCTGGTCATTATTCTAATCCGTTGGATAACATAGTTTCTGCCGCTTCACGATTGGCCACCCTTCCTATTGAAGGAACGTCCCCCATAGCAGTGGAGGCGCGACGGGCCAAGGAGTTGTTGGACATGGCGCTAACTCAACAGCAGGCTTATTCCTATAGCCGGGAGAGGATCCATTCGACCCCCCATCCGAGCCGGAGTTATACGAGGCGTCTGGATGAACCGGCCGTATCAAGCAGCGCACGGAGGCGTCATCAGTAGAGGCGGGATAATCCGGCAGCAGATGAGGCGCACGCCCAAGAGGTGGTGGATCAGGCCAGACAGCGCCGGGAGGCCGAGCTAACAGCGCAATACGACGCCCGTCAGGCGACGCCGGTTCGTCCCACCACCATAGTTGAACCGGGGGTCATGTCCAGTTCCCTGGGCGTACCGTGTCTCATCCCCGCTTTATGGAATGTGAAACTACGCAAAGATTTTAAAGGTCCGCGCAAGGTGCCCAACTACACGGCGGATCTTGCTCCAGAGGCATGGGTTGAGAGTTATGAGATGGCAATGGAGATGCTCGATGTGGACGAGGCGGCATGCGCTAAGTATTTCACAATGATGCTCGAGGGCACGACTCAAACATGGCTAAAGGGTTTGCCACCTAACTCCACCGGATCATGGGCTGAGCTGCGGAGCCGGTTTATCAAAAATTTCAAAGACACATGCAAGCAGCCAATGTCTGTTGTTGACTTAGCTGCCTGCGTTCAAGGAGAGCAGGAGTCCACAAGCAGTTGGGTGCCTCGAGTGTCCGAAATCTTGCACTCTTCTAATAGCATCAACCCAAGCACAACGGTGGTAACCTTGGAAAACAATTGCCGGTTTGAGCCTTTGAGACAGAAGTTGGGACGGCTTAAACGTGATTGCAATGACATGGGAACGCTCATGGGCGCTTTAGTGAAGTATGGAGACTCGGACAACACCAAGCATCCAGATGCAGATGGAGACAAGTCAAGGAAAGCAAGCAAAAATGGTAAACCGCCGCAGGACAATCCGGTGAACCAAGGATACAATGGTAAGCGTAAAGCGGAAGGCAGCTCAGATTTTGTGGCTAACACCAACGCTCAGGAGGACTGGCAACGCCGCAAGGGTAGGCCGCCCCCACGTAACAGGAGGCCGCCTATCAATCTGGAGCGTCAGTTGAACGTGCCTTGCCCAAAGCATGGTACGATGAAAAAACTAGCTACACATCTCTGGAAGGATTGTTTCATCATGCAGGAGTTCATGAACCGGAACAGGTACGATCACGGGCCCCCCAGCGGATCAGGCCCTGGCTTCCAAGGTCCGGGTTACCAAGGTGGTGGGCTGGTTCAGGATATCAAGGCAATAACAATAACCACAATCGGCACAATCAGCATAACCAGCAGCATGGTCAGGGCGGATACAATAACCAAGGGAATCAACAGCGTCAACATCAATAGCAATCCGGATATCAGAATAATCCGAAGGAGCTGAGCAGTGGGCAGTATCACGTCTTCACCACGAGTTTGTGCAAACGGGATCAGAAGGTTCTGAAGAGGGCAGTGCATTCTGTTGAACCGGTGATACCACGTTTTTTGCGTTGCTCTGAGCAACCCATTGTGTGGAGCAGAGAGGATCATCCACCCCGGGTTGATAATCTGGGTCAGTTGGCTCTGGTGGTGGCACCACGGGTGGGTGGCTACAAGTTCACCAAAGTGCTTATGGATGGAGGCAGCAGCATCAACATCCTGTATTATGAGACGTTTCGGCGTATGGGGCTGACAGATAAGAAGCT
Source organism: Secale cereale (assembly GCA_902687465.1). Lineage (NCBI taxonomy): Eukaryota > Viridiplantae > Streptophyta > Magnoliopsida > Poales > Poaceae > Secale > Secale cereale. Next base: position 258,499,142 of record LR738710.1, on the reverse strand, counting down.
TCTACAATCTAACACAGTGTTCCATGGGGTGGTACCCAGTAAATCAGCTTATCCAGTTGGCAAGATCGATTTGGAGGTCACCTTTGGAAATGAGCATGACTCCAGGTCAGAGACGGTGACCTTTGAGCTGGTAAAAATCAAAAGCCCGTACCATGCTTTGTTTGGGCAGCCGGTTTATGCCAAATTCATGGCTAGGCCGTGTTATGTTTATCTACAGCTCAAGATGCCAGGCCACAAGGGAACTATTACGGTTCACGGGGGCCGCAAAATTGCATTGGAGTGCTAGGAAGGTGATGTTGCTTATGCTGAGGCGGTTTGTGCCACTGAGGAGCTGAAGTTCTATAAGGACAATGTTGATCCGGCGGATATGTCCCCGCTGAAGAAGCCAAGCACAGAGCATGATCCGGCGTTAATATTCAAATCGGCTGAGGAGACTAAACAGGTGGACTTTGTTCCGGGCAATTCTTCCAAGCAGTTCACTATCAGCGCTAACCTGGATCCGAAATAGGAAAGCATGCTCATCGAGTTCATCCGTGAGAACCGAGATATCTTTGCATGGAAGCCTTCTTACATGCCAGGTATACTGAGGGAACTCACTGAGCCCAATCTTAATATCGACCCTAAGTTTAAACCGGTCAAACAATATCTCTGCCGCTTCAATGAGGAGAGGCGCAAGGCTATTGGAGAAGAAGTAGCTAGGCTCTTGGCTGCAGGTTTTATAGTTGAGGTGTTTCATCCAGAATGGTTGGCTAATCCGGTGCTAGTACTTAAGAAGAATGGAACTTGGATAAACAAGGCTTGCCCAACTGATCCTTTTGCTCTTCCCCGTATTGATCAAATCATTGATGCTACGGCAGGATGTGAGTGGCTAAGTTTTTTGGATGCATACTCAGGTTATCATCAGATCAAGATGGCAATTAAGGACCAGGAGAAGACAACCTTTATAACTCCATTTGGAGCCTTCTGCTACATATCTATGACATTTTGGCTCAAGAGTGCTCAGGCGACCTACCAGCGTTGTGTGCAGAACTGCCTTCAAGGGCAGATTGGACGGAATGTTCACGCATATGTCGATGACATTGTGGTAAAATCCAGGAAGGAGGAGACACTGATAGAGGATCTGAAGGAAACTTTTGATAATCTCCGAATCTATAAAATGATGCTTAATCCGGAGAAGTGCGTTTTTGGTGTTCCGGCAGGCAAGCTCCTGGGATTCTTGGTGTCAAACAGAGGAATTGAGGCTAATCCGGAGAAGATCAAGGCGATTACGTCCCTGGCTAAACCGGCATGCATCAACGATGTCCAACGTATGTCGGGTCGTATTGGAGCGCTCAACCGGTTTATCAGCCGTTTGGGGGAGAAGGCGATTCCGCTTTATCAGATGATGAAGAAGACATACTGTTTCGTCTGGAGTGATGCTGCTGATGCTGCGTTTGAGGATTTGAAGAGGCAATTGGCAGAACCGCCGGTCCTTGCTGCCCCAGTTGACAATGAGCCGCTGTTGTTATACGTGGCTGCTAATGCCCGTGCAGTAAGTGTTGCCATTGTGGTAGAGCGCAAGGAGGCAGGGAAAGAATATCTGGTTCAGCGGCCGGTTTACTACATCAGTGAGGTGCTTATTGAATCAAAGCAGAGATATCCACATTGGCAGAAACTGGTGTATGGAGTGTTCATGGCAAACCGGAAGCCAAAGCACTATTTTCAGGGCCACCCAATCACCGTTTTTAGTTCAGCTCCGTTTGGGGATATAATCCAGAATAGAGAGGCTACTGGTCGAGTTGCAAAGTGGGCCATTGAGCTTAGCCCGCACGGATTAAAGTATGTGCCCCGTACTGCGATAAAGTCTCAAGCTCTGGTGGATTTTATCAATGATTGGACTGAGTTGCAAACGCCTGAGGAGAAGCCGGATCATACATACTGGACCACTCATTTTGACGGTTCAAGGAAGTTGGAGGGCTCGGGGGCTGGAGTCGTGTTAACTTCCCCACGAGGTGATAAGTTTTGTTATGTCCTCCGTTTAATGTTCCCTTGTACTAATAATGCTGCTGAGTATGAAGCTCTCCTCTATGGTCTGCGGATGGCCAAGGAGATGAACTTGAGCCGGGTCAAGTGCTTTGGCGATTCAGATGTGGTGGCACAGCAAGTATCTGGCAAGTGGGACTCCAAGGATCCGCTCATGGCAGCATATCGATGAGAGGTAGATGTCGTCGCTGGATACTTCAAAGGATATCAGGTGGATCATATAGACCGACAGAAAAATGAAGCGGCTGATGCGTTAAGCCGGCTGGGCTCCCAGCGTAAACCGGTTCCACCTAATACCTTCTTGGATGAGTTGCATAATCCGTCGGTGCAGATACCTTCAGAGGAGGACTTGGCTGTTCCTGATCCGGAAGCGCAATTGATTGCAGCACTTCATGTCATTCCGGATTGGAAACTCCCTTACCTGGCATACATGAACCTACGTGAATTACGAGAGGACGAAGTCGAGGCCCGACAGATAATCCGGTGGTCTAAATCTATGACTATTGTCAATGGAGAACTTCATCATCGCATCGTTTCTTGAGCTTTTCAGCGGTGTGTATCATCGGAAGAAGGCTGTGATATTCTTAGAGAGATTCATGAAGGGGATTGCGGTCATCACGCCGGATCAAAATCTTTGGTGGCTAAAGCTTTTCGTCATGGGTTCTACTGGTTGACGGCTCACGCCGATGCAGAGGACTTGGTCAGAAAATGTGATGCTTGCTAGAAATTCTCACGACGTGCTCATATACCGGCGCAGGAGCTGAGGATGATCCCAATTACTTGGCCGTTTGCGACTTGGGGGCTTGATATGGTTGGACCCTTCAAGAGATCCCAAGACAAGAAAACCCACCTGTTAGTGGTTGTGGACAAGTTTACGAAATGGGTTGAAGCAGAGCCTGTCAGTAAGTGTGATGCAGCAACAGCGGTTCAGTTCATCAAAAAGGTGATTTTCCGATTTGGCTTTCCACATAGCATTATAACTGATAATGGCACCAACCTATCCAAGGGGGCTATGGAGGAGTTCTATCAACGAGAGCATATCCGTCTTGATGTATCATCAGTAGCTCACCCTTAGTCTAATGGCCAAGCTGAATGAGCCAATCAACAGATCTTGAGAGGCATCAAACCTCGGCTTATGGTTCCTTTGCAGAGAACACCGGGTTGTTGGGTGGAGGAGTTGCCTTCGGTGCTATGGAGCATCAACACTACACCTAACAGATCTACAAGGTACACGCCTTTCTTCATGGTATATGGAGCTGAAGCGGTCCTCCCTAGTGATATCCGTCATGACTCACCACGGGTGGCGGCTTATGTTGAAGTGGATAATGAACACGCAAGACAAGATGCCTTGGACCGGCTGGACAAAGAACGGGACACGGCAGCAGCTCGATCGGCGATTTATCAGCAAGACCTGCGCCGGTACCACAGTCGCCGGCTTAAGACCAGCACGTTTCAAGAAGGAGATATGGTGATCCGGCTCATCCAAGACCAGACAGACATGCACAAGCTATCCCCAGCTTGGGAAGGACCCTTTGTGGTCAGCAAGAACCTGCACAACGGGTCATACTATCTCGTCGACGTTTGAGAACATAAGGACTCACGCACGGCGGAGGAGGAGACCAAGCGGCCATGGAACATCGCTCTTCTTCGACCTTACTATACTTGAGCCATAGGCTCCGCTTTATGTACAATGTATATATTATGATTAATATAATAAACCGGCGCCCCCGGTAAACCGGGGTATCAGCCATCTTTTTCATAAGAGTATCACATGGGGGCTTCCGCGGGCAAGGGAGTTTTCTATGGCCTCTTAAACCGGCGCCCTTGATAAATTAAGGTATCAGCCGTCTTTCCTGTACATAAAGAGAATCACATGGGGGCTTCCGCGGGCAAGGGAGTTTCCTATGGCCTCTTAAACCGGCGGCCACATCAAGACCATCATAAGACCACTGCTCTGGTTGCTTCGGCAATTTCCACATGATGATGAGGGGCAAAAGAGAGTTTGATGCCTAGCACAACTCAAACATAGGCCCCGACGAGCAATGCTCACACGCTACCTGGGGGCTCCTGATGCAAGTTCATCAACGAGTTGAAGACTCTTGTAGTGAACACGGCTTGGAAGCTTGATGTATACACCAAAACCCCGGATTAACCTGCCTGCATCAAGTAAATCGCGTCGTCCAGGTAAAACTGGTATGACCCGTCAAACATACACACAAGTGATTACACAAGTCAAATCTTTATAAGATTTTGAACATTGGTAGCATTTGACATTGATGATTTGGTTAAAGATTGTGGATCATCTTAACAGGCTTTGCTAAAATGGTTAATGACAGTAGCTTGGCAGCTCATAAAAAGCCTCGAATTTGGAGCCTGGCAGCTCGTAAAAAGCCTCGACTACATGGTATTATTTGCCCAAAAACTTTATTTTTCATTTTTTATATTTTCTCAAATCCTTATCCTCAAGGTCATTGGTTTTTCAACCAAGTCCATTGCTTCAAGAGTGGATGGCTACAAAGTTGCCGATACATCTGTATTTAAATAGTTATGGTCTGGGTTATAAACACCAGTACTAATTTACAGCTAAACCAGCGTTCATTGTAACCCGGATTGGTCTTCATGATAAGCCGACAATGAGCCAAGTAAGTCATCAACACTTATACCTTGGATTGTTCCTGCCGGATTAAGGTTTACAGATACACTTAATCACAGGTATGATACACGCTTATATTTTATACACAGTTCAAGTTATTTACTTAGATCATGTGTTTGGGCAGTATAACCCGTCTGGTGATAAACAGCCAGGACATTTTTAGCATTGTTTATGCAGACACAGGTAATATAAACTATCAAAGCATTGCAAGCAGGAGATAATTTAGGAGTTGCCAAACAAAGTAATGCCATGACACAAAGTGTGGGACCAAGACAGTATCTCTATTCTATTACAAGGCACTGGCAAGCCCAAAAGAATATCAGTTTTCACCAAGTGTTCAACATAGAAAGGTAAACTGGAACCGGTTTAGGATTCTGCTTCGGCTCGCTGGGAAGACTGAGGGTCAGCTTGTTCCGGGTCTTCGACGACTTCGGGCAGCTGCTGGAAATCAGGGGTGCTCCAGTCAATCTTGGCAAGGGCGCGGAAATACACTTCATCGTTTATAAGTTCTGACGGTTCAATGTCAGGAGCGAAGGTATGCTTACGAACGGGTGGAATAAGATTTTCGATGTCATAAGACGGCTGCTCCACCTACACATTCGCCAGATCATAACCCGGGTGATACCTTGATAAGTCCGCTTCATCAGCAAGCTTACTGGCAAGAGGCCGCATGTCTTTGGTTAAGGCGCAGAAATCTTCAGCGGAGAAAGCTGATCCATCCTCTTTCATACTCGGATAACCATTCATGGCCTCCGCCGGATCAAAATCAGGAACCCATGCCTTGGCCCAGGTTAACGCCATGAGCGAGCCAGCTCTTGCGGAGGACTTCTTCACCTCGACAATACGGGTAGGCAAGATGGATAGTTTTTCCAAAGTACCTTGGATGGTGGTTGGTGCCGGTTTATTGTGCGAAATAGCACTGATGGCCCTCTGAGCGCCGGCATAGAGTTGTTTCACCAAGGTGTAAGCAGCCTTCAGCTTCTTCCGCACATCATCCCCAAGATGAGTAACACGTCTCCCTGTGTACAAGTGATGAGTTAAACCGGAGCAGCGCAAGATAGCAAGGATAAAGCGTATGACAACAAGTACTTACCAAAGATAGCAGATGTCATATCATCTATATGCTGCCTTAACCCGGACAGTTCCTCTGTCACCAGGTTAAGAGCTGCCTCAGCATCATTGGCTCTTTTCTCTAAAGCAGCCTTCTCTACCTCCCAAGTAGACCACTCCGCTTCAAAATCTTTTTTGAGCTTCTCCATACTAGCTAAAGCAAGGGTAAGTTCCTCCTTGGCTTTAGTCGAAGCAGTCTCTTGGAAGGATAGGCTATTCCGGAGCTCCGTGATTTCAGTGGCCCTCCGGTTCAAATCAGTCTGCCAAGGATAAAACATCTTAGATATCTATAAAGGAAGCAATTAAATCAAAGTCCCAAGCACATAACAAGTTATGCACTTGACACTTGGGGGCTAATGTACAATTGAAGTGAAAGAAAGCAACTTTTTCAGACAAGTCCCAAGCACATAACAAGTTATGTCCTTGACACTTGGGGGCTAATGTAGTGTCATTCTCAAACATAGGAGAAGTCCCGGTTCACCCGCAATGGAGTAAACCGGCCCTTGGGGGCTACACGTGCAAATCAAACTATTCCAGTTGATCTATCAAAGTCCCGGTTCACCCTAAGGGCTAAACCGGCACTTGGGGGCTACAATGGACTAAAGGTACAGCTACAAGACACAAGCAAAAATAAAAGGCAAAGGAAAAGAAGTTACCTCATATTTTTCCTTCATTAAGTTTACTAAACCGGCCTCGTGGTCACGGCTAGTGTAGAGCCGGTTTAGATACCCAGAATGAAGCTCCTGGGCACTAAGCGGAGCATAGCTAGACAGGTCAGTGCTCCACTTGACCTTGTCCTTCTGAAGAACTTGTTCCTTGGCAGTGTGTCTAGCCAAGATCACAGGCTCTGCGGGAGTGGTAAAGCCTATCCCAGTAATCTCGACATCGTCTGTCGAGGCAGCAGTTGGCCTGAGGGGATCAGCAGCAGCGGGATTGGTGTGTACCGGACTAGCAGGGGCCGGACTAACCCGAGCAGGGCTAGTCCGAATAGGGCTGGCCGGTTCAGCAGGATTTTCTATGGGGTCATCCCCCGGAGCAGCAACGTCTTCTCGGTCCATAGGGGAAGGATCGTCGTGTGGAACTTCAATGTTTTCTTCTAACGGATTGGCAGCTACAGGATCTTCTGCCGGTTCAGAGGTATTTTCGACCGCCGGTTTATTCAGCTTTGCCTTTTTGCTAGGCTTGGGCATACCGAGAAAAGATTAGAGGAATAATTAAAATTATAAGTCAAATGGAGAGATAAACTGAAGGGACTCAAAGACGGCTTACCCGTGAACAGTCTTGAGCACCGGGACTTGGGTGGCGGTTGACTCGCCGGAGGATGAAAGAGGAGTTTCCTGATAATTTGGATCAGACGGTTTAAGTGGTTTACGGAAAAGACCCGCTTTAGGATGAAGAAGAGTTGGAGTAAGTAAAACCTCTGAACGGCGTCTTCGATCGGAGTATGGGTCAATCCGGTCGACTCGACCACATGGCCACTGTGGCGTGTGGTGCGGCGAGCCTCATGTTGCTGCTTCTTCAAAAGAAAATGGGGATCCAGTTGAGCATAAGGGTGAGAAAATGGATATTTTCGGGCTACTCGACGAACTATGGATGGTAATGGTTCTGAATCATAGGAAAGAGAGATTACCTCAACTTCATCCGCTTTACTACCTTCCGCCGGATCCTGGGAAAAGTCATTATTAATATAAATACAGACAAAGGAAAAATTAAAAGTCAAAGGAGCCAAGCGGTACCCCAGAGGCTGGATCATCCTCTTCCGCGTTTGAACCGGAAGCAGCGGCAGGTCTTTTCTTATGTTTCTTTACGGCCAGGCTCTTCTGGTTTCGCCGGTTTTTCCTGGGCCTTCCTCTTCCAGAAAGGGTCGTTAGCCTATTTAGAAGAATAAAAGCATGTTAATGCCAAGCAATATGGATGGATTAAAACAAAGAGAAGGGACATAAGAATCTTACCAATGGTGGTTTATTGTTCACGCAGAAGGGGGCTAAACCGGTCCAACTGCACTCCTCCAGAGGTATATTCAGCATCTTCTTATCAGATTCGGTAACTTCATTGTCTGGAAGCACCATCTCCATGTGACGCTGAGGGTCCTTGGGGTTGCCAGTATACTCGCACATTAACCCGGAACGCCGGCTTAATGGAAGAATGCTCCAAGAGAGCCAGTAGCGGACAAAATCGACTCCAGTTAAACCGTTGGCTACAAAAGCCCTGAGCTTTGAATGCTGGGGGCATATCGAGCCCGGTCTTGGGTACTCAAACGCTGCGGGAAAGGATGATCTGCTGTCAGACGGTAAGAGCGATAACCTGGCAGTGGATTCTCTCCTTCTGGTGAAGTATCAGCACAATAGAACCAAGTTTGGTTCCAATCCTTGGGATGGCTATGAAGGGTAGCATGAGGAAAGCTAACATCCTTCCCCTTCTGGATACTCATTCCGCCCAGTTCAGTATTGGGTCCATCATGAAATTCAGTCCGGCGATTCAGATGGAAGAAGTCCCGGAATAACTCTACAGATGGCTCTTCTTGCACATAGGCTTCAGAGAAGTCTTGGAAATTGCAGATGTTTGATACGGAGTTGGGGCCGATGTCTTGGGGATGAAGCTGAAACTCTGCCAATACATCGCGGAAAAACTTTGACCCTGGAGGGTTAAAGCCCCGGGCCAGGTGATCAAAGAAGACAATAATCTCTCCTGCTTTAGGTTGGGGAGGACACTCTTTCCCAGGAGCCCTCCAGTGCAGAACCTCCTTGGGACCTAAAGCGCCAATTGAGGCCGCCTTTTCTAAATCATCCTCGGTAATCTGGGATGGGACCCAGTTGCAAGCGACAAACTGTTTGGCCACAGAAATCATCTTTTTCAAAGGGGGAAAGCTGAAAAATACAATACAAGAACCGGTTTATGATCCACGCAGATATAAACCGGCATGTTCTACAAAGGCATTGATCTAATTGGCGGTTTAAGCAGGGGACTAATGGTATCTACTGGTCCAGAATAACTATGAATGTAATAGCTACCGGATTATGAAGTTTGAAAGGAACAAGTTAAACCGCCAAACACAAGCAGGTGAGGTGCAAATCTAAAGCTAAACCGTCGACACAGGCATATGAGGCGCATGTTTGAAGCTGAACCGTTGACATAGGCAGATGAGATGTAGATCTAAAGTGTGCGAAACAACTTTCACATGAGCAGTAGTGAAATATGGATCTACAGCGGATGGAAAACTCAAGATAATTCAAGTCATATTCGTCGAAGGCAGCGAAGGTTTTTACAGATCTAGTCTAACTAGCAGTATTGGGGGAACTAAGATTATAAAGACGGAGCGGAGTCATGCGTACGAGAGTCGACCTAAACATTTTAAACATCTACGGCTAGGAACTACCTATGGTGATGAACTACGAAGAACGAAGGTTCATCTACGAGCTCCCGTGAAACCCTAGATCTAAGATCTACAGGGAAGAATGAGTAACGCACCTGAGAAAACGGAAGCGGAAGGACGGCGGCGAATCTCTGGACACGCTCAGGTTGATGCAGCGGCCGGGCTTGATGACGACAACGAGCTCGGCGGACGGCGGCGGGGCTTGAGCGCTGGAGGTCAGAGGAAGAAGAAAGCGAAGGGGAATAAAGAGATGGCCCTCGGCCCTATTTATAAGCCAAGGGAATAAAACAGCAAGCGCGGGAATCGAGGAGACCAAAAATCGGATATGGACGGTGCTGTCGCCTCGATCTTCGGAGCTTTAATAAGTAAAGGTAAAAAACATGTACATGCATTAAATGCGCGGATGGCGTCATGATGGTTTAAAGCGACTTGAGGGGATGACGTCATGCCGGTTTACCAAGCATACTGAAGCTATAGAAAGGAAAATATGTACAAGACTTTGGAGATTGACATGAACAGGTTCAAATCAATCTGGGGCCTAATGTCAGGGATATTACTACCAGGTATAAACCGGCCAGGAGGGTCCGGTTTACGTTATCAAGATTATATAATCAGAAGCCCGGCGGAGTATGGAGTAGAAGATTATAGCCCAAGAGGCTTAGAGCCCATATGTTAGGGCCCATGATTTGTAAACCGTCATACTATGTAACTTGGAATGTAAGATAGAAAGAGGAGAGACCGAGGCCGACACGTTTATGAGCCGGCCTCGGGACTCTGTAAACCGGACCGGGCGTCACCTCTTATATAAAGGGACGACCCGACGATGGTTCAAGACAGACAACAACAGCTCGAGACATAGGTAAAGCGAATTCGCTCCCTGGTCATCAAAGCCCAAGCAATACCACACCAAACTAGACGTAGGCTTTTACCTTCATTGAAGGGGCCGAACTAGTATAAAATCCCTGCGTCCTTCATCCGCTTTAACCCCTTTAAGCTAACCCGTAGCGATGGCCTCACGACTAAGTCCTTTTGCTAGGACATCTACCGTGCTAAATCCACGACAAATGGCGTGCATACTTTTCTGAATGCGGCTAGGGCAAACAAGCAGGCGGATGGTTTTATGCCTTGTCCATGTGCTGGCTGTAAGAATGATCACAATTAGTCTAACTCAAGCACCATTCACGTCCACCTGTTTGAGTCCGGTTTCATGCCCCACTATAATGTTTGGACCAAGCACGGAGAAAGAGGGGTTATGGTGGAAGACAATGAAGAAGAAGAGGACGACGACATCTATCCTGGCCGTGGGTTCCCTGTATATGATGGTATAACAATGGGGGAAGAAGTTGAGCCGACAATGCGGCAAGAAGCTGAAGAAGAGGCATCAGATGAGCCCGCTTATGATCTAGGTCGGGCCATTGTCGATGCAAAGAGAAACTGCACAACTGAAAAGGAGAGGTTGAAGTTGCAGCGAATGTTAGAGGATCACAAGAAATTGTTGTACCCAAATTGCGAAGCTGACAAGAAAAAGCTTGGCACCACACTGGAATTGCTGCAATGGAAGGCAGAGAATGGTGTATCTGACAAGGGATTTGGAAAGTTGCTGGTAATGTTAAAGAAGATGCTTCCAAAGGACAATGAATTGCCGGAGAGTACGTACAAAGCAAAGAAGGCCGTCTGCCCTCTAGGTTTAGAGGTGCAGAAGATACATGCATGCTCTAATGACTACATCCTCTACTGGGGTGAGTAAGAGGATTTGAACGCGTGCCCGGTATGCGGTGCATTGCGCTATAAGATCAGCCGCGATGACCCTGGTGATGTCGAGGGCGAGTGCCCCGGGAAAAATATTCCTGCCAAGGTGATGTGGTATGCTACTATAATACCACGGTTGAAACGTTTCTTCCAAAACAAAGAGCATGCCAAGGCGATGCGATGGCACAGAGAAGACCGTAAGAAGGACAGAAAGTTGAGAGTACCCGCTGATGGGTCGCAGCGAGTGTGAAAAAGAGTGACCTCACCAATGCCTTCCTCCTCCATCAATATGTTCCTACTCAACATGTTGATGCTTGACTCCGGAGACGAAATTACAAACTGAGTCGCCGTTACTAACCTTTGCTCTGATACCACTTGATGACACACGAACTAGCGAGACGCTAATTCGTGCGTGTAGATGGCCCGACCTTTCACAGCGATGCAAGATTAGCAGTTCTTTCCCCGTGTTCCTCTTCGCAACCTCCAATAACAATCTCTACCCGTGCACGAACAGTACGCGAGCAAAGATAATGACCCCCTCGGATCAGCACGTAGGCGTCGATGTGATGATCAACCCTCCGTATCTTAGTAATTTCCTCCAAGGGAAAATCACAGAAAATACTCAAGATTGGATCGCCCAAAAACTGGATGTTTTCTGAACCTTGTTCATAACTCACGAATAAAACTCCCAACTCATCTGATCGTACATGGGCAGGAGTTATATAACCGGCCCTTGCACTACTACATGGATAAGGACTAAGCTAACTTGGAAAAAAACACTTACGACAACAACCAAATCTCATGGTTATAACTCCCGTGGATTCTCTACAAGTTGTACCAAACTAAAACAGACTCAATTCAAAGGATTAAAAAATTAATTAAGTAATCTGGAAAGAGAAAGCTCCTAGTGTAACACACGAAGGAGGAGTCCTAAAATTTGGTGCCACCTTGTCACGTGTGTGCTCCTTCCGTGTCTCTTGCTTCCTCCCTTGATGTACATTCATTAGTTGATACGATGTCCTTTTATGGTTAAAACATACTTGATCTCTTGCCTTACCATACCATGTTGATCCTTCACGGCTTCTTGTTTTCCTTTGGACCAAACAAGGTCGTGCACCTCCAGAATACACGCATACGGGATTATGCACTAACGTGTCAACCACAACACTTGAACCCAGTGCACGTGTCACGTAATTGGTTTCTACTCTACTAATTATAGAACTGATTGTCGGCCCACATAGCTGACGCACGCGACCATCGTTTCCTCGGTGTAATATCTTTATCACTCTGATATGCTTAAGCAGTTTTTCTTGGGTAGCACTATCACCGGACGATACGTGTGGCGATACTGAGTGTGTATCAGTACAGTAGGGAGGAGTTTGGAGGTGACGCAAGGGACGTATGGTTTGGTCTAAGTGCAAATGGCATTAATCCTTTTGGGGAGCAGAGCAGCAAGCATAGCACCTGGCCTGTGACTCCATGTATATATAACCTTCCTCCTTGGTTGTGCATGAAGCGGAAGTTCATTATGATGCCAGTGCTCATCCAAGGCCCTAAGCAACCCGGCAACAACATTGATGTGTACCTAAGGCCATTAGTTGAAGAACTCTTATAGCTGTGGAATGGAAAAGGTGTACGTGCATGGGATGAGCACAGATGGGAAGAATTTGATCTAAAGGCGTTGCTATTCGTTACCATCAATGATTGGCCTGCTCTTAGTAACCTTTCAGGACAGACAAACAAGGGATACCGCGCATGCACGCATTGTTTGGATGATACCGATAGTATATATTTGAATAATTGTAGGAAGAATGTGTACCTCGGACATCGTCGATTTCTTCCGAGCAGGCATCCCGTAAGAAAGAAAGGCAAGCATTTCAAAGGTGAGGCGGATCACTGGACGAAGCCTCGCCACTGAACTGGTGCTGATGTACATGATATGGTCAAGGATTTGAAGGTAGTCTTTGGAAAGGGTCCTGGCGGACAACCTATTCCGAATGATGCTGACGGACACGCACCCATGTGGAAGAAGAAATCTATATTTTGGGACCTGCTCTATTGGAAAGACCTAGAGGTCCGCTCCACAATCGACGTGATGACGTGACGATGAGTCTTTACGTGACCCTGCTTTCCTTCTTGGGCGTGTATGGGAAGACAAAAGATACACTCGAGGCACGGGAGGACCAGCAACATATGCACGAAAAAGATGACATACATCAGGGTCATGCCAGCTACGCTCTTACCAAAGAAGAGAAGGAAAACTTCTTTTAATGCCTGCTCAGTATTAAGGTACCGTCTGGCTTCTCGTCGAATATAAATGGAATAATAAATATGGCAGAGAAAAAGTTCCAGAACCTAAAATCTCATGACTGCCACATGATTATGACGCAACTGCTTCCGATTGCATTGAGGGGGCTTCTACCGGAAAACGTTCGATTATCCATTGTGAAGCTATGTGCATTCCTCAATGCAATCTCACAGAAGGTAATCGATCCTAGAATCATACCAACGTTACAAAATGATTTGGTCAGTGTCTTGTTAGTTTCGAGTTGGTGTTCCCACCATCCTTCTTCAACATCATGATGCACGTCCTAGTTCACCTATGCAAAGAGATTAACGTGTTGGGTCCTGTATTTCTACACAATGCGTTCCCCTTTGAGAGGTTCATGGGAATCTTAAAGAAATATGTTCATAACCGTGCTAGGCCAGAAGGAAGCATCTCCAAGGGGCACGAAAATGAGGAGTTCATTGAGATTTGTATTGACTTTATTCCTGACCTTAAGCCGATTGGTGTTCCTGAATCGCGACATAAGGGCAGACTAGATGGAAAAGGCACGCTAAGAGAGGATCAAATAATATGTATGGATAGGCATTCTCTCACTCAAGCACACTACACAGTTCTATAGAGCTCCGCCTTGGTGGCTCCGTATATGGACGAACACAAGAATTTTCTACGCTCGAAATACGTGAAGCAGTCTGACGACTGGATTACACGTGAACAAACGATGACTTTCGCTGGCTGGTTGCAGACACGTGCCATGCATGACGCTGCTATTGAAGATGACATGTACTTGCTGTCCCAGTTACCATCTTCGAATATAATGACTTTCAAAGGGTACGAGATAAATGGGAATACATTTTACACGATTGCCCAAGATAAGAAGAGCACCAACCAAAACAGTGGTGTCCGCTTTGATGCAGCAACCAAGATGGGAAAGGAAACATATTATGGTTACATAGAGGACATATGGGAACTTGACTATGGACGTGGTTTGAAGGTCCCTTTGTTTCGGTGCAAATGGGTCAATATGAAACGAGGGGGGGTAACTGAAGACCCGCGGTACGGAATGACAACAGTGGATCTCAACAATCTTGCATACGCAGACGAACCATTCGTCCTAGCCAATGATGTGGCACAGGTTTTCCATGTGAAGGACATGTCTACCAAGCCGAGAAAAAGAAAAGATAAGAAAGCGAATGCATCATACGATGAGCCAAAGCGCCACATAGTTATTTCTGGGAAAAGAAACATCATGGGAGTGGATGACAAGACAGACATGTCAGAAGATTATGAAAAGTTTGATGAAATTGCTCCATTCACAGTGAATATTGACCCGAGAATCCAGTTAAATGACGAAGATTGTCCATGGTCACGGCACAAAGGGACACACGCGAAGAAAAAGTTTCACACCCAAAGATCCCACTCTGCGATGTGATCGGCTTCACTGTCATCACTTTCTTCTCTAGTGAGTTTCCGGACTTATATATCTGGAAAGCCCCGCTTCGAACAAACCGGAGGGAATCTTTGTAATAGTTAGGGTACTTATGTGTTTTGGCATTTGAAACGCGAAGAAATTTTATGCGCAAACAAATTCTTTCATGCATTTACTGAATTTTTCAACTAAATGACCTTGAAATTTAAAAACACTTCAAACAACTCTGAAAAGGTTGAAAGTTGGCATGGTATCATAATTTCACCCACATAGCATGTGCAAAGAAGTAGAGAGGGTTACGGCAAAAACTGGATGCACTTCGTGTACAAAATGGACAATCTCTTTCGAAATATCAGGGTTTTGGATGAAAAGTCATCTGTTACAAAGGCATTTCATTTTTATATAACCTAAGTATTACCAAGTTGAATATAGTAAATAACACACACTAATATTAAACATAAGAAAAAATAATCACTGAAAAATCTAATTTTAAAGTTAAGTTATTCACAAACTAGTGATTCACACAAATTTGAAATAATTCGAATTTAAACTATTCAAATTTAAAAACTACCGGCACTAACAGAAAGTTTGTAATTTTTTGTACCTAGAGAAAAAATACACACAAATAAACTCTAAATACAGCAAAAAACAACTTAGAAATAAATAAAATAATCCAAATAAAGCAGAAAATAGAAAAAACTAAAAAAACCCCACCTACTAGGCCACAGCAGCCTGCATATGACTAGAAACCCAACCTATAGTTGGGCCAGGATGCAGGCCCGCTAGGCCAGTAGGCCCAACAGGGCAGAGTAGGAGTTTTAGGCCGAGAATTCCTGCATTAGAGAGGAGCTCAATGCAGTGCCCGCGTCGGCGCTTATAAACAGGTCCTGTGGCTCCTCGACTAGTGAGGTGGGAATAAACTTTGCGCACCGCGGGTGGCAGCGCACACCCTTTAGTACCGGGTCGTGGCTGCAACTGGTACTAAAGGGGAGACCTTTAGTACCGGTTGGAGCCACGGCCCAGTACTAAAGGCCAGCCCTTCCCGCCGCTTGGCCTGGCCAAAACAGGCCTTTAGTACCGGTTGGTGGCTCCAACCGGTACTAAAGGTGCCTTCTATATATACAACACTTCAAAAAAAATCAGTTTCCCTCTGTTCTTGTTCTGTTTCTCCCTCTCCGTCGACGCTGTCGCCGCACCCGTCGCGCGCTGCCCCCATCGCCGTTCCCGTCGCCGTCGCTGCCCCCGTCGACGTCGCCGCCCCTATCATGCTGCCCTCGGCGCCGTCGCGCGCCGCCCCCGTAGCCGTCGCCTCGACCTCGCCCGCGCGGTGAGGCCCTCTCTCCCGGCCCCTCACACACACACACACACATAGTTTTTCTGTTTTTATTCAAAGTTTTAGATGAATTGATTAATTAGATTAGATTAATGTCAAATAGTATATAGAAATTTTAGAAATGTTAGTTTTAGCTAGATGAATTAGATTAATTTCAAATTGTTAGACGATGATTGATTTTTTTAGTTTCTTATAATTTTAGTTATAGAAATTTAGAATGTTACTTTGCATATAGTATTTGTTCTCGACGATGCCCGACCAGCATCCTCGCCGTCGACCCGTTCGCGACGACGTCTTGCTTCAGAGGACCCATGTCCGGGACTGGGCTCCGCCGGGCTGGCACTGTGAGGTGCTACCTTCAGGGGCTCGCCGCTTGGTGAGGAACGCGGCCCCGGGTCCCGTCATCGACCCTGAGCTCCTTTGGTGGCGTTCGCGTGGGCCACTTTCGGTGCGGAGGGAGCCGGCACCGCCGGAGGTGGTGCGTCACCATGTCAGGGAGCAGGACGAGCACGTCCGCTGCTACATGGCTGCTATGGATGTCAGGTTCTCCAATACCTGGCAGGTTCTTTGGGGTGATGACCGGAGCTATGATCCTGCGATGGTTCCTTCTCTTTGGGTGTCCACCGCCCGCACCTCAGGAACCGCGAGTGAACTAGATTATTCTGAAGTATTTGATCTTTATTAGTCAGCTAGCTTGTGATGTATTCGACATATAATATTCGAGACGATTGATGTATCTGAGATTATATATATTATTCGAGACCATGTATTCGAGATTATATATTATTCAAGACGATGTATTCGAGGTTATATATTATTCGATACGATGCATATTATTCTATGATTTAGTTTTTCCTTAATGGTTGCATGCATGCATTGTAATTTGAATACTAAATTCTTTTACATTTCTTCTGGATTAGTTAAATAAAAGCTATGGCGGACAATACCGGTAGAGTGGGAGAAGATGCCATGTTCGAGATCATACGGTCCCCTTGCGGGCTAGATGATCATAATGAAGAAGATGACGGCTCCAATATCTGAACAATACAGGGGAGGGTGATAATCTATTCGATCGCGACGACCAAATTGATGAAGTCATGAACTATGATATCGACGATGACGCCGAAAATGTTGATCTTGAAATAACAGAGACCGGCGAGGTATATTTATATAAGCAGGCATCTGGAGATCATCACATGTTTTTAATGATTTGAAGATATATTAACAAATCGATATATTTCTTCTTTCAACCCTCCGGATCGAGCAAATCTACAAGCAGCAGGAAAGTGCGAGGCCCAGCCAAAAAGTTGAAGGAGGGCGTAAAGTACAACATTGATGCCATCAGAACTGATGGCAAACCAGTAGGGCCTAGGACAGTTGCGAACAAGTTCATTCGTCAGTGCAGAGTTATTGTGAAGGACCAACTCCCGATCTCCATTCAAGAATGGAAAGAGCCAGCAAAGAAACGTCCAGATCTTACTTTTGTCGACGACAGAGCAAAAACTCTGCTTTGGGAAAAACTCATGGAACATTTCACCCTACCAGATCATTTCACAGAGGATGACAAGAATAAAGTCAAGGACGCTGCTCTTAGGAAGATGGCAATTGCATTAAACAACCATAAGAAAACTGTATGGGCCAACTACGTCAAAGGAGGAAAGAAGACTCCAGAATTCAAGGGAACACTGGAGAAGCAAAGAGAACACTGGCCCGCTTTCATGAAATTCAAGGAATCAAAATTATCTCAGGAACGTTCGAAAGAAAAACAAGGCCAATGCCTCAAAAAAGGAGCAGTTCCATAGGCTGGGGCCAGGTGGCTACGCGGTGGCAGTGCCTAAGTGGGATCTCTCTGAGCAAGAGATGATAAATGTAGGGGTCACTCCAATTACACTGAGCTGCCCCCCCCCCCAGGTGCAGGACTTGGTTCTATGCGCATGGGGGCCGACTACAGAAGCCGTGTGAGAAGGAAGAACCTAGAGGAGGAGCAGAGGAAGAAGGAAGCAAAACGCCTTAAAGGCCTAGAATCAACGCACGTGGAGTTGGCGCTCAAATTGCAGCAGCGGCAGCAGCAAATCGACTCACTTAGCCAGGAAAGGGGGTCTCAAGAGCGGCAACGGCTAGCGGATGATCCAGCTTTGGATAGCACCATCCCATCCATGCCGAGAAGCAGCATGGGCTCCGCCCCGGGAGACGCACTGCTGGATAGATACCCTGTGGATGACATCAGGGAGAACACTAACTGTGAGCTACACTTCAAAATGAAGAACATATCCATGAAGGTGGCGGACGACATTGCTTATACAAACCCC
>LR738710.1:258294887-258480695 GCA_902687465.1 Secale cereale | reverse complement strand
CCCCCCCCACATGTGAGTACCGGCGCCGATGATGATGTGCTAATAACCGACGATCATAGAAGTCAGGCTAGAGAGATCGAATGCACTGTAGAACAACTCCTAGGGCTCGAGCCCATGGAAACTTTTAGAGAGGAGGAACTAAAACGGAAATATGTCCACAACAAACCTTTGGTCAAGCCTGATGAGGTCATGAACCTTCCAACGAGAATGTATGAACTGCATGATTGGTACATGAAAATTACCAAGAGTCCCAATCGAGAGTCCCTCATGGTGAATGTCAAGGCAGAGCATTACTCCTCGTCAAAATGGATCATTCAAAGAAAGGGTTCTTGACTGTGTTACAAGGTGTGAAGTTGAGTAAGACTCAATGCCCGATCACTGCAGAAGATAGAGAGAAAATGAAAGTCATTCCCAATGCCTCAGCCATAGGATCTATCATGTATGCAATGTTATGTACCAGACCTGATGTGTGCCTTGCTATAAGTTTAGCGGGGAGGTACCAAAGTAATTCAGGAGTGGATCACTGGCCAGCAGTCAAGAACATCCTGAAGTACCTGAAAAGGACAAAGGATATGTTTCTCGTATATGGAGGTGTTGACACACGAACATGTCACGTGTACCCTCGACGCCGGGGGTGATGCACTGCAGCCCACGTCGAAGGAGACCCGGCAGACAGCGTGATACGCAGGACAGTCGGTGGGCGCTTTTGCGGACCCGAAACACCACGCGCCCGGGAGGGACCCCGTCAGGGCGCGCGACAGCTATGGGATGCCCTAGGTCGATTCGCTCGTGCCTAGAGCCTCCTGGATCGCTGCCCTCCAACGCGAAGAACGAACGAAGAACGAGAAATAAAGATACAAGGGTAGGGGATAAAGATAGATGAACACAAAAGTGTAACAGATTGATTGGTTCGATTGGTGTTGTTCAATCGGCCATCACCCCCAACATATATAAGAGGTGGCTGGACTTCCCGTACAAGCAAAGGATTCATCTAGGCTCTCCTTACAAAAAATTACATCAATTCACGTAATAGAGTCCTAGTTCTATTCGAACTCGGATTCAGTCTGAATCTGGCCCAACTTATGTCATCCTCCTTGCGCGGGCCGCCGAGCATGCATATGACCTCTGATCAAGACGTCCCAAATATCAAACTTGTGCGCCTCAACGAGACGAACAATTCTAATGTTGCATACTTTTCCAAATAAGGCCATCTTGAATACTCCACGAAGCCATCTTTAATATCCAGTCGGACTCGATCATGTAACAGACTAGATTGTCCGAATCTCGTACTGAACTTACAGGCCATATACTATCTCAGATGGTAATGACTCCAAAACAAAAGTTCACCGTTTTGAGCTTGCGCACAACTTCCGTGTTGATCACTTTTCCATCCGAGGTCATCTGGATTACCTTTCGGGCACACATCTTCAGTTTCACTCGGATCCGAGCTCATCCACTCGGATATTAGAGTTTTTCACTCAGATCGTCCGACTAGAATTTTTCACACGGATGTTAGAGTCTTTCACTCGGAAGACAATCTTTCAGTCGGATGCCTATATAACACTCGGAAGGCAATATCTTACTCGAATGGCAAGTTTTCATTCCGACGGTAATCTTTTCACTCGGAATATTTTCACTCGGATGATAATTTCACTCGGATGACTATATTTTCATTCGGAAGCCAATCTTTTACTCGATCGGTAAGTTTTCACTCGGATGATAAGCTTTTCACTTGGACGGCGATCTCTTACTCGATCGGTAGGTTTTCACTCGGATGGTAAGCTTTTCACTCGGATTTCCTGACTGAAAACACAGCCTGACCTTGATTTGCCTCTTCAGGTTGCATACGACCTCAGATTGAGACAAATTTTATGTGAAAATCGATCGGCTCGACGAGACGAAACTTTTTCGGGTTGAATGTTTTTTGATTCAAGACATTTCTGAAGGCCGATTTGCTCACGCATTGTATCAGACAGTCATCAACATGTGTCTGGTGTCGAGCGTAATATTTTGGTCGTTGGTAGGGCTATACTGTATTGACTGTAATTTTTGTATACGAACTCGGATTGAGATGATTTATATATCAAAATTGATTGCTTCGATGAGACGAAGACAATTCCTTTAGAGTTCTCCTTCATCCGAGGTCGTCTTAAAGGTGTGATTGGCCAAAAACCACTCGACACATTGAATTATGCCACTCGGAGTATAGTTTCAGTCCCTAAAATAAGGTCGAATGATGATAACCGAAACATCAAAGTTGTTCCACTCGGCGACGTGAATCTTTTCATGCTGAAAGCCCGTTCACTCGAGACCATCTTCATTGCAATCTGTATCTTGCCAAAATCAGGTGCCAACACATGCCCCCCTGTTTTCTGGCAGAGCTTGCGTGCTAGAAAATACCTTGCCTAGGGAAATGTTTAAGCACGATGTCAACACTCCATCGGCTGTGCATGCTGAGTACAATAATTTTAATCGTCCATATGCTCAGGTTTCTTGCTTCTTCGGTAGAGTCTCTTAGATAATAGTTGTCTGAGAACAACAATTGGATGTCACAAAGGCGTCCATGTTAGTTCCTTGTGTTAATCCGGACCTTGCATTTGTCCAAGCACTCTCTGGGAATATTAGAACCCTTCAACGAAGACGGTTGCTGAACGATTATGACCATGCACCTCAAAGGAATACTGTCAACTATTCGGCGACTCAACTCGTTATCAAAGTACACCATCATGCCTCCGCCAAACAACGCCTGTCTCTTGACTTGGATCCTGCAAATAAATAACATTTGGAGTCGGAGCTCTTTTATGCACTAGACCCTTGATTGGTGGTCGACTCAATAATTAAGTCGGCCTTGCCAGTATTGGCAAACACTGAGCATCGGCTATAGGAGTAGGAAACCAACCATGGTGAACACCGTTAGCCAGATGTCGGGTTTGCCAACACAATGAATTCTGAGGGCCATATGCAAATATCGGACATGCGTTCTTATCTCAAAAGTTCTCGGGAGTCCGTCCACCAAAGTGTGAATAGCCGAAATAAGTCAGATGTTTCGGCTGAGGATAAATTTCATAGCGTTGATTTTGATGGTACGATTGAAGAATATGGATGAGACGCCTCCTGGAGTCTCCTATATGAAAATTGTCGTCCTCGCCTACGAGCTTTACACTTGTACTCCCTTATTTCTGCTGGCTTTGCAACAGGAGATGTGATGCCGCTCTTGACTCGAGGATTTCCCTTAGGAACCCAGGCCATGTTCCTCTTCTCCAGCTCTTTGGCCCTAAGACGTTTTAGCTTCTTTTGTTGCCAATATGGTAAGCCGAGTGGGTGTCCCGGCTGGGACTTTGGTTTATGCACTGGCAAATTCTTTCTGACTTTGGGCATCTCTGGCTTGGCCTGTCCAAACTCGGCTATTGGATCCTTGAAATTTACTTGCTTCACTTTCTTGTCCTTAGCATCCAACATAGACTTGGCTGGCTTTTTGTCATTTGGAGTCGGACCTGAAATAGCACACTTGCGACCATCCTTTTTCACTCGGTACACTTGTTTGACCATGTCCATCTTCTTTGCTGAGGTCCAGACCGATTCTTTTTGTTGAATCGGTCTTTAACATGTGTTTTTTGAACAAACGATGATCCTCTCGGAGCTTCATAATTTTGGTGAGGTGTTTTAGAATATGATGGGCGGTGTGATCTTGATTTATACTTGCCCCATGATTGATATTAATAATAGCCGGCAGGAGAAGGAATCCATGACATTGGTATTGGTGGCCCAAAAGGTGGATAGGAAGTCTGCTTGCTCATCGTCTTCCTTTACCAATCCCAGTCTTCAGATTTATGCCTTGGGGGTGACTTCGATGCTTTTGCTTCACTAGGTCGATAAGCACTCTTTGCCTCACTTATCTTTTGGTACTTTTCTAATAACTGCGCGAAAGTGACTTTCAGCTTTTTGCTTTTGTGCTTACCATGGCCTTTGCTTTCTTTGGTTGTGCGTGCATCGGTCTTTGAATTCTCTTGTTGCCCCCCAGTGCTAGATGTTACCATTGTAGCTTTGATGGAATTTCCATCTTCAAGATTGTTCTTGATGCACTTTTTGACAATATCCTTGCTCGGAGACTTGACCCCATCATCATTGGCGTGTACATGTCCACTTTTAGATAAATCGGCAAGAGATAGCCGAGTCAACATTTGATTGCCGTCAAAACAAATCTGATCCGACTGTCCAAATAATCGTGCCTCAACAAACTCCAATCATCCTATCTTGTCTGATTGCTTGACTTGATGGATCATGTTGCAATCTTTGACATTTTGCTTGAACGAACATTGTGTTGGCTCTTGCCTTGACGACTCGACATCGTGATCAATTATAGTAATAGGATTAGTCAGCGATGTACCGATGATGCGATCAACTATGCATGCACTGGACGTACACTCCTGGTCCATTAACCGATATTGTGATACCGGCTTCGATATAAAACAACCGAGCGGTGTTAGTTTAACATCATCCGACTCGGCTATGCATTGATTTTCATCCTCCTTTTCTGATGCTCTTGAATCGGCTATCCTAGAGGACTTTGAACCTGGCTTTATATTCCTGCAACCAGAATAATTACAGAATATGCATCTCATCTGAGACCAAATGTTAGCCACGCATGAAACAAACAAAGTTGCCCATATGAATATAAAGTTCATTCGGCATGATGGGAAAAACTTTGGTTGCGATAAGTTGTCACTATTAGCCTCTATGAATGGTGACATGTGTTGATCAGCATGATTAGTAACAAGATAATTCGAAACAAACAGATTACTCATCTCGATCGGCCTTTCAAAATTAATTAGAATCTTACTAACGGGTGCATCAACAATATGATTTTGACCGAATCGAAAACTAAGTAAACTCTCGACTAGGTGTACCTTTGTGAAGTCGTTGGAATGAGAAGATGGTTGCCCCACTGGAACAATACCTTGCTCCACTTCTGAATAATTCTCGAATGCATCTTCCTCTTTTTCTGGATCTCGTGCCTCATCACTCGGATTGCTTGAGTAGATTTCACTCGGATGCCCTTCGTTAGTTGAACTTTGCTCGGCTGTATTTTCTTGTTCTTGATGTTCATCGTTTACTGAACTTTGTTCGTCCATATTACTTTGTTCTTGATGCTCATCAATTTCTTTGGCACGGAACTCATAGTGTAGCATGTAAGCTCCCTCACATCCAGAAAAATCGAGCACGGCCAATTTGTTGCGTTTATCGTTTCTTTGCTGGGTGAAGCTTGCATCTTCTATTTTGGTACATGTGGCAATACTTGGCTTGATGCACTCGGCTTTAGCCGGTGATGCAATTGTATGGAACGGCGCACTCGGCTGGCATGACGTACTCGGCTGGCACAATGCACTCGGTTGACATGACGTACTCGGCTGGCACAATGCACTCGGCTGGCTTGATGCAACGCACTCGACTTTAAACGTCTCGGTGGTGAATTCGGTTTCAATTGAATCCAACATTGTCTTGTCACTAAAGGAACCGTTCAACTCGGCTGTAGAAGTCTTAGTCATATTTGACTCGGTTTCAACCGAATCAACCGTATTAGCCGAGTGAACCCTTTCTTGATGATTTTCTTGCAAAGCTTCTTTTTTTATCTTGCCTCAAAAGTGCAAAGGAGCTAACATGGTTGCTACATGGAGGAATGCACTTGACGTATTCTTGCAAATATCCCACTCCACGCTTCTTCTTGAGTTCTTCATAAGCATGTATTCTGCTGGTAATTCCTCAAGAGCTGGCGTAGTAAATTTGTTGATACTATTTCCTGTGAGCTTTGGCTTGATCTTGTCCACTTGGGCCACATATTTTTCGTTAAACTCAGCCCTGCTTGGACCATCTTGCCCCCCAATACTTTTATGATCTTTCACAATGAATTGATGTTGCCGAAATTTTGTGATTGTATAGGGGGTGTATAACATGTTGCAATGATAGGTGAAGACATGTGCACTGTTGTTGAATATTTTCTCATGCCAATTTTATCAATCGACAACACTTCGTCTTCTTTCAAAACCCTAGCTTTTATTGCCTCATAATCAGGAACCAATCCCTTTTCATGCTGCTCAAGGCAAATATCACTAATCTTCTTATTTTGGGCTAAACATTTTAATGCAGCCATAGCCACCTCATCTCCTGCAATATTAGGCACATTTGCTCCTATAGAATCTCCATTCACTCGGCCATAACAGCGAAGGTGAGCCGAGTCATGAATATTTTTAGTTTCATATGCCCCTGAACAATTAATCTCATGAGGTGTGGTATCTGATGACTGAGGATAACCAGCCAAATAACTACATGAAGCATGGTCGATTCCCCCGCCCATCGGCATGTTTGGGGATGAACCCCAAATCGCGAGTCGGCTATCGATGGACAGAACTGTGAGATGCCCTCATGTTCATGAGGTGTCATATATTGATCACTTGAACAAATCATGTTTTTTCATCGGCATATTGAAAGGTGTTGCCAATCCACGAAAGTTCAGATTCATAAGTTGCATGTCGCGATTCTGTAAATTCCAAGTTTCTCCAACGGAATAAATAGTCGTACTTTGCTCGTTAGGGCTAGCCGACATGACATGTCCATTGAAAGATCTAGCAACATCAACATAATGGCTATTTGCATCTACGGAAGGAGATTGATGATACATCTTACCGTTGTAGATTGCAGCTGCTTGACGACGCTCTCCTCGTAGCAAGAACAGGCTGGAGACTGTTCAAAGCTTCGTCCCTAGAGGAGTCGCCAAAAAGTGTGTTGACACACGAACACGTCACATGTACCCTCGACGCCGGGGGTGATGCACCGCAGCTCACGTCGAAGGAGACCCGACCGACAGCGCGATACGCAGGACAGTCGGCGGGCGCTTTTGCGGACCCGAAACCCCACGCGCCCGGGAGGGACCCCGTCAGGGCGCGCGGCGGCTATGGGCTGCCCTAGGTCGATTCGCTCGCCCCTAGAGCCTCATGGATCGCTGCCCTCCAACGCGAAGAACGAACGAAGAACGAGAAAGAAAGATACAAGGGTAGGGGATAAAGATAGATGAACACAAAAGTGTAATAGATTGATTGGTTCGATTGGTGTTGTTCAATCAGCCATCACCCCCAACATATATAAGAGACGGCTGGACTTCCCGTACAAGCAAAGGATTCATATAGGCTTTCCTTACAAAAAATTACATCAATTCATGTCATAGAGTCCTAGTTCTATTCCAACTCGGATTCAGTCTGAACCTGGCCCAACTTATGTCTTCCTCCTTGCGCGGGCCGCCGAGCTTGCATATGACCACTGATCAAGACGGCCCAAACATCAAGCTTGTGAGCCTCGACGAGACGAACAATTCTCATGTTGAACACTTCTCCAAATAAGGCCATCTTGAATACTCCACGAAGCCATCTTTAATATCCAGTCGGACTCGGTCATGTAACGGACTGGATTGTCTGAGTCTCGTAGTGAACTTACATGCCGTATACCATCTCAGATGATAATGACTCCAAAACGAAAGTTCACTATTTTGACCCTGCGCACAACTTCCGTGTTGATCACTTTTCCATCCGAGGTCATCTGGATTACCTTTCGGGCACACATCTTCAGTTTCACTCGGATCCGAGCTCATCCACTCGGATATTAGAGTTTTTCACTCGGATCGTCCGACTGGAATTTTTCACTCGGATGTTAGAGTCTTTCACTCGGATGACTATATAACACTCGGAAGGCAATATCTTACTCGAACGGCAAGTTTTCATTCCGACGGTAATCTTTTTACTCGGAATATTTTCACTCAGATGATAATTTCACTCCTATGACTATATTTTCACTCAGAAGCCAATCTTTTACTCGATCGGTAAGTTTTCACTCGGATGATAAGCTTTTCACTCGAACGGCGATCTCTTACTCGATCGGTAGGTTTTCACTCGGATGGTAAGCTTTTCACTCGGATTTCCCGACTGAAAACACAGCCTGACCTTGATTTGCCCCTCCAGGTTGCATACAACCTCGGATTGAGACAAATTTTATATGAAAATCGATCGGCTCGACGAGACGAAACTTTTTGTGTTGAATGTTTTTTATTCAAGGCATTTCTGAAGGCCGAATTGCTCACTCATTGTATCAGACACTCATCAACATGTGTCTGGTGTCGAGCGTAATATTTTGGTCTTTGGTAGGGCTGTACTGTCTTGACTGTAACTTTTGTATACGAACTCGTATTGAGATGATTTATATATCAAAATTGATTGCTTCGACGAGATGAAGACTATTCATTTAGAGTGCTCCTTCATATGAGGTCGTCTTGAAGGCGTGATTGGCCAAAAACCACTCGACACATTGAATTATGCCACTCGGAGTATAGTTTCGGTCCCTAAAATAAGGTCGAATGATGATAACCAAAACATCAAAGTTGTTCAACTCGGCGACGTGAATCTTCTCATGCTGAAAGCCCGTTCACTCAAGACTATCTTCATTGCAATATGTATCTTGCCAAATTCAGGTGTCAGCAGGAGGTGACAAATAGCTCGTCGTAAACGGTTACGTTGATTCAAGCTTTGACACTGATCCGGGTGACTCTAAGTCACAAACCGATATGTATTTTTATTAAACGGTGGAGCTATCAGTTGGTGCAATTCCAAGCAGAGCGTCGTGGCGGGATCTACGTGTGAAGCGGAATACATAGCTGCTTCGGAAGCAGCAAATGAAGGAGTCTGGATGAAGGAGTTCATATCCGATCTAGGTGTGATACCTAGTGCATCGGGTCCAATGAAAATCTTTTGTGACAACACTGGAGCAATAGCCTTGGTGAAGGAATCCAGATTACACAAAAGAACAAAGCACATCAAAAGACGCTTCAATTCCATCCGCGATCAAGTCAAGGAGGGAGACATAGAAATTTGCAAGATACATACGGATCTGAATGTCACAGACCCGTTGACTAAGCCTCTTCCACGGGCAAAACATGATCAGCACCAAGACTCCATGGGTGTTAGAATCATTACTTTGTAATCTAGATTATTGACTCTAGTTCAAGTGGGAGACTGAAGGAAATATGCCCTAGAGGCAATAATAAAGATGTTATTTGTATTTCCTTATATCATGATAAATTTCTTTTATTCATGCTAGAATTGTATTAACCGGAAACTTAGTACATGTGTGAATACATAGACAAAACAATATGTCCCTAGTATGCCTCTACTAGACTAGCTCTTTGATCAAAGATGGTTATGTTTCCTAGCCATAGACATGAGTTGTCATTTGATCAACGAGATCATATCATTAGGAGAATGATGTGATGGACTAGACCCACCCGTTAGCTTAGCACTATGATCGTTTAGTTTTACTGCTATTGCTTTCTTCATAACTTATACATGTTCCTATGACTATGAGATTATGCAACTCCCGAATACCGGAGAAACACCTTGTGTGCTATCAAATGTCACAACGTAACTGGGTGATTATAAAGATGCTCTACAGGTGTCTCCGAAGGTGTTCGTGGTGTTGGCATAGATCAAGAATAGGATTTATCACTCCGAGTATCGGAGAGGTATCTCTAGGCCCTCTCGGTAATACACATCATAATAAGCCTTGCAAGCATATGACTAATGAGTTAGTCACGAGATGATGTATTACAGAATGAGTAAAGAGACTTGCCGGTAACGAGATTGAACTAGGTATTGACATACCTACGATCAAATCTCGGGCAAGTAACATACCGATGACAAAGGGAACAACGTATGTTGTTGTGCGGTTTGACCGATAAAGATCTTCGTAGAATATGTAGGAGCCAATATGAGCATCCAGGTTCCGCTATTATTGACCAGAGATGAGTCTCGGTCATGTCTACATAGTTCGCGAACCCGTAGGGTCCGCATGCTTAACGTTTGATGATGATCGGTATTATGAGTTTATGAGTTTTGATGTACCGAAGGTAGTTCGGAGTCCCGGATGAGATCAAGAACATGATGAGAAGTCTCGGAATGTCCGAGACGTAAAGATTGATATATTTGACGACTATATTCGGACACCGGAAGTGTTCCGGAAAAGTTTCGGATTAAACCGGAGTGCCGGAGGGGTATCGGTACCCCCGGGGGAACTAATGGGCCACTTGGGCCCTTAGTGGAGTGAGAGAGAGAGGGCCGGACATGGCTGGGCCGCGCACCCCTCCCCCTTGGTCCAAATTGGACAAGGAGAGGAGGGGCGGCGCCCCCTTCCTTCTCCCTCTCCCTCTCCTTGCTTCCCCCTCTCCCTCTTGGTGGACTCCTACTAGGAATAGGATTCCTATTCCTAGTAGGAGTGGCCCTCCTAGGGCGCGCCATAGGGGCCGGCCGGCCTCCCCCTTGCTCCTTTATATACGGGGGCATGGGGCACCTCTAGATACATAAGTTGATCAAGTTGATCTCTCCCAACCGTGTGCGGTGCCCCCTCCACAGAAACACACGTCGGTCATATCGTTGCAGTGCTTAGGCGAAGCCCTGCGCCGGTAGCTTCATCATCTCCATCAGCACGTCGCCCGTGCTGACGAAACTCTCCCGCAAAGTTTTACTGGATCAAGAGCTCGTGGGACTTCATCAAGCTGAACATGTGCTGAACGCGGAGGCTCTGTACGTTCGGTGCTCGATCGGTTGGATCGCGAAGAAAGTTCGACTACATCAACCACGTCACTAGATGCTTCCGCTCCCGGTCTACGAGGGTACGTGGACACACTCTCCCCTCTCGTTGCTATGCATCTAGTAGATAGATCTTGCGTGATCGTAGGATTTTTTTTGAAATACTACGTTCCCCAACATGGTACGTGGTCTGACGCCGCCGTAGTTAGATGCCGAAGCTGGGCCCGTGGGAAGGCAATGGACCAAGCTGGGTTTGCTACCCCCCTGTACAATATGACCCTTTTAAAAGGACCTCCTGTCACCCGTTTTTCGGGCGTCCAACTCGTCCCTGAGTAGCCAATATCAGACAGGCCGCATGTATCTAGTGCATCTCGGAACAGATCCATCTGGGCTTGGCTTCGTGTCCCTACACCATCATGTTTATGTGCATGGATTACTTCATTGAAATAACCAACCACCAGCCAAGGCATTGAGCTGGTGTAATGCCCAGGATGGGACTATACCTCCTACGTGTCGAGGCACGACTTAAAGGTATAAGCCCATCCTAGAATGATCTCAAGTTTGGTATCTTTGCACGACTCATGTAAAAGAGGGATTAAATAGCAAAAGGAGATAGTTGGCTTACACTCACCACTTCACACAAAACATAACATAAGCAATACATCATTCAAAACATCACAACCCGACTACGGGCGAAGATCCAAAAGAAAGATACCAAAACAACATGAAGCCACAGGACTAGATTGAATCCTAGTAGAAACCACTACTGATCGTCGAAACGTCACAAGCATACGGCCAAACTCTTCATCGAGCTCCCAGAGAAGTACTTGAACCAGCTTCTGCATCATTCTCGGCTGAACCTGCATCTGGTGTTGTAGTATCTGTGAGCCACGAGGACTCAGCAATCCCATAACCATGGGTATCAAGACTAGCAAAGCTTTATGGGTAGGAAGCGGTAAAGTGGTGAGGTTGCAGCAGCGGCTAAGCATAATATGGTGGCTAACTTACGAGTACCAGAATAAGATGAGCATCTACGCAAACGGTCGCAAAAGTAGTGATCGCTAAAGATCCTGAACTACATACGAATCAAACGTAACCCCACCGTGTTCTCTTCTCAAAGTGAAAAGAGACAATCACGGTTACTCACACAGTTGTGTGTTTTACTTCGGATCATCTGTCAAGTTTTCTACAACCGGACATTAACAAATTCCAATCTGCCGCATAACCGCGGGCACGGCTTTCGAAAGATCATAACCCTGCAAGGGTGTCCCAACTTAGCCCATCACAAGCTCTCACGATTAGCTGAAGTGATAAATATAATATCATCACCCCTTATCTTAGGGAAATCCGATCAGGCTCGGCATCCCGGTAGCACAAGACATTTCGATAATGGTAAAACAAGTCCAGCAAGACCTCCCGGTGTGTCGACACCCTGATAGTAGCCGCGCGTATCTCGTCTCAGGCCACGACCGGATGGGTGATCCTACGGGAGCCAAACCTCGAGTTTCCCCGTGGTGGCCCCGCATAACCCCCGTTTGGGACCAACACCATAAGCACTGGCCCCCCCTGCTATGTAGAAAGAATCCTCGGGTAGCGCTAACTCCCTATGCAATTTAATTAATTAATTAAGTTGTTATTATGAGCAAATTAAAACCAATGTTGGGCCTTGCTGGAGGAGTTTTATTCAAAGTCGAACTGTCAAGGGGTCCCCATCCACCCATCGTGTAAGGAACGCAAAATCAAGGAACATAATGCCGGTTTATCGGCGCCTAAGGTGGCATGAGTGGAACAAAACACCGAGCAAAAGGCCAGGCCTTCCACCCATGCCCAGTATATAGGTGTGTTAATAATAGTTATAGATATTATGATATAACAACAACAAGTTCCCTCCTGGAACGAACTTCATCTTCACCTGCAACTAACAACGCTATAAGAGGGGCTGAGCAAGCGGGTAACATAGCCAAACAATGGTTTTGCTAGGAAGGTTTCAAGGTTAGAGGTTTCATGGCAACAAGGAGAGGCTGACATAAAAGATGGGTAGCGCGACATGTAACGATAGCATCGAGACAACTAAGCATGGCAAGGGTAGTAAAGGTATCCAAGGGTATGATCATCTTGCCTGGGATTCCGCAAGGGAGAAGAACGGATCCATGAAGTAGACGGAGCAACAGTCGAGCGAATCCTCACAACTCCGGAACGAAACCGAAGCTAACAAGAGAAGCAACCGGAAAGAAGCAAACAACACGGTAAACACACAACCATAAGCATGGCATACGATGCACATCCAAGTATGATGCATGTCCGGTTTAAATATGCATGGCAGAGTGCACAACCAAAACTACAAGTTAAGTGGAGCTCAATATGCAACGAGTTGCATATGGACGACACACCACATTATAATTATTTAATTGACTCCCGTTATTTACAAGACAAGATTAAATGTTTGTTCACATGGCAAGAGGTGAAGCATAATAAAACTACACTATTTAGACATTTTAAATGAGGCCGGAAAATAACAACAACATATCCGGAAAATCCCCATGAGCATGTTTAGTAATTATAAGCAAACAACAATTCACACATTTTAATGTTGTTAAAAGATGCGGATGTCATGATCAAGTTTATGCAATTTTTATTAAAAGGTTGACAAGAGAGATATGAAGCACTTGTCACCGTGGTGGAAGGAAAGGGTGCCACGGCAACAATTCCGAAAAATGATGCCACGGCAACATAACGGTTCCGGTAACTCGTTGAGAGTCCGGAGCAAAAGGAAGATGGCGGCGAGCGAGCGGAACAAGAAGAAAGGTGGGACGATCCCGTCACTGGGTTCACACGAGTCGGCGACGAGGCAACCGAGGAGCACGACAAAAGATGAAACGGGCACGGAGCACACAAGTGGAGCAAACATTCATACAACACATGCATGTCACGGGTCATCGTCTCGGGGTTATACCTTCGAAACACTCGTTTCGGGGCGGTTCGAGAAGTCGAGGGACGTAGTGGAAGTAGTCTTTCTCGCGATTCGTAGAGGAAGTAGTGGATCACGTTTCCGAAGAGGAAGTAGTTGTTCTCGTTCGTAGTCGTACACGGGGCGACGGTAGTGGAAGTGGACGTTCCGTTCGGAGAGGAAGTAGTTGTACTCGTTTCTTCACCGAAGGTAGTCGTATACGTTCGTAGAGGTACTTGTCGGTCTCGGGTCGATAGTTGTTCACGTTCGTAGAGGTACTTGTCATCGGAGGGGTACTCGGTCCTCGGGACACCGGAGAGGAACATTGACGCATCGTGTAGTCGTTCTCGTAGCAGTCTTGCCGGACTCGGTTCCCGCGATGTAGTGGTACTTGACGTTACGCCGTGTAGTCGAACTTGAGGTATCGCCGTGTAGTTGTACTCGAAGTTCGTAGTCCAGATCTTGCCGGTGGTGTACTTGACGAGCCTACACGTGGAGTTACTTGGCGAAAAACATGAAGACGCATCAACTTGGTGGAGGAAAACTTGGCAGTCTTGGGGGCGCCGATGGCGTGCTGGAGCTACGGCGGCCGCGGGGCTCCATGGCGGCAGCAGGGCCGCTCGGAGCAGAGGATGCAGGGGTCGACTCGTGCTCCTCGATAGAGGCAGCAGCATGCGCACGGGACTTGGCGCTGAAGAGGGATGGAGGCACGGAGCTTATGGCCGGAAGGAGATGGAGGGGCGCGCAGGGAGGCGGCGCTGCACGGCCTGACGAGGAGGACGGGGCCGCGGGCGTCAGTCGCGAGGGGAGGAGCCGGACTTCGGCCCTGGGCGATGCGGAGAGGAGGGGCTCCATGCTGCTGGGCTCGGGGCCAGGCACGCTCTGGATGGCGCCGTTCGAAGGGGCTCGGAGCTGGAATCGGGCGCTGGAGACGGGGCGCCGGCGCTGGACGGCGGAGGCGCTGGGTGCGGGGCGAGGCAGAGGCCTGGGGACGGAGGGAAGAGGCGGCCGGCGCGCTGCTGCGGTGCGGAGATGGAAGGAGGACGGCCGCTGCCTTGTAGAGGAGGGGGAAGAGGGAATCGGGAGGGAGAGTGCAGCGGAGGAACCCGCAGGGAGGATCGATGAGGAGAGCTGGGGAGATCGATGCCTGGCGGCGGGGGTGCGGGAGAAGAGAGCGAGCGGGTCGGGGAGTGTCGGGCTTAGGGTTAGGAGCAGGTCGGGCCACGGGAGGAGTAGATGGGCCGGCTTTGGGCCAAAAGGCTGGAATTGCCTAGAGGCCAGGCTGCTCTTCTGATTTTTTACCAAGCCGTTTTCCAAAATAAAACAGCAAACCACAAGAAGAAAAGAAAGAAAATAGGAGTTAGGAAAAGGCTTAGGGCATAGGGTAAAATTCCCTGGACTCACAAAAATGTGAGGAATATAAATAAAATTGTTTGAAGATTTTTGGAGGAACCTCGATACAACGGAAAAAGAAATATAGGGAGGTTTTTGGCGGTGAAACTTGAATTAAAGAAGCATGGGGAATATGCAAGTGTGTTTGGGTTAATTCCAACAAATGGAATAATTAATATAGCTCCCTAATATATTGAGAGGCTTTTATATGTTTTAAAGAGAAGACATTCTTCCCTCGATTTAAATGGACCGAAGGTCCACACGATTTATTTAAGTTGAGATGCAAAGATTAATGACATGATGGCATGATGACATGATGCAATGCAAAATAAAATAACACAAGCACAAAGAAACACACGGGAGAACCTGGAACCTCTGGAATCTTCTGGAATCTTCTGGGACGTCGGTCTTCGGGCGTCACAGCTGGTTCCTGCAATACCACAGAGCGTATCCCATGTTCTGTAACGTTCATTAATTCTCACCTCTCCGTAGACGAAAGTCACCCTAGTCTGGATGTCCACCATCTCATCAACTATAACATCAATATAATACTCTGAGTAACCCACAACCTCAAGCTTTATTTCTTCGTTCCAAAAAATACCTAGCCCTCCACTTCTACCAGAACTGCTTACAGCAAAGCTTTTATTATATCCTAAAGAACCAACCATGTTTTCGACTCTAGAACCCTCTATTTGTGTTTCAAGGATACATGTGATGGAGGGGGCATGTTACCTCGTGAGATCACGAAGCTCTCGAACTGTCGCGGGTTTGCCAGCCCCGCGACAGTTCCAACAGAGCAGACTCACTGCGCTAGGCGCGACCCCACATGGGGGCCCGCCAAACGCGCATCATTTTCAATATTTAGAGCTAGGTTCTTCACCATGGTATTGTCGCTCAAAGGTAGAGTTGTCTTGGTCCTCTTCGGTTCTTGCTTCGACGGAGAGCTAGTTGTGGGCTCTAGTGGAGGCGGCAGAAGTAATGGGTTGCTAGCAAGCGTAGTGGATGATTAGCTTTTTAGTACTGCCCCCCTCTTCCTGTTGTTCTCTGCTTCCTCCATGGAAACATCTCCTGCATGATCCTCCGGTTCCTGGTCCTGCCAGTCCCACTGGTTCCTCTATTGTGCACCGCGTCCTCGTCCATGACCGCTTCCCTGACGTCCTCGTCCTCTTCCCTCTCCTGGCCCTCATCCCGGACCTCTGAACCAAGACGCCCTAAGGTTTTTGAAAACCAGGGCTTGTGGTGGATGAACGCCATCACCATGTTCCTTGAATTGATGGCCCAGATGGCCACACACAACACACCAATCAGGTAATCTTTCGTATTTAACCAAGAAAACCTTTCTCTTGCCTTCCTTCACCACGGAGACAACATTCTTGAGAGGCTTATGGACATTTATCTTCACCCTGACACGCACAAAATTACCCTCAAAGTCTTGGGACTTCGGCTCGGCGTAGATGAGTTCACCGATTTTGCCAGCCAGAGCTTTCACCATCGGGAAGAAACCATCAGGCAGATCATGTATCTGGGCCCAAATATCCAGCATATCTAGGTTAACTTCTGATGGTTTTGTGAATCCATCGTACTCGGCCATAACAACATCATTGCCCTTGAAATTCCATGGTCCTTTCGCCTTGACACGCTCCCAATCACCCAAGCACGAGAACTGCATTGTGTATAGGTTGCTCTCGAGTGGACGGGTTTTCACTTCCTGGGCCAGATCCCACACTGCCCTCATGTTGCGGAAGAACCAATACTGGCTATATTTTTTTGGAGTATGAACCCTTGCAACGGCCATCCATCTGACCGCCGCATCAGCCGGGACCTGCTGATCCTCGAAGACCACGTCATCTAGGTCAACTTCCGTTAATCCTAGGTTCTTCAGCATCTCCTCAACATCATCTGTTCCCGAGCCCGTGCCTGAAGCTGAACTCGCCATTGTTGCAAAACCCTAACCCGACAAAACAAGAGAAGTCACCGGGCGGAGAAACCCTAGCTGCCCTCTTACACCCCGAAAACCCCAGCTAGTCCGAGACCGGGCGGCGATACGAGATCGCCCCGAGTTCGGTCCAAGTCCGGCGTGGGTTCAGGGGTAAGATCGGCAAGGGGAGAGGTAGATCTCAACGGCGGTTGCCAGAGTCGCCGAGAGGACCGGAAACCCTACGAGAGGGGAAGTACGTCCCTTGTTACATAAAGCATGGTAGCATGCATGTGGCTTAGTGGGCCGACCCAGTCGCTCACATGTGTGCGAACTGACGGCAATTTGACACAGAGTGCGTTGTATAGAAGCTCCTCCAGGGAATGAGATGTATTACCTATTGTGATACTCCCTCAGTTCCTAAATATTTGTCTTTCTAGATATTTCAACAAGTGACTACATACGAAGCAAAATGAGTGAATCTTCACTCTAGAATATGTCTACATACATCCGTATGTTGTAACCATTTGAAATGTCTAGAAAGACAAATATTTAGGAACAGAGGGATTACATGTCAACCAAATCAACGATACAACAACACTAGTGTGTCAGCCCATTAGCTGACTACACAGCTCTTCGTGGTGGTTTTGGAAGCTTTCACCCAGTTTGTAGAATCTTCTAGCCGTTTTTCTTATTTTATGTGTTTCTTTGCTAGGTAGCTAATTGGTTTTTATTCCAATTTCTTATTTTCTTTATTTATATTTCCATCTTTATTCCTTTTCTATTTATTTTTAAAAATGTATTTTTGAATTCATGAACACATTCAAACTGTGTGAACATTTCCAAATTCATGATTTTTTCAAATACACGAGCAGCTTTTAAATACATGAAAACATATTTTTGAATATTATTTGTATGATCACTTCTTAAAATTTAGAAATAGTTTTTAAATTGTGAACATTTTCTGTTAAAAACTTGGAACATTTTGAAATATTATGAACATCTTCTAAATTATGCAACATTTTTTAGATTTCGATGATGTTATGAAGATTCACCAAACTCATTTGAAATTAAATAAAAAATATTCATAAATGTTTTTAAAATTCCTGAACATCTTTTATATTCACAACCTTTTTATGATTTTTTTTTGGCACAAACCATACGCAAAATGGTGTTGACAAAAGCCGCATGGTATTTTTCCCAAGGTTACCTCTACTGGGTCAGTCAAGTGGAACCACTTTCTCCTCATTTCAAATGATACCATTACAGGGTTTTTAGAGAGTAACTAGTTGATGGTTACCCCTTGTGGGAGACCTCCAGGGCTCATTTTTGGTGCCCTTGGAGCACGCCAAGTGGTGCGTCCAGTTGCCGCAACATATCACATGCTTACATCTCCTTCTGAATTTTGTTTTCTGTATTTTTTTGTATGTGTTTTCAGGTTTTTAGATAGATTTAAAAAAAATTGGTTCAGGCCCGATTTTCCCTACATTTTGGAGAAAACTTTCACGAATTTGTTTCCGTGAAAAAAATGTGTTTCCACGAGAAATACATATTTGATTCTTGTGGAGGCACATATTAGCTTCTGCGAGAAGATTGTGCTTTTCGGAAAGGAAAAAAATATATGCCTTCATGAGAAGCACGAATTTGCTTCTCGAGTAGGCACATATTAGCTTTTGGGAGAAGTACAAATGTGCTTCTCGAAAAGAGAGAAAAAATGTGCTTCTCAAACAGGGAAAACATGTGCTTCCATAGAAATACGGATTTACTTCTCGTGGAGGCACACAATTTCTTCCAAGAAAAGCACAGTTATGCTGAACAGAAAGGGAAAACAAATCTATGCTTTCACGGGAAGGACTTGTTTCTGGTGGAGACACAATTTCTTCCAAGGATGAGAACGGTTCAAAATTTGAACACGCCATTCAAGAAATAAAATGTTTTGAATAAATAAATATATGTTAAAAAGACTCTTAATTACGACAAGTGACACACATGTAGTGAGCTACTCCCTCTGTCCCATAACATAAGAACGTTTTTGGCACTACACTAGTGTCAAAAACGTTCTTATATTATGGGATGGAGGGAGTACTTCCCAGCATATAAGAAGATGGGACTGATCTTTGCAAAAGATAACCCTTAACTAGTATGTTTGGGGTATTTTTGTTAGCTGCATTATGCGGCAAATTGCCGGTGATTTATGAAGAGCGACCGATCGAACAAATGTGCCGGTTCAGTTGTACTCCCTCCGTCCCATAATGTAAGACGTTTTTTGACACTACACTAGTATTAAAAAACGTCTTACATTATGGGACGGAGTAGTAGAAGAGAACGACCTGGGCTCCTCGGTTCGTCTTCCTGATTTGTTTTTTTTTCTATTGTTTCTCTCACTTGTGTTTTCAGCTTTTTCGTTTGTATGTGATTTTCTTCTTTCATTTTTCTTCCGTTTTATTTTTTCAATTTTTTAAAATATGTTCATAAATTTTCAAAAAATGTTTCTTGTTTCTGAAATTTGTTCACAAATTCAAAAAATGTTCAAAATATCGATTTTTTATGTTTCCCCAAAAATGTTCAGAATTTCCAATTTTGTTTGTATTCTAAATAAATGTTCAGGATTTAAAAAATTGTTCATAAACTTCAGTAAATGGTCTGAACCTAAAAAATTATTCGCAATTCCAAAAGTTGTTCACATTTTTCAAAAAATGTTTGTAATTGAAATTATATTCATTTAAAATATAATCGCTTATAGAAAGTAGAAACATTGTTTGCCAGTTTTTAAATCGCTACTACAGTGAACCGCAAGCTGCAGTAAACCGTGACACTAATGAGCCGGCCCAGTCAGGCTGCCTTGTGGAGTCGCACGCGCTATTGGTCGCACAGAGCGTCCAATGAGAGCCCCCAGATAGCAGCACCCCCGGGAAGGATGCCGCACAGCGGAGTTGCCGGTTCGTTCCTCAAAAAGAAAAAAAGAAAAAGCGGATTTGCCGGTTGCAGTCAGCAGGTTTATCTCCGAAAGAAAAACAGTCACCGTGGCTGTTTCCACGGAGACGCAATCGCTGTTCCCCGGTCCCTAGACGGCTAGACGCCAAGCAAAGAAACGAATTAACGTCGCTATTAATTTTTACTAAACCCAGTTGTCTGGTATAGTTATTTGGTTCCATCCCTGGCCGGCGTTCCACACCAGGACGATCTTTCCAAAGTCACCATCACCACATACATTTCCTGATCTCTTTCCCTCCGCCTCTCTCTCCACACACGAAGCCAAGATGAACAATCTTTTGACGGTAATGTTCTTTACAGTTTACAAGATTTTTTCTGTCCAAGATGATGCGGTTCCTATTCCTCCTTTATTCGTTGCGCTGCTTCTTCGTTTCTCTCTGTAAGCGGCCGTAATTCAACGAATGTAGATACTGTTTGTTTTTTCTTAGGCCGGGGGTTTTCATCCTCCTTCTCGAACACAGAAAGTTCGTTTATTTTCTAGTGTCATCATAGGTCAATAATTAGACGGGCTGCAAAACCCTGATTGATTTCCAGATAAGTCAAACGTGAAAAGTAACTGGTCATACGCCCAAGTCCTATTGGTTGAAACTTTCAGTAAATGGGTCGATCTTGCAATTACTGTATGATTGTTGATGCTTTCGATCAACCGAATCGTAGGATTCTTTTGAAATGGACGAGAAGCCTCCAAAGGAGAGGGACATCGAGATGGGGCGCCAGAACTCCAAGAACAAATCAGATTATGGACTCGAAGACTTCTTCAAAGAGGTCTGTTATCCAGTCCATGAGCATCGAGCCAGAGGACAGTTTGTTTACCTGTAGAAAATCATCGCCCTACGTTCTTAAAGTAAATTTCCTTGATTTTGAGTTAGGTCAAAGAGATCGAGATGCTGCTGGACAAGATGTCTAATATAGTTCAGAAACTTCAGGTAAATTTTGTTTCAGACGTTTAAGACATGAACTCTTTTTTCTTAAATATTTAATTACATTTTGCCATCACCTTAGTCTCTAACTTGTACTACTATTGACAAGGAAAATTGGTTCTTCCTTTCCACCTGTAGGAAGCCAATGAGGAGTCAAAATCAGTCACTAAAGCCTCTGCAATGAAAGGTTTGAAGTCCACCCTTTACTTGTACTACAGTATATATGTACTAACTGAATTTCTTAGTGGTAATGTGGTATGATATACGCGGAACGTTTAATGATGCATCTTCCAGCAATCAAGGGACGCATGGAGAAAGACATCGATGAAGTGGGGAAGATCGCACGAAGCATAAAAGTGAAGCTAGAGCAAATGGACAGAAATGTACTGACTGATGTTAACCTTTCTAGTTCAGCAGCACCTGAATTCACCTGACTAAAACAATGTTCAGGTTTCACTCACATTTTCTGTTTCCAGAATCTTGCTAACAGGAAGAAGCCAGGTTGTGGGAAGGGCACTAGTGTAGATCGATCTAGGATGTCGATGACCATGTAAGATATCCGTCCCTTTCTTCAGCAAATTTAATCATCGACAGCAGGCCAGTACATATAAATAGTACTCCCTCCGTCCCATAATATAAGACGTTTTTTGACACTACACTAGTGTCAAAAAGCATCTTACATCATGGGACGGAGGGAGTAGCTTGTTGCTAGGACAACTTGCTAGACAGAATAAGCGGATATTTCTAATCTCTAAAAATACTAACCCTCCAATGACCGCAAAAAACATTATGTGACATGATAAGCTGACTACTACAATCCAGTTCTTTCCGGGACAGCGGACCTATACCAGTTTAATAATGAGTTAGTTCAAAATCATTTTAAGCTGTCAGGAAAAAGTTTAATGTACTGCTTTTTCCACGAACAAAAAAAAAGGTGATATTTCACTAGCTCTTGATAATTGCAGTGCACTGAAGAAGAGGCTTAAAGAAAGAATGAACGATTTCCAGGTTTGATTATCTAACTCACTGTCCTTCTGCACCAAAACGAACAAGGGGCATGCAATATAATAATCCACATTTTTGCAGAATTTAAGGCAAACTATCCAGCAAGAGTACCGAGAAGTCGTTGAGAGAAGGATCTTCACAGGTCAGAAGATCTTTCTTCATAATGCATTATCCTAGTGCTGATCTATAATTTCAGTTTAAATCGTCTTGCTACCGTTTTCTGATAAACCTGAATGTTGGAACCGCAGTCACTGGAACAAAGCCTTCTGATGAGGTGAGGATGCAAGTCCTACTACATTTTGTACATGGAAAATGGGAAATGCACTTGTCTTCTGATATCAGTGTGCCATAAAAACATGACTAGGTGATTGATAACCTGATTGAGACCGGAAGCAGCGAGCAGATCTTTGAGAAAGCAATTCAAGGAATCGGCCGAGGGCAGGTTGATTGTGGTTTATTCTGTCCCCCAACAACTTGTGTTGTGAACCTCATGTCGCCGATTCTGATGATTCTTAGTTCATATTTTATTAATTGTGATTGGAGAATAGGTTATGGCTACTGTTGAAGAAATCCAGGAACGGCATGATGTAGTGATGGATATTGAGAAAAAGCTTCTTGAATTGCAACAGGTAATTTTGGCAGATTGCACGTTTCGGTTTAGCTCTCCATCAACAATCAAAACTTCAGAGAGGAGAGAGCTTTGTAGTAACTTTAGAGTTTGTCAAATTTGAACTAAAACCACGACGCTTGTTATGGAACGGAGCAAGTAATTAAGAATATCAGATCGTTGGTCCAAAATCAAGACTTCAACCGAACGTCTAGCGACTTCACATGCTCTTGTTCATAATTTACCAATGGCATCTAACATTGTGGTTTCAGATTTTTGCAGACATGGCAGCTCTTGTCGATGCACAAGGAGAGATATTGGACAACATAGAGAGCCAGGTCTATTACATCTTTTCTTTTTGCTTTCTGTAAGTTTATGGTTCTGCCTGGAAAGCCAGATGTTCATGCTTGCCGTTTTGTTTCAACTCCCAGGTTCAGAATGCTGTAAACCACGTGCAAACAGGCACCGAAGCGTTGCGCAGCGCCAAGAGCCTGCAGAAGAAGTCAAGGAAGTGCATGATGATTGCAATTATCATGCTTATCATCATCGCGGTGATCATCGTGCTTTCAGTTCTAAAGCCTTGGGCTAAGTAGAAACAAATCCCTTTGTCAGAAGCATGTTGCAAACATGCTTCATCCACTTTCTGATGTACTTAACTGAGGGTGCTTTAATCATTTATATACAAGTTAAGTGATATGTTGGCTGTGTGAATCCAAAGGCCGGGTGTTGCTCATCATGATTTGTATCCACTTGATGCAACATTATGAGTTAATAAAAACGCCCTTTATCGAAAAAAAGTTACAGTGATATGTGTGATTAAGTTATGATTTGGCATGGGACAGTTTTTGAATCTAAGGTGAACCAAAGAAACAGTTAAAATGTAGTATTCGTAATTTGAATTGTGTACTTTAAATTTGTAATATTCGTGAATTGTGTGAACTTCGATTATTAAGTTAGGATTCCCCGCGCGTTCCTGTGGAAATACCGAGAGCCATTTAGCTATGAGATATCATTACTGCATCCCAATATTTATTTTGTTAAGTTAGCTACTTGAGGTCCAAGAATTTTTTGAAATAAATAAATTTATTTTTTAATGAAAAAACATCTCAAGTCACACTATCAGATTAATACTTGGAATTCCTTTTTTTTCATTTTCATAAACACATCTCCTGAATTCATGTAGCATTGTAGAATCTTTCAAGAGAAAATGCATTAGTATTTACGAATATACGACACACCATCCATTATCCAATATTTGTATGCACACATTGCCTTCTTCTATTCATATTTTCACCCTTTATTCCATCTTAACGATCAATGTCTACCACCAGTTCAAGATAAATTTTCATAGAATAACATGACATGCTAATGACTTGATTTTGTCTAAGATGCACATGATATGGATAATTACGTGACTAATTATAATGTGGTAGACATGCATGACTTGATGAGGTGGAAGAGTGCATGTTCTAAGAATTAAAGGTGGTAGATGTGGTGCATGGGTGAAAAATAGTGCTAGTGGATGCTGACATGGCACACTTGATGAGGTGGAAGGCAGCAAGTTGAGAGACTTGCTTGTAGTTGGGATGAACTTTTTTAGAATATATGATTGGCGAAAACTTTTTTTTAGTTAAGTACTCGACGCCTTTTTTATCGGAGCAAATATATGAAGTTAAAGGATAAGGACCATTTGATGGACTAAATAATAAGGACCGGCTAAAGATGTTCTTAGGGCAAGTTCTTTTGCTGACTTCTAGAATAAGCTGAAATAAGTTACCCTCTACCCAGCTTATCTTAAAAGCCTAACCAAATTTATTTTTTTAGAAACTTAGTAGTTAAGACTTGATTAACTCCGCCTATGTCTTCTAGGCATAGCCGGTCCCAAGCCCGGGTAAAGGAGGAGCGTTGTGATAGGCTTGGCGAGCCAACGTAAAAACTAGCCAGTCCCATGGGTATGAAACCCATTTGAGCGAGAGTAGTACTAGGATGGGTGACCTCCTGGGAAGTC
Organism: Secale cereale; assembly: GCA_902687465.1. Lineage (NCBI taxonomy): Eukaryota > Viridiplantae > Streptophyta > Magnoliopsida > Poales > Poaceae > Secale > Secale cereale. The sequence continues at coordinate 258,456,285 of LR738710.1, read as the reverse complement.
CTCGTGAAAGGGTTTTATATCTAAGGGTTGTGATAGGCTTGGCGAGCCAACGTAAAAACTACCCAGTCATTTGGGTATAAAACCCATTTGGGCGAGAGTAGTACTAGGATGGGTGACCTCCTGGGAAGTCCTCGTGAAAGGGTTTCATATCTAAGGGTTGTGATAGGCTTGGCGAGCCAATGTAAAAACTAGCCAGTCCTTTGGGTATAAAAACTCATTTGGGCGAGAGTAGTACTAAGATGGGTGACCTCGTGGGAAGTCCTCGTGAAAGGGTTTCATATCTAGCCTACCCCAACTTGTTTGGGACAAAAGGCTTAGAAAGTGTAAGTAGTTAAGACTTGATTAGTAAGCTTCTAAAAAGAAAATTTTGATTGGACTTTTAGAATAAGCTGGGTAGGGGGCACCTTATTCTGGAGGCCCAAAAAAGATAAGAAAAGAACGGGCCCTAGAGCTTTAAGAACTTCATTATCTTAATTACATAAATCTTATGCCACAAAATGGAGACTCTTATTAATGGAAGCTCTTATGCATGCCAATTGCTTATTTGAGCTGACATACATAAGAGTTTCAATAGCAATGGACGTGTCCAATCACTGACGACCTGAAAGACATCGTCAATACAGTTTAACCCAATTTTACATATCCAATTGGGGCCTAACATAATTCATAGGAGTATTTAGATTGGAAATGGTTAAACCCTCCATGCCCATTGTACTTATTTTGATCGATTCATAGGAGTATCAGTTTCCAGAGCTGATGTGCCCTCATGCCGCTTTTATTAAATCCAATTATCTTAGAGCTTTCTTCTTGATCATTATTCATTCTCAACCTTCATCACATCCTGGACTTGGCAAGAACGTGTTGGCTACTGCTCTCACTTCCAGGCTTAGTCCAGAACTGCTCTTCAGTAGCTCCTACAAGCACACCAAACATTTAGTATTAAAAAATTGTTAGAGTAACAAAAAGCAATATATCTATTTTAAAAAGATAAAATATAAAACATGCATGACCAAATGAGACAAAATCTCTGAAAAATTGCCCACTAGATTTCGTGGGAACTTGCCTTTTCCCATGGCTGCGGTCGAGGACATGCCGCCCTGCACGGTCTTGAGCACCCTGTCATAGAAGTTGGCACCCGACCACTTCTGGTGCTCTAGAGTGTCCACTCCATTCCTCCTCTCCTCCCTCTGGATCCTCTCCACGTAGGCCAGCATGCCGCGCCGGGCGAAGTCCCGCGCGAACGTGTCGGTGACGAGCGCGTCGGCGTGGAACCCGGCAAGCGTGATGAACTGCCATACGTACCCGAGCCCGGCGACATGCGGGATGAACGCCGCCATGTCGGCGTCCGTCATGCCTGACGCGTCCCAGTTGAAGGACGGCGAGAGGTTGTAGGCCAGCATCGCCTCCGGGAAAGCCGCCCTCACGCCCTCGGCGAAGGCCGTGCACTCGGCGATGTTTGGGCTCGACGTCTCCATCCAGAGCACGTCGGCGTGCGGCGCGAAGGCGCGCCCGCGGACGACGGCGGACGCGACGGAGCCCTGGAAGCGGTAGAACCCTTCCCTGGTCCGTGGCAGATCCCAGTCCCAGAACACGGGTCCGACTCCCAGGCTCGCGGCGATCTCGCGCGCTTGCTCGTGGGACACGCACTTGTCGTAGCTGGTGGCGTTGCTCCACTCCTGGAGCTTACGTTGCTTCTCCAGGTCGCTGGTGTTGAGGCTCGCGATGGCGTCCTTGACGCACTCGGAGAAGGTTTTGAGCTGCGCCGTGGCGGTCCACTCGTCCTCGATGGCCTGCAGCTCCCTGCCGTTCTTGCCGGCCGACATGGCGTCGGAGAGCATGGTCGTGAGGCTCCGGTTTTTGAGGAGCGGGTTCGTTGCGCCAAGGATGAACTGGTGGTCGCGCGCGTCGATGTTGGTCTGGATCAGCGTCGCGGCGACGGCGTCGGTGCGGGCAACGAGGACGGTCTCGACGCCCATGATGTCGAACTGTAGCCGAGCGGCGACGAGGCGGTTGACGTGCTCCGAGACGGCGACGAGCACCTTCCCCGCCATGTGCCCGCACTTCTTGGTCACCGACGACTGGTCCTCCAGGTGGACCCCGGCTGCCCCGCGCTCGACGAAGAGCTTGCAGAGCTTGACAGTGGCAGTGGCGCCGCCGAAGCCAGTGTCGCCGTCGGCGATGATGGGCTTGAGGAAGTCGACGAACGGCGCGTGGGCGCGCTCGGCGCGGGGCAGAGACATGCGCGCCTCCTGCTGCTTCCGGTCGTGGTACTGCTGGGCGAAGAAGAGGTGCTCGACCTTGTTGGGCACGGTGTCGTAGGGGTAGTCCGCGAGGTCCGGCCCCGGCTCGTTGGTGGAGGTGTGCGTGGACGAGCACTGCCACCCGGACACGTAGATGGTGTCCAGATGCTTGGCCATCATCGTCACCTGCACGGAGAACTTCTTGAGCGAGACGTACAGTAGAGGTGGAAGTGGAGCGGATGATGGGATAAGGAAGTGCGCTGCTGCGTGCCTGCACGGGGTCGAGCGCGCCGAACGTGCGCGAGGCCGTGCCGGCGGCCTGGTGGGCCTTGAGCGTGCGCCAGAGCTTCTTGGCCATTTCGCCGGAGGCGTAGCTCTGGCGGAGCGTGCCGCGGAGGAGGACGACGTCGCGGGCGGTGTAGGGGCGCTTGGTGAGCCGGAACCTCTCCGTGTTCCACCACGCCCCCACCTCGGCCACCTCCGCCTCGAACCGCCCTTCCTCCTCCATGATCTGCACGTACGCACAGGTCCATCATCACATAACAAATCCAACATCACACACTCTGCAGTTCAAAGTGCATCATCGACAAGGTGGCAACACTAACCAAAGAAGGGGCGGAGAACGGCGACGCCATGGCTTTCAACTCTGGCACCTGTAGGATAATAGGAGGATCAAAGAAGTGCAAGTGCGTGCATGGCTGCTTCGCCTCGGAATCCCACTGTATTTATAGGGACGAGATGACTCTTCATGCGTGCGTGCATGGTGCATGGTAGCGTCTGGGCTGATCTCTTCGATGGTTCGATGCTTATCATGCAGCCGGCAGGGCAGGCGAGGGTCGCAACCGTGAGTGGTTATGGCCGCTACGTCGACGGCGGTGCCCAGGATTTCGATCGGTTACGCGCAAGGACAAAATTTTATCCACGCGTAGTTTGGACAGTTCCAGCGGTTAGAACTGGTTGCACATAAGCTGAGATCGGTTGCGTGCGTGCTACCCCTACCATCGTCTGAAAACCGAACTGTGATCCATGCTATGGCTTCGGTAACTGACGTCAACACATCAAGTTGCAGAACAACATATGGTTTCTGCTCATTTTCTGATGCCAAATTCAGAAATGAAACGCCTCCCTGCCTCCAAATATTACTGTTTACACATTTACACATAGAAAGTCTGTAGCAGATTGTACCTAAAAGAGGTCTAGCAGTAGAAGATGTTAGGAGATTAGGCATTTTTCAATATAACTTAATCCAAATCAGCATCATCAAAAGTTTACTAACATGGCAAATAGCATGTAACAGACAAGAAAAAACTAGTATGTGAGTATATGGACCAAAGTCACATGTCAACATGACGGAGGTTCATAACATACGAGTTCATCGGAAACTCCATGCAACAATGTCGTCAACCATGATGGAGAAGACAAGGTAGTGGTCCGCCACAGAGGTAGTGGTAGAAGCAGACGGAGAGTTATCCAGGACGTGGTCGATTTTGAGCATGCAGTCGGGCCGAGACGCTCCCCAATGGTCTTATAGCCCTTGCCCGGTGCAGGTTCTGCAGTAAAATGCTTCTTGCCCCACTCTATAAATAAAGACAAACCATGATACAACCACAACCAAACCTCCCGCTCCTAACCCGTCGGTGGCGGCTGTCAGCGTCAAAACCGGCGGATCTTGGATAGGGGGTCCCGAACTATGCGTCTGAGGATTGATGGTAACAGAAGGCTCGGGACACGATGTTTAGACAAGGTAGTGGCCCGCCTTAGAGGTAGTGGTAGAAGCAGACGGAGAGTTATCCAGGACGTGGTCGATTTTGAGCGTGCAGTCGGGCCGAGACGCTCCCCAAAGGCCTTATAGCCCTTGCCCGGTGCAGGTTCTGCAGTAAAAGGCTTCTTGCCCCACTCTATAAATAAAGACAAACCATGATACAACCACAAGCAAACCTCCCGCTCCTAACCCGTCGGTGGCGGCTGTGAGTGTCAAAACCGGCGGATCTCGGATAGGGGGTCCCGAACTATACGTCTGAGGATTGATAGTAACAGGAGGCTCAGGACACGATATTTACCCAGGTTTAGGCCCTCTCGATCGGGGTAATACCCTACTTCCTGCTATATTAATATGCATGAATATGAATACAAGAGTTGATCTACCACGAGATCGTATTGGCTAAACCCGAAAGTCTAGCCTATGAGGATTTGTGATTCTCTATTAGCCTCTACGGACTAAACCCTTCGGTTTATATATGCACCGGAGGGGCCTAGGGTTTGTACATAACCATCTTGCAGAGGAAGGAAAGATTACACCCGAACCTAAAACTTGGCATTATACGAATATAGGAGTCCTATCCGGATATGAGAGACGATCTTCGACTATGATCTTCACGGCCCACCAGTCCGGCCCACCAAGAGTTATCTGGCCATCCGAGGACCCCTCGATCCAGAACTCCCTCAGTAGCCCCTGAACCTGTCTTCGATGACGATGAGTTCGGCGTTCGTATTGTCTTCGGCAGTGCAAGGCGGGTTCCTTCTTCTGAATATATCTTCTGCAAAAAGGCGTTTTGTGTTCGGCTCTACAAGGTTAGTACGACCCTTAGCCTCGAAGGCAAGGCTCTTTGAAGAAAATGAATAATATGTCTTTACTGACAAGTTTCTGGTGAAGCGTAGCGTCCATCCCTCTAATATATCGAACCGTTTTATTTGGTCATAGTTTCGCGTTTCGAGGTATATCCTCATTGACACGTCTTATCAGAATAGAGATCATGCCCGCTTATTATGGGATCCTTATCAATGTGACGGGAGCATCCAGACCATGCATTACTCACGTCCGCTTTGGGAACCGGCGAGGTTTATGGCTAAAGTGGGGGGACATTATGTATTCACAGCATTATAAAAGGATACCAATCCCTTTCATCAGCCCCACGCTTTCCTCAAGATCGAGCTCTCCAATCTCCCTAGCCCCAGCATCCTCATCTCCTGGGCCCACCGTTCCTCGTTCCTCAACCACTACTCCCTTCCCCAGCAATGGCTGGATCCGGTGCCAGGGGAAAGTGGGAGGCCTCCACGGTCACTAAAAACCGTGGAGGATCTGCGGAGCGCGGGCTATCTCGTTGTCGACATCGTGCACCGAGTCCCTGCCAAGGGTCAGGTGATTCCCGTCTCAGAGGCGGGTGAGAGGGTAGTGTTCACTTCACACTTTGTTAGGGGGCTAGGGTTTCCGCTCCACCCCTTTGTTCGGGGTTTATTGTTCTTCTACGGGCTAGACTTCCACGATCTAGCCCCGAACTCAATCCTTCACTTCTCCGCTTTCATAGTGGTGTGTGAAGCTTTCCTCCACATCCCTCCACACTTTGGCCTATGGCTTAAAACCTTCAACGTGAAGCCGAAGGTGGTGGATGGGCAGCACGCGGAGTGCGGGGGCGCTATGATTAGCAAGCTCCCGAATGCAATTTAGCCAAAAGGGTTGTTCGTAGAGACAAATAAGGTCTGGCAGCAGGAGTGGTTTTATATCACCGAACCCCATGACGCCAAATGGGCGGCGGAACCTGCTTTCAGATCTGGACCCCCAAAGAGGTTGACCTCCTTGACCAAAAAGGGCCTGGACCGGGGGTCTCAAGTTGAGGTGACGACACTCAAGAGCCGTGTATCCGACGTGATTTCAAAGGGGCACCAGCTCTCGTCTGTGGTCCACGTAATGTTGGCCCGGCTTGTTCTCCCTTGCCAAAGCCGGGACTCCTCCCTATGGGAGTTCGATCCGGCAGGAGATAAGCCTCTGAAGCATCTCTTCAGTTTTACGCACAAAGAGATCTGGAAGCATCTCTTCAAGAGCCAGAAGGAGTGGCCGGCAAAAACCGAGGACGCGGACTTTAGTACCGCGCTCTCCGCCCCAGAGGCAATAGAAAATTTTGCCGAAAATATATCTCTTCTCTTATTTAATGATAACAGGAATTGGAGTTTTTGCGTGATATATAGGGTAGTAGAAGAAGGCGATCCAGATCAGGTGTTCGGCGCCTTTTCCCGAAGACCCAACATCGCCTCGACTGACGGCGATGCTCGTCCCGGTGCCGTACAAGGCGCCGGTCAAGAAGCCCAAGAAGAAGGGTAAGGTGGCCGGAGACAGCCCCCGCCCTGCAGACAAGAAGTCCGAGGAGATCAACATCCTCTCCTCTGAAGAAGAAGAAGAAGAAGAAGAAGAAGAAGAAGAAGAAGAAGAAGAAGAAGAAGAAGAAGAAGAGCCCCCTGCGCAAGGCAGGGGGAAGAAGAGGGCAGCCCCCGCTGATGCAGGCACGGCCGCACCCCGGAGGAAGCAGAGCCTCGCTGCTAGTTCGGATTCGTCCGAACATAGCTTCGTGGTGAAGCCCAGGGAGAAACCCTTGCCCGAAATGTAAGTTTGTCCGGATTAATTGATGCACCTTTGTTTGTTTAGCATTTTTTTATGCTAACTTGGTATTTCTCACCTTCTGACCTACATCCCTCCTGGAGGACACCCCGACGCCTCCTTATCGGAGGGCAACTCTCTAGTGCCCGGAGAGACGGAGAGTGACCCACCGGTCCGAGCTCCATCGCCCATGATCGGCGGGGACACCAAAGTGTCCTCCTAGCGGGTGTCCTCTGCCCAAGGAGATGAGGGCGGGGCAGGTGACGGGGCGACCGGGGGTAATACCTCGCTCGCCGCTGACCATGGGGAAACAACCCCCATGGAGACCGAAGACGGGGGGCCAAAACAATCCGGGACCCTCCCGAACATTGACCCGGAGCCTAGTGCGGCTCCGGGGTCCGAAGAACAGACCCCTCCCCCCCAGGCGGGGGTGGATACGACGGCTCCCGGAGACAATCCGGAGGCGGCGGACCCTATGGAGGGAGCACTGCAAAGTGCTTCCATCGTGGAGGAGCACCGCACCGTGATGGGTGTGGTGATGAAGAAGATTCAGTCCGTCAAAGGCGGATTGAATGAAGCCTCCAACAGCCTGTTAACGGGCTTTGAGGTAAGCAATGTAATGTTCTTTATGGAATTTTATTTGTTTTAAATACACATATATAGCCAGTAGCCCCTGATGCTTTGTGTGATTCTGAACGGAATCGGACAAAGTATCCAGAGTATAGCATATTTGTAGAGCTGAACTGTTGTGCTTATGTTATGTGAACACGCTTCACTAGTTACGGGATGCAGAGGTTGCCGAACTAAACTGGAAGCTCTTGTTGGCCAACGCGGACCTCGACCGCGTCAACCAACGTTTAGATGAAACACAAGGTATGCAGTTTAAAGGAAATTTAAATGTCAAGAAGACTAAAATCATAAATTGAGTATGAGTACGAACTCTTTCATGATATTCTGTATTACACAATTGGCGCCACTGAGCTCGAGGCCCTTAAGGGCGAGCTCGCGAAGGCCAAGAAGGAGGCCGAGGCGAGCAAGGCGACCGCTGACAAGGCGGTTGCCGAACTGGAGGCGGAAAAGGCTGAGTGCGAGAAGCACCAGGCTCGGGTGTCTGAAGTCGAGGACGAGCTCAAAGATGCCATTGTCAAATGTGAGGCATTGGAAAAGAAGACTTCGGAACAAGCGTCCGAGCTTACTGTGGCAGTGAAGACTGCCCAGGATGCCCGAAGCGAGGCGCGCTTCGCCTGCGAGGAAATCAAGAAGGTGCAACAGATAGCATCTGGTAAGACCTTCTCTTACAGAGTATCTTCGGAGGGCAGAAGTATGTTGGGCTGACACGGTTATGGATTTCTCCAGGCATGTTTGCTGATCTTCTAAGGAGCAGTGCTGACGCTGCCCAGTACTTCCGAGCCCAGGAGGGGAACAACACGGAGAAGTTGTTTTGGTCGCAGTTCTATGCGCCAAAACATCCGGTGCCCCTCAACGACCAGATGAAGAAGCTGGTCGAGCTGCACAATATGGTGGGTTCGGCCATGAAGGACTTAATAGTCCGGCTATGGCCCGCTGATCCAATCCCAAGTAGCTACTTCGGATTGGTGAAGCGGCTCATCGAGGCGAGTCTGTGGGTCGACGCATTGATGCGTTCGGCCTGCATAGAAGGTGCTCGGATGGCATTCGCTCGTGTGAAAGTGCACTGGACGAAGATGAGGGCGGAGCATATAGCTACTGTTGGACCGCTCGCAGGCAAGGAGCACCACAAGCCGGAGAAGTACTTCGAGGACGTCATAGAAGGCGCCCGCCTTGTAGCAGGCTAGTGCTCAAAGGATGTTATCTTTGAATAATTGTATTCGGTTGTAAAGACGTAAGCTTATGAATCCGATGTATATAACTTTTGCGCTGTTATAATATGAGCGACTTTTACCTCCTGTGTGACTACTTATGTAAATCTGAAAGTTTTCAGTCGTCGGCTTCAGCCCCCATGTACATAGTACTGGGGTGTTCGGTCTTATGCATATACACCCTTTATCCAACGTCTTGGTACGTATAGGAGGTATATGCGGAGCGAACCAGGCAATCAGACTATGCGGCGTTATAGCTTTCACTTAGTCGTAGGAGTTTGACGTGTGGGGCTAGGTACTAGCCCCTGGTGCGGATATGATACTCCCTAATTAAGGTATCCATTTGCACATGGCTGGGCGAAAAACCAACCCTTCGTATAACACAGGGTAGATCTCTATCGATCATAGTATAAAACTAAGTCAATGGATTGCGGACCAGGTTCTCGCCAATCATGACAGTCAGTTTTCGGCTTTCTCTACCGAGGTACTTGACCGGACAAGCCAAAAGTACAATCGCAGTAGTTCTCCCTTTATACCCTAGCCAAACAATCGGGAACATAGGGGTAAGCACAGGAGCCGGGCAACCCAACTATTGACCCAAGACATGATTCAGAACTGATGCATATAAGGCAAACATCCAGTACGACGAACACTCCCCATAGGTGTTCGGTATTTTTAGACATATACCAGGTTGAGTACATCCCCTGGTAATAGACCCTATTGACAAGGCACATGTGGCAATCTAATGTGGGGACAGAACATTTATGGTGAGTGAATAAAACTCCGAACATAATGCGAATCAAACTGCTCTATTAATTTCCCTTTATAGTACGACGAGCCGTAAGCTTGCAGATAATGCCGATGGCTTTCTTGGACATTTTACATGCCAGAAAGGTATATAACAAGAAAGAGAAAAAAAGGTTTACACAGGGTCTTAATCTTAAAAAGAAAGATTAGCAAGGGTCCCTGCTACACGTCTGCGTCGTTTCCTCCTTTGTAATGTGTCCTTGAAGGGGGGGGGAGTATGATGGCCATCTGTAAAAAAAGAAAAAGAAACTTGGAAAAGAAAAAGAAATCCAGTGTGGTCATAAACAAGACTGGTTCGGTTAATGAACCTAAAAAGATAAGTTTAGAGTCCGAATAGGATCGAGCTGAACTATGGACTATGCGCAGTGCGCCCCCAGCGTCGCCCAAGGGATTTTTAGGGCATAATTATGTACCCGAGGCACATATGCTATCACCTTATGGGGCAGTCGATGGGGGCGTAGCTGTTAATCTAGCTCAGGTTCATCTGAGCTACCACGCTGAGGCGTGTGCCGGACACGTTTAGTTATGTCCGCGACCGATAGGTTATCCGGCTTGAATAGGCCGTTTTGGACTTCGGCTGCTAAGGTCGCAGTGTCCTCCTCCGTACGGAGAGAGCACTCCATATTTCCATTGACTATGATGATGCCACATGGTCCAGGCATTTTACGCTTTAGATAAGCATAATGTGGGACTGCATTAAAGCGGGCGAAGGTCGTTCTTCCGAGTAGAGCGTGATAGCCACTTCGCAACAGAGCTATGTCGAAGATTAACTCTTCACTTTGAAAGTTATCAGGAGAGCCGAATACGACCTCCAATGTTAAAGAGCCCGTGCAATGGGCTTCGACGCCCGGTATCACTCCTTTAAAGGTTATGTTGCTTGGCTTTATTCTGGACGGGTTGATCCCCATCTTGCGGATAGCGTCCTGATATATCAGATTGAGACTGCTGCCGCCGTCCATAAGGACTCGGGTAAGATGGTATCCATCAATTATTGGACCGAGCACTAGGGCAGCTAAACCCCCATGACGGATACTAGTCGGGTGATCCCTGCGATCGAAAGTGATCGGACAGGCCAACCATGGATTAAATTTGGGGGTGATAGGCTCGACGACATAGGAGTGCGCGCTTGCACTCCCTCTTTGGGATATGAGTGGCATATATCATGTTCGATGTTTTGATCTCCGGTGGAAATTTCTTCTGTCCCCCTGTATTCGGTTGGCGAGGTTCATCCTCGTCTTCGCTCTGACGCCCCTTCCCCTTGTGTTCGGCGTTGAGCTTGCCGGCCTGCTTGAAAACCCAACAATTATGGTTGGTATGCTTTGCAGGCTTTTCTGGGGTGCCATGGATTTGGCAGGGCCTATCTAATATTTTGTCCAGGCTAGATGGACCATCTTTGTTGCCTTTAAATGGCTTCTTCCGTTGTCCGAGTCTAAAGCCGCTGAATCCGGCGTTTACCACTGTATCATCTGGGCTTCCAACATTATATTGATGTTTGTTTTTGTTACGCCGTGGCTTTCCATTGCCGTCCCTGACTTCATATGTTCCAGGGTTGCTGGTGGTGCTACGAGTTAACCAGCTGTCCTCGTCTGTGCAAAAGCGGGTCATGAGTGTAGTTAGGGCTGTCATTGTCCTCGACTTTTCCTGTCCAAGGTATCTGGCTAGCCATTCGTCCCGGACACTGTGTTTGAAGGCCGCTAAGGCTTCGGCTTTCGGACAGTCGACAATTTGGTTCTTCTTAGTGAGAAACTAGTTCCAAAGCTTATGGGCTGACTCCCTGATGTCTACTACGCAACCTTCTTCTTGTAGATGTTGTTGGGCCTCCAAGTGCAGAGGTTTGTAGGACAGTAGCAAATTTCCCTCAAGTGGATGACCTAATGTTTATCAATCCGTGGAAAGCGTAGGATGAAGATGGTCTCTCTCGAACAACCCTGCAACCAAATAACAAAGAGTCCCTTGTGTCCCCAACACACCCAATACAATGGTAAATTGTATAGGTGCACTAGTTCGGCGAAGAGATGGTGATACAAGTGCAAAATGGATGGTAGATATAGGTTTTTGTAATATGAAAATATAAAAACAGCAAGGTAACTAATGATAAAAGTGAGCACAAACGGTATTGCAATGCTTTGAAACAAGGTAGGGTTCATACTTTCACTAGTTCAAGTTCTCTCAACAATAATAACATAACTGGATCATATAACTATCCCTTAACATGCAACAAAGAGTCACTCCAAAGTAACTAATAGCGGAGAATGTCGTGGATTTAGCACGGCATATGTCCTAGCAAAAGGACTTAGTCGTGAGGCCATCGCTCGGGTTAGCTTAAAGGGGTTAAAGCGGACTAAGGACACAGGGAGTTTATACTAGTTCGTCCCCTTCGATGAAGGTAAAAGCCTACGTATAGTTTGGTGTGGTATTGCTTGTGCTTCGATGACCAGGGAGCAAATCCGCTTTGCCTGTGTCTCGAGCTGTTGTTTCTTCTCCTGAACCGTCGCCGGGTCGTCCCTTTATATAGGAGGCGACACCCGGTCCGGTTTACAGAGTCCCGAGGCCGGCTCATAAACGTGTCCGCCTTGGTCTCTGTTCTTTCTATCTTATATTCCAAGTTACATAGTACGACGGTTTACAAACCATGGGCCTTATACATGGGCCCTAAACCTCTGTGGGTTATAACCTCCTGTTACATACTCTACTGGGCTTATGATAATATAATCTTGCCAACATAATCCGGACCCTCATGGCCAGTTTATACCTGATAGTAATATCCCTGACATTAGGCCCCAGATTGATTTGAACTTGTTCATGTCAGTCTTCAAAGTCTTGTATGAACTTCCCTTTCTGCAGCTCTTGTATACTTCTTAAACCGACCATGACGTCATCTCCTGGAATCGCCCCAATCTGTCATGACATCATCTGCGCATTTAACTCCCACATCTGTTTGTTACCTTTCTTTATTACCGTTTCGAAGATCGAGGCGACAACTCAATCTATATCCGATTTCCGGTCTACTTGATTCCTGCGCCTGCCGTTTTATCCCTTCGGCCTATAAATGAGACCGAGGCCCATCTCTTTTATCCCCTTTTGCTTCGTCTTCCTCTGTCCTCCAGCACTCAAACCTCCGCCGCCATCCTTCGAGCTCACCGCCGTCAGCAAACCCGGCCGCTGCATCAACCTGAGCACGTCCAGATACTCGCCGCCGTTCTTCCGCCTCTTCAGGTACGTTATTTCTTCTCCCAATGGCTCTCAGTTCTAGGGTTTCTCTGTAGCTCATCGGGAACCCTTGTTCTTCGTAGTTCATCACCGTAGGTTGTTTTTAGTTGTAGATGTAAAAACCTGTTAGGTCAACCCTCGTGCGTGTGCTTCCGCTCCATCGCCATAACTTTAGCTTCTCCAATACTGCTAGTTTGGATTGTATCTGTAGAGCACTTCCGCCGCCTTCATTGAATATGACCTGAATTTTTTTTCTTTTCCTCTACGCCGTAGATCCATATTTTACTCCTGCTTCATGTGAAAGTTGTTTCTCACACTTTAGATTTGCAGCTTATCTGCTTATGTTACCGGTTTAATTATGACATGCGCCTCATACGCCTGTACTGACGGTTTAGTTTTAAGTCTGCAACCCACAATTGACGGTTTAACTTCCTTCGTTTATCTTCATAAACCGGTAGCTGTCTCGTTCATGCTTGCTCCGGATTAGGGGGTACCATTAGTCCCTTACTTAAACCGTCAATTGAATCAATACTCTCATAGAACACGCCGGTTTGCATTCAGTAGATTTGTAAAACCAGGGTCTTGTATTGTATTTTTCAGCACTCCCGCATTGGAAAAGATGACAAAACAATTTGTTGCTTGCAATTGGGTCCCTTCCCGGATCACTGAGGACGACCTGGTAAAGGCGACCTCAATTGGCATGCTGGGTCCTAAAGAGGTTCTGCGCTGGCGGGCCCCTGGAAAGGAATGTCCTCCTACACCAAAGGAAGGAGAAATCCTTGTTTTCTTTGATCATCTGGCCCGGGGCTTTAGCCCGCCCGGTTCAAAGTTCTTCCGCGACATCCTAGCCAATTTCCAACTCCATCCACAGGACATAGGTCCCAATTCCATATCCAACATCTGCAACTTCCAAGTCTTCTCAGAGGGATATCTTCAAGAGGAGCCATCTGTGGAGCTGTTCCGGGATTTCTTCCACCTGAACCGCCAAACTGAGTTTTCGGACGAGCCTTAAACCGAACTTGGTGGTGTAAGCATCCAAAAGAGGAAGGATGTAAGCTTTCCTCACGCCACTCTTCACAACCACCCCAAAGAATGGAACCAGACTTGGTTTTATTGCAAGGATACTTCACCTGAAGGAGAAAATCCGCTACCGGGTTACCGCGCTTACCGCCTGGCGCCAAGTCATCTTTTGCCGCAGCGTCTAAGCGCTCAAGACCATGCTCGATATGCCCCTCAACTTTCCAAGCTCAGGGCTTTCGTAGCTAACGGTTTAACCAGGGTTGACTTTGTTCGATGCTGGCTCTCTTGGAGCATTCTTCCATTAAGCCGGCGCTCAAGCTTAATGTGTGAATATACTGGTAAACCGGAAGATCCTCAGCGTCACACAAAAATAGTACTTCCTGACAATCAAGTTACTGAATCCACAAAGAAGATGCTGAATATCCCTCTGGAAGACTGCAGCCAGACCGGTTTAGCTCCTTTCTACGCAGACAACCAACCACCGCCGGTAAGACTCTTATGTCCCTTTCTTTTCATTTTAATCCATTCATACCAGTTGTCTTCAACATGTTATTATTCCTTTGCACAGGCCAATGATCCTTTCTGGAAGAGGAAAACTCAAGATAAACCGGCGAAGCCAACCCGTAAGAAAAGCTTAGCCGTAAAGAAGAAGAAAGTTGCTGCCGTTGCCGGTTCAAACCACGAAGAAGATGATCCGGCTTCTGAGGTACTGCTTGGTTCTTATGTCCTTTCAATTCTCCTTGTTTATATTTATATCAATGATATCTTTTCTCAGGATCTGGCGGAGGGGAGTAAAGCGGATGAAGTTGAGGTAATTTTTCTCTCATCTGATTCAGAACCATTGCCACCCAAGATTCGCCGGGCATCCCGGAAGTATCCAATTTCTCACCCTTATGCTCAATTGGATCCCAACTTTCTTTTGAAGAAACAGCAGCATGAGACTCGCCGGACCACACGCCATAGTGGTCATGTAGTTGAATCGTCCGGTTTACCCCACACGCCAGCTCGCAGATGCCGCTCAGAGGTTTTGCTTACTCCAACCCTTCTTCATCCCAAAGTAGGTCTTATTCGCAAACCCCTTAAACCGTCTGATCCCAACTATTAGGAGGCTCCTCTGTCTTCTTCCGGCGAATCTACTGCCACTCAAATCCCGGTGCTTAAGACCGTTCCTGGGTAAGTCATCCTTCCAAACATCCGGTTTATCTTTCCGTTTTGACTTTGTGATTCTCATTGCTCTTTTAACCTTTATCAGTATGCCCAAGCCTAGCAAAAAGGCGAAATTAAATAAACCGGCCGCCGAAACCACCACTGCTGAACCGGCCGAGGATCCTGAGGCGGCCAAGGATCCTGAGGAAAATGTTGAAGTTCGGCACGATGATCCCTCCCCTATGGATCATGAAGATCTTGTTGCTCTGGGGGTGATGTTATGGAAAACACAGCTGAACCGACCAGCCCTGTCCGGGTTAGTCCTCCTCGGGCTAGCCCGGCTCCTGTTAGTCCGGTGCGCACTGCTGATACCCTCCAGCCAACCGCTACCTCGACGGAAGATGTTGAAATAACTGGGATAGGATTCTCTGCTCCCACAGAGCTTGTTGCCTTGGCTAGGCATACTGCCAAGGAGGAAAAACTTCAGCAAGATAAAGGCAAGTGGAGCATAGACTTGTCAAGTTATGCTCAGCTTAGTGCCCAGGAGCTCCATTCTGGGTATCTGAACCGGCTCTTCACCAGCCGTGACTATGAAGCCGGCTTAGTCAACATGATGAAGGATAAATATGAGGTAACTTTTTTTCCTTTTGCCTTTCGTTTCTTCTTTGTATTCTGCAATCATACCTTTAGGCCATAGTAGCCCCCAAGTGCCGGTTTACTTCACTTGAAAGTGAACCGGGACTTCTCTTATGTCTGAGAATGAACGTACATTAGCCCCCAAGTGCCACGGGCATAACTTGTTTATGTGCTTGGGACTTGTCTGAAAAAAGTTGCTTTCTCTACTTCAATTGTACATTAGCCCCCAAGTATCGAGTGCATAACTTGTTATGTGCTTGAGACTTTGATTGACCTGTTCTTCTAACACGTTTCCTGTTCCTGCAGGTTGACTTGAACCGAAGAGCTTCGGAGGCAACTGAGCTCCGGAATAGCTTGGCCTTCCATGAAACTGCTTCAACAAAAACTAAGGACGAACTTGTCCTTGCTTTAGCTAACATGGAAAAACTCAAGAAAGATTTTGAAGCGGAGCGGTCCACATGGGAGGTGCAAAGGGATGCTCTAGAAAAAAGATCAAAGGATGCTGAAGCTGCTCTCAATCCGGTGACGCAGGAGTTATCCGGGTTGAAACAGCATATAAATGATATGACAGCTGCTATCTTCGGTGAGTATCTGTCTTCGTATGTTTGTTCTCTTGTAATCTTATCCTGCCCCGGTTTAACTTGCCAATTGTACATAGGGAGGCGCATAACTCATCTTGGAGACAATGCTCGGAAAAAACTGAAGGCTGCTTATACCTTGGTGGAGCAACTCTACTCCGGTGCACAAAGGGCTATCAGTGCCATGTCGCATAATAAACCGGCGCCGACCACCATCCAAGCCACTCTGGAAAAGCTATCTGTCCTGCCTGCTCGACTTGTTGAGGTGAAGAAATCTGCTGCGCGAGCTGGCTCTCTTATGGCATTAACCCGGGCCAAGGCATGGGTCCCTAATTTTGATCCGGCGGAGGCCATGAATGGCTACCCCAGCATGAAAGAGGACGGGTCAGCCTTCTCTTCTGAAGATCTCCGTTATTTAACCAAGGACATGCACCCTCTTGCCAGTAAGCTTGCTGACGAAGCGGATTTGACAAGGTATCATCCGGGTTATGATCTAGAGAATATGCGGGTGGAGCGGCCGGTTTATGACACTGAAAATCTGATCCCACCTGTTCGTAAGCACACCTTCGCTCCTGACATTGATCCGTCAGATCTTATAAACGATGAAGTATATTTCCATGCCCTCGCCAAGATTGACTGGAGCGCTCCTGATTTCCAGCAGCTGCCAGAAGTCGACGAAGATCCGGAGCAAGCTGACCCTCAGCCTTCGCAGTGTGCTGAAGAAGAATTCTAAACCATCCAGTTTAATTTTTAGCTGTTGAATACTTTGCACAAAACTTTGATTCTTTCGGGCCTGCAAGTGCCTTGTAATAGAATAGTTGAGATACTGCCTTTGTCCCACTGTTATGGTATTATTTTGATTGGTACTCCCAATTTATCTTATGTTTGCAACGCTTTAACAGCTTTATATTACATGTGTCTGCATGAACAATGCTAAAAGATGTCCTGGCGGTTTACCACCTGACGGATTATACTGCCCTGATACATGTTTCAAATTCATAGCTTGAACTGCATATAAAACACAAACATATCCCATACCTGTGATTAAGTGTGCTTGTAGACCTTAAACCGGTAGGAATATTTAAAATGCGGGTGCTGATGAAGCCCTTGGCTCTCTTGTCGGTTTAGTATGATAGCCGATCCGGTTTACGATGAACGCCGGTTTGACTCTGCTGGTGTTCATGACCCAGACTTGTAGACATACGGTCAACCTTGTAGTTGTCCAGTCTCGCATCAATGGACTTGGTTAAAAAACCAATAACCTTGAAGACAAAGATTTGTGAAATCATAAAAATAAAAATAAGGTTTTTTGGGCAAATAAGACCATGTAGTCGAGGCTTTTTACGAGCTGCCAGGCTCCAAATTCGAGGCTTTTTATGAGCTGCCAGGCTACTGTCATTAACCATTTTAGCAAAGCCTGTCAAGATGCTCCGAAATCCTTAACCAAATCATCGATGACCAGCTACCCAATGTTTCAAAATCTCGTAAAGATTTTGTCTTTAGGTAATCAACTCGATAATCGTCAATTTAACGTGACCAAGTTCAGGGTCCCGAAGGATTGACTTGTGACAGGTTTGACGGGTCATACCAGGTTTACCTGGACGACATGATTTACTTGATGCAGGCAGGTTAATCCGGGGTTTTAGGTGCATGCACCGGGCTTCCAAGCCATGTTCACTACAATGGTATTCAACTCGATGCAAGCCCCCAGGTAGTGTGTGAGCCATTTGCTCATCGAGGCATATGTTTGAGCTAGGTTAGGCACCAAAACTCTCTTTTACCCCTCATCATCATGTGGAAATTGCCGAAGCAACCAGAGCAGTGCTCTTATGATGGGCTTCATACCGCCGCCGGCTCAAGAGACCATGGGAAAACCTCCTTGCCCGCGGAAGCCCCCATGTGGCTCTTGTTCGTATAAATAAGATGGCTGATTCCTTGATGTGTCAAGGGCGCCGGTTTAGGAGGCCATGGAAAGCTTCTGTAGAAACTCCCATGTGATACTCCTTTGTGTGAAGAACACGGCTGATTCCTTGATTTTGTCAAGGGCGCCGGTTTAAGAGGCCATGGAAGGTTTTTCTTTCGAAGCCCCCATGTGATACTCTTTTGTGTGAAAGACACGGCTGATTCCCTGATTCTATCAGGGGCGCCGTTTTAAGAGGCCATGGAAGGTTTCTTTCGAATCCCTCATGTGATACTCTTTTGCGAAGAAGATGGTTGATTCCCTGGTGTTCCGGGGGCGCCAGTTTATTTTATTAATCATAATATATACATTGTACATAAAGCGGAGCCAATGGCTCAAGTATAGTAAGGTCGAAGAAGAGCGATGTTCCACGGCCGCTTTGTCTCCTCCTCTGCCGTACGTGAGTCCTTATGTTCTCGAACGTCGACAAGGTAGTATGATCCGTTGTGCAGGTTTTTGCTGATCACGAAGGGTCCTTCCAAAGGTGGGGATAGCTTGTGCATATCTTTCTGGTCCTGGATGAGCCGGAGCACCAGATCTCCCTCCGGAAACGTCCTGGTTTTAACCCGGCGGCTGTGGTACTGGCGCAGATCTTGTTGATAAATCGCTGATCGCGCTGCTACCGTGTCCCATTCCTCGTCCAACCAGTCCAGGCTGTCTTGTCTTGCTTGCTCATTATCTACTTCAACGTAAGCTGCCACCCGTGGTGAGTCATGCAGGATATCACTAGGGAGGACCGCTTCAGCACCGTATACCATGAAGAAAGGCGTGTATCCTGTAGACCTGTTAGGTGTAGTGTTGATGCTTCATAAAACAGAAGGCAACTCCTCTACCCAGCAACCCGGTGTTCTTTGCAAAGGAACCATAAGCCGGGGCTTGATGCCTCTCAAGATCTCTTGGTTGGCTCTCTCAGCTTGGCCATTGGACTGAGGGTGAGCTACTGATGATACATCAAGGCGAATATGTTCTCTTTGACATAAATCCTCCATATCCCCTTTGGATAGGTTGGTGCCATTATCAGTTATAATGTTGTGTGGAAAGCCAAAACGGAAAATCACCTTTTTGATGAATTGAACCGCTGTTGCAGCATCACATTTACTGACAGGATCCGCTTCAACCCACTTTGTGAATTTGTCCACTGCTACCAATAGGTGGGTTTTCTTATCTTGAGATCTCTTAAAAGGTCCAACCATATCAAGCCCCCAAGTCGCAAACGGCCAAGCGATTGGAAACATCCATAGCTCCTGCGCCGGTACATGAGCACGCCGTGAAAATTTCTGGCAAGCATCACATTTTCTGACCAAGTCCTCTGCGTCGGCGTGAGCTGTCAACCAGTAAAACCCATGACGAAAAGCTTTAGCTACCAAAGACTTTGAACCGGCGTGATGACCACAATCCCCTTCATGAATCTCTCGAAGAATATCGCAGCCTTCCTCTGACGATACACACCGTTGAAACGCCCAGAAACATTGCGGTGATGAAGTTCTCCATTGATGATAGTCATAGATTTAGACCGCCGGATTATCTGCCGGGCCTCGACTTCGTCCTCTGGCAACTCACCTCGGCTCATGTACGCCAAGTAAGGGAGTGTCCAATCCGGAATGACGTGAAGTGCTGCGACCAACTGTGCTTCCGGATCAGGAACAGCCAAGTCCTCCTCTGAAGGTATCTACACTGACGGACTATGCAATTCATCCAAGAAAGTATTAGGTGGAACCGGTTTACGCTGAGAGCCCAGCTGGCTTAACGCATCGGCTGCTTCATTTTTTCGCCGGTCTATGTGATCCACTGTTGGAAATATGCCCTAGAGGCAATAATAAATTGGTTATTATTATATTTCCTTGTTCACGATAATCGTTTATTATCCATGCTAGAATTGTATTGATAGGAAACTCAGATACATGTGTGGATACATAGACAAACACCATGTCCCTAGTGAGCCTCTAGACGACTAGCTCGTTGATCAATAGATGGTTACGTTTTCCTAACCATGGACATTGGATGTCGTTGATAACGGGATCACATCATTAGGAGAATGATGTGATGGACAAGACCCAATCCTAAGCCTAGCACAGATCGTGTAGTTCGTATGCTAAAGCTTTTCTATATGTCAAGTATCTTTTCCTTAGACCATGAGATTGTGCAACTCCCGGATACCGTAGGAATGCTTTGGGTGTACCAAACGTCACAACGTAACTGGGTGGCTATAAAGGTGCACTACAGGTATCTCCGAAAGTGTCTGTTGGGTTGGCACAAATCGAGACTGGGATTTGTCACTCCGTATGACGGAGAGGTATCTCTGGGCCCACTCGGTAGGACATCATCATAATGTGCACAATATGTGATCAAGGAGTTGATCACGGGATGATGTGTTACGGAACGAGTAAAGAGACTTGCCGATAATGAGATTGAGCAAGGTATCGGTATACCGACGATCGAATCTCGGGCAAGTGCTATACCGATAGACAAAGGGAATCGTATACGAGATTGATTGAATCCTTGACATCGTGGTTCATCCGATGAGATCATCGTGGAACATGTGGGAGCCGACATGGGTATCCAGATCCCGCTGTTGGTTATTGGCCGGAGAGTTGTCTCGGTCATGTCTACATGGTTCCCGAGCCCGTAGGGTCTACACACTTAAGGTTCGATGACGCTAGGGTTATAGGGAAAGTATGTACGCGGTTACCGAATGTTGTTCGGAGTCCCGGATGAGATCCCGGACGTCACGAGGAGTTCCAGAATGGTCCGGAGGTAAAGATTCATATATGGGAAGTCCCGTTTTGGTCACCGGAAAAGTTTCGGGCGCTATCGGTAGCGTACCGGGACCACCGGGAGGGTCCCGGGGGTCCACCGGGTGGGGCCACCGGCCCCAGAAGGCTGCGTGGGACAAGTGTGGGAGGGGACCAGCCCCAGGTGGGCTGGTGCGCCCCCCTAACCAGGCCCAAGGCAAAGAGAGAAGGAAAAGGGGAGAAACCCTAGGCTCAGATGGGCCTAAGGCCCACATAGTGGTGCGCCTCCCCCTCTCTCCCCCTTGGCCGCCCCCCTAGATGGGATCTAGGGCTGGCCGCACCCCTAGGGGTGGGAAACCCTAAAGGGGGCGCAGCCCCCCCTTCCCCCTATATATATGTGAGGTTTGGGGCTGCCCATAACACGTTTTGACCTCTGTCACTTGGCGCAGCCCTACCTCTCTCCCTCCTCGTCTCTTGCAGTGCTTGGCGAAGCCCTGCTGGAGTCCCGCGCTCCTCCACCACCACCACGCCATCGTGCTGCTGTTGGATGGAGTCTTACCCAACCTCTCCCTCTCTCCTTGCTGGATCAAGGCGTGGGAGACGTCATCGGGCTGCACGTGTGTTGAACGCGGAGGCGCCGTTGTTCGGCGCTTAGATCGGAATCAACCGCGATCTGAATCGCAGCGAGTACGACTCCTTCATCCGCGTTCTTGCAACGCTTCCGCATCGTGATCTACAAGGGTATGTAGATGCACTCTCCTTTATGCTCGTTGCTAGATTACTCCATAGATAGATCTTGGTGATGCGTAGGAAATTTTTTGATTTTCTGCTACGATCCCCAACAGTGGCATCATGAGCTAGGTCTATGCGTAGTATCTTGCACGAGTAGAACACAAAGTAGTTGTGGGCGTAGATCATGTCAATTATCTTGCCGTTACTAGTCTTATCTTGATTCGGCGGCATCGTGGGATGAAGCGGCCCGGACCGACCTTACACGTACTCTTACGTGAGACAGGTTCCACCGACTGACATGCACTAGTTGCATAAGGTGGCTAGCGGGTGTCTGTCTCTCCCACTTTAGTCGGATCGGATTCGATGAAAAGGGTCCTTATGAAGGGTAAATAGAAATTGGCATATCACGTTGTGGTTTTGGCGTAGGTAAGAAACGTTCTTGCTAGAAACCTATAGCAGCCACGTAAAAACTTGCAACAACAATTAGAGGACGTCTAACTTGTTCTTGCAGCATGTGTCGTGTGATATGATATTGGCCATATCATGTCACTATTTGATTGCATGTGATGTTTATCATGTTTTTCATCTTATTTGCTTAGAACGACGGTAGTGAATAAGATGATCTCTCACTAAAATTTCAAGAATTGTGTTTCCCCTAACTGTGCACCGTTGCTAAGGTTTGTTGTTCCGAAGCACCACGTGATGATCGGGTGTGCTAACGTTCGCATACAACGGGTGTAAGCCAGATTTACACACGCGATACACTTAGGGTTGACTTGACGAGCCTAGCATGTACAGACATGGCCTCGGAACACGGAAGACCGAAAGGTCGAACATGAGTCGTATAGAAGATACGATCAACATGAAGATGTTCACCGTTGATGACTAGTCCGTCTCACGTGATGATCGGACACGGCCTAGTCGATTCGGATCATGTATCACTTAGATGACTAGAGAGATGTCTATCTGAGAGGGAGTTCATTAGATGAACTTCATTGTCATGAACAATAGTCTAAGTTGTCTTCGCAAATTATGTTGTAGACCAATAACTGCATTGTAGCTCCCTGTTTAATACGATCCTAGAGAAAGACTAAGTTGAAAGATATTGTAAGCAAGGATGCGGACTGGGTCCATAGTCCGAGGAGTGTCCTCACTGCTGCACAGAAAGCTTACGTCTTTGATGCACCGCTCAATGTGCAAACCCCTACAACGTTGTCTGTGGATGTTGTGAACACCTGAGAGACACGTCCTGATGACTACTTGATAGTTTAGTGCACCATACTTTACGGCTTAGAATCGGGATTCCAATGACGTTTTGAACGCCATGGAACATATGAGATGTTCTAAGAGCTGAAATTTGGATTTCAGGCTCATGCCCGTGTTGAGAGGTATGATACCTCTGACAAGTTCCTTTGCCAAAAAGATGGAGGAGAATAGCTCAACTAGTGAGCATGTGCTCAGAATGTCTGGGTGCTAAAATCACTTGAACCAAGTGGGAGTTAATCTTCCAGGTGAGATAGTGGTTGACAAAATTCTCTAGACACTATCACCAAGCTACTAGAACTTCGTGATGAACTATGACATGCAAAGGATGGAGATGATCCCGGAGCTATTAGCGGTTCTTAAGACCGCGAAAGTAGAAATCAAGAAGGAGCATCAAGTGTTGATGGTTTAACAAGACCACTGGTTTCAAAAGGGCAAGGGCTGGAAGGGAAACTTCATGGATGGCAAACCAGTTGTCGCTCTGATGAAGGAACCCATGGTTAAACCCAAACCTCGAGACTAAGTGCTTCTATTGTACGGGGAATGGTCACATGATAGCGGAACTACCCCAAATACATGGTAGATATGATAGCTGGAAACTTCAACAAAGTATATTGTTATTGATGTGTACCTTACTAGTACTCCTTGTAGCACCTGGGTATTGGATACCGGTTCAGTTGCTACTATTAGTGACTTGAAGCAAAAGCTACAGACTGAACGGAGACTAGCTAAGGGCGAGGTGATGATGTGTATTGGAAGTGCTTCCAAGGTTGATAAGATCACCATCGCACACTCCCTCAACTTTCGGGATTAGTGTTGAACCTAGATAAATGTTATCAGGTGTCTACGTTGAGCATGAATATGATTAGATCATATTCATCGCAATACGGTTATTCATTTAAGTTAGAGAATAATGGTTATTCTGTTTACATGAATAATACCTTTATGGTCATGCACCCAATGGTTCGTTGAATCTCGATCATAGTAATACAAATGATGATAATATTAATGCCAAAATGATGTAGAGTTAATGATGATAGTACCACTTTCTTGTGGCACTGCCGCTTAGGTCATTTTGGCATAAAATGCATGAAGAAACTCCATGCTGATGGATGTTTGGAGTCACTTGATTTTGAATCGCTTGACACATGCAAGCCATGCCTCTTGGGCAGGATGACTAAGATCCCGTGTTCAGGTACAATGAAACGGGAAAGTGACTTGTTGGAAATCATACATGCTGATGTGTGTGATCCAATGAAAATTAAGGCGTGTAGTGGATATCGTTATTTTCTCATCTTCACTGACGATTTGAGTAGATATGGTATATTTACTTAATGAAGCAAAAGTCTGAAACGTTTGAAAGGTTCAAACAATTTCAGAGTGAAGATTAAGAATCATCATAACAAGAAGATCATGTTCCTACGATCTGATCAAGGGGATATTTTCTGAATTATGAGTTTGGCAATCACTTAAGACATTGTGGAATTGTTTCGCAGTTGAAGCCCCCTGGAACACCACAGCGTAATGGTGTGTCCGGACATCGTAATCGAACCTTATGAGATATGGTGCGATCCATGATGTATCTTACTGATCTACCGCTGTTATTTTGAGGTTATGCATTAGAGACAGCTGCATTCACTTTAGATAGGGCACCATCTAAGTTCGTTGAGATGACGTCGTATGGTTTGGCAAGAAACCGTAGTTGTCGTTTCTCAATGTTTGGGGCTGCGAGGGTTATGGCTTCAGCCGGGAAAAGCTCGAACCCAAAGCGGACAAATACATCTTCATAGCATACCCAAAGGTAACAGTTGGGTATACCTCCTATCTCAGATCCAAGGGCAAAAAATGTTTGTCCCTAAGAATGGGTCCTTTCTCGAGAAGGAGTTTCTCTTGAAAGATTTGAGTGGGAGGAAGATAGAACTTGATGAGGTTGTCGAACCCTCACTTCAACCGGAGAGTAGTGCAACACAGAAAGATGTTTCTGTGGAACCTACGGCTGTTGAAGAGGAAACTAATGATAGTGATCATGAAGTTTCGGATCAAGTTGCTATCAAACCTCGTAGGTCGACAAGGATAAGTACTACTCCTGAGTGGTACGGTGATCCTGTCTTAGATGTCATGTTGTTGGACAACAATGAACCTACGAACTATGGAGAAGCGATGGTGGGCCCATATTCCGACAAATGGTTAGAAGCCGATAAATCCGAGATAGGATCCATGTATCAAAACAAAGTATGGACTTTGGTGGACTTGCCCTATGATCGGCAAGCCATTGAGACAAATGGATCTTTAAGACTAAGACGGACGTGGACGGTAATGTCACCGTCTATGAAGCTCGACTTGTGGCGAAGAGTTTTCCACAAGTTCAAGGAGTTGACTACGATGATATTTTCTCACCCGTAGCGATGCTTAAGTCCGTCGAAATCATGTTAGCATTAGCTGCATTTATGAAATCTGGCAGATGGATGACAAAACAAGTTTCCTTACCAGTTTTCGTAAGGAAAGGTTGTATATGATACAATCAGAAAGGTTTTGTCGATCCTAAGGATGCTAAAAGATATGCTAGCTCCAGCGATCCTTCTATGGACTAGAGCAAGCATCTCGGAGTCGGAATATATGCTTTGATGGAGTGATCAAAGTTTTTGGGTATACAAAGTTTGTTAGAAACTTGTATTTACAATAAAGTGAGTGGGAGCATCACAACATTTCTGATAAGTATATGTGAATGACATATTGTTGATCCGAAATGATGTAGAATTTCTGGAAAGCATAAAGGGTTATTTGAAATGAGTTTTTCAAAGGAAGACCTAGATAAAGCTGCTTACATATTGGGCATCAAGATCTATAGAGATAGATCAAGACGCCTGATGATACTTTCAAAAGAAAACACACCTTGGCATGATTTTGAAGGAGTTCAAAATAGATCAGTCAAAGAAGGAGTTCTTGCCTGATTTGTAAGGTGTGAAGTTGAGTAAGACTCAAAGCTTGACCACGGCAGAAGAAAGAGGAAGGACAAAGGTCGTCCCCTATGCTTTTGTCATAGGCTCTATACGGTATGCCATGCTAAGTACCGCACCTGATGTGTGCCTTGCCACATGTCTGGCAAGAGGGTACAAAGGTGATCCAGGAGTAGATCACTGGATAGTGGTCAAAATTATCCTTAGAGTAATAAGGAAATGTCTCTCGGTTATGGAGGTGATAAAGAGTTCGACGTAAAGAGTTACGTCAATGCAAGCTTAACACCTATCCGGATAACTTTGAGTAGAGATACCGGATACGTATAATGGAGCAACAGTTTGGAATAGCTCCAAGTGGAACGTGGTAGCAGCATCTACGATATGACATAAAGTTTTGTGAAGTACATAGGGATCTGAATGTTGCAGACCCGTTGACTACAACCTCTCTCACAAGCATAACATGATCAAACCCAGAACTCATTGAGTGTTAATCACATATTGATGTGAACTAGATTACTGACTCTAGTAAACTCTTTGGATGTTGGTCACATGGCGATGTGACCTGTGAGTGTTAATCACATGGTGATGTGAACTAGATTATTGACTCTAGTGAAAGTGGGAGACTGTTGGAAATATGCCCTAGAGGCAATAATAAATTGGTTATTATTATATTTCCTTGTTCACGATAATCGTTTATTATCCATGCTAGAATTGTATTGATAGGAAACTCAGATACATGTGTGGATACATAGACAAACACCATGTCCCTAGTGAGCCTCTAGACGACTAGCTCGTTGATCAATAGATGGTTACGTTTTCCTAACCATGGACATTGGATGTCGTTGATAACGGGATCACATCATTAGGAGAATGATGTGATGGACAAGACCCAATCCTAAGCCTAGCACAGATCGTGTAGTTCGTATGCTAAAGCTTTTCTATATGTCAAGTATCTTTTCCTTAGACCATGAGATTGTGCAACTCCCGGATACCGTAGGAATGCTTTGGGTGTACCAAACATCACAACGTAACTGGGTGGCTATAAAGGTGCACTACAGGTATCTCCGAAAGTGTTTGTTGGGTTGGCACGAATCGAGACTGGGATTTGTCACTCCGTATGACGGAGAGGTATCTCTGGGCCCACTCGGTAGGACATCATCATAATGTGCACAATATGTGATCAAGGAGTTGATCACGGGATGATGTGTTACGGAACGAGTAAAGAGACTTGCCGGTAACGAGATTGAGCAAGGTATCGGTATACCGACGATCGAATCTCGGGCAAGTGCTATACCGATAGACAAAGGGAATCGTATACGGGATTGATTGAATCCTTGACATCGTGGTTCATCCGATGAGATCATCGTGGAACATATGGGAGCCGACATGGGTATCCAGATCCCGCTGTTGGTTATTGGCCGGAGAGTTGTCTCGGTCATGTCTACATGGTTCCCGAGCCCGTAGGGTCTACACACTTAAGGTTCGATGACGCTAGGGTTATAGGGAAAGTATGTACGCGGTTACCGAATGTTGTTCGGAGTCCCGGATGAGATCCCGGACGTCACGAGGAGTTCCGGAATGGTCCGGAGGTAAAGATTCATATATGGGAAGTCCCGTTTTGGTCACCGGAAAAGTTTCGGGCGCTATCGGTAGCGTACCGGGACCACCGGGAGGGTCCCGGGGGTCCACCGGGTGGGGCCACCGGCCCCAGAAGGCTGCGTGGGCCAAGTGTGGGAGGGGACCAGCCCCAGGTGGGCTGGTGCGCCCCCCTAACCAGGCCCAAGGCAAAGAGAGAAGGAAAAGGGGAGAAACCCTAGGCTCAGATGGGCCTAAGGCCCACATAGTGGTGCGCCTCCCCCTCTCTCCCCCTTGGCCGCCCCCTAGATGGGATCTAGGGCTGGCCGCACCCCTAGGGGTGGGAAACCCTAAAGGGGGCGCAGCCCCCCCTTCCCCCTATATATATGTGAGGTTTGGGGCTGCCCATAACACGTTTTGACCTCTGTCACTTGGCGCAGCCCTACCTCTCTCCCTCCTCGTCTCTTGCAGTGCTTGGCGAAGTCCTGCTGGAGTCCCGCGCTCCTCCACCACCACCACGCCGTCGTGCTGCTGTTGGATGGAGTCTTCCCCAACCTCTCCCTCTCTCCTTGCTGGATCAAGGCGTGGGAGACGTCATCGGGCTGCACGTGTGTTAAACGCGGAGGCGCCGTTGTTCGGCGCTTAGATCGGAATCAACCGCGATCTGAATCGCAGCGAGTACGACTCCTTCATCCGCGTTCTTGCAACGCTTCCGCATCGCGATCTACAAGGGTATGTAGATGCACTCTCCTTTATGCTCGTTGCTAGATTACTCCATAGATAGATCTTGGTGATGCGTTGGAAAAATTTTGATTTTCTGCTACGATCCCCAACATCCACCTGGTACCCCTTGAAGTATCCTGCGACTGCGTCTACCTCGCGTCGATATGCTGCCATGAGTGGATCCTTGGAATCCCATTTGCCTGATACTTGTTGTGCCACCAGATCTGAATCACCAAAACACTTAACCCGGCTCAAGTTCATCTCCTTAGCCATCCGTAGACCATGGAGGAGAGCTTCATACTCAGCAGCATTGTTAGTATATGGGAACATTAAACGGAGGACATAACAGAACTTATCACCTCGTGGGGAAGTTAACACGACTCCAGCCCCCGAGCCCTCCAATTGCCTTGAACCGTCAAAGTGAATAGTCCGGTATGTATGATCCGGCTTCTCCTCAGGTGCTTGCAACTCTGTCCAATCATTAATGAAATCCACCAGTGCTTGGGACTTTATAGCAGTACGGGGCACATACTTTAATCCGTGCGGGCTAAGCTCAATGGCCCACTTCGCCACTCTGCCAGTGGCTTCTCTGTTCTGGATTATATCCCCTAACAGAGTTGAACTGACAACAGTGATTGGGTGGCCCTGGAAATAGTGTTTCAACTTCCGGTTTGCCATGAACACGCCATATACCAGCTTCTGCCAGTGTGGATATCTTTGTTTCGACTCAATGAGTACCTCACTGATGTAGTAAACCGGCCGTTGAACCGGGTATTCTTTGCCTGCCTCTTTGCGCTCCACCACAATGGCCACGCTGACTGCACGGGCATTGGCGGCCACGTATAACAACAACGGCTCCTTACCAACCGGGGCAGCAAGGACTGGTGGTTCTGCCAATTGCCGCTTCAGATCCTCAAACGCAGCGTTTGCAGCATCGCTCCAGACAAACCGGTCCGTCTTTTTCATCATCTGATAAAGCGGGATCGCCTTCTCTCCTAAACGGCTGATGAACCGACTCATCGCTGCAATGCGGCCCGCCACGCGTTGGACATCATTGATACACGCCGGTTTAGCCAAGGATGTGATCACCTTGATCTTCTCCGGATTAGCTTCAATCCCTCTGTTTGATACTAAAACTCCGAGGAGCTTGCCCGCCGGAACACCAAAAACGCACTTCTCCGGATTGAGCATCATCTTATAAACTCGGAGGTTGTCAAAGGTTTCTTTTAAATCCTCTATCAGCGTCTCCTCCTTCCTGGATTTCACCACAATTTCATCAACATATGCATGGACATTTCTTCCAATCTTCCCTTGTAGGCAATTCTGTACACAGCGCTGGTAGGTTGCCTGGGCACTCTTGAGCCCAAAAGGCATGGATACATAGCAGAAGGCTCCAAAGGGAGTTATGAAAGTTGGTTTCTCCTGGTCCTTAACTGCCATCTTGATCTGATGATAACCTAAATATGCGTCCAAAAAACTTAGCCGCTCACATCCTGCCGTAGCATCGATAATTTGATCAATACGGGGGAGAGCAAAAGGATCAGTTTGGCAAGCTTTGTTCAAGTCTGTGTAGTCAACACACATCCTCCAGGTTCCGTTTTTCTTGAGCACTAGTACCGGATTAGCCAACCACTGTGGATGAAACACCTCAACTATGAAGCCTGCGGCCAAGAGCCTAGCCACTTCTTCACCTATAGCCTTGTGCCTCTCCTCATTGAAGCGGCACAGATATTGCTTGACTGGTTTAAACTTCGGATCAATATTAAGACTGTGCTCAGCGAGTTCCCTCGGTATACCTGGCATGTCAGAAGGTTTCCATGCAAAGATATCCCGGTTCTCACGGATGAACTCGATGAGCGCGCTTTCCTATTTGGGGTCTAGGTTAGCACTGATAGTGAACTGCTTGGATGAATCGCCCGGAACAAAGTCAACCTGCTTGGTTTCCTCTGCCGATTTGAACTTCAACGCCGGATCATGCTCTGTAGTTGGCTTTTTCAGCGGGGACATATCTGTCGGATCAACATTGTCCTTATAGAATTTTAGCTCTTCCGTGGTGCAAACTGCCTCAACGTACGTGGCATCTCCTTCCTCACACTCCAATGCAATCTTATGGCTCCCATGAACCGTGATAGTTCCTTTGTGGCCTGGCATCTTGAGCTGCAGATAAACGTAACACGGCCTAGCCATGAACTTAGCATAAACCGGTCTCCCAAACAGAGCATGGTATGGGCTCCTGATCTTCACAACCTCAAAGGTCACAGTTTCCGATCTAGAGTCGTGCTCATCCCCAAAGGTAACTTCCAGGTCAATTTTTCCAACTGGATAAGCCGATTTACCGAGTACCACCCCGTGGAACACTGTGTTGGACTGTCGGAGCTTTTTATCTGTCAACCCCATACGTCGAAAAGTCTCATAGTATAGGATATTGATGTTGTTGCCTCCATCCATAAGCAGCTTTGTGAACTTATAAGCACCCACCTGTGGTGCCACCACCAGGGCCAACTGACCCGGATTATCAAATGGCAGGTGATCCTCTCTGCTCCATACAATGGGTTGCTCAGACCAACGCAAAAAACGTGGTATCGCCGGTTCAACAGAGTGTACTGCTCTCTTCAGAACCTTCTGATCCTGTTTGCATAGACTTGTGGTGAAAACATGATATTGCCCACTGCTTACCTCCTTCGGATTATTCTGATATCGGGATTGCTGCTGCTGCTGACGCTGTTAATTCCCTTGGTTATTGTATCCACCCTGACCATGTTGCTGGTTATGTTGATGCTGATTGTTGCCATTGTGGTTATTGTTACCGCCGTGGTATCCTGATCCGGATCCACCACCCTGATAACCCGGACCTTGAAAACCGGGACCTGACCCGCCGGGGGCCCCGTGGTTATACATGGCCTGTTTCATAAACTCTTGCATAATAAAACAGTCTTTCCAGAGATGCATAGCCGGGTCTTCCTCTGTACCGTGCTTTGGGCAAGGCATGTTCAACTGGTGATCTAGATTAATAGGTGGCCTCCCGTTGCGTGGGGGCGGTCTACCCTTGCGGCGCTGCCCGTTGTCTTGAACGTTGGTATTGGCCACAAAGTCTGAGTTGCCCTCCGCTTTACGCTTGCCATTGTAACCTGTGCCCGCCGGATTGGCCTGCGCCGGTTTACCGTTTTTGCTCGCCTTCCCGGACTTGTCTCCGTCTTCATCTAGATACTTGGTGTTATCAGAGTCTCCATACTTTACCAAAGCGCTCATGAGTGTTCCCATGTCATTGCAATCACGTTTTAGCCGTCCCAGCTTCAGCCTCAAAGGCTCGAACCGACAATTGCCTTCCAAGGTTACTATCGCCGTGCTTGGATTGATGCTATTGGAGGAGTGCAAGATTTCTGATACGCGCCGTACCCAACTGCTGGTGGTCTCTTGCTCTCCTTGGACACATGCTGCTAAGTCAACCACGGACATTTGCTGCTTGCACGTGTCTTTGAAATTATTGATAAACCGGCGACGTTATTCACCCCATGATCCGATGGAGTTAGGTGGCAAACCCTTTAGCCATGTCCGAGCCGTGCCCTCGAGCATCATTGTGAAGTATTTGGCGCATGCAGCTTCGTCCACATCAAGCATCTCCATAGCCATCTCATAACTTTCAACCCATGCCTCAGGAGCCAGATCCGCTGTGCAATTGGGTACCTTGCGCGGACCTTTGAAGTCCTTGGGTAATTTCACGTTCCATAAAGCGAGGATGAGACATTGCACTCCCAAGGAACTAGACATGATTCCTGTTTCGACTATGGTGGTTAGGTGAATCGGTGTCGCCTAACGGGTGTCGTTGTGAGCCGTATGCCTGGCCTGGTCCACCACTTCTTGGGCATGTGCTCCTTCTCCTGCCGGATTATCCTGCCTCTGTCGGTGCCATCTCCGCGCGCTGCTAGATACAGTCGGTTCATCCAGGTGCCTCGTGTAGCTCCGGCTCGGGCGGGGGGTTGAATGAATCCTCTCACGGCTATAAGAATAAGCTTGCTGCTGAGTTAGCACCGTGTCCAGCGACTCCTTGGCCCGTCGTGCCTCCACTGCTATGGGGGACGTCCCCTCAATGGGGAGGGCGGCCAGCCAAGAAGCAGCGGCGACGATATTATCCAACGGGTTAGAATAATGACCGGGAGGGGTGGGCACGTGCTGTGTCGGCACAACTTGGCGATTTGGCTCCGTAGCTGGTGGCTAAACCGACGCGCCCGTCCCCGGGGCTCCTCCCCGGTTTACCTCTGGACGGCTACTGGTTCCTGCTCCTGGTGTGTTAAAGAGATTCCTTGCCTCATAAACCGGCGGCAAACGAGATCGTTGCCTTCTGTACATTACCTACCGCGAAGCGTTCTGATCTAACCTGAGCCAGAAAGCCTGAGAATCCAGCTCTACCTGTCTTGTAGCCATCCTGGCTTTCTCCGCATCCAGATCTAACTTAGCTTGCTCAATCCGACTCTTCACCTGAGCGATCTCATCATCATGCTGCCCCTTGTCGGCCTGGGCTACTTCTGCTGTCGCGAGTGCTGTTAATGTGTCGACTAAGGCGGATAGGACGTCAGAGGGCGACGGGGGAAGGTCTCCAGCTCTAGCTCCCGTTGCCTCTGAGGTTAACGCCCCAGTCGTCGAGGGCTGCTGCATGGGTTGTGATCCGGCCATGAAAACAGCAACCCTGTTTGGTGGATCAAAGGGGTCCGGAATACTATCGCCATCGGACACACCCTCAGACCGACCGTCCTACAACAGATACAAATATTCGGTCTCTCCGGATGAAGATTCATCGCCGGAATAGACAACTGTCTCGCCAGCAGAATCCGATCCGTCCTCGGCTTGTACTCCACGCACTGCTCCGACGAAAACGTGCTTCACGGCGGGCAGAATCTGGGCTGATCTCGCACGCTGAGCCGGCTCGACGATGTTGGGGAAGATGTCCGACTCAGGCCCCGGTTCGCCGATCTTGCTGATGAAGATGTGGATGCCGCCGAAGGGGACCCGGTACCCGCATTCGATTGTATCGGCCTCGGGCCCCCAGCCTGCATCGTCGATGTAGATCAGGCCGCGACGACTCTTGGTCATCCGACCCACTGCGTAACCCTTGAGCCCTTCAAAGCTGCCATTCAAGAACTCGAAACCATCGTGCGATAGCCCCACGGTGGGCGCCAACTGTCGTGGATTTAGCACGGTAGATGTCCTAGCAAAAGGACTTAGTCGTGAGGCCATCGCTCGGGTTAGCTTAAAGGGGTTAAAGCGGACGAAGGACACATGGATTTTATACTAGTTCGGCCCCTTGATGTAGGTAAAAGCATACGTCTAGTTTGGTGTGGTATTGCTTGTGCTTCGATGACCAGGGAGCGAATCCGCTTTGCCTGTGTCTCGAGCTGTTGTTTCTTCTCATGAACCGTCGCCGGGTCATCCCTTTATATAGGAGGCGACGCCCGGTCCGGTTTACAGAGTCCCGAGGCCGGCTAATAAACGTGTCCGCCTCGGTCTCTGTTCTTTCTATCTTATATTCCAAGTTACATAGTACGACGGTTTACAAACCTTGGGCCTTATACATGGGCCCTAAACCTCTGTGGGTTATAACCTCCTGTTACATACTCTAATGGGCTTCTGATAATATAATCTTGCCAACATAATCCGGACCCTCCTGGCCGGTTTATACCTGATAGTAATATCCCGGACAGAGAACAAACAAAGAAATTATTGTAGGGTACGAAACCACCTCAAAGTTATTCTTTCTGATCGATCTATTCAAGAGCCCGTAGTAAAATAACACGGAGCTATTCTTCCTGTTCGATCTATCCTAGAGTTCATACTATAATAACACCTTAAGACACACATCAACCAAAACCCTAATGTCACCTAGATACTCCAATGTCACCTCAAGTATCCGTGGGTATGATTATACGATATGCATCGCACAATCTTAGATTCATCTATTCAACCAACACAAAGAACTTCAAATAGTGCCCCAAAGTTTCTACCGGAGAATCAAGACGAAAACGTGTGCCAACCCCTATGCATAGATTCCTAAGGTCACGGAACCCGCAAGTTGATCACCAAAACATACGTCAAGTGAATCGATAGAATTCCCCATTGTCACCACGGGTATCCCATGCAAGACATACATCAAGTGTTCTCAAATCCTTACAAACTCAATCCGATAAGATATCTTCAAAGGGAAAACTCAATCCATCACAAGAGAGTAGAGGGGGAGACACATCATAAGATCCAATTATAATAGCAAAGCTTGCGATACATCAAGATCGTGCCATCTCAAGAACACGAGAGAGAGAGAGAGAGAGAAAGAGAGAGAGAGAGAGAGAGAGAGAGAGAGAGAGAGAGAGAGAGATTAAACACATAGCTACTGGTACATACCCTCAGCCCCGAGGGTGAACTATTCCCCCTCGTCATGGAGAGCGTCGGGATGATGAAGATGGCCACCGGAGAGGGATTCCCCCCTCCGCGGGATGCCAGAACAGGTGTAGATTAGTTTTTGGTGGCTCCAGAGGCTTTCGATGGCGGAACTCCCGATCTAGGTTTCTTTTCGGGGGCTTCTGTATCTATAGGAATTTTTGGGGTCGGTCTCACGTCAAGGGGGTCTCTGAGTCGTCCACGAGATAGGAGGGCGAGCCCGAGGGGGTAGGGCGCGCCCTCCACCCTCGTGGACGGCTCAGGACTCTTCTGGCCCAACTCTTTTACTCCAGGGGCTTCTTTTGGTCCTAAAAATCATCAAAAATTAGCACGTCAATTGGACTCCATTTGGTATTCGTTTTCTGTAAAACTCAAAAACAAGGAAAAACAGAAACTGGCACTAGGCTCTAGGTTAATAGGTTAGTCCGAAAAATCATGTAAAATAGCATACAAATGCATATAAAACATTCAAGATGGATAATATAATAGCATCGAACAATCAAAAATTATAGATACGTGGGAGACGTATCAAGCATCCCCAAGCTTAATTCCTGCTCGTCCTCGAGTAGGTAAATGATAAAAACAGAATTTTTGATGTGGAATGCTACCTAACATAATTCTCAATGTAACTCTCTTTATTGTGCCATGAATGTTCAGATCCGAAAGATTCAAGACAAAGGTTTAATATTGACATAAGAATAATAATACTTCAAGCATACTAACTAGCAATTATGTCTTCTCAAAATAACATGGCCAAAGAAAGTTCATCCCTACAAAATCATATAGTTTGGCTGTGCTCCATCTTTGTCACAAAAAATATTCAAATCATGCACAACCCCGGTTTCAGCCAAGCAATTGTTTCATACTTAATTTTTTTCAAACTTTTTCAACTTTCACACAATACATGCACGTGAGCCATGGATATAGCACTATAGGTGGAATAGAGTGGTGGTGGCAGAGAAGACAAAAGAGGAGGAAGATGGTCTCACATCAACTAGCCGTATTGATGGGCTATGGAGATGCCCATCAATAGATATCGATGTGAGTGAGTAGGGATTGCCATGCAACAGATGCACTAGAGCTATAAATGTATGAAATCTCAACAAAAGAAACTAAGTGGGTGTGCATCCAACTTGCTTGCTCACGAAGACCTAGGGCATTTGAGGAAGCCCATCGTTGGAATATACAAGCCAAGTTCTATAATGAAAATTCCCACTAGCATATGAAAGTGAAAAAACAAGAGACTCTCTATCATGAAGATCATGGTGCTACTTTTAAGCACAAGCGTGGAAAAAAGATAGTAGCATTGTCCCTTTTTTCTTTTTATTTATTTTTCTTTTTTTCTTTTTTTGGACCTTTCTTTTTTTTCTTTGGCCTTTCCTTCTTTCTTTTTTATTTTCTTAATTGGGGCAATGCTCTAATAATGATGATCATCACACTTCTATTTATTTACAACTCATTGATTACAACTCGATAATAGAACAAGGTATGACTCTATATGAATGCCTCCGGCGGTGTACCGGGATGTGCAATGAATCAAGAGTGACATGTATGAAAAATTATGCATGGTGACTTTTCCACAAATACGATGTCAACTACATGATCATGCATGGCAATATGATAATGATGAAGTGTGTCATAACAAACGGAACAGTGGAAAGCTGCATGGCAATATATCTCGGAATGGCTATGGAAATGGCATAATAGGTAGGTATGGTGGCTGTTTTGAGGAAGGTATATCGTGGGTTTATGGTACCGGCAAAAGTTGCGCTGTACAAGAGAAGCTAGCAATGGTGGAAGGGTGAGAGTGCGTATAATCCATTGACTCAACATTAGTCATAAAGAACTCACACACTTATTGCAAAAATCTACAAGTCATCAAAGCAAAGTACTACACGCATGCTCCTAGGGGAAGGGTTGGTAGGAGTTAACCATCGCGCGATCCCGACCTCCACACAAAGGATAACAATCAAAGAAATACATCATGCTTCAAATTTTTCACCCAACGGTTACCATACGTGCATGTTACGGGACTTGCAAACCTCAACACAAGTATTTCTCAAATTCACAACTACTGTACTAGCATGACTCTAATATCACCATCCTCATATCTCAAAATGATCATCAAGTATCAAACTTCTCATAATATTCAATGCACTTTATATGAAAGTTTTTACTACTACCAACTTGGATGCCTATCATATTAGGACTAATTCATAACCTAAGCAAATTACCATGCTGTTCTAAACTGCTCTCAAAATAATATAAGTGAAGCATGAGAGTTCATCTATTTTTTCAAAATAATACCACCGCCGTGCTCTAAAAAGATATAAGTGAAGCACTAGAGCAAACGACAAACTACTCCGAAAGATATAAGTGAAGATCAATGAGTAGCTGAATAATTATGTAACTATGTGAAGACTCTCTAGCATTTAAGAATTTCAGATCTTGGGATATTATTCAAACAGCAAGCAAAACAAAATAAAATAAATTGACGCTCCAAGCAAAACACATATCATGTGGTGAATAAAAATATAGCCTGAAGTAAAGTTACCGATAGACGAAGACGAAAGAGGGGATGCCTTCCGGGGCATCCCCAAGCTTAGGCTCTTGGTTGTCCTTGAATATTACCTTTGGGTGCCTTGGTCATCCCCAATCTTAGTCTCTTGCCACTCCTTATTCCATAGTCCATCGAATCTTTACCCAAAACTTGAAAACTTCACAACACAAAACTCAACAGAAAACTCGTAAGCTCCGTTAGTATAAGAAAATAAAACCACCACTTAGGTACTGTTGTGAACTCATTAGAAATTCATATTGGTGTAATATTTACTTTATTCCAACTTCTCTATGGTTCATACCCTTCGATACTACTCATAGAGTCATCAAAATAAGCAAACAACACAGAAAACAAAATCTGTCAAAAACAGAACATTCTGTAGCAATCTGTAACTTTAGAGTACTTCTGCAACTCTAAAAATTCTGAAATAAATTGGTGGATGTGAGGAATTTGTCTATTAATCTTCTGCAAAAAGAATAAACTTAAAAGCACTCTTCTGTAAAAATGACAGCCAATCTCGTGAGCGCAAAGTTTCTGTTTTTTACAGCAAGATCACATTAACTTTCACCCAAGTCTTCCCAAAGGTTCTACTTGGCACTTTATTGAAACAAAACATATAAAACATGATTAATACAGTATCTTAATCATGTGAACATACAAAAATAGTAGGGGTAAATATTGGGTTGTCTCCCAACAAGCACTTTTATTTAATGCCTTTTAGCTAGGCATGACGATTTCAATGATGCTTACATAAAAGATAAGAATTAAAACATAAAGAGAGCATCATGAAGAATATAACTGGCACATTTAAGTCTAACCCACTTCCTATGCATAGGGATTTCTTGAGCAAACAACTTATGGGAACGATAATCAACTAGCATAGGAAGGGAAAACGAGCATAACTTCAAGATTTTAAGCACATAGAGAGGAAACTTGATATTACTGCAATATGTAGAAGCATATGATCCTCTCTCATAATAATTTTCAGTAGCATCATGAATAAATTCAGCAATATAACCATCACATAAAGCATTCTTTTCATGATCTACAAGCATAGAAAATTCACTACTCTCTACATAAGCAAAATTCTACTCATTCGGAATAGTGGGAGTATCATAAGTAACTCGAATACTATAAATTGTTTCCACATTGAAAGAGTAATGTTCAGAAAAAGGGTAATCATAATCATGACAAGTTTTATAAATATAATCATCACTACTTTTTATAGCAAAACTGTCATCACAATAATCATCATAAATAAGAGGCATGCTATCATCATGATAAATTTGCATATCAAAACTTGGGAGGCTAAAAATATCATCTTCATCAAACGTAGCATCCTCAAGCTAGGGACAAACATTAATTGCAGCAAATAAATTCTCAAACATGTCATTCTCATCAAACATAGCATCCCCTAGCTTGGGCCTTTTCATATCATAAGCATAATCACTCTCATCACTAATAGTATCGATAACACCGATAGTATAGCAATTATCATCATCACAATGAGTAATAGGAGCAACATCGTTTGGAAGGGATACTTTTTTACCTTTGCTTCTCCGTCTTTTCTTTTTATTCTTCGGATCATGTGTGGGTTTAATCCTCTTTTTGGAGGTGCTTATTAATGAGACTGGTTGAATGGAAGGCTCCTCCTCGTTACCTGATTCATCATAAGAAAGAATAGGAGGATATTGGGAAATCTCTTCCCTTTCATCAGTATTCTCTTCATCTTCTATTTGTTTTCTTGTCTTTATGTAATTGGCAATATAAGGATTTTCAATGCAATTCACCGCACAATACATATAAATTTCCTCTAGATCAAAATAAAGAACTTTATCAAGGACAAATTCTGGAAGATTCTTAGTTATACATTTGATTTCTTCATAACTCACAAGCAAACTAATTTCATTATGATGTGCAAGGGAAATCAAGTCATCGCAATTTTTAGACACGATTCGATCATGAAACAATTTGCAATGGAGATTTAAATGACCACGTTCATTGCAAAGTTCACAAGTACGGCTAAGAAAATTTAAATTTTCAGCACAAACATCTAGCCTTTCTTGCAACGATTTAGTTTCTAAATACTTATGTCTCTTGCAAAATCTATCTTCCCTATTTGGTGTGTACTTGCAAACTCTATGCACTCCACAAAAATTGACATGCTTATATGAGATATTTTCATCATGACTAGTGCAATCATCATTAGTACTATGGATATTCAAAGAATTCACACTAACAACATTGCAATCATGCTCATCATTTAAAGATTTAGTGCCAAACATTTTAATGCATTCTTCTTCTAGTACTTGGGCACAATTTTCCTTCCCATCATTTTCACGAAAGATATAAAAAAGATGAATCATATGAGGCGACCTCAATTCCATTTTTTTGTAGTTTTATTTTATAAACTAAACTAGTGATAAAACAAGAAACTAAAAGATTCGATTGCAAGCTCTAAAGATATACCTTCAAGCACTCATCTCCCCGGCAACGGCGCCAGAAAAGAGCTTGATGTCTACTATGCAACCTTCTTCTTGTAGAAATTGTTGGGCCTCCAAGTGCAGAGGTTTATAGGACAGTAGCAAATTTCCGTCAAGTGGATGACCTAAAGTTTATCAATCCGTGGGAGGCGTAGAATGAAGATGGTCTCTGTCGAACAACCCTGCAACCAAATCACAAAGAGTCTCTTGTGTCCCCAACACACCCAATACAAGTATAGGTGCACTAGTTTGGCGAAGAGATGGTGATACAAGTGCAATATGGATGGTAAATATAGGTTTTTGTAATATGAAAATATAAAAACAGAAAGGTAACTAATGATAAAAGTGAGCACAAACGGTATTGCAATGCTTTGAAACAAGGCCTAGGGTTCGTACTTTCACTAGTGCAAGTTCTCTCAACAATAATAACATAACAGGATCATATAACTATCCCTCAACATGCAACAAAGAGTCACTCCAAAGTAACTAATAGCGGAGAACAAACGAAGAGATTATTGTAGGGTACGAAACCACCTCAAAGTTATTCTTTCTGATCGATCTATTCAAGAGTCTGTAGTAAAATAACACAAAGCTAT
This sequence comes from Secale cereale, assembly GCA_902687465.1. Lineage (NCBI taxonomy): Eukaryota > Viridiplantae > Streptophyta > Magnoliopsida > Poales > Poaceae > Secale > Secale cereale. The sequence goes on along the minus strand of LR738710.1, from coordinate 258,416,434 downwards.
TATTTCCGTTCGATCTATCCTAGAGTTCGTACTAGAATAACACCTTAAGGCACACATCAACCAAAACCCTAATGTCACCTAGATACTCCAATGTCACCTCAAGTATCCATGGGTATGATTATACAATATGCATCACACAATCTCAGATTCATCCATTCAACCAACACAAAGAACTTCAAAGAGTGCCCCAAAGTTTCTACCCGAGAGTCCAGACGAAAACGTGTGCCAACCCCTATGCATAGATTCCCAAGTTCACGGAACCCGCAAGTTGATCACCGAAACATACATCAAGTGAATCGATAGAATACCCCATTGTCACCACGGGTATCCCACGCAAGACATACATCAAGTGTTCTCAAATCCTTAAAGACTCAATCCGATAAGATAACTTCAAAGGGAAAACTCAATCCATCACAAGAGAGTAGAGGGGGAGAAACAACATAAGCTCCAACTATAATAGCAAAGCTCGCGATACATCAAGATCGTGCCATCTCAAGAACACGAGAGAGAGAGAGATAGAGAGATCAAACACATAGCTATTAGTACATACCCTCAGCCCTGAGGGTGAACTACTCCCCCCTTGTCATGGAGGGCGCCGGGATGATGAAGATGGCCACCGGAGAGGGATTGCCCCCTCCGACAGGGTGCCGGAACGGGTCTAGATTGGTTTTTGGTGGCTCCAGAGGCTTCCGGCGGCGGATCTCCCAATCTAGACTTCTTTTCTGGGGTTTATGTATTTATAGGAATTTTTGGCGTCGGTCTCACGTCAGGGGGGGGTCTCCGAGTCATCCACGAGATAGGAGGGCAAGCCCGAGGGGTAGGGTGCGCCCTCCACCCTCGTGGACGGCTCGGGACTCTTCTGGCCCAACTCTTTTACTTCGGGGGCTTGTTTTTGTCCATAAAAAATCATCAAAAATCGGCACGTCAATTGGACTCCGTTTGGTATTCCTTTTCTGTAAAACTCAAAAACAAGGAAAAAAACAGAAACTAGCACTAGGCTCTATGTTAATAGGTTATTCCCAAAAATCATGTAAAATAGCATACAAATGCATATAAAACATCCAAGATGGATAATATAATAGCATGGAACAATAAAAAATTATAGGGTTGTTGGATGATGTGACTTAGATCATCAGTGTGCGGGGGCCGAACATAGGTCCCTTGAAAATTGGCCGGAAAAGCATCCTCAAGGTCTTCCCAACTCCCAATGGTGTTCTGTGGGAGGCTGTTTAGCCAGTGTCGGGCTGGTCCTTTCAGCTTGAGCGGTAGGTATTTAATGGCGTGGAGATCATCTCCTCGAGCCATGTGGATGTGAAGAATGAAGTCTTCTATCCAGACGTCAGGATCCGTCGTTCCATCGTACGCCTCGATGTTCACGGGTTTAAACCCTTCTGGAAAATCATGATCCAGTACCTCATCGGTGAAGCACAAAGGGCGTGCGGCGCCTCTGTCCGATGGTTGTGATGTTCGGTATTGACCCCCAACTGGTATATGACCAGCGCTATGCTACCTCTTGAGCTTGCGTTGTTCTTCCCTTGAAGAGGAAAGGGTGATGCAGTACAGTAGCGTAAGTATTTCCCTCAATTTTTTAGAACCAAGGTATCAATCCAGTAAGAGACCACGCACGAGTCCCTAGTACCTACACAAACAAATAAGAACCTTGCAACCAACGGGATAAAGGGGTTGTCAATCCCTTCTCGGTCACTTGCAAAAGTGAGGTTTGATAGAGATAATAAGATAATATTTTTGGTATTTTTGTTATAGATTGAAAGTAAAGATTGCAAAATAAAAGTAATGTAAAGATAAATAGTTGATGGAAGATTAATATAATGGAAGATTAATATAATGGAAGATAGACCCGGGGGCCATAGGTTTAACTAGTGGCTTCTCTCATAATAGCAGATTTCTATGGTGGGTGAACTAATTACTGTCGAGCAATTGATAGAAAAGCGCATAGTTATGAGAATATTTAGGCATGATCAATGTATATAGGCATCACGTCCGTGACAAGTAGACCAAAACGATTCTGCATCTACTATTATTACTCCACACATCGACAGCTTTCCAGCATGCATCTAGAGTATTAAGTTCATAAGAACAGAGTAACGCCTTAACATGATGTAGAGGGATAAACTCATGCAATATGATGTAAACCCCATCTTTTTATCCTCGATGGCAACAATACAATACGTGCCTTGCTGCCCCTGCTGTCACTGGGAAAGGACGTCACAAGATTGAATCCAAAGCTAAGCACTTCTCCCATTGCAAGAAAGATCAATCTAGTAGGCCACACCAAACTGATAATTAGAAGAGACTTGCAAAGATATTTAAATCATGCATAAAAGATTTCAGAGAAGAATCAAATATTGTTCATAGATAATCTTGATCATAAACCCACAATTCATCGGATCTCGGCAAACACACCGCAAAAAGAATTACATCGAATAGATCTCCAAGAAGATCGAGGAGAACTTTGTATTGAGATCCAATGAGAGAGAAGAAGCCATCTAGCTAATAACTATGGACCCGAAGGTTTGTGGTAAACTACTCACAACTCATCGGAGAGGCTATGGTGTTGATGTAGAAGCCCTCCATGATCAATGCCCCCTCCGGTGGAGCTCTGGAACAGGCCCCAAAATGGGACCTCACGGGTACAGAAGGTTGTGGCGGTGGAATTAGGGTTTCATGGTGCTCTCGGGTGTTTTCTGGGTACGTGGATATATATAGGAGGAAGAGGCGCGTCGGTGGAGCAACGAGGGGCCCACGAGGGTGGGGGCGCGCCTACCCCCCTGGGCGCGCCCCTGCCCTCGTGGCAGCCTCGTTTCTTCCCTCGCGTGTGCTCCAAGTCTTCTCTGTTGTATTTGTTCCAAAAATGACTCTCCCGAAGGTTTCATTCCGTTTGGACTCTGTTTGATATTCCTTTTCTGTGAAACATTAAAATTGGCAAAAACAGCAATTTGCACTGGGCCTTGGGTTAGTAGGTTAGTCCCAAAAATAATATAAAATTGTATAATAAAGCCCATTAAACATCCAAAACAGATAATATAATAGCATGGAACAATCAAAAATTATAGATACATTGGAGACGTATCAAGCATCCCCAAGCTTAATTCCTGCTCGTCCTCGAGTAGGTAAATGATAAAAACAGAATTTTTGATGTGGAATGCTACCCAACATAATTCTCAATGTAATTTTCTTTATTGTGGCATGAATGTTCACATCTGAAAGATTCAAGACAAAAGTTTAATATTATCAAAAGAATAGTAATACTTCAAACATACTAACAAAGCAATTATGTCTTCTCAAAATAACATGGCCAAAGAAAGTTATCCCTACAAAATCATATAGTCTGGCTATGCTCTATCTTCATCACGCAAAATATTTAAATCATGCGCAACCCCGGTTTCAGCCAAGCAATTGTTTCACGCTTCAATTTTTCAAACCTTCCAACTTTCATGCAATACATGAGCGTGAGCCAAGGATATAGCACTATAGGTGGAATGGAGTGGTGGTTGTGGAGAAGACAAAAGAGGAAGATAGTCTCACATCAACTAGGCATATTAATGGGCTATGGAGATGTCCATCAATAGATATCAATGTGAGTGAGTAGGGATTGCCATGCAACGGATGCACTAGAGCTATAAGTGTATGAAAGCCCAACAAAGGAAACTAAGTGGGTGTGCATCCAACTTGCTTGCTCACGAAGACATAAGGCATTTTGAGGAAGCCCATCATTGGAATATACAAGCCAAGTTATATAATGAAAATTCCCACTAGTATATGAAAGTGACAAAACAAGAGACTCTCTATCATGAAGATCATGGTGCTACTTTGAAGCACAAGTGTGGAAAAAGGATAGTAGCATTGCCCCTTCTCTCTTTTTCTCTCTTTTTTTTGCTTTTTTCTCTTTCATCTTTTTTTTTCTTTTGGGCCTTTCCTTCTTCTTTTCTACGGCCTCTTTTTTTCTTTCCCGTTTTTTTTCGTCCGGATTCTCATCACGACTTGTGGGGGAATCATAGTCTCCATCATCCTTTCCTCACTAGGACAATGCTCTAGTAATGAAGATCATCACACTTTTATTTACTTACAACTCAAAGATTATAACTCGAAGCTAGAACAAAATATGACTCTATGTGGATGCCTCTGGCGGTGTACCGGGATGTGCAATGAGTCAAGTGTGACATGTATGAAAAAATTGTGCATGGTGGACTTGCCACAAATACGATGTCAACTACATGATCATGCATGACAATATGACAATGATGAAGTGTGTCATAATAAACGGAACGGTGGAAAGTTGCATGGCAATATATCTCGGAATGGCTACGGAAATGTCATAATAGGTAGGTATGGTGGCTGTTTTGAGGAAGGTATATGGTGGGTGTATGGTACCTACGAAAGTTGCACAGTACAAGAGAGGCTAGCAATGGTGGAAGGGTGAGAGTGCGTATAATCCATGGACTCAACATTAGTCATAAAGAACTCATATACTTATTGCAAAAATCTACAAGTTATCAAAACAAAGTATTCAACGCATGCTCCTAGGGGAAGGGTTGGTAGGAGTTAACCATCATGCGATCCCGACCTCCACACAAAGGATGACAATCAATAAATAAATCATGCTCCAACTTCATCACATAATGGTTCACCATACGTGCATGCTACGGGAATCACAAACTTTAACACAAGTGTTTCTCAAATTCACAATTACTCCACTAGCATGACTCTAATATCATCATCCTCATATCTCAAAACAATCATCAAGTATCAAACTTCTCATAATATTCAATGCACTTTTTACGAATGTTTTTATTATACCCATCTTGGATGCCTATCATTTTAGGACTAATTATATAACCAAAGCAAATTACCTTGCTGTTCTAAAGACTCTCAAAATAATATAAGTGGAGCATGAGAGATCAATAATTTCTATAAAGTAAAACCACCGCTGTGCTCTAAAAAATATAAGTGAAGGACTAGAGCAAAACTATCTACCTCAAAAGATATAAGTGAAGCACATAGAGTATTCTAATAAATTCCAATTCATGTGTATCTCTCTCAAAAGATGTGTACGACAATGATGATTGTGGTAAACTAAAAAGCAAAGACTCAAATTATACATGGCGCTCCAAGCAAAACACATATCATGTGGTGAATAAAAATATAATCTCAAGTAAATATCCGATAGACGAAGACGAAAGAGGGGATGCCTTCCTGGGGCATCCCCAAACTTGGGCTTTTGGTTTTCCTTGAATTTTACCTTAGGGTGCCTTGGGCATCCCCAAGCTTAGGCTGTTGCCGCTCTTTGTTCCATAGTCCATCAAAACCTTACCCAAAACATGAAAACTTCACAACACAAAACTTAGCAAAAATCTCGTGAGCTCCATTAATATAAGAAAACAAACCACCACTTTAAGGTACTGTAATGAACTCATTCTTTATTTATTTTAGTGTTAAAGATACTGTATTCCAACTTCTCTATGATTCATACCCCCCCCCCCCGATACTACTCATAGATTCATCAAAATAAGCAAACAACACACGAAAAACAGAATCAGTCCAAAACAGAACAGTATGTAGCAATATGCAACTTTGGAATACTTCTGTAACTCTATTTTTTTGAAATAACTTGGTGGAAATGAGGAATTTATCTATTAATCATCTGCAAAAAGAATCAACTAAAAAGCACTCTCCAGTAAAATATGGCGGCTAATCTCGTGAGCGCAAAAGTTTCTGCTTTTTACAGCATGATCGCAAAGACTTCACTCAAGTCTTCCCAAAGGTTCTACTTGGCACAAACACTAATTAAAACACAAAACCACATATAACCAAAAGCTAGATGAACTATTTATTACTAAACAGAAGCAAAAGCAAAGAAAATAAAATTGGGTTGCCTCCCAACAAGTGCTATCGTTTAACGCCCCTAGCTAGGCACGATATAAGAATAGATCTAGGTATTGCTATCTTTGGTAGGCAATCTATAAGTGGCTCTCATAATAGATTCATAAGGTAATTTAATTTAATTTCTAGGAAAGTGTTCCATGCCTTTCCTTAACGGAAATCGGAATCTAATATTTCCTTCCTTCATATCAATAATTGTACCAATCGTTCTAAGGAAAGGTCTACCAAGAATAATAGGACATGTAGGATTGCAATCTATATCAAGAACGATGAAATCTATAGGCACATAATTCCTATTTGAAATAATAAGAACATCATTAATCCTTCCCATAGGTTTCTTAATGGTAGAATCTGCAAGATGCAAATTTAAAGAACAATCATCAAGTTCATGGAAACCTAACATATCACACAAAGTTTTTGGAATTGTGGAGACACTAGCACCCAAATCACACAAAGCATAGCATTCATGATCGTTAATCTTAATTTTAATAGTAGGTTCCCACTCATCATAAAGTTTTCTAGGGATAGAAACTTCTAATTCAAGTTTTTCTTCATAAGATTGCATTAAAGCATCAACTATGTGTTTGGTAAAGGCTTTATTTTGATTATAAGCATGAGGACAATTTAGCACGGATTGCAACAAAGAAATACAATCTATCAAAGAGCAATTATCATAATTAAATCCCTTGAAATTCAAAATAGTGAGTTCATTGCTATGTAAAGTTTTGATCTCTTCAATCCCACTTTTAACAATTTTAGCATCAAGATCTAAAAACTCCCAATCATTGGGGCGCCTTTTAACTAAAGTTGACTCATCTCCAGTCCCATCTTTATCAAGATTCATATTGAGAAACAATGATTTAATAGGGGACACACCAATCACTTTTGGATCTTCATCTTTATTTTCTAGATCTTCCGGTTTATCGGCCATCTTATTAACTAAGGTGGCTTGCTTATCCGAGATTTGGGGTATTAAGTTCTCAAGATGGGCAAACTGAGATTTCAGACCATAAAATTCTTTACACATATCATCAAGTTCTTTATTCATGTACTCCATAAAACTTTTCTGTTCTTTAAGCTCGTTTCTGAAGAAATTATTATGCTCAAATTGCAAATACATAAAACTTCTAACATTATTTTCAATTTCCTCCAACCTTCTAAGGTGAGGATCAATACTAATAGGTTGAGCCATTGCGATGAACAAGCAATCCAACACACAAGCAAACAAGAAGCAAGCGAAATTAGGCAAACGGAAAAAGGGCGAATAAAACGGCAAGGGTGAAGTGGGGGAGAGGAAAACGAGAGGCAAATGGCAAATAATATAATGCGAGGGATAAGTGTTTGTGATGGGTAGTTGGTATATGACTTTTGCGTAGATCTCCCCGGCAACGACGCCAGAAATTCTTCTTGCTACCTCTTGAGCTTGCGTTGTTCTTCCCTTGAAGAGGAAAGGGTGATGCAACACAGTAGCGTAAGTATTTCCCTCAGTTTTTGAGAACCAAGGTATCAATCCAGTAGGAGACCACATGCGAGTCCCTCGTACCTACACAAACAAATAAGAACCTTGCAACCAACGCGGTAAAGGGGTTGTCAATCCCTTCGGCCACTTGCAAAAGTGAGATCTGATAGAGATAATAAGATAATATTTTTGGTATTTTTGTTACAGATTGAAAGTAAAGATTGCAAAATAAAAGGAAAGTAAAGATATATAGTTGATAGAAGATTAATATAATGGAAGATAGATTCAGGGGCCATAGGTATCACTAGTGGCTTCTCTCATGATCGCAGATTTCTACGGTGGGTGAACAAATTACCGTCGAGCAATTGATAGAAAAGCGCATAGTTATGAGAATATCTAGGCATGATCATTGTATATAGGCATCACATCCGTGACAAGTAGACCAAAAAGATTCTGCATCTACTACTATTACTCCACACATCGACCGTTATCCAGCATGCATCTAGAGTATTAAGTTCATAAGAATAGAGTAACGCCTTAAGCAAGATGACATGATGTAGAGGGATAAACTCATGCAATATGATGTAAACCCCGTGTTTTTATCCTCGATGGCAACAATACAATACGTGCCTTGCTGCCCCTGCTATCACTAGGAAAGGACACCGCAAGATTGAACCCAAAGCTAAGCACTTCTCCCATTGCAAGAAAGATCAATCTAGTAGGCAAACTGATAATTCAAAGAGACTTGCAAAGATATTTAAATCATGCATAAAAGATTTCAGAGAAGAATCATATATTGTTCATACATAATCTTGATCAGAAACCCACAATTCATCGGATCACGACAAACACACCGCAAAAAGAATTACATCGAATAGATCTCCAAGAAGATCGAGGAGAACTTTGTATTGAGATCCAAAGACAGAGAAGAAGCCATCTAGCTAATAACAACGGACCCGAAGGTCTGTGGTAAACTACTCACAACTCATCAGAGAGGCTATGGTTTTGATGTAGAAGCCCACTGTGATCGATGCCCCCTCCGGTGGAGCTCCGGAACAGGCCCCAAGATGGGATCTCACGGGTACAGAAGGTTGCGGCGGTGGAATTAGGGTGTCATGGTGCTCTCGGATGTTTTCAACGAGGGGCCCATGAGGGTGGGCGGCGCGCCTACCCCCCTTGGGCGCGCCCCTGCCCTTGTGGCCGCCTCGTTTCTTCCCTGGTGTGTACTCCAATTCTTCTGTGTTGTATTTGTTCCAAAAATGACTCTCCCAAAGGTTTCATTCCGTTTGGTCTCCGTTTGATATTCATTTTCCGCGAAACACTGAAATAGGCAAAAAAATAGCAATTTGCACTGGGCCTTGGGTTAGTAGGTTAGTCCCAAAAATAATATAAAAGTGTATAATAAAGCCCATTAAACATCCAAAACAGATAATATAATAGCATGGAAAAATCAAAAATTATAGATACGTTGGAGACGTATCACGTTATTGGCTTGATAGCCGCCGTCCCGTGCATAGCCCGGTCCCTAGGTCCGTAGATAGACCTGGTCTTGCTAGGTTTTTTTGTTCAGGTCCTCACACAGATCGTGTTTTCGGACTTGAGCCGCATCCACCTTTCCTTTATGGGGTGGGGGTGCAGGCTTGTGTACGCTGTTGCTAGCCACTTTGTCCCGCCCGCGAGGTGGTCGGTCCGGCTTATCGGCGGTGTTATTCTTCGGCGGTATAGGCGTAGTGGCCTCGTCGTCGAATTCGGGCAGTAGTTTACGCTTAGGATAGCCTTTGGTTTGGCCGTTGTAGCCATGTTTTTGCTCAGTGTCTAGCACCTCGTTCCATCTATCGTTGAGCGTGTCTTGTGTAGCTCGAAGCCGTCTCTGCTGCTTTTTTGGGCTCCTTGCTGTGGAAATAAGCCTCCGATGGAAGCGCTTTTATTCTCAGGGTTCTTCTGGGACGATGTATTCGTCGTCGCCCAGGCTAACTTCTTCTTCGGAGATAGGCTCGTAATCACTGTCGTTGGCATCGTTGTCATCGGACAACGCCTTCGGACTTTGTTCGCCATCCTCTCGCTCCTCCTGCTCCATTGTTGGGTCTGCAGGGTCTTCGGCTTGTTCCGGAATATCACCGTCGTTAGTGACAGTGTTGCTATCCTTTCCTTTATGGGATTTGGTTCGGCGCTTTGGACGCAGACGTTTGGGAGGTTCTTCAACGGGCTTGTCCTCTAAGGGATCGTTTTCGCCATCGCCCTCCTTCTCCTTAGGTGTATCCACCATGTACACGTCATATGAAGACGTAGTTGTCCACCGCCTGGTTACGGACCGGCTTTGATCTAGATCTACTTCGGCTTCGAGGTCCATCCCTTCGAAGTCTTCGGAAGCGTAGTCAAGTAGATTAGTTAGATCTTCAACCATGGCTACCAAGTGGGTGGTGGGTGGGGAGTAAAATTCTCCATCAGCCTCCAGTTTGAACCGGATATAATTCGGCAGTGTGTCCCCGTCTAAGGAGAGGGATTTTAACGACTTTAACATGTCACCAAAGGGTGAGTGCTAGAAGATATCCATAGCACTGAATTCGGCGATAGACGCATGATCGAGCTCGAAGGGCACTAATGATTCAGAATCTAAGGCCGGAGTCGAGTCTGGGGTTCCGGTAACACGGACCCCGCTCATAGTTGGGTCCGTGCGTGGCTCAAACGCCGTTAAATCTGCGGCTTCCGGGGCAGGGTTGAGCTTCCCGTCCTCGGGCGACGGGATCTGTTCCGGATCTAGGGCCAGAACTGTTGCAGGTGCTATTTCCTGATCCGATGACAAAGTTAGGTCATGTTCATCGTGATGGTAGGGAGAGGTCCCCGCGAGCTCGAATCCATCGAAGATAAAGTCTCCGCAGATATCAGCAACGTAGTTTAAGCTTTCGAATCTAACTTGATGGCCAGGGGCATAGCTCTCCACCTGCTCGAGGTGGCCTTTAGCGTTGGCGCAGAGCACGAAGCCGCCGAACACGAAGAGCTTCCCGAGAGGGAAGATTCCCTTAGTGTTTCCGTCGTGGTTGATGACGCGATCCATCAGTCCTTCGGTCAACGACATAGTGGAACTCTCAATGAAAGCACCAAGGTCGGTGTCAAAACCGGCGGATCTCGGGTAGGGGGTCCCGAACTATGCGTCTGAGGATTGATGGTAACAGGAGGCTGGGGACACGATGTTTACCCAGGTTCAGGCCCTCTCGATTGAGGTAATACCCTACTTCCTGATATATTATTATGGATGAATATGAATACAAGAGCTGATCTACCACGAGGTCGTATTGGCTAAACCCTAAAGTCTAGCCTATGAGGATTCGAGATTCTGTATTAGCCTCTATGGAGTAAACCCTTCGGTTTATATATGCACCGGAGGGGCCTAGGGTTTGTACATAACCATCTTGTAGAGGAAGGAAAGATTACACCCGAACCTAAAACTTGCCATTATATGAATACAGGAGTCCTATCCGGATATGAGAGACAATCTTCGACTATGATCTTCACGACCCACCAGTCCGGCCCACCAAGAGTTATCTGGCCACCCAAGGACCCCTCGATCCAGGACTCCCTCAGCGGCCACTAACAACCTGATGTCTTCCACTTCGGCAACACCAGGTCATCAACCACCTAAACCTCCATGTCGCCAGCCACTCTGGCAACGACATCCACCGCTCTGGGTGTTTTCACTCCGATCTTCTGGTCCGGCTAACATGGCTCTTGTCGGATTTGAGGTTCCAACCAGGCTTAGAATTTGAAGACAATATAATGAAGAATCTTAGCCTTCCAGTGAATTATATTGAGGGGAACTATGGGAGGGAATTTATTTTGATATCTCTATTTGCTCGATCCAAGATACGTCTGAATCAAGATTCAATACTTCAAGCTTGTTTTGGAGGTAACGATTCTCGCTTCAAAGTCATTTTTCTCAGATATCGTTGCTTTAGATCCTCAGTTTCCTCAAAAGATGTGGGATTTGCTATCTACAGTGGTGGAAATGTGACCAAGGATTTGCTCAATGTTCATTTTTTCCTCCGGGGAATCGTGACGCTCCCGACTTAATCGTGCACTAATCATACATGCAAATGTTCATGATCAAGATCAGGAACTCACGGGAAGATATCACAACACAACTCTGGACATAAATTAAAGTAATACATGCTTTATATTACAAGCCATCGGCCTCGAGGGCTCGAATACAAACGAGTCAGCGGAAGCAACAATATCTGAGTAGAGACATAAGTAACAAGTTTGCCTTAAGAAGGCTACCAGAACAAAGACAACATGGATCGAAAAGGCACATGCCTCCTTCCTAGGAGCCTCCTATCTCCTGGTTGTCCGCGGTCTCCATGTTGTAGTAGGCTCTGTCGGGCTAGTAGTAGTCGTCGGTGGGATCATCTAGCTCCTGCGCTCCATCATCTGATCGCAACATCTGGAAAGAAGAAAGTAGGGGGGAAAGGTAGCAAAGCATGCGTGAGTACTCATCTGAAGTACTCGCAAGACTTACATCAGATCTATTGTAAGTATGCATAGATATCAATGGGAAGGGGCACTATCTATGGACTGTACTATAGAATTGCAGGAATAGAAGGGAAGGCCTAGCCTATCGAAGACTAGCATCTTGTAGCAATAAAAGAGAGTAGAGTAACATAACATAAGTATTAAGTATGTTGTAGCATCAACACCCAGAGATCCTTCCTCGACTCCCTGCGAGAAAGCAATCCCGGAGCCATCATATCCACCTCATGTCTCCAGTATCCATTTTAGTTGTATAGATCGGGATACAACTCCAAGCGTTCGTTACCATGGACACGGCTATTCGAATAGATTAATTGCCCTGCAGGGGTGCACCAACTTACCCAACACACTCAATTAACTCCGGTTGGACACACTTTTCGGGGCATGCCCGACCTGGCTGATCGACACACCGTAGTCCTACCTAGGCTCAACAGAGAGGCTAGACGCCGGTCTACATCCTAAATGCAAAGGGGTCATGGGCCAATCATCCTTTGCGATCCTGCACATGGCGAGTGCGGCCTGGAGCAAACCCACCCCCTTAATACAAGCGCGGGTGGTTCTCATCCAACTGGTAGGCGCCGCTAAACCACCAACGTTAGTGAGCTTTCGGAAGAAACGTACAACACAGAGTGCCCATACTTATACACGCGTGGTGGTCAGTGTGAAAAGGTAGAGGCCTACTCGGATCACATATCCAAACTGTTAGTGTCTTGGGAGCGCGCAGAGACGATCAATGATCCACGATCTGTGGTCCCGTCGCCCTGTCTCATGGACTTACGGCAAGGTCTAAGAATGCCCGACTGTGCCGCATAATTATCTCGCGGGTACCCTCCTGGTCAACCCGACTCCATATCACTCACGGGCACCCCTCGGGGCTGGCCCAACTTCAACATGGTTCTGGGGTAACGTCAAAGTAACCATGTGTCCATAACACCAAGGAGGAATCCAAGGAATCACACTCGATGGATTCCACTTGATGTAACCGTCAAGGTGAACTTGGAGGAATCACACTTGAAGGGGTCACACTTGAGGTGTTGCACGACAGAGTCATTATCGGGAGTGTTGACGGAGGAATCACCCTCCGTAGACCACGACTGATTAGCTACACTATAGAGATCTCATCAGAAGTGCTATATGAGGTATCACCCTCGGCACTCGATAGTAGCTCTGAAGAGTCATACAACGAAGGGGGTGTGATGTGATGTGTCGACTTATGGACATCGATCACGTTGATGGTGCCATCAATAATAAAGCATGAACAATAGGGACAAGGTGAGGGGTCATTGGTGGATCACTAACCATCCTATACTAAGCATATAGGATAAGCAGGTAGGTAACAAAAGTAGGTTACAATATCAGGCTATGAATCAGAATACGATCAATCAAATACAGTAGCAAAATCTGATGCAAGCATGAGAGAGAAGGAAATGGGCTATATAGGAATGATCATGGGGGGTTTCTTGCCTGGAAGCTATGTTGAGAAGGAAGGCGCATCATCGATGTAGACGATCACACATGCATCGGCAACGGTCTCAGGGTCTTCCGAAGAAGAAGAGGGGAAAGAAACAATAAATATAAAGCAATCAAATGCCCAGGAAATTAGGCATTTTTCTTGTTTAACTAAATCCAAATCAGCATCATCAAAAGTTGACTAACATGGCAAATCGCATCTAACAGACAAGAAAAATCTAGTATGTAAGTATATGGACCAAAGTCACATGTCAACATGCAGGATGTTCATAACATACGAGTTCATCGGAAACTCCATGCAACAGTGTCTATCAACCATGATGGAGAAGATAAGGTAGTGGTCCGCCGCAGAGGAAGTGGTAGAAGCAGACGGAGAGTTATCCATGACTTAGTCGATTTTGAGCGCGCAGTCGGGCCAAGACGCTCCCCAAAAGCCTTATAGCCCTTGCCCGGTGTAGGTTCTATCGAAAAGGCTTCTTGCCCCCACTTTATAAATAAAGACAAACCATGATACAACCACAACCGAACACCCCAACACCATTCTACCACTAGCCTCCTGCTCCTAACCCGCCTCTAGCCTTCGCCGGCGGCGACCACTAGCCGCTTGACGTGTGCCACCTAAACCCCCTTGTCGCTGGCCACTCCGGCAATGGCATCCACCACTCTGGGGTGTTTTCACTCCGATCTTCTAGTTCAGCTGACAAGTCTCTTGTCGGAATTGAGGTTCCAACCAGGCTTAGAATTTGAAGACAGGATAATGAAGAATCTTGGGCTTCCACTGAATTATATGAAGGGGAACTATGGGAAGGAATTTCTTTTGGTAGCTCAGTTCGCTCGATCGAAGATCTGTCTCAACCAAGATTCAGTGGGTCTTATACTTCAAGCTTGTTTTGGAGGTAACGGTTCTCGCCTCAAAGTCATTTTTCTCAGAGATCATTGCTTTAGATCCTCAGTTTCCTCAAAAGATGTGGGCTTTGCTATCTACAATGGTGGAAATGTGACCAAGGGTTCGTTCAATGTTCATTTTTTTCTCTAGGGGAATGGAGGTCAATTTTTTCTAAAGAGTTTGAGCTATTTTGTAAAGAGCAAGATGAGGAATTGACTTTGGTCTCTCATTAAAGAAATTGGGAAAATCTTCTGCTGAGGTAGTTCGCGCAGCAAGATTTTTTGATGCTTAATATTCAGGCCGAAGACTTTTAAATTTTGTAGTTGGGAATAATGCTTCAGTTTTCTCCACACTTGTATTTCCCATTAATGGAAGCTTTCATGGTCATACCTATATGGAAAATTAGTGGGATCAAAGGACGCTCTGGTTCAAAATTGTATGGGCCAGTCCAACCACACTGGGCCAAATAACCTTAATGCCAAGAAAGGCCTATTATGTGTATGTTGTGTGATGACGGGGCACATTAGGCACAATTGTGGCAATAAAATAAGATGCAAGAAATCTGGTGGATGGGCCCATGTTGCTAGCAATTCTTTGTCCTCTCAGTCCTCGGGTCAATTCTTCAATACTAGGGAGGAACAACAACAAAAATCAGGGGCGGTCATCCGAGACAATGTCGTTTGGAAATCAAAGGCCCAGATTGCGGCAAACACTAAAAATGATGATGAAGATGGTGCGGCTGACATAAGCAAGCAAGTGGGAGGGGGGTTAAGGGTGGCCTCTTCGGCTTCTCCATTAATTGGTGTACCTATCAAGACCTCTACCCCCCTCCTCTATTCTTCCAAATCCTACTATAGTCTCCTCTGAGAAGATTTCCTATGTCGCATTTTCTATAAAGAGACACTCCTCGTCGAAGGAGATGGCAACGTTCCCCTTCGATCGGACTCATTTCCTCCATCTTGGCTATCAAGCAATGCAAGTAGAAGTAAGACCTGAGCAGGTGTGTGTAATTAGTAGCCACTTCCATGATGAGAATGATAATCTAGGGATTGCTACTTCCATTCCGATTCCATAGGGAGAAGTTCACTTTGAAAATGTAAGAGAGATTTACAAGAGTTTATGTAAAGGAACAAGTTAGTTTTTGTAAATTAGCAAATGCCTAATGGCGCAAGCATATGTTAAGAATAGGAAGTGTTTTGCAAACACATTCATAGTGATATGCTAGAATACTCTTTGAGCTTCACTTATATCTTTTGAGCTATGTAGTTGCTCTTGTGCTTCACTTATATTTGTTAGAGCACGTCGGTGGTTATATTTTATAGAAATGATTCTATTCTCATGCTTCCCTTAAATCTTGTTGGGAGTCTATTAAATAGGATGTGGTAATAAGCACGATTTACAAGATTAGTCCAAAAAGGATAGGTATTTTTTGAACCGGGCATAACCCCTTTCCATTAACCGAATAATGGAAATACATCATCCAAGTTCAAAGAGAGGGGATGGGAAAGGGGAGAGTGAGTTCATGCATCACTGGGAAACCCACCTGTCGGTGTACTAAAGTAGGGGTACCTTAGTATCCCGACTTGTGCACGGGCAGTAGCAGCGTCCCGTGGTCAGGCCCACCACGTGCCCGCCAAAGCCCGCTCTAGTCCCCTTGAAGCCATTCAAGAACAAAGTATTCAAGTTAAGAAACAAGACCCCGGCAAGAGGAGCTTGCCGGGAAGGCCGCTCCAGGCTCAAGATCATCCCTTCTGCACATCACCCTGGCAAGAGGAGCTTGCCAGGAAGGCCAAAGAACAACATTTCAGGAGACCTGCCGTGGCGCATCGCGCGCCCCGGCAAGACCCGGAGAGCGGCAAGCCTCCGGGCTCGGCAAGGTAGCGACCCCGGCAAGGTGCTTGCCGCGGCAAGCTTTCACTGTGTGCCTGCGCTCCAGCTCACCTGGCCACGCGTCACCCTGGGGCCCTTCCTGGGGCACGTGGTGGATGGCTGTGCAGCCTGGGGGTACACGGTGGCAAGCCACGATGACGAGGCCTCCGTCGTGGCGAACGGAGGCGCCCGGGCGGACGCGTTTGGGGTGACGGCGACGGGCATTCAATGCCCTTGTCCCCCACCGTCAGGGTTAGGTATAGACCACTGTACATGCAATGTACATGCACTGTTACAACTACCACCAATTTTACGCTTTTACCCTCATCTACGTTGACACATGTCGGTGACCCCTTTGAGCTATAAAAGGAGGTCCATGCACAACGTAGAGGGGGTTCGATTCCAGAAACTTGATCACTCCCACGCTCGGTGTAGCTAGTACTGTAGATCTTCTTGCTCCCGAGCCAAGAACTCAATACAACCAAGGCAGGAGTAGGGTTTTACGCATCCGTGCGGCCCGAACCTGGGTAAACTGCTTGCGTGTGCCCCTCGATCTGCTCTTTGTGCTCCCTCCGCTCCCTTGCCGTACCGAAAAGGGGCTCCGGTCCCATAGGTGTTCGTGGGCGATCAGTTTCCCCGACATCTTTGGCGCGCCAGGTAGGGGGCATCGAGGTTGTGCGAACCTGATCCGGCGCTCACGCGGGCGCAACCTTCTTCAACTTCGTCAGCTTCATCGACTACATCGACATGCCTCCGAAGAAGAAGGCTTCGGAGGTAGGAGGCCCGTCCGCGTCGATTCCACCACCACCAGAACCAACGGTTGGTGCGGTAGACGCTGGCGGAAGGGTGGACGTCGGTGAGGAAACTCACGGCGCCGCCATGTCCAAGGACAAGACGGACGACCGAGCCCATTCCAAGACCTCGGCGTCCGTGCACGCCCCGCGCCCCTCTCAGGAGGCGCCGGACCAGCAGCGGCGTGGTACCCAGGGTACCATACACTTGCTGGGCCGTGGCCAAGCCGGCGGGTCGCGGGATGCTCAAGGCCAACGCGTCGGCACGAGCAAGGCGCGGTCGCCGGGGCGAGACCCTGCTCCTTCTAACGCTGTTAGAAGTCCGAGCATATCTCGCTCCTCGCACCGCTCGCCACCGCTTCCCTCCTCTCCAGCAGAAGCTCTAGCTAGGGCTCAGCTGCTCCTCGACTTCCCTCCAGCGGCGGACAAGGCCGAAGACTGGAGGGCTACAATCCAGAGCCTCATCGCCTTCGCCAACAACGACTCGCCGCAGCAGCCGGCAACATCACGGCCGCGACAAGTCAGCCAAGCGAAGGCTGATGGAGACAAGACCGCCGGGGGTGCAACCACTGTGCACTCCCTGCCACAGAAGCAAAAATCGCCAGCTCGCCGAATCAACATCGACGACGACTCCACGGCGTCGTCGGATCCGCGAGCTCGCCGCGATCAGCGCCAAGTCCTCGACGACAGGCGACAAGAGGACGCTCGAACTCGCATCGAGCGTCGAAGAGAAGCACGGCGACAGTCCGACCAGCGCGCTGGGACCGCTGTCGACTTGCACGCGCCCGGTGAACCAGGCGACTTGCCGTATGCGGCAGGTTGCCCTGCGTTCACCCGAGAGCTGCGGCAAGTCCAGTGGCCCAGCATGAAGAACTTCAAGCCCGACGTACCTGAGAAGTACGACGGCAAGACCCATCCCTCGGAGTTCCTCAGCATCTACGCCATTGCGGTGCAGGCTGCCGGGGGACGCGACGAGAAGATTCTAGCGAACTACTTCCCGCTCGTGCTTAAGCCAAACGTCAGATCTTGGCTTATGCACTTGCCGGAGAACTCCATCTCTTTTTGGGCAGACTTGTGCCACCAGTTTGTCGGCACCTTCACGGGCGGCCACAAACCCCACGGCCAGGAGAGCGATCTCCACATTCTTGCCCAGAAGGAGGGAGAGTCCCTGCGAAAGTACATCCAGAGATTCAGCCGCGTTCAGCACAACATCCCGGATGTCCACCCTGCCGCAGTTATCAACGCGTTCCACCAGAACGTGCGTAACCGCCGGATGAGGGAGGAGATGGTGATGACCAAGATACGGGACGTCAGCGAACTTTATGCTCTGGCTGACAAGTGTGCGCGCGCTGAAGAAGGGAGGAGACTACTCCCCGGAGAAGATACTGGAGCAGCAGGAACGGACAGCGAGGATGCCGCCCCGGCAAGGAAAAACCGGCGGCGAAACAATAAGAAGAAGAAAAACAAGGAAGTACTGGCTGTGGAGAAGTCCGGCAAGGAGGCTGGCGATAAGAAGGCTCAGGCTGGTGGCTCCGGCAAGGAGCCTGCCACTGTAGCCGCCGCCGACAAGCAGGACGGCTCCGACAAGCAGTACTGCAAGATCCACCGCACCAAGGGCCACGATCTCCAGAACTGCAAGAGGGTCGAATACCTCGTAGAGCAGCAGAAGGCTGAATACGAGCGACGCGACAAGGAGAAGGCCCAAGGAGGCGGAGGTGAGCCCAGCAAGAAGCGGCCATTCAATGGCCGGGGAGGACGCCGCGGCAAGGCCAAGCAGCGGCAAGGAGATAGACCTCCCCGGGGCCGCGACAAGGATGAAGATGAAGACGACGACAAGGACATGGACGACGGAGACAACAACGAACAAGAGTTCCAGAAGGCCACGGAAGTTCTGTGCGTCGATGGAGGTGCCTCTCTGCACACTTCCCACCGCCAACTCAAGCAATGGGTGCGGGAAGTGAATGCAGCTGAGCCACCCGTCGAGTCGCGCAAGCTGCTGAAGTGGTCCAGCACGCCCATCATCTTCGACCTTGAGGACCACCCCGACCGCACAACTGCGGTCGGGTGCTTGCCGATGTTGGTTTCGCCAACCATCCGCAACCTCAAGGTCACCAAGATGTTGGTTGACGGCGGGGCCGGCCTAAACTTGATCTCCTCTGCTGTAATCCGGAAGCTGCAGATCCCCGACAGCGAGCTCGAGGAAACCGGAACTTTCCAAGGGATCAACCCGGGAAGGAGCAAGCCGAAGGGGAAGATAACACTGCCAGTGACCTTTGGCGGAGAGCTAAACTTCAGGACTGAGAGGATCACTTTCGACGTCGCCGATATTCCATTGCCATACAATGGAATACTCGGCCGTCCTGCGCTCGCCAAGTTCATGGCAGCCTCTCACTATGCATATAATATGCTCAAGATGCCCGGCCCGATAAGCGTTATCTCTGTCCCCGGCGACAAGAAGGACACGCTTATCTGCGCCGACAAGATCTACCGGGATGCAGCAGCCGCGGCAGACAGTAAGACACTTGCCGCTGAAGCTACCGGGGGGAAGACCAAGACCAAGTTCGGCAAGAGCTCTGGGGCCCACTCCGGCAAACGCACCTCCTCGAAGTGCTGCGCTGCCGTCGAGGACGCACCATCGAGCTCCACCGGCAAGAGCAAGAAGGGAATGGCAGCTCCACCCGCAACCAAGAAGGTGTCCGCCAAGGAGGACGGCACTGGTGGTACTTTCACCATCAGTGCTACGCTCGATCCCAAATAGGAAAGTGCGCTTGTTGCCTTCCTGCGGGCGAATGTCGACGTGTTTGTATGGCAACCGTCTGACATCCCCGGCGTTCCCAGGAAGGTAATTGAGCACAAGCTTGCTGTTTGTCCTCACGCGCGGCCCGTCAAGCAGAAGGTCAGGAAGCAAGCGGTGGAGCGCCAAGAGCTCATAGCCGAAGAGATCAAGAAATTGGAAGCAGCAGGCCTTGTTAGAGGTGTACTTCATCCTACGTGGTTGGCAAACCCAGTTGTCGTGCGCAAAGCTAATGGGAAGTGGAGACTTTGTATAGACTTCACTGATGTGAATAAATCTTGTCCCAAGGATCCATTTCCCTTGCCGCGCATTGACCAGATCGTTGACTCCACGGCTGGGTGTGAGTTGCTTTCATTCCTTGATGCATACTCGGGCTATCACCAGATATTCATGGCTGAGGAAGACGAAGAGAAGACCGCATTCATTACTCCATGTGGCACTTACTGTTTCATACGCATGCCCTTTGGATTGAAGAATGCGGGCTCAACATTTGCAAGGGTGGTCCACACTGCTTTTGAGCCACAGATACACAGGAATGTAGAAGCCTACATGGATGACATAGTGGTCAAGAGCAAGGACAAGGATACCCTGATCCAAGACCTGGATGAGACTTTTGCAAATCTGCGCAAGTTACAACTCAAGCTGAACCCCGAGAAGTGCGTCTTCGGAGTCCCCTCCGGCAAGCTTCTCGGGTTCTTTGTGTCACAGAGGGAGATTGAAGCCAATCCCGACAAGATC
Organism: Secale cereale; assembly: GCA_902687465.1. Classification (NCBI taxonomy): domain Eukaryota; kingdom Viridiplantae; phylum Streptophyta; class Magnoliopsida; order Poales; family Poaceae; genus Secale; species Secale cereale. The sequence continues at coordinate 258,396,002 of LR738710.1, read as the reverse complement.
AAGGCCATCGAGCAGATCGAAGCTCCAAAGCGCGTCAAGGATGTACGGAGACTTGCTGGTTGTGTGGCTGCCCTCAGCAGGTTCATTTCTAAGTCTGCAGAACGCGCCATGCCGTTTTTCAAAATCTTGAAAAAGGCAGGTCCAATGAAGTGGACTCCGGAAGCGGAGGCAGCGCTGCATGACTTGAAAGGATACCTATCCTCCACTCCAATACTTGTCGCACCTAGGCCACAAGAGAAGTTGCTGCTGTATTTAGCAGCAACCAATCCAGTGGTTAGTGCTGCGTTGGTAGTGGAGAGGAAGGTAGATGAGGAGCCCACAGCCCCGGCAAGCACATCCAGCGACAAGCAGGGGGCTTCCCCGACAAGCTCTGGCCCCGACAAGGACAAATCTGTGCAGGAACAAGGAGAAGTGCGAAAGAAGATGGTGCAGCGCCCAGTTTATTTTGTAAGTTCCCTCTTGCAGGGGGCTAGATCAAGATACTCTGGGGTGCAGAAGTTGCTTTTCGGCCTCCTCATGGCCTCGAGAAAGCTGCGCCATTACTTCCAAGCACATGAGATAACAGTGGTCACTCGCTTTCCGCTGAAGAGGATATTGCAAAACCCAGAAGCGACAGGTAGGATTGTCGAGTGGGCACTGGAAATGTCGAGCTTTGGTCTTAAGTTCGAAAGCACATCAACTATACAGAGCAAAGCTTTGGCAGAATTCATAGCAGAATGGACACCAACACCAGACGAAGAAGTTCCAGAGACAAGCATCCCCGTCAAGGAAGCAAGCAAGGAATGGATAATGTACTTTGATGGTGCCTTCTCGCTGCAAGGCGCCGGTGCTGGTGTGTTACTTGTAGCACCCACCGGGGAGCACCTCAAGTACGTTGTTCAGATGCACTTTCCCAAGGAGCAAGCGACAAACAATACTGCTGAGTATGAGGGTTTGCTTGCCGGCCTCAGAATTGCAGCCGAACTTGGGATCAAGAAGCTGATTGTGCGGGGAGATTCACAGTTGGTGGTCCGACAAGTGAACAAGAGATACCAGAGTCCTTTGATGGAAGCTTATGTCGATGAAGTGAGGAAGCTTGAAGAACACTTTGAAGGCCTGCAGATGGAGCACGTTCCAAGAGCTCAAAATGATATCGCAGATGGCCTCTCAAAGTGTGCTGCAATGAAGTTACCTGTGGAACCAGGGACCTTCATGCTCAAGGTAACTCAGCCATCCGTTACACCATCAGTTGGGCAAAGCAAGAAAAGAAAGTTGGTCTCCGGTGACTACTTGCCGGCGGATCTTCCTGAAGCCGCCGCCAAGGTACCCAGGATCGACGACCAAGCTGCTGAGGAACAGTCTTCTCCTGCGGACCCAAGGGTTCGTGCAGTTGAAGCAGATGTTCCCGGCAAGTCCGGCTCCGGCAGGCTTGTCGGGGAACGTCCAGCTCCGGCAGAGCCGCAGGTTCTTGCCGTAAAAGCTAACGTTCCCGCAGCAGCACTGATGCCTTTAGTCCTTGTTGTTGAGCCTCAGGCTCCAGCATGGGCACAGCAAATCGTCCGTTTTCTTCAAACTGGAGAACTTCCCGAAGAACCAGAAGAGATAGAGAGAATAACCAGGCAGTCAAGTATGTACCAGTTCGTCGGCAACGAACTGTACAGAAGAAGACTCAACGGTGTCAGATTGAAATGCATTTCCCGGGAAGATGGACAGAAGCTGTTGGCAGAGATCCACGGAGGCATATGTGGACACCACATTGGCGCAAGAGCACTTGCCGGGAAGGCGTTCCGGCAAGGTTTCTTTTGGCCAGAAGCCATCCAAGATGCGACTGCACAAGTAACCAAGTGTGAAGCGTGCCAGTTCCATGCCAAGCAAATACACCAGCCAGCTCAAGCTTTCCAGACGATCCCTTTGTCCTGGCCCTTTTCGGTCTGGGGGCTCGACATCCTCGGCCCCTTTCCCCGCGCTGTCGGGGGCTTTGAGTACTTGTACGTTGCTATCGACAAGTTCACAAAGTGGCCGGAAGTGGAACCAGTGAGAAAGGTGACCGCGCAGTCAGCAGCCAGGTTCTTCAGATCGATCGTTTGCCGTTTCGGAATCCCTAACAGGATCATCACCGACAACGACACACAGTTCACAAGCCGCACCTTCATGCAATACATCCAAGACCTTGGCGCCAAGGTCTGCTTCGCTTCTGTTGCTCACCCGAGGAGCAATGGTCAAGCGGAGAGGGCAAATGCTGAAGTGCTGCGCGGACTCAAGACAAGAACCTTCGACGGGCTGCACAAGTGCGGAAGAAACTGGATCGAGGAGTTGCCGGCGGCTCTTTGGTCAATCAGAACGACACTAAATCGAGCCACCGGACAGACACCCTTTGCTCTTGTCTATGGAGCAGAGGCAGTTCTCCCCACGAAACTCGTATACGGGTCTCCTCGAGTGCTCGCTTACGATGAGTTTGAGCAGGATCAGCTGCGGCAAGATGATGCATTGCTCCTCGAGGAGGACCGTCTCCAGGCTGCTGTACGATCTGCTCGATATCAGCAAGCTTTGCGTCGCTATCACAGCCGCAAAGTCAAGGCCGGGAGTCTCGAGGAAGGCGACCTTGTTCTTCGGCGTGTTCAGTCCGCCAAGAACTCCAACAAGTTGACGCCGAAGTGGGAAGGCCCTTATCGGGTGAGACAAGTCACAAGGCCCGGCGCTGTCCGCCTTGAGACCGAAGAAGGCTTACCGGTGAGCAACTCCTGGAACATTGAGCATCTTCGCAAGTTTCACCCATGAGGCGCGGTTGTCGTGATCCGTTCCGGCAACCACCTTTTGTACAAAGTCTTGCTGCTGTTGCATGTAAACCTTTGTACAAAGCCGGGCGCAGACCCCGTGCATCAGTAAAACTTTTGTGCTTCGCACAGCTTGACGTTTCATGCATTCTTGTTTTCATTGCATGTATTATCTGACACTTTGTGCAGCACACGATCCCGGTAAGCGCTAACAAGCCGCAAGGCTCCATATCTGTGTTTCCTCCCCTCTTCCTTTTTCTCTCAAGCAGAAGGAGTGTTCCTCGCGCACAAGTTTGCCGGGGGGGAAGGAGACAGTGGTGTGGACCAAGTGCTGTTCAAGGAAGGAAAGCCTTGCCGGGAAGCGAACAGAACACAAAAGCTAAGTAGCCGAAGTTTGAGCATTCAAAATTTTAAAATTCTTAGTTATCTTCCTTGAACGACCACACTTTGTATGGAAAACCTGTGCATGGAGGAACCTACCCGTGGCTAGCCGCGCCCTTACTTTGTTTCGAGCACGCTCAACGGCTTAAGTGAGCTGCGATAAGTGTCGCGCCCTCATTTCATTTTCGAGTTCGCTCAGCAACCTAAGTGTGCTGCGACTAGCTACGGCAAGGTTTCTTGCCGGCAAGGGCATTGCCAGCAGGCTGCTAAGAGTCCCGCACTCAGCGCTCGCGGCAAGGGTCCCTTTGCCGGCAAGTTCCCTAAAAGCGTAAGGTGGAAAGCATACAAAGTGAGGGGATCAAGCAAGAGAGATAACACTGCATTGACTATCCAAAATAAAGTTACATTACAAGATAACTTGCCGCTGTTCTAACCAACTACTACCCATGACTTAATCGACAGCGGCAAGGGAAGCAGAAAGAAGGGAGCCTAGTCTACACGGTCTCCGTCAACCCTCTTGATCTTGCCCGCCTTGGCCACGATGTGGGCGACTCGTGCCTTCAACGCTTCCAGGTCAGCTTCGGGCGGCAAGGTCCGGAGGACGTTCTCGAGATTAATCCCGGGGTTGCGGTAGACGATCTTCGTCAACACCTGCTCCATAGTACCCATGCAAAGCCGGCGCGCCTCGTTAGCCAGCTGCGTGGGGACCCTCTCCCGTAGCTGCGCGAGGGCCGGCGCCACTCCTCTGAAGAACAAGCTCAGCTTGGCGCTGTGGGGGAGGCTCTCATCGGGGGAGTACACGAGGTGCTCCGCCCTCAGTGCCACCATCTCCTTGTCGATGTTGGCGGCGGAGGCGACGAGCTCCTCGGTCCACTGCTCCACCGTCCGCTGGAAGTTGTTCTGTGACAGGGCGGCACTGTCCAGCAGCGCCCTTTCAGCCCGGAGATCTTCCTTCAACTTGGACTCCCTATTCCGGGCCCCGTCAAGCGACTCAGTAAGGGTGGACAATTTTAGCTCCAAGTCTGCGATTGAGTCCTTGGCATCGTTGAGCTCTTTGCCCTTCTCGGAGAGACGGACTTGCAGCTCCGAGTTGGTGTGGGCGTCCTTCTCCCGCGCCAAGTTGAGCGCGGCAACCCTCTCCTCGCTCGTCTTCAAGCTCATCTCCAGCTGAGCCACCCTTGCCTCCAGGTCCCTCTTGGCGGTCTCTGCGGCAGCAGTGGCATCCCTCGCCTCCTGCAGAGCCCCGCCAATGGACTGCTCGCGCGCGGTAAGGTCGTCCTCGTGGCTATCGAGGTCGACCTTCCGCTGGTTCAGAGCTCCTTCCCGCTGAGCCAGATCCTCGGCGGCGAGTCGATGCTGCTCCTCAACCTCGGCCTTCTCGAGGATGAACGCCTGATGCGCCTCGGCGAGCTCCTCGCGCTCCTCCGCCAAGTTCCGGAGGGCCGCTTGGTTGGCGGCGCGGAGCTCCGCGGCGCGCTTCTCCAAGTCGACGCCGGCCTTGGCAGCCAGAGCCTCTCGGGACTCCAGCTTGGCCTGCCTGGCCCGATACAAGGCCAGAAGCCGGCGCAAGAGCTGCTCCTCTTCGGGCTCGCTGCTGCTGCCGGGCGCGTCGACAACCCTTAGCCCGGCGGGGCGAGGACTTCTCCATCGAAGCTCTCCCCCTCCGCGGGTTCCCTTGATGAGGATGCCCACGGGACTTGGATGAAGACCCCGTTGGCGGCCTCCAGATAGATACCCGGCCCAGCCGCGGCAGCGGAGGGATCGGCGGCCGGCGCAGCGTCCGGCGCTCCTGCGGCCTTAGGGCCGTCAGTGCGGTCGCCGGTCTCCTCCCCAGCTGCCGCGTCAGTGGCCGCGGGGGTCTCGTCGGCGACGGGCTCGTCAGCAGTGGCGGCGTCGCCAGCATTGCCGCGCACGTCCTCCTCGGCGATGGTCTCCGTCTCCATCGGCTCCGGGGCGGGCGGATCTGACAACAGAAAAAGAAAAGAAGAATCGTCAAGCAAATATCCAAAAAAGAAGAGTTCGAAAGAAGGAAAGTACAAGGGTTTACCTGCGCGGGCCTCTTCAGTAACGGGGTCCCTCGCCGGGGAGTTCTCCCTTGGCGGCGTAGTAGTGGCCCCCGCCGGCGGAGGGCTGCTGGCGACTTCCCTTGGCGGGGTGCCCTCCCTTGTCGGGGTGCTCGCCCTTGGTGGAGTACCCGCCCTTGGCGGAGCACCCTCCCTCGCCGGGGAGCTCCTCCTTGGCGGGGATGGTGGGACAAGCGGCTCGTCGGGAGCAGTCTCTTGACGCTCCTGCGGCTGCGGCTCCACTTCTGCACAAATCAACAAGCAAACAAGACATCAATAAGGATAAGAAGCTCAAGCGCGCCCAATAAGCAGAAAAATGAACAAGGAACTTACGCTGGGGGCTGCTCTCCGGAGCAACCGGCTGGTCCGGCAAGCCTGTCGTGGGCGCATCCCCTGCCGCGGCGACGGGCTCGTCGTCCTCGAGGTCAACCACAGGGATCTTGGCCCTCTTCGCCATCCTCTGGGTCAGGGTTCTGGAGGCCAGACAAGATCAAAGTTAGGCTAAGAGAAGTCAGGACAAGAGCAACAAGAATTAAAGGAAATAAAAGTTGCAAATGCTTACTCTTCCTCCTCCTTGTCGGAACTAAGGGCGGAGAAGTCAAATTCCGCCTCGCGCGTCCCAGCGCGAGGAGCTGGAGGAGTAGGCTCCCTCGGGCGCTTGGCGGGCTCCGAAGCCGTGGGTTGCGAAGACCCCGCTCCGGTCGTTGCCGAGGACCGAGGGGCAGAAGGAGCACCAGAACCGCTTCGGGAAGATCCCCCTCCGCTTGCCGCTGGGACACGGGGCGCCTCCTCGACGACCCTGCTCGTCGTGGTGGCACGCGTCGCACGACGCTTCGGCTGCTGTCGGGGCGCCGGCTGCTTCACCGTCTCAGTGGTCTTGCGGAGGCGCTTCTTCGGCTGTGGCGGAGGACTTGGCGGTGGCGGGGAATTCTCCGAGGATGAAGAAAGGTCGTCGAGGTTCAGTGACCCGCCCGAGTCTTCGTCGGAATCGCCCGATTCGGCGTAATCCTCGACGGGCTCACTGGACTCGGTCCCCTGCCCGGCAGCCTCGCTCTTCCCGGCAGGCTTACCGGCGGGCTTCAACAGTTTGAGGATCTCCTCCTCCTCGGCCCGGCTCACTGCATCCGCTGCTTCTGCTTCCTCCACGGTGTACCCAAACTCACCCGCAGCCGCCGCTGCGGCAGCCTCCTCCATCCTGCTGGCGATATACGCCATGTCACGGTCAGTGGTCGCACGGGTGAGGCCTTTCTTCTCTTCGGGGTTGCGCGGCCGTTCAACCAGATTGTCGAAGAAGGTCTGCACGGTCTCTTCTGAAGGCATCATCCAAGTGGGATCAACCCCGTGGGAGTCGCACTGAGGCATTGCCGCACGAATGGCACTAAGGGCAGTATTGTTGCATAGTGGAACTACTCCGTTCGACGGGGTGAACCACTCCTTGTGCTTGGGGTCATGCTTAAACAGCGAGCGGACCATTCCTTTGAGTTCCAGGACGGTGAAGTTGAAATTCAGCCCGGGGCGTAGCCTCATGAAGTCTGCCGCATTGCCGAACTCCCAAGCAGGCCTCTTCCTGTCCTGCAAGGGGGCAATGCGGTGGCGAAGGAAATCCGCCCCGACCTCACCTACAGTAAGGTTGGCGGCCCGGAGGCGAAGGATCCTAGTAAGGGCAATCTGCAGCTTATCGTCCTCCGGGGCCAAGTCACTCCAATCCTTGCCGCGCACTATTGCGGCCCGGCGAGGAGAGGTAAACTACTGGGGTTCCTCTTCCATAACCCAGCACCAATCAGCCCTCCACTCATCCCACTTGCCGCGAAGCTCTCCAATCAAGTACGCCTCCTTCTTGTTGAGCCTGAAGATCCAAGAGATGCCGCCGGAGAGTGGGGATCCAGACTCTACTCTAGGTGTGAAAAAGTGGCGGAAGAGAGCTACGTTGGGGTGGACCCCGACAAAGTTTTCGCACAAATGTGCGAAAACGGCCAAGGTCAAGACTGCATTTGGGGTGAAATCTAGGAGGTGGAATCCGTATGTGTTCATCACATCGCAGAAAAACTCAGAGTACGGAGGACAAAGACCACAGTGGAAGAACAGAGCGAAGAAATGGTAACCTCCCGGGTACATATCGCAGGCTTCGGCGGGGAGGACCCTGGTGCGCGGGTGAGCCTTCGTCTCCCTCGCCCAGAACAAGTAATACTTGTCCCTCAGCTCCCTCGCGCCGAGCCTCGGCGGGAATACCACCATCCGCTTCCGCATGGCTGCCAGCTTCGCCGCCTTATCGGACTTCTCTTTCTTCGCCTTGTCGCTCTTCGCCTTGTCGCTCTTCGGGGCCATGGCGGGGACGGCGAGGGGGGTCGGCGGCGCTGAGGATGCTGGAGACGGCGGAGGAAGGGTGGAGCTCGGCTCTCTGTCGACCTTTGGGGAGGCGGAAAGCGGCGGGGGTTTCTGGAGATTGAAGACGCAATGAAGCAATGGGGGGAAACTGCCCCTGCTTCCTCTGCTTTTAAGGGGGGAGTGGGGGACGTTCCGCATTTTCCTATTAAAGAAACAGGCCACGATCTCTCCCACAACGCCGCAATCGACGCGTACCGTTAGGGAGGGATGCGGCGGATACGGAGCGGGATGTGGCGCACCGTGGGCCGCGTGTGCCCGTGCACTGTTTTGGGCCTGGCCCAATAGCGCTCGGCACCGTGTGTGGCCCAGGCCCGGGGGCTCCTGTCGGTGTACTAAAGTAGGGGTACCTTAGTATCCCGACTTGTGCACGGGCAGTAGCAGCGTCCCGTGGTCAGGCCCACCACGTGCCCGCCAAAGCCCGCTCTAGTCCCCTTGAAGCCATTCAAGAACAAAGTATTCAAGTTAAGAAACAAGACCCCGGCAAGAGGAGCTTGCCGGGAAGGCCGCTCCAGGCTCGAGATCATCCCTTCTGCACATCACCCTGGCAAGAGGAGCTTGCCAGGAAGGCCAAAGAACAACATTTCAGGAGACCTGCCGTGGCGCATCGCGCGCCCCGGCAAGACCCGGAGAGCGGCAAGCCTCCGGGCCCGGCAAGGTAGCGACCCCGGCAAGGTGCTTGCCGCGGCAAGCTTTCACTGTGTGCCTGCGCTCCAGCTCACCTGGCCACGCGTCGCCATGGGGCCCTTCCTGGGGCCCGTGGCGGATGGCTGTGCAGCCTGGGGGTACACGATGGCAAGCCACGATGACGAGGCCTCCGTCGTGGCGAACGGAGGCGCCCGGGCGGACGCTTTTGGGGTGACGGCGACGGGCATTCAATGCCCTTGTCCCCCACCGTCAGGGTTAGGTATAGACCACTGTACATGCACTGTAAATGCACTGTTACAACTACCACCAATTTTACGCTTTTACCCTCATCTACGTTGACACATGTCGGTGACCCCTTTGAGCTATAAAAGGAGGCCCATGCACAACGTAGAGGGGGTTCGGTTCCAGAAACTTGATCACTCCCACGCTCGGTGTAGCTAGTACTGTAGATCTTCTTGCTCCCGAGCCAAGAACTCAATACAACCAAGGCAGGAGTAGGGTTTTACGCATCCGTGCGGCCTGAACCTGGGTAAACTGCTCGCGTATGCCCCTCGATCTGCTCTTTGTGCTCCCTCCGCTCCCTTGCCGTACCGAAAAGGGGCTCCGGTCCCATAGGTGTTCGTGGGCGATCAGTTTCCCCGACACCACCGCAAGAGCTCGCCCGCGAGACACTTGCTATGGGGCAAAAACCCGACGACACACACAAGTCTGCAAAAAATAGCTAGTAGTAAAGCACAGTAGCCCAGCACTCAAAGACAGCTTGAGCAAACCACACGGCTCACGCAGGAGCAAGGGAACCTACAAAAGAAGTACTCGAGACCCAGACACCTAACAAGCACAAAATAAGGGATAGCGTCTCTATTTTCTTCAACGGTCGAAGTGAAGGAAGAAGGAGTTGCTTTAGTTCACAGCTGCTTCGTCCACAGCTGCCGCACACAGCCTCATCATGTTCCCAACGTTCTCACGCAGCATCTTCGCTCCCCTCTTCATCGCCTCATAATCATCGTGCGTTTCATCAAATCTGCCCAGTAGTTCAAGAAAACACACGCGGAGAAAACAATCTCAAATGGAGTTTTAGGAAATTTAAACTCAAAAATAGCTTTGTTTCGGCTATTCCATATCGCCCAACACACAACAGCCAAACCGAAAGTATAGAACTTCGCCCCATCAGGCAAGAACACAAAACACTAGGAATAGTACTGCCATAGATTGTTTGGACAGGAATCAGTCCCAAAGACTAATCCCACACAGTTCTCCATACCACCCTGGCCATAGGGCAGAGAAAAAAAAGGTGATGGGATGTCCCCTTTCATTGCGGAAAGAGGCCAATTTCTTATTTTCATGATATCCCTAGTCAGGACAGCATCCTGGAAAAGGATAGGTATTTAAGAGTGGTATAATAAACACTTTCATGTAGATCACTAGATATGAAACATATGTTTTAATTATATTGGTGTCGTAATATGAAATGTTATTGGTTCAAGATCATTGGTTATTAGAAATATCAATATTAAAGCTTGTTATTAACTACTCATTTATGTGTCCGACATGGCATGATGGGCATGTCCGAGCATTCTTAGGTGCGATTCAAATACTTTGTGTTGTTTGAATTGGGGGAGCGTGATGGTTAACTCCTACTAACCTCCTCCCTAGGGGCATGCGAGTAGTACTTTGCTTTGAGGGCTAATAAAACTTTCACAATAAGCATATGTGTTCTTTATGAATAATGCGAGTTCATGGACGCATTCCCACCTTTCCATAATTTGCTAACCTCTTCGATACCGTGCATTGCCCTTTCTCACCTCGAGAGTTGGTGCAAACTTCGCTGTTGCATCCAACCCCGTGATATGATACGTTCTATCCCACATAAGCCTCCTTATATCTTCCTCAAAACAGTCACCATACCTACCTATCATGGCATTTCCATAGCCATTACGAGATATATTGCTATGCATTCCACCGTTCAGTCTCATGACATGTGTGTTCACTATCATATTGCTTTGCATGATCATATATAGCTGACATGATATTTGTGGCAAAGCCATCGTTCATCATTGATATTCATGTTACTTTAAAACATTGCACATCCTGGTGCACTACCACAGGCATTCATATAGAGTCATGTTGTTTCAGTTATCGAGTTGTAAGTAAATAAAAGTGTGATGATCATTGATACGTCACCGTCATATCTATAGTTTGTGATTGTTCCATGCCAATATTCTATAACTTTCACATACTTTTGGCAACTTTTTATACTATTTTTGGGACTAACATATCGATTCAGTGCCCAGTGCCAGTTCTTGTTTGTTGCATGTTTTTTGTTTCACAGAAAATCCATATCAAATGACATATTATATGATTTTGTAGGGATAACATTCTTTAGCATTAATATTTTGAAAGATTTGATTGTTTGTTGGGATGTCCGAGTGTTAAATTTATTTATGTCAAATGATAGACTATTGCTTTGAATCACTCGTGTCTTAATATTCATGCCATGATTACATTACATGATCAAGATTATGCTAGGTAGCATTCCACACCAAAAATTATCTTTTTATCATTTACCTACTCGAGGACGAGCAAGAATTAAGCTTGGGGACGCTGATACGTCTCTGTCGTATCTATAATTTTTTATTGTTCCATGCCAATATTCTACAACTTTTACATACTTTTGGCAACTTTTTATGCTATTTTTGGGACTAACATATTGATCCAGTGCCAAGTGCTAGTTCCTATTTATCGTATATTTTTTGTTTCGCAGAAAATCCATATCAAACTGAGTCCAAACGCGATAAAAACTTACGGATTTTTTTTGGAATATATGTGATTTTTGGGGAAAGGAATCAACATGAGACGATGCCCGAGGAGCCCACAAGGGTGAGGGGCCTGCCCTAGGGGGTAGGGCGCGCCTTGGGCCCTTGTGGTCACTCCGTAAGATGGTTGGTGTCCTTCTTTTTCCACAAGAAAGCCAATATCCGGATAAAAATCGTGTTAAAAATTCAGCCCAATCGGAGTTACGGATCTCCAGGAATTTAAGAAACGGCGAAAGGTGCTACTTCTCGAGCTTGTGTTGTATTCCCTCGAAGAGGAAAGGGTGATGCAACACAGTAGCGTAAGTATTTCCCTCAGTTTTTGAGAACCAAGGTATCAATCCAGTCGGACACCACGCGTGACTCCGTCGCACCTGCACAAACAAATAAGAACTTCGCAGCCAACGCGATAAGGGGTTGTCAATCCCTTCGCGGTCACTTACGAAAGTGAGATATGATAGAGATGATAGTTTATATTTTTGGTATTTTTGTTTATAAGAACAGAAAGTAAAAGCGGAAAAAGTAAAGTAAGTGTAGATTGATATGTTGAGAATAGACCCGGGGCCATAGTGTTCTCTAGTGGCTTCTCTCATGATAGCGATTTTCTACGGCGGGTAAATGAATTACTGTCGAGCAATTGATAGAAAAGCGAATAATTAAGAGACTATCTAGGCATGATCATTATATATAGGCATCACGTCCGAGACAAGTAGACCGACTCCTGCCAGCATCTACTACTATTACTCCACACATCAACCGCTATCCAGCATGCATCTAGTGTATTGAGCTGATAAGAACAGAGTAACGCCTTAAGCAAGATGACATGGTGTAGAGGGATAAACTCAAGCAATATGATATAAACCCCATCTTTTTATCCTCGATGGCAACAATACAATACGTGACTTGCTGCCCCTACTATCAATGGGAAAGGACACCGCAAGATTGAACCCAAAGCCAAGCACTTCTCCCATTGCAAAAACTATAGATCTAGTAGGCCAAACCAAACCAATAATTCGGAGAGACTTGCAAGGATATTATGAGCACACATAAAGAGTTCAGAAAAGAACCAAATATTTCTCATAGATAATCTTGATCATAAACTCACAATTCATCGGATCTCGACAAACACATCGCAAAAAGAGATTACATCGAATAGATCTCCTTGAAGACAGAGGAGAACTTTGTATTGAGATCCAGAGAGAGAGAAGAAGCCATCTAGATACTAGCTATGGACCCGAAGGTCTGTGGTAAACTACTCACAACTCATGGTGAGGCGATGATGATGATGTAGAAGCACTCCGTGATGGATCCCCCCTCCGGCAGAGCTCCGGAACAAGCCCCAAGATGGGATCTCATGGGAATAGAAGGTTATGGCGGTGGAACTAGGGTTTTTTATTCTCCTCTGATGGTTTCGGGGTACGTAGGCTTATATAGGAGGAAGGAGGGCACCGGGGGCCTTACGAGGGACCCACGAGGCAGGGGGCGCACCCTAGGGGGGGCGCCCCCACCCTCGTGGGCACCTCGTGGCCCCTACTCCTTAGTTCTCAAGTCTCCCATGCGTGATTTTCTCCAAAAATATCTCTCCGGAAGGTTTCATTCCGTTTGGACTCCGTTTGATATCCCTTTTCTGCAAAACCCTAAAACAGGCAAAAAATAACAATCTGGACTAGGCCTTTGGGTTAGTAGGTTAGTCCCAAAAATAATATAAAATTGTATGACAAAGCCCATTAAACATCCAAAACATCATAAATAATAGCATGGAAAAATCAAAAATTATAGATACGTTGGAGACGTATCAAATGGCCAGAATTTGGGAGCGCGGAAACAGAGAGAGAGAGATCCAATCTCGGAGGGGCTCTCGCCCCTCCGCCGCCATGGACGCCATGGACCATAGGGGAAACCCTTCTCCCATCTAGGGGCAAGGTCAAGGAAGAAGAAGGAGGGGGCTCTCTCCCCCTCTCTTCTGATGGCGCCGGAACACGGGCCATCATCGTGACAACGATCTACACCAACAACTTCGCCTCCGTGATCACCAACTCTCTCCCCCTTTATGCAGCGGCGTAACACCTCTTCTACCCGCTATAATCTCTACTTAAACATGGTGCTCAACGCTATATATTATTTCCCGATGATGTATGGTTATCCTATGATGTTTGAGTATATACGTTTTGTCATATGGGTTGATTGATGATCATGATTGGTTTGAGCTGCATGTTATATTATTGGTGCTGTCCTATGGTGCTCTCCGTGTCGCGCAAGCGTGAGAGATCCTCGTTGTTGGGTGTTGCAATATGTTTATAGTTCGCTTATTGTCTGCGTTACGTGAGTGATAGAAACACAAACACGGATAAGTGGGTTATGAAGTATGGAAATAAAGAGCACTTGATACTTTTATGCTATGGTTGGGTTTTATCTTAATGATCTTTAGGAGTTACGGATTTTTGCTAGAGTTCCAATCATAAGTGCATATGATCCAAGAAGAGAAAGTATGTTAGCTTATGCCTCTCCCTCATAGAAAATTGGAATAATGATTACCGGTCTAGTTATCGATTGCCTAGGGAAAAATAACTTTCTTGTATGACAAAACCTCTCTACTAAAACTAACTTAGCCATGGCTTTATCTAAATAGCCACTAGTTTATATTTACGTCCTCTTTACTACCTTGCAAACTTATCCCGTTACACCAATAAAGTACTTCTAGTTTCATACTTGTTCTTGGTAAAGCGAACGTCAAGCGTGCGTAGAGTTGTATCAGTGGTTGATAGAACTTGAGAGAATATGTGTTCTACCTTTAGCTCCACATTGGGTTTGACACTGTTACTTATCGAAAGAGGCTACAATTGATCCCCTATACTTGTGGGTTATCAAGACCTTTTTCTGGTGCCGTTACCGGGGAGCATTAGTGTGGGGGGTGAATATTCTTGTGTGTGCTTGTTTGCTTTATCACTAAGTAGATTTTATTTGATGTTCTAAATTGTTCTCTATCTTTAGTTACGGACATGGAACACAAAATACCTAAAAAAAGAGCTGTACTTGCTACTCATGGAGATGGGGAACCTCCTAAAACCCTCGATGTTCATTATGTGAAAGATAGTATGCACTACTTAAGTAATCCTGAGAAAACCCCATTCAATTATATGATGGGAGACACGTTGGATCAACGTGGATACTTTAGGGATTATCGCTTGACATAAAAAGGGAAACTATTATGGGATCAAATTCATATGGGATTATCCTTTGGATTCTTTCAAGGAGATCCCACCTTTCTTCAACACTCTTCTTCTGAAATACCCCACTAGAGGAGGCATCCAGCATCTCCTTATCCTGACGAGAAAGCCTGGCATAAAAATTTGTAAGTATAATTTCCTTGGGAAGCTTATGAATTGGGCATTTGAGCATTAGAGACTTCAGTCTCCCCCAAGCTTGAGCAATGCTTTCTCCGTCACGAGACCTAAAGTTATATATATAATTCATGTCTCGATGAATTTCATGAAGAGGATAAAACTTAGTATAGAAAAGAGACATAGGCTCCTGCCAGTCCAGCAAGTGTGAGTTATCGAGAAGCCCATACCAATCTGAAGCTTTATCTATAAGGGATACGGCAAACAATTTCCTCATGACAAACTCCCTCGATACACCTGCAAGGTTAAATAATGAACATAGTCGTGACAAATATAGCAAGTGTTCACCGGGATGTCTGTCTCCTGCATAACGATTAGCCAAAACATAATTGATAATGCCAGCTGGTATTTTATAAGGCACAATTTCAGTAGGGGGAGGATCAACCACCACAGGTGTGGGGCGTCTTCCCGCAAGCAACGCTCCAATAATAGGGTTATCCATAAGGACAAAGAGCAGCAATAGCAAAAAATCAAAACAGAATTATAAAAAAAAACTTTCTTACCAGTTTCACTTTACCAATAGTGCTACGCTCCCCGGCAACGGCGCCAGAAAATGTTACTTGATGACCCTCAACCGTAAGGGATCTGTTGCAGCGTTTTCGATAAGTAAGAGTGTCGAACCCAACGAGGAGCAGAAGGTATTGATAAGCGATTCTGAGCAAGAAATTACTGCAAGCACTGAAAGATAACTTTTAGGGGTTTTCTCGATATAAGCAACAGGAATGTAAAGACAAGTAATGTAAAAGGTACTGAAAGTAACAAGTGGCCCAATCCCTTCTTAGCAAAGGAGAGGCCTAGCAACTGAACTTATAAAGACTAAAGCGTTCTTGAGGACACACGGGAGAGGTAGTCATGTGCTTTCGCCATATTCCGTATCGATACTATGTTATGTGTTGATAAGTGTTGAGTGGGTGGATCTATGCTAGTGCACTCTCTAGACTAAGATGAATGCACTCTTATGATTAAACACCTTGCAAGCATCCGCAAATACAAGATAGAATTTAAGGCAAAAGCCTAACCATAGCAATACGATCGAGGATCCATTATTCCCTTATGCAAAAGCGTGCGAACTGGGGTTCAGGTTTCTGTCACTTCGGCAACCCACCATAAGCATTCTTTATACACAATGTATTCTCCTAGGTCCTTAATAAGGCAAAGTGTTGGGTGTTCGACTCACACAACACCACTAGTAGAATGAAAACGCAACTTAAGTACCAAACAACACATATTACTTCAACAGCATATGACTACTAACAACAAGACTTCCCCCATGTCCTCAAGAACTAAGGTAACTACTCACAAAACATAAAAGAGATCATGATCAGTGGGGATAAATATGTGATAAACAATCTGGACATAATAATATTTCTCCAACAAAACTCAATAGCATTCACCACAAAGTAGTAATCAACACCAACGGAGTAAAGGGGATAGGTAGTACGAGTTAAAACACGAGTTGCGATGGTAAGATGAGATTTGGATGAAGATGGAGATGGTGCTGGTGTTGGGGATGATGTTGATGATGATCTCGATGATGCCCGTGACGATGGTGATGACGATGGCGACGATCTCCCCTTCCGGGAGGTGATCTCCCCGGCGGAATCTGCCCACCGGAGATGCCCTTTTCTTCTCTGCAGGTTTCCGCCTCGAAGCGGCGGCGGAACTCCGTAAAAAGTCCCGTGCCTAGGGTTTTCGGGGGACGGAGAACATATATGCAAAAGGGGGCGACCAGAGGTGGGCCAGGGGCTCCAGGCGCCCCCCGGCGCGGCCAGGGGGGCGCGCCCCCAAGCCGCCTGGGCACCCTGTGGCCCCCCTCTAACTCCCCTTTTGCATGTCTTCGTTATTCGTCTGAAATATACCTCCCGTCAATTTTCAGGTAATTTGGAGGTGTTCTTCTTCAGCAACTCAGCATCCACTTTTTCCTGCTGAATCCTGCGTCTGCTGTTTCGGTATCGGAAAGTTGCAAACTGTGTAAAATAGACCAAAACAACATAAGAACATCATCATAACGTGAAATATATCAATGAATAAGGATAAATTATAATACAAAATAGTGATGCATTTTGGACGTATCAACACCCCCAAGCTTAGACCTCGCTTGTCCCCAAGCGAATATGAACTCGGTAAACCTGTCCACAAGTTTAGAGAGTGAAGTGTCGATAAATAGAATACGGACAAGAAGCATCATAGTCTCTTCACCAACTCAAATATCCTCAGCAGCAATCTTCAACTCATAAGGCTCTTATGAAAGAGTGTCAACACTTATATTCGAAAGTAGGACCAATGGAAACTCATTATATCATGGCAAACATGTCCTTTGGTCAAAGAACAACAAATAATTTTAACTTTTGCTTTTGATGGGATTAATTGAAGCTTTTTGAAATAACAAGTTAATAAGCAAGAAGTGAAAGTGTTAACACGAAGGAAGATATTTGCCTTAGCTGGGCATGACAAACAACTTACTTATCAAATGATAATGTCAACAAGGATATGATATGACAAATCTTAATGCAGCTTTTTATGAATGAATCCTTATCAACATCAAACGTCTGCTCTCTTTGAGAAATAGAGGGAAGTAAAAATAACTGACTCAACTTAAAATTAAAAGATAGGCCCTGCTCTAGGGTAGTAGGGAAAACTCATGTGCTATCCTCAAATCAAACAGAATGAAAACAAGTTTTTGAGAGGTGCATGATTCGTCAACGAATGCTAATAGATAACTCAATTACTTCTTGAACTGGACAAGTTTCGAGGAACGGCTCCCGTATGAGGACGATAACATCCTCTTATTCTCCTTTGTTTATCACTGCCAAAGTTTTCTGATTTCTCATGAACAAAGCGTGAAGGAGGGTTTGTTTGTTATATTATTTTTAAGCCGGGCGCACTCAATGCCAGTTCCTTTTCGTATTATGGGTTTGCACATTATACATGCAATCCCGGGGTGAAGCTTGTCCAACTCAAAAAGGTCATGAATTAGCTACTACTTCCTCATGAGCTAAAGCAGAGGCACAAAATAAAAGATTTTGAACATTTAAGGATAACACATAAATTATATACTTTAGGAGGTGGTAGTGGAGTACCACGAGTAGGTAGGTATGGTGGACTCATATGGAAGGTATTGGCTTAAGGGTATGGACGCACAAGCAGAATTCCGCTTAGTACAGAGTTAGGCTAGCAAAGGTTTTGAAAGAGCAGACAACTGATGATGACTAAGATGCAAAGCAATATAAAGCCTGAACATTGAAATAAGCATAACACATCAAGTTGTCTTCCTTGTCAACATAACACTTCAAGCATAATAACATAAAGGTTTTGGCTATGTTGATACTTTAAGAACATCATGCTTGTTGTTATGACCAAAGATATGTTTGCCAAGATTAAATAAAGTTTCATAGCCATACCTGACATAAGGTCAATACTCCCCATAAGAATCATCATATAAGGTCGATTGCGTGAAGAGAATACCGAGTGCAGCAAAAAGGAACCGATAAACTTCTCATTAATATTCCATCATAAACGACTCCACACACACGGATACAATTCTTCACCAAAGGGGTGATAGACCTCAATGCACACACCTATCTCATATAATAACCTCCCTAGACATGATACGACTCTACTTGACGTCTGAAAGACAAAAGGTAAAAGATAAAGATACCGGGCACTCCCCCAAGCTTGGAACAAGCCAAGGGAATGTCATTACCCACGGAGATTTCACTCATCATCCTTGTTGGCGTTGATCAAGTAGTTCTTGGCGAAGCTCTTCCATGGAAGGGGTTCTCCAGTCTCATATGAGAAGCTCGTCTCCTGGATCCTGCATTCAGCACCCAAACCCATGTGTAGAAACCTTAGTTCATACTCACAGTTCTGGTTATGTAGATCATTAATTTGCCCTTGGAGTTCCATAATTCTGTCTTCGGACGCGGCGATTCTTTCCCACATCTCCTTCATCTCCTTCAGAAAGTAGTTCTTCAGCTCGTTGGTGATGTCAAAGTTGGCTTCGACACCACGCTCGGTCATCTTCTTGTACTTGAAGACTTCTTGCTCCACTTCTTCCAGCCTGGCCTGGACGCTCCCCTCCTTGATAGGTCCCTTCAGATCTTCTTGATGAAGGACGCATTCCTTCATCTGAACAACCTGAGGGTGCTTCTTCACCTCAGCGAGGTAAGGGTTGATGACGTTGACGACGAACGTGTCCTTGGGGGAACTTGGAGAAGCCATGGCACCTAAATTTAGCTGAAAGATTTCCTGGTAGAAACAGATCGAAGAGAAAACACGCGAAATCGCAAGATACGTTGCCGGAACACCCCGGGCAAATATATAGGAAAAATTTATGCACAGAAAGGAAGGTAACTGACCAAAGCGGGGTCGGAGACGGGCTCCAGGGTGTCCAGGCGGCCTGCCGGCGCGGCCCAGGGGGGGGCACGCCAGGGGGGCGCCTGGACTCCCTGGTGGTCGTCTCCGGCTCCACTTCGACTCGGAATTTTACTAATTTTACAAAAACTCGTAATACGGAACTTTTATGATGGTTTGCGGTGTTTTCTTACCGTACTACATACCTTTTCTTTATTCTGCTTCTGCTGGCGTCTGAAACAGGGCTGCAACATGTTCTTAGTGGGTTGTTGTGTATATTATATTCGCATCAACATCGACAGGGTCTCCTGCTATCTAGTGTTTAAGTCTTTGCCCATTCACAACTTGAGGTTTGGTGCCTTCAAAATTATTAATCTTAATTGCACCAGACCGATAAACTTCTTCAATATGAAATGGTACTTCCCACCTGGAAAGTAGTTTACCTGGAGAAAACCTGAAACGGGATCTAAACAACAAAACTTTATCACCAACATTAAATTCATGTTTCAGAATCTTCCTATCATGCCACCTTTTTTACCTTTTCCTTGAACATTTTAGCGCTCTCGTAAGCTTCACTTCTCCATTCATCTAGAGAAGTCAAGTTCATGAGACGCTTCTCACCAGCTAGTTTGGGGTCAGCGTTAAGCTCTCTAACAGCCCAGAAAGCTTTGTGCTCTAGCTCTAATGGCAAATGGCATGCCTTGCCATATACCATCTTATAGGGGGACATGCCCATGGGGTTTTTGTAAGCAGTTCTATATGCCCACAAAGCATCTCCTAATTTATTTGACCAATCCTTCCTATTTCTGTTTACTGTTTTCTGCAAGATCAACTTAATCTCTCTATTGGTAAGCTCAACTTGCCCACTAGTTTGAGGATGATACGGTGAAGCAATTCTATGATTAACATCGTATTTAGCCAGAGCTTTTCTAAAAGCTCCGTGCGTGAAGTGTGATCCTCCATCGGTCATGAGATACCTTGGTACACCAAACCTAGGAAAAATTACATCTTTAAGCATTTTCAAAGATGTTTTGTGATCAGCACTTTCAGTGGGGATTGCTTCAACCCACTTGGTCACATAATCAACAGCTACTAAAATGTGAGTGTACTTGTGCGAAGAAGGAAAAGGACCCATAAAATCAAAACCCCAACAATCGAAAGGTTCAATCACTAGTGAGTAATTCATAGGCATCTCATTCCTTCTACTAATGTTACCAACTCTCTGACATTTATCACAAGCTAAAACATAATTTCTAGCATCTTTAAAGAGAGTAGGCCAATAAAAACCTGATTGAAGAACCTTATGTGCAGTCCTCTCACCGGCATGATGTCCTCCATAGGGACTATCATGACACCGTCGGAGAACGTCCTTCTGCTCATGTTCCGGAATGCATCTTCTCACGATCCCGTCGGGACCTTCTTTGAAAAGATGTGGGTCATCCCAAAAGTAGTGCCTCAAATCATGAAAGAACTTCTTCCTTTGCTGAAATGTTAGACCTGGAGGCAAATACTTCACAACAATAAAATTAGCATAATCTGCATACCAAGGGTCGGAAAGAGGTTGTATTTTTACAACGGCAAGTTGCTCGTCTGGAAAACTATCGTTAACTGGGATGGGGTCATGCGGTATATCTTCCATTCTTGAAAGATTGTCCGCTACCGGATTGTCTTCCCCTTTCCTATCAATAATCTGCAAATCAAATTCTTGGAGAAGGAGTACCCATCTGATAAGCCTTGGCTTGGCATCCTTCTTTGTCATAAGATATTTAATGGCAGCATGATCAGTATGAATAATAACTTTGGAATCAACAATATACTACCTAAACTTATCACAAGCGAAAACTACAGCTAAGAATTCCTTCTCAGTAGTAGCATAATTTCTTTGAGCACTGTCAAGGGTTTTACTAGCATAATGTATAACATTCAATTTCTTATCAACTCTTTGTCCTAAAACAGCTCCAACAGCAAAATCACTTGCATCACACATAATCTCAAAAGGTAAATTCCAGTCAGGTGGTTGTACTATAGGAGCAGTTATTAAAGCTTTCTTAAGGACTTCAAAAGCTTCCTTACAATTTTCATCAAATGCAAAAGGAACATCCTTCTGGAGAAGATTAGTGAGGGGTCTCGAGGTTTTAGAAAAGTCTTTAATAAATCTTCTATAAAAACCTGCATGACCGAGAAAACTGCGAATACCTTTGATGTCCCTTGGATAGGGCATCCTCTCAATAGCTTCGATCTTGGCTTTGTCCACTTCAATTCCCCTTTCGGAAATCTTGTGACCAAGAACAATTCCTTCATTAACCATAAAGTGGCACTTCTCCCAGTTGAGTACCAAATTTGTCTCCTCGCATCTCTGCAAAACTTTATTAAGGTTGTGAAGACAATGGTCAAATGAAGTTCCATAGACGGAGAAATCGTCCATGAAGACTTCCATAATATCCCCGCAGAAACCATGAAAGATAGCAGACATACACCTTTGAAAAGTAGCAGGGGCATTACATAAACCAAAAGGCATACGTCTGTAAGCATAAGTACCAAAAGGACAAGTAAAAGTGGTCTTCTCTTGATCGGCAGTGTTAACATGAATTTGAGAGAAGCCAGAATAACCATCGAGATAAAAAAAGTGGGTATTTTTGGATAACCTTTCAAGCATTTGGTCGATGAACGACAATGGGTAGTGATCCTTCCTGGTTGCCTTGTTCAACTTCCTGTAATCAATACACATTCTATATCCAATAATAATTCTCTGAGGTATTAGTTCATTTTTATCATTAGGAACCACAGTTGTACCTCCTTTCTTAGGAACACAATGCACCGGACTTACCCACTTACTGTCAGCTATAGGGTAGATGATACCTGCGGCTAGAAGCTTGAGAATCTCAGTTCTCACGACATCCATCATCTTCGGGTTCAACCGTCGTTGATGATCAACAACTGGTTTAGCATCCGGCTCAAGGTTGATAGTATGTTGACAGATAGATGGACTAATCCCCTTAAGGTCATCAAGGGTGTAGCCAATTGCGCCTTGGTGTTTACGAAGTACTTCCAATAATCGTTCTTCTTCATATCCTGAAAGGTTAGAATTGATAATAACAGGATATACTTTCTTTTCATCTAAATAAGCATACTTGAGCGTATCGGAAGAGGTTTAAGATCGAACACTGGGTCTTCTTTTGGTTTTGATAAAATTCCCAAAGGTTCAACCGGAAGGTTGTGCTTCAGGATAGCAGGCTGTCTCAAGAATATTTCATCTAGTTCATTTCTTTCCTGCATATGCAAATCATTCTCGTGGTCCTCCATGTATTGCTGCAAAGGATCATCAGGGGGAATAGCAATAGAGGCAATACTTTCAATAATTTTATCATCACTAGGTGAATCAGTACCACGAGGCTGCTTAGAGAACTTAGAAAAATTAAATTCATATGGCTCACCATCGAATTCAACAGAAACTTTACCTTTCTTGCAATCTATTATAGCTCCACAAGTTCTAAGAAAAGGTCTACCAAAAATGATGGGACAAAAATTGTCCCTGGCTGAACCAAGTACCAGAAAGTCGGTAGGATATTTTACCTTTCCACATAGTACTTCAACGTCCCTCACAATTCCGATAGGAGAGATAGTTGATCTATTTGCAAGATGAATAGTAACATCAACTTCTTCAAGTTCACAAGGGGAAATCTCACCGATGATTTCTTCATAGAATGAATAAGGAATAGCACTTGCACTCGATCCCAAGTCGCATAGCCCATAATAATTGTGATCTCCTATTTTAACAGATACCACCGGAGTACCTGAAATTGGGCCTTTGTTCTTGGTTGTGACAAGGTTAGTGGAAACAACACAAAAAGTTATATTGGAATCCAAAACATCATCAGTAGCAAGGTCTTTAATCAATGCAACTTGAGGATCGACCCTGATCTGGTCCTCAGGTTCATCAACTCTTCTCTCACTTTTATTTATTATGCCTGTTACGAGAGAGTGTTCCTTTATCCTCGTGGGAAAAGGAGGCTTTTCATATATGACTGCAGGCAAAATAGGCTCAGCAACATAAATATCAATAGATGGTTCTTTAAAAGGTGCATGGTGCTGGTCTCTATTCTTTTTAAAAGAATCAACGTGAGAGGCAAAGTTCTTACATAAATCAATCACTAGATGGGAATCAAGACCAATCTTAGAGCAAAAAGTATTAAAGTAATCAGTTTCCACATAGCTCTCAATATAATCATGTTCATAATTTATAGCGGGTTCAATACCTTTATCAATTTCCCAATCTTCAGTTTTCCTTTGGATTCTTTCAAGGAGATCCCACCTTTCTTCAACACTCTTCTTCTGAAATACCCCACTAGAGGAGGCATCCAGCATCTCCTTATCCTGACGAGAAAGCCTGGCATAAAAATTTGTAAGTATAATTTCCTTGGGAAGCTTATGAATTGGGCATTTGAGCATTAGAGACTTCAGTCTCCCCCAAACTTGAGCAATGCTTTCTCTGTCACGAGACCTAAAGTTATATATATAATTCCTGTCTCGATGAATTTCATGAAGAGGATAAAACTTAGTATAGAAAAGAGACATAAGCTCCTGCCAGTCCAGCAAGTGTGAGTTATCGAGAAGCCCATACCAATTTGAAGCTTTATCTATAAGGGATACGGCAAACAATTTCCTCATGACAAACTCCCTCGATACACCTGCAAGCTTAAATAATGAACATAGTCGTGACAAATATAGCAAGTGTTCACCGGGATGTCTGTCTCCTGCATAACGATTAGCCAAAACATAATTGATAATGCCAGCTGGTATTTTATAAGGCACAATTTCAGTAGGGGGAGGATCAACCACCACAGGTGTGGGGCGTCTTCCCGCAAGCAACGCTCCAATAATAGGGTTATCCATAAGGACAAAGAGCAGCAATAGCAAAAAATAAAAACAGAATTATAAAAAAAACTTTCTTACCAGTTTCACTTTACCAATAGCGCTACGCTCCCCGGCAACGGCGCCAGAAAACGTTACTTGATGACCCTCAACCGTAAGGGATCTGTTGCAGCGTTTTCGATAAGTAAGAGTGTCGAACCCAACGAGGAGCAGAAGGTATTGATAAGCGATTCTGAGCAAGAAATTACTGTAAGCACTGAAAGATAACTTTTAGGGGTTTTCTCGATATAAGCAACAGGAATGTAAAGACAAGTAATGTAAAAGGTACTGAAAGTAACAAGTGGCCCAATCCCTTCTTAGCAAAGGAGAGGCCTAGCAACTGAACTTATAAAGACTAAAGCGTTCTTGAGGACACACGGGAGAGGTAGTCATGTGCTTTCGCCATATTCCGTATCGATACTATGTTATGTGTTGATAAGTGTTGAGTGGGTGGATCTATGCTAGTGCACTCTCCAGACTAAGATGAATGCACTCTTATGATTAAACACCTTGCAAGCATCCGCAAATACAAGATAGAATTTAAGGCAAAAGCCTAACCATAGCAATACGATCGAGGATCCATTATTCCCTTATGCAAAAGCGTGCGAACTGGGGTTTAGGTTTCTGTCACTCCGGCAACCCACCATAAGCATTCTTTATACACAATGTATTCTCCTAGGTCCTTAATAAGGCGAAGTGTTGGGTGTTCGACTCACACAACACCACTAGTAGAATGACAACGCAACTTAAGTACCAAACAACACATATTACTTCAACAACATATGACTACTAACAACAAGACTTCCCCCATGTCCTCAAGAACTAAGGTAACTACTCACAAAACATAAAAGAGATCATGATCAGTGGGGATAAATATGTGATAATTATCTCGACATAATAATATTTCTCCAACAAAACTCAATAGCATTCACCACAAAGTAGTAATCAACACCAACAGAGTAAAGGGGATAGGTAGTACGAGTTACAACACGAGTTGCGATGGTAAGATGAGATTTGGATGAAGATGGAGATGGTGCTAATGTTGGGGATGATGTTGATGATGATCTCGATGATGCCCGTGACGATGGTGATGACGATGGCGACGATCTCCCCTTCCGGGAGGTGATCTCCCCGGCGGAATCTGCCCACCGGAGATGCCCTTTTCTTCTCTGCAGGTTTCCGCCTCGAAGCGGCGGCGGAACTCCGTAAAAAGTCCCGTGCCTAGGGTTTTCGGGGGACGGAGAACATATATGCAAAAGGGGGCGACCAGAGGTGGGCCAGGGGCTCCAGGCGCCCCCCGGCGCGGCCAGGGGGGCGCGCCCCCAAGCCGCCTGGGCACCCTGTGGCCCCCCTCTAACTCCCCTTTTGCATGTCTTCGTTATTCGTCTGAAATATACCTCCCGTCAATTTTCAGGTAATTTGGAGGTGTTCTTCTTCAGCAACTCAGCATCCACTTTTTCCTGCTGAATCCTGCGTCTGCTGTTTCGGTATCGGAAAGTTCCAAACTGTGTAAAATAGACCAAAACAACATAAGAACATCATCATAACGTGAAATATATCAATGAATAAGGATAAATTATAATACAAAATAGTGATGCATTTTGGACGTATCAAGGACAAAGTGCACAGAAAAGACTAGTATTGATATGTGACATGGCACATGTATCGGACTGGATGCATGGACGTTTGTGCCAAGAGGAAATGTTCCTGTGGCCCGACGAGGACATCGGTTCCTCTGAGTGGGGGAGTATGTGATAGCCTGGCTTATTAGGGATGATAGACTACTCATATCAATAAGGAATTCCTTCTTTTCCGGGAGCCCATTCGGAAAGAACTCCAAAGTTAAGCATGCTTAGCTTGGAGTAATTTCAGGATGGGTGACCGACCGGGAAGTTGCTCCCGGGTGCGCACAAGTGAGGAAAAAGTGCGCAGAAAATATTAGTATTGATATGTGAGGCCAGTCTAGATCCCGCCAGGACTAACGACCACCGGCGGGTGTGTCCGGGGCATTACAAATGGTATATATGATTACTATGATGTGGAACAAATAGAAGAATTCGTTGCTTTTAAGGGTGCTTATGAAATCGAATCTTTGTTTGAAAAGTGTGAAAATCTTGATGATGATGTTTACAGACCTGATATTTTTATTATATTAAATATTGCTATGAGAATTATGAATACAATTTCGATATTGATGCGTTTATTAAGAAAGTCTCCGCTTTCCAAGAAGAGACTAATATTTTGCAGGAATCTATGGAAGAAGAAATTGATGACATTGTGAGCTCATTGGATGAAAAAGATGAGGAGGAGAGCGAAGAACAAAAGGAGAAAGAGCGGAATGATCACCCGTGCCCACCTTCTAATGAGAGTAACTCTTCATCCCATACATTGTTTAAATTCCCGTCGTGCTTACCGAAGGATGATTGCTATGATAATTGCTATGATCCCTTTAATTCATTTAAAATATCCCTTTTTGATTAAATTGATGCTTGCTATGCTTGTGGCCATGATGCCAATATGAATTATGCTTATGGAGATGAACTTGCTATAGTTCCTTATGTTAAGAATGAAATTTTTGCTATTGCACCCACGCATGGTAGTACTATTATCTTTTTGAATTCTCCCAACTACACTATATCGGAGAAGTTTGCGCTTATTAAAGACTATATTGATGGGTTGCGTTCTATTATTGCACATGATGATTTTGATAAATATAATATGCATGTGATTGCTGCTCCTACTTGCAATTATTATGAGAGAGGAACTACATCTCCGCCTCTCTATATTTCCAATATGATAAAATTGTAAGAAATTGTTTATGCTATGTATCAGTCTTTACTATATGTGCATAATTGTTCTTTTATGACATGCCGATGCATAGGAAGAGAGTTAGACTTCGTTGTTGCATGATTTATATTAATTTGTGCTCACTAGTAAATCACAAATCATTGTTAATTAAAATTGGCTTTGATATACCTTGGGATCCGGATGCATCCATTACTTGAGCACTATATGCCTAGCTTAATGGCTTTAAAGAAAGCACTGCCAGGCAGACAACTCGGAAGTTTTAGAGAGTCAATTATTTATGTTGAGTGCTTTTATAAAGTTTAAAAAAAAGAGGGGAACCTAAAACTTTTTCAAAAAGAAAAGTGAAAGTGAGAGAGATGAGCATTATATTGTTAAAGTGGGAGCATGCCTTGAACTTTGTTCATGCCCATGGAAACTTTGTGATTCTTAATCACATAAACTTTTCAACAAAAATAATTATCACCTTGTATAAATCCATTGTATTATAAATATAATGTGCCAAGATTTGCCTTTAGGATGATTAGATTGCTTGTTTGGTTTGTGCGGTGCAAAAAATAGAAACTTTGGTTGTAGTGCGTCATTTTACATTTTTTGCTGGAAAGTCAAACGTTTCTGATTTTTCTTGGAAAGTATTGCTGTAAAAATTGTTTATTTTGTCCTAAGTTTTCAGATTTTTTTAGAGTTACAGAAGTATGGTAGATGTTCAGATTGCTAAAAACTGTTCAGTTTTTGACATATTCTGTTTTTGATGCATTGTTTTGCCCGTTTTGATGAAACTATCAATTTTATCGGTGGTATAAGCCATGGAGAAGTTATAACACAGTATCTACAATGCAAAAATAAAATATGAATGGGTTTGCAACAGTACTTGAAGTGGTGATTTGCTTTATTATCCTAACGGATCTCATGAGGGTTTTGTTAAGTTTTGTGTGATTTAAATTTTCAAGTTTTGGGTGATATCACTGTCGGTGTCAAAACCGGCGGATCTCGGGTAGGGGGTCCCGAACTATGCGTCTGAGAATCGATGGTAACAGGAGGCTGGGGACATGATGTTTACCCAGGTTCAGGCCCTCTCGATCGAGGTAAAACCCTACTTCCTGCTATATTAATATGGATGAATATGAATACAAGAGTTGATCTACCTAGAGATCGTAATGGCTAAACCCTAAAGTCTAGCCTATGAGGATTTGAGATTCTCCGTTAGCCTCTACAGACTAAACCCTCAGGTTTATATACACACGAGAGGGGCCTAGGGTTTGTACATACCATCTTGCAGAGGAAGGAAAGATTACACCCGAACCTAAAACCTGCCTTTGTACGAATACATGAGTCCTATCCGGATACGAGAGATGATCTTCAACTATGAACTTCACAGTCCACCAGTACGGCCCACCAAGAGTTATCTGGTATCCCGAGGACACCTCAATCCATCACTCCCTTAGTAGCCCCTGAACCTGACTTCAATGACGATGAGTTCCCATTGTCAAGGATACAATGGCGACTCCCACCCACCCATCACTCCCACCCACCATTGACGGCGATCTATCCACACCACCTCTAATCTGAGGTTTCTCTCCGATCAATCTCTTCGGCGTCCTCTCCTCTACTTGATGATATCATTTTCTCATGGCGATCTCTTCTGGATCAACCCTTGGCTTGGATTTCTCCAAGGGTTTTGAGTTTGCGGATAAGGTTTTCAGATCTACTGGTCTTACCATTCATCCTACGGATGACACTGGTCATTTCACGATGGTTGTATCTTTTGGGAGACATGATTTTCGTCTCACGGAGGATTCTGTCGCGGCGGCTTTGGAAGTGGCCATTGGAGGGTCTGCTATTGAATTGGGAGTCTCATACATACATGATAAGGTTTATTCTTTCAATGTCTCCTCTAAGCAAGTTGGATTTCTTGTTCTTAGTCTTCGTTCTTTTGCTTGCTTGAATTTCAAATGTTACTTCAACCTTTGGGGTCGTGGAGGCCCTAATTGGGAACGTGAGTTCCATTGTTGGAATCTTGAATGTGATGTTGAATGGATCCTCATTAGTCCCTCCAAGAGGCGAGCTGCCCTTGGTATGTTAGCCATGCATCACCCTCCTCGTAAGTCCTCTCTTCGATCGGGAAAGCATGTTAGGAAAAGGATTTCTTTTGCCACAATGAAAAATTATTAGGCTTGCAAGGGCTACAGATACCCTGCAACACAAGATGAGATTGATTCCATTACAGAAGCGGGTTATGAGATTTCTGCTCATGAGAGGGTTATCATCCACCCCTCGCCGCCGGTGAGCTTGCGGTGGATGGTGGCGTCGCCGCCTATTATTTTTGGTACAGTTACATCCGCGGATCTCTCTCACCCTGATAATTCGGCAGGCTTATCGCAACCACAAGATCTGCATGATCGAGATACGTTGCTGGCTTCAAACACGTCGAACCCGGAATCATCGGCTCCCCATGTTGGGCCAGCATCTAATGGGCCGATTGCGTCTAGTGACATGTTGCAGGCTGATATTCCATCGTCGCAGGAGGCGCGTGCTCAGTTTGAAGACATGGTTGATGACATGGTGGCCCGTGTTTTAACCTGCACTAAATGTTTTCAAAAGGGCCACATGTCAGTCTCCTGTCCGGTTTGCAAAGCTTGCAATCGTTCTGGCCATCGACGCTTTCAATGCAAACAATGGGCAAAGGATAATGGGTTAGTTCGGAAAGTTAAAAATATGCCACAAAATCTTGGTAAATTAAGGGAGGTGCAATCCGCACCTGCCACGAGTCCTCCTTCTATTCAGCCACCACGGGACTCCTCGGTTTTAGAGACGACTACCCACGCGCATACGCAGCGCATTGTCACATCGCAGCCGTCCTCTCCTGTTGGCCAAGCTCCTTCTTCGCCGCCTCCACCATCAATGGCTAACTTTGCTCTAGATCCTTTGGAGTTCATCCCGCCGGGGTTTGATGTCATCGATGGAGGACCAACCCGGCTGCCTCGTATGTTTCTTTCTCCGGTGGTTGCTCCGGACCAGCGACACGAGTAGTATGCTATCGGTATTGTCGAGCCTCCACCGCCGCCTAGCCAGATTCAACAGTTTCGTCAGCTGGTTAGTGATTTTGTTATGACTCAACTTCATCGCGATGTTCTTAGCGATCAGCATTAGATTGAGGGTGTTGGCTTGTTTGAGTTTCGAAGTGCTGCATCTAGGCATGCTATCATGGATCATCCACCCTACAATCTTGGCAATGGTCACTTTGTACGCTTCATACCGCACAGCCATGGCATCAATCATCGAGCTATCCAAGGTTTTCGTAGAGGTTGGCTTATGATGTTGGGCATTCCACTAGATTATCGCACCACCAAATACATATCTGATGGAGTTAGTACTTTTGGCCGTTTTCATCAGTGGTATCAAGAGGATCCACGTATGGTACGCACTTTGGTTTATGCCTCCTTCCCATGCCCTGAGCAAGTTCCGCGTGACGTAGTTTATCGAGAATATGGTGACTTCGGTGCTACTAGGATTTCTTGGACTACACCTGTGTATGTTCTCACGGCGGAGTTTGCAGATATCCTCCCCGCGGATGAAGACCAGATGCCACTCAATGGCAATCCACACCCTCTCCCAGGACACCTGCAGTTTGACAATGTTAACTTTGTTATGCCGGAGTACCCTCAGTTAGGGTGTAACGACCCACCAGATCCACCACACATCAACCATCCACTTCATCATGATCTGCATAATGATGAGGTTTTCGTTGAGGATTGGGTTAAAGACAATAACCCACAGGCTGTTTCTCAGGAGTCAGTGGTTATGCAAAACTCTGGGCCAGCTTCCAGTTCTGAAGGGGACAGCCAACAAGCATTAGCAGTCTATCAGCCTCCCGCTATTCAGGCGCCAATCTTCATTGGCCGTGTGCTGATAGTTTTTGGTCCACGGATTCCCCCAGAGATGCTTTGGACTCGGTGTTTTACTAGTATGATGCCGTTTGTGGAGACTTTACAGATTCCCAAAGGTATGCCACAGCTCAGCCCCTTTAAGCCGATCATCTTATCAAAAAGATCCTGGGAAGTTTCGTTTTCGAGCACACATCTATGCAATAAGTTGGTCTTCAAACCGCCTCCACAGTGCTTAATTGAGGCAGCTCGACCAAAATCCTGAGTGGCTCGTTCTCTCTGTTTCGATGAAGTTGCTCCAGATTCAGGTGTTGCAACTGCTCCTTCAGATATGCCACTTCTAATAGATGTGGAGATGGCCTCTTCCAGTTTCACTGCAACGGCTAAAAGGCCAAGACGCCGCAAGATCAGCGTTGTTCTGGTTGAATCAGAAGTATGACGTAGCGCTAGGCTTTCTGCGCTTCGGGGTGGTTTTCGGCAGAGTGTGCCGAAATCTGTCCCTCTCAAGAAGCCTTCAGCCAAGCCCCTCAAGAAGCGTCGTTTGCAGCATGACCAAGAGCATGATGATGCGCAAAATGCAGTTCCTCCACCTACCTCGATCAGAGTTCTTCAGCAGATTGGAGGTCGCCTTGGCATCGCCCCTGAGAAGATCGCCGCCGAGCAGCTTAATGGGAAACCGGCCTCCTCGTCCTCATCTTCTTCGGCTAATGATGTTTAACATGCTATCTATTCTGGGTTTATGGTTAACCCCCGTTAAAACCATTTATTTAGTTAGCTTCTTATTTTTAGTCTTTGAAGTTCAGTGCAACTTGCGTCCGTTGGTGGGTCACCATTATGTGGTGACTGTTTTTGCTACTCTTATTTTGGGTTTGTAATGGATTATAGTACCTTTAGAGACTGGAAAGTACTATGCTGGAATGTGAGGGGCTTAAATTCAAAAAATCGTCAACGTGCTGTTCGCCAGAAAATTGAGGAAAGTGGCTGCTCTGTTATTTGCCTACAAGAAACAAAATGTGAGACTATGGATCAATGTTTCATTCGCAAATTTTGCCCGAGACGTTTTGATCATTTTGTCTTTGTTCCTTCGGTTGGGGCCTCTGGTTGTATGATTTTACTTTGGAATTCTGCATTATTTTCAGGCAAGCTGATCGAATCTTTAAGCTTTGGCATAACTGTGGACTTCCAATCCAAACACAACTCTGATATATGGACTTTGGTTACTGTTTATGGGTTGTGTCAAAACCCAGCTAGAGATGATTTTATCACATGGCTCCACAATTTAGTTATACCCATGGATGATAACTGGCTTTTGCTTGGGGACTTCAACTTTCTCAGATCCATGGAAAATAGAAATAGGCCAGGTGGAAATATTAATGATATGCTCTTGTTTAATGAGGTTATTGGACATTTAGGTCTTATTGAACTACATTTGAAGGGCAGAAGATTTACTTGGTCTAACATGCAAGTTGTTCCTTTGTTGGAACAAATAGACTGGATTTTTACTATTGTCAACTGGACATCTCATTATCCCAATACTTTGGTGGTTCCTTTGGCGAGATTAACTTCTGATCATACACCTTGTGTGGTAACCATTAAAACTATGATCCCTAAGGCCAAGATCTTCCGTTTTGAGAATTACTGGGTAGATTTGCCTGGTTTTATGGAGTGTGTCAGCCAGTCTTGGTCAAAACCTGTCCATAGAAAATCATCTGCTGCCATCATATCTACAAAGTTCAAAAATCTTAGACATGCTCTTAAAGTCTGGCACACCAATCTTTCCAGGATCAAAAGGCTTATTCATGACTGCAACAAGGTTATCATGCACTTTGATACCCTTGAGGAGCATAGGTCTTTATAATTACCTGAAGCTAACTTCAGAAGAATTGTGAAACTTCATTTGGAAGAAGTGCTCAGATTGCCGTTTATCTACTGGAAACAGAGATGCACAATCAGGAACATTAAAATTGGGGAAGAGAACACCAAGTTTTTTCATGCTATGGCAACTGAAAGATTCAGGTCAAACACCATATCTAGTATTACTGAGAATAATGATATAATATCTGATCATGCTACTATGTCAGCTTTATTCCTGAAAGAATTCAAGGATAGAATGGGTTGTTCCAATGATATCCAAATGGGGTTTGACCTTGCCACTATTATTAAAAGAGTTCAGGGACTAGATGATTTGACTAAGCCTTTTTCCATGGAGGAAATTGATCTGGTTATCAAGCAAATGCCACCTGATAGAGCTCCTGGGCCAGATGGTTTTACTGGTCTTTTTTTAAAAAAAGTGTTGGGATTTGATTAAAGATGATTTCATGTTATTAGTGCAAGAGTTCTATGATGGTTCCTTGGACTTGGAATGTATAAACACATCTTTGATCACTCTGATACCTAGGAAAATCAGTCCTGAGACTTTGAATGATTATAGGACAATTTCCCTCTCCAACACTTGCTTAAAGTTTCTAACAAAACTGCTAGCTAACAGACTGCAAAAAGTTATCCTTTCTTGTCTGCACAAGAATCAGTATGGGTTTTTGAAATCTAGATCTATCCAAGATTGCTTGGCTTGGTGTTTTGAGTATATACATCAATGCCAGGCATCTAAAAGGCCTATTGTGTTGCTTAAACTAGATTTCACTAAAGCCTTTGATACTATTGAACATGAGGCTATTCTCAGAATACTCAGATACAAAGGTTTTAATGAGAAATGGATTTCATGGATCAGGAATATCTTATCTTCTGGATCTTCATCAATCTTACTCAATGGGGTAGCAGGTAATCACTTTCATTGTAAGAGAGGGGTCAGATAGGGGGACCCCATGTCCCCATTGCTGTTTGTGTTAGCTGCTGACTTGCTACAGTCTATGATTAATGACATGTGCAGCAGAGGAATTTTAACTCTGCCAATACCCACAAACTGTCAGGACTACCCCATAGTTCAATATGCAGATGACACTCTCATTGTTCTACCAGGAGTGGATCATCAACTCCTTGCTTTAAAGGACATGCTAGATATTTTTGCAGCATCCACTGGCTTATCTGTTAACTTTGCTAAATCAATGATGGTACCTATCAATCTATCTATTGAGGAGGCCAATAGGTTATCCAATGTTTTAGGCTACAAACTTGGAACAATGCGTTTTACATACTTAGGACTTCCTATGGGTACCACTAAACCTACAGTGCAGGACTTGCTACCTTTGGTGCACAGAATTGAAAGGAGACTCTCTGCATCTTCATGCTTTCTCAATCAAGGCAGCAGACTGCAACTGTTACAGTCTGTATTATCCTCCATGCCCATTTACTTCCTTTGCACTTTAGACATTCCACTTGGTATTTTGAAGCAGATTGAAAGAATACAGAGACAATGTCTTTGGAGAGGCAATTCTGACAACCCAAGACAATCCCTTGCTGCATGGAATCTGGTTTGTTTGCCTAAAAATAAAGGTGTCCTTGGTGTTCTTAATCTCAGGATTCAAAATGAAGCTTTGTTGATGAAGTTTCTTCACAAGTTCTACAATCATCATGACATACCTTGGGTCAGCTTGGTCTGGGACTCTTATTATCATGACTCTGTTCCTCATTCAACTATTCTTTGTGGATCTTTTTGGTGGTGTGATGTCTTCAAGTTGTCCTTCAAATACTTAAATCTTGCCAAGCCTTGCCTTGGTAATGGAAACTCTATTGTTTTTTTGGAATGATCCTTGGATATCTGATCTTAATGGAGCCACACTTAGTTATAATTTTCCAAGATTATTTTCATTTGTGATATATGTGCAACGCTCAGTTGCTCAAGTGCTGGACCAGGATATCATGGAGAGTTTTCACCTGCCTATTTCCACTCAAGCTTTTGATGAGCTTCAATCACTCAAGATTGTTCTGGACACCCAGCAGACCTCCCAAGTAAATTATAGTTGGAATTGTCCTTTTAATAATGGAAATTTTAGGTCGAAATCTTACTATACTCAGGTGCATCAGCATATAGTTGTTGATCCTATTTTTCCATGGATATGGAAGAGCTCTTGCACAATGAAGATTAAAATGTTTGGCTGGCTGTTGCTTAGGGACAGGTTGAATACCAGAGACATGCTTCAACGGAGGCATTGTCATGTGGATGATCTTACCTGTATTCTCTGTCCTCACCTTATTCATGAAGATGTGAGCCACCTATTCTTCTCCTGCATTTTCAGCCAAAGAGTTTGGAATTATTTACAAAATTCTTGGGAACCTAGGCCTGGTATGAACACTTACAAAATGGCTTCAAAAGCCAGGTCTGATTTTGGCAAGCCTTTCTTTACTGAAGTGGTCTTCACTGCTGCATGGAACATATGGATCATCAGGAATGGGAAAGTTTTCAGAAATGAACTGCCTTTTTTCAGGAAGTGGAGACACAATTTCATCCATGACATGACCCTTTTATCCCATAGGATTAAATGTAAATACAGGGATATCTACAGGGACTGGCTAGCTAACCTTCCTTAGTTTCTTTGTATAGATAAATTGTGATGTAAGTTTTTCTAACTCTAGATGTACCTAGACTTTGTATTTACTTTCCTTTTTATGGTTTAAATAAAGAGGGTTGTGAGGCTTTTGCCTTGCAGTATATAGTCAAAAAAATGACGATGAGTTCGGCTTCCGTATTGTCTTCGGCGTTGCAAGGCGGGTTCCTTCTTCCGAATATATGTTCTGCAAAAAGGAGTCTTGTGTTTGGCTTTGCAAGGTTAGTACAACCCTTAGCCTCAAAGGGAAGGCCCTTAAAAGAAAATGAATAGTGTGTCTCTACTGACAACTTTTGGGTGAAGCGTCGCATCCAAACCACTAACATATCGAACCATTTTATTTGGTCCTAGTTTTGCGTTTCGAGGTATATCATCATTGACACGTTCCATCAGAATAGAGATCGTGCCCGCTTATTGTGGGATCCTTATCAATATGACGTGAGCACCCATGCTGTGCATTACGCATGACCGCTTTGGGAACCAGCGAGGTTTATGGCTAAAGTGGGGGGACGCTTTGTATTCACAGCGCTATAAAAGGATACCCTTCCCTTTCACCAGCCCCACACCATCCTCATGCTCGAGCTCTCCAATCTCCCTAGCCCTAGCATTCTCATCTCCAGCGCCCACCGCTCCTCGTTCCTCAACCACTACTTCGCTTCCCAGCAATGGCTGGATCCGGTGCCAGGGCAAGTGTGAAGCTTCCACGATCACTGAAAAGACCGTGGAGTATCTACGGAGCGCGGGCTATCTCGCCGCCAACATCGCGCATCGGGTCCCTGCCAAGGGTCAGGTGATTCCCGTCCCGAAGGCGGATAAGAGGGTAGTGTTTACTTCCCATTTTGTAGGGGGCTAGGGTTTCCACTCCACCCCTTTGTTCGGGGTCTTTTGTTCTTCTACGGGCTAGATTTCCATGATCTAGCCTCGAACTCAATCCTTCACATATCCGGTTTCATTGTGGTATGTGAAGCTTTCCTCCGCATCCCTCCACACTTCGGCCTATGGCTCAAAACCTTCAACGTGAAGCCGAAGGTGGTGGATGGACAGCATGCGGAGTGTGGGGGCGCCATGATTAGCAAACTCCCAAATGCAACTTGGCCCAAGGGCTCATTCGTGGAGACAAATAAGGTCTGGTAACAGGAGTAGTTCTACGTCACCGAACCCCGTGACACCAACTGGGCGGCGGAGCCTGCATTCAGATCCGGACCCCCAGAGAGGTTGACCTCCTGGACCAAAATGGGTCTAGACTGGGGGTCGCATACTGAAGTGACGACTCTCGTGATCCATGTGTCTGGAGCGATCTCCAAGGGGCACCTTCTCTCATCCATGGTTCAGGTAATGCTGACCCGGCTTATTCTCCCTTGCCAAAGCCGGGACTCCTTCCTATTAGAGTTCGATCCGGCAGGAGACAAGCCGTTGAAGCATCTCTTCGGCTTTACGCACAAAGAGATCTGGAAGCATCTCTTTAAGAGCCAGAAGGAGTGGCCGGCTGAAACCGAAGACATGGGCTTTAGCACCGTGCTCTCCGCCCCAGAGGTAATAGAAATCTTCGTCGAACGCATATTCCTTCCCTTATTTAATGATAATAGGAATTGGAGTTTTTGCGTGATATACAGGGCCGGACAAAGAAGCCGACCCGGATCAAGTGTCCGGCGCCTTTGCCCGAGGACCCAGAATTGCCTCTACTAACGGCGATGCTGGTCCCGGCGCCGTACAAGGCACCGATCAAGAAGCCCAAGAAGAAGGGCAATGGGGCCGGAGACAGCCCCCGTCCTGCGGACAAGAAGTCTGAGGAAATCAACATCCTCTCCTTCAACGAGGTGGAGGAAGATGATGAGGAGGAAGAGGAAGAGGAAGAAGAGCCCCCTGCGCAAGGCAGGGGGAGCAAGAGGCCGGTGAGGGAGTCCTGGACTAAGGGGTCCTCGGGCGTCCGGCCTATTATCAATGGGCCGGACTGGTGGGCTATGAAGACATGAAGGCCGAAGACTGCACCCGTGTCCAGATTGGACTCTTGTTGGCGTGGAAGGCAAGCTTGGCGACCAATTATGAAGATTCCTTCTTATGTAACCGACTCTATGTAACCCTAGATCCCCCTGGTGTAGATATAAACCGGCGGGAGTACTCCGGAGAGGATATACACATTACCATAGTCATACATCGGGTTAAGCCCTCCCTAGAACAGTTTGTAGGAGACTTCTTAAGAACACTAGACTAGAGCTAAACCCTTTTCTTTAAATAGTTGGATCTGGGGGGGCTTGGCATGGTGGAGGGCCCCTGAACTAGGGGTCAACACCTTGTCATGCATGAATACCCTGACACTATGTAACCTTTGTTTATATATGGGAAGTCAGTAGGATACTCTCCTACTGTCATTGATTTTTCAAAAAAAAATAGTCATACAGGCTAGCCTTCTATGGTTTAGCCATCACGATCTCGTGGTAGATCAACTCTTGTAATACTCATATTCATCAAGATAAATCAAGCAGGAAGTAGGGTATTACCTCCATAGAGAGGGCCCGAACCTGGGTAAACATCATGTCCCCACTCTCCTGTAACCATCGACCTTAGACGCACAGTTTGGGACCCCCTACCCGAGATCCGCCGGTTTTGACACCGACATTGGTGCTTTCATTGAGAGTTCCACTGTGCCGTCGACGAAAGGTTCGATGGCCCCTTCAATTGTCGATGGTGATGCTGTCCAGGGAGAAACCTTCCTCCCCGGACAGATCTTCGTATTCGGCGGCTTTGTACTGCGGGCCAACTTGCTTGGCCATCTGGAGTAGATCGCGAGCTACGCCCCTAGCCATCAAGTCAAATTTGGGAGCTTGAACTACGTCGCTGACATCCGTGGAGACCTAATCTTCGACGGATTTGAGACTTTGGCGATCGCTCCCCCTCACTCCGATGAACATGACTTAAATCTGTCATCGGATCACATCCAGGAGATGGTTCCGGTTGCTGCAATGGCCTTAAATCCGGAGCAGATTGCGCCATCCGAGGCCGCAGAGTCCACGGCGTTGGAGCTGCACACAGACTCGACACCTTGAAATATTTGCGTCAACGGAGCTCCGGACTCGTCTCCGGCCATAAGTTCCGAACCACGTACGCCTGCGGACACCGAGCTGGATCGATTATCGATTTTCGAATTCGGCGCCGCAGACATCTTCCAACACTTGTCCCTGGGCGACGTGCTAAACTCGTTAAAAAATATGTCCTTGGCGGGGGTCTCCCAGCCGAACTATGTCCGGTTCGAACTAGGGGCTGACGACGGAGAATTTCTCTTCCCACCCGCCACCCACTTCATAGACACTGTTGAGGACTTAACCGACATGCTTGATTATGGCTCTGAAGACATCGACGGTATAGACAACGATAGCAAGGAGCAAGGCCAGGACCCACCATTTACAGGACATGGGACGGCCACCTCTTCGTACGACGTGTACATGGTTGATACACCTAAAAAAGCTAGCGATGATGACAAAAAAGACCAAGTTGAGAATAAACCACCTGAGACACAGTCTAAATATCGGCGCCCTAAATGCCGCTCTAAGTCACATCGCAACAACGCTGGCACCGGAGAAAACAGCACTCCGGACGACGCCGAAGACAATGAAGACCCTGTTGGAGCAAGATCCATGTAGGAGGAACAAGAAAACGGGCAAGCCAGCCCCGATGAACAGGCCCTACCCAGCGACAATTCGGAGGACGACAACTATCTTCCGCTCTCTGGAGACAAGGTAAGCCTCGGTGGCGAAGACTTCATCATACCCGAAGAACCCCTCAAGCAGGAGCGCTTCAAGCGCAGGCTGATTGCCACTGCAAGGAGCCTGAAAAAGAAGCAACAACAGCTTCAAGCTGAACAAGACCTACTCAACGATAGATGGACCAAAGTCCTGACCGCCGAAGAATACGGCCTTAATGGCCCAGTCAAAAGCTACCCGAAGCATAGATTGCTACCTCAGTTCGACGACGAGGCGTTGGAGCCCGCACCATCATCACACAATGCGGCAGGTCGTCGACAATCCCATTCGGATAAAGAGGCAACTCAAGCCGAACACCAGACCGCCCCACCTTGCCGTAAAGACAGGAATAACACAGCTCACGGTTGTACAAACGACCTTCGATGGGACTTGGACAGTAGAGCAGGACACGCAAGATCGATCTACGGATTGCGAGGGCATGCCTCAACATGCGATGATGGCTACCTATTCGGATGTGACAAACCCAGCCACGCTCGAGCCAAAAACCGCAAATGGACTCCTTCGGAGTTACGTCGCAGTGTGGCCCTACATAGAGGCGCCGCACACCCTCTTTGCTTCACTGATAAAGAAATGGATCATGAATTCCCCGAAGGATTCAAACTCGTCAATATTGAATCAAACGATGGAACAACCGACCCTGCGGTATGGATAGAAAATTTTATCCTCCACATCCATATGGCCCGTGGAGACGACCTCCACACCATTAAATACCTCCCACTAAAGCTAAAAGGGCCGGCTCGGCACTGGTTGAACAGCCTGCCTGAAAATTCCATAGGCAGCTGGGAAGACTTGGAAGAAGCTTTCCTCGACAATTTCTGAGGAACATATGTCCGGCCACCGGATGCCGATGACCTAAGTCACATTGTTCAACTGCCTGGAGAGTCAGCCAGAAAGCTCTGGACTCGGTTCTTAGTCAAAAAGAACCAAATCATCGACTGTCCGAACGCGGAAGCCCTCGCAGCCTTCAGGCATAGCGTCCGGGACGAATGGCTTGCAAGCCACCTCGGTCAAGAAGGACCAAAATCCATGACATCCCTTACTGCTCTAATGACCCGCTTTTGCGTGGGAGAAGACAGCTGGCTCGCTCATAGAAGCAACAACGCCAGCGACTCGGGCACTGTAATGCCCAGGATGGGACTATACCTCATACGTGTCGAGGCACGACTTAAAGGTATAAGCCCATTCTGGAATGATCTCAAGTTTGGTATCTTTGCACGACTCATGTAAAAATAGGGATGAAATTGCAAAATGATAGTTGGCTTACACTCGCCACGTCACACAATACATTACATAAGCAAAACATCATCCAAAACATCACAACCCGACTACGGGTGAAGATCCAAAAGAAAGATACCAAAACATAAAGCGACATGTCCGAATCTCCCCTAGTAGAAACCACTACTGATCGTCGAAACACGTCACGTACATACGGCCACTCTCTTCATCGAGCTCCCAGCGAAGTACTTGAACCAACTCCTGCATCATTCTCGGCTGAACCTGCATCTGGTGTTGTAGTAACTGTGAGCCACGAGGACTCAGCAATCCCATAACCATGGGTATCAAGACTAGCAAAGCTTTATGGGTAGGAGGAGGTAAAGTGGTGAGGTTGCAGCAGCGGCTAAGCATAAAATGGTGGCTAGCTTACGAGTACAAGAATAAGATGAGCATCTACGCAAACGGTCGCAACTAGTAGTGATCGCTAAAGATCCTGAACTACCTACGAGTCAAACATAACCCCACTGTGTTCTCTTCTCAAAGTGAAAAGAGACAGTCACGGTTACTCACACAGTTGTGTGTTTTACTTCGGATCCTCTGTCAAGTTTTCTACAACCGGACATAACAAATTCCAATCTGCCACATAACCGCGGGCACGGCTTTTAAAAGATCATAACCCTGCAGGGGTGTCCCAACTTAGCCCATCACAAGCTCTCACGATCAGCTGAAGTGATAAATATAATATCATCACCCCTTATCTTAGGGAAATCCGATCAGGCTCGGCATCCCGGTGCACAAGACATTTCGACTATGGTAAAACAAGTCCAGCAAGACCTCCCGGCGTGCCGACACCCTCATAGTAGCCGCGCGTATCTCGTCTCAGGCCACGTCCGGATGGGCGATCCTACGGGTTATACCAGATACCTCGGGTTTCCCCGTGGCGGCCCCGCAGTCTCCCCGTTTGGGACCAAC
The DNA here is from genome assembly GCA_902687465.1 of Secale cereale. NCBI lineage: Eukaryota > Viridiplantae > Streptophyta > Magnoliopsida > Poales > Poaceae > Secale > Secale cereale. The sequence continues at coordinate 258,355,164 of LR738710.1, read as the reverse complement.
ACCATCAGCACTGGCCCCCCTGCTATGTAGAAAGAATCCCCGAGGACGCGACCCCCTATGCAATTTTAATTAATCAATTAACTTGTTATTATGAGGCAAATTAAAACTAATGTTGGGCCTTGCTGGAGGAGTTTTATTGAAAGACGAAGTGTCAAGGGGTCCCCATATACCCAACCGTGTAAGGAACGCAAAATCAAGGAACATAATGCCGGTTTATCGGCGCCTAAGGTGCCATGAGTGGAACAAAACACCGAGCAAAAGGCCAAGCCTTCCACCCATGCCCAGTATATAGGTGTGTTAATAACAATAATAATAGATATTGTGATATTCCAACAACAAGTTCCCTCCTGGAACGATCTTCATCTTCACCTGCAACTAACAACGCTATAAGAGGGGCTGAGCAAGCGGGTAACATAGCCAAACAATGGTTTTGCTAGGAAGGTTTCAAAGGTTAGAGGTTTCATGGCAACAAGGAGAGGGGCTGACATAAAAGATGGGTAGCGCGACATGTAACGATAGCATCGAGACAACTAAGCATGGCAATGGTAGTAAAGGTATCCAAGGGTATGGTCATCTTGCCTGGGATTCCACAAGGAAGAAGAACGGATCCATGAAGAAGACGAAGAAGAAGTCTTGAAGACGAACCAATCCTCACGATCGTAACGGAACAAGCACTAACGAGAAGAAGCAAGCAATACGGTAAACACACATCACAAGTACATAACAATATGCTCAACCAAGTATGATGCAAAACAAGTCTACCTAGGATGCACTACAAGTCTATACAGGAAGCATAACATGGCAAGGTAGGAAGCATAGTAAAACAACACTAGTCTATATAAGATGCAATACATGGCAAGGTATGATGCATGACAAGTCTATACAGGAAGCATTACATGGCAAGGTAGGAAGCACAGAAAAACAACACAAGTCTATATGATGCAATACATGGCAAGGTATGATGCATGACAAGTCTATACAGGAAGCAATACATGGCAAGGTAGGAAGCACAGAAAAACAACACAAGCAACAAGTTTAAATGAAGCCGGAAACTACAACAACAATTCCGGAAAATCCCCATATGCATGTTTAGCAATTTTAAGCAAACAACAATTCACACCTTTTAATGTTGTTAACATGATGCGGATGACATGATCAAGTTTTATGCTATTTTAGCAAAAGTGAACATGAAGAGATATGAAGTATTTGTCGCCGTGGTGGAACAAAAGGGGCCACGGCGGCGAATCCGAAAATGATGCCACGCAACATATCGGTTCCGGTAACTCATTGAGAGACCGGTGCAAAAGATGAAGAGAGGCGTGAGCGAGTCGAACAAGATGAAAGGTGGGGTGATCCCATCACCGGGTTCCCCACGGGTCGCCACCAAGGCAAACGAGGGCACAACGGACATGATGCAAACATACGATACATCTCATACAACACATGCAGTCCACGGGTCATCGTCTCGGGGTTATACCTTCGGAACATGCGTTTCGGGGCGGCTCGAGATTGTAGAGGAAGTAGTGGTACTCGCGGGTCGTGGTACACGTTTTGTAGCCGTTCACGTTTCCGAAGAGCTACTTGTCGCGGCATCGGACGTCTTCGGGGCGACAGTAGTGGTACACGGTTCTTCGGCGACGGTCGTCGTATCCCTTTCGTAGATGAACTTGAGGGTTCCGAGTGCTCCGGGCGTAGTGGTACTTGACGTGTTCGTTCATGGTTCTTCATGCGTCGTGGTACTTGGGTCTTCAAACTTGACGGTCTTGAAAAAATGAAAGGGTACTTGGTGTTCGCCATGTTCTGTCTTGGCGAGTTGTAGGTGGCAGTAGAGGTACATAGACATCCTGGCACTTGGCGAAAAAACAACAGCGACAATTCATGGTGGTCTCGGTGGTGACCGGAGGATGCTCGAGCAGAGAAGATTCGGTCCAGCTCGGGGCCGGGCGTGAACTTGGACGACGACCTGACGAGTTGAAGGAGGCAGCAACCACCTACTGTGGCAGTGCTGGAGAGGCCATGGAGGGGCTTGCAGAGCAGCTGCGGCGACGCGTGGGCGCATAGGTAGAGGAGAGGCGCGGGCGAGGCGGGCCAGCCAGGAGGACGGGTGGAGCGGGCTTGGGGGGCGGCCGTCCAGCTGGCGCTCGCCGGCGTGGGCAGCGACGTAGGTGACGACGGAGAGCGATGCGGCCTGGTCACTTCAAGGAGGAGGGGCGCGCTATGGTGGCGAGGACGGGTGCCCAGTGGCCCTGGGGACGCGGCGGGACGGCGGAGCAGGGAGGAGGCCGGTGCTCGGCAGGGGTCGGGCACGGATGGTCGGACTCGGGCGCTCTGGTTGAGGGATCGAGCGGGGGAAGGAAGAGAGAGCGATGGGGAAGGAAGAGATCGAGCGGGTCCTGGCGGCGGTCGTTGGGAGCGAGAGGAGTGGGAGAGAAGGGAGCGACGGGGGAATCGGCTAGGGTTACGAGGGGAGGAGGAGGCCGGGCCTTGAGGCCTTGCCAAATGGGCCGAGGGGGAAGGAGGTTGGGCCAGCTGCTGAAGGACCTTAGGGAGGCCGGCAGCTGGGCCTCTTCTGCCTCCCTACTGCTGTTTTCCCAAATAAAACAGAAAAACAACAAGAAGAAAAGAAAAGAAAGGAGGTGTTGGGAATAGGATTAGGGCATGAGGTTATTTTTCTCGGGCTCGGAAAAATGTCCACGGTCCACGAAAAATATGAGAGGCAAGAATGCAAGAGTTACATTCGAACCCATTTGAATTTAATTCAAATGGTTTGAATTAGGGCATGGCTAGAAAGTGTCCAAAAGTTGAGACTTTAGGAGGAGCCTCGATAAAAGGGAAAGGAAAAGTTGGCAAGGTTTGAGGCAACGAATTGAGAAAGAAAAGGCATGGGGAAAATATGCAAGTGTGTTATGGTTACTTCCAACAAATTGAATATTTTTTAATAGCTCCATAAATATTAGGAGGATATGTTATAAAAGAGAAGTCATCCTTCCCTCGATTTAAATGGACCGAAGGTCCACACGATTTAATTTAGTTGAGATGCCAAGATTAATGACATGATGCAATGCAAAAATAAATAACACAAGCACAAATGAAACACACGGGAGAATCCGGAACATCTGGAATCTTCTGGGACGTCGGTCTTCGGGCGTCACAGGCACGTCCGAAATCCGAGACGGCAACGGCAAGCCACGACGAGGCAAACACAACAGTCGCAATGATAATGAAAGAGACGCGGCACAGCGGTAAATGCCGGATTCAGCAATCCCAAGCCCGGTCAACGAAAGAAGCCACTCAAGGAGAACCGAGACGAACCATCCAACCTAGACAAGATATTGGACCGACCCTGCCAGATTCACGGCCACCCCGATAAATCAGCTAATCATACTAACAGAAACTGCTGGGTCCTTAAGCAGGCCGGCAAGCTCAACGCCGAACACAAGGGGAGGAGGCCGCCAGGCGATAGGGACGACGGAGAGGTTCACCAACGAAATACTGGGAGTCAGAAGCAATTTCCACCCGAGGATCGACTACTCCCGGAGTGAAAATAGAAGTCCGGCTTCCGCCGCCCACCTCATACACCTGCAAAATTTGTACCGCGGATACATCACTACGCACTCAAGATACCATGGGCATTGGCGGAAGCACACTACGGACAAGCCTGCAAGCACTCCCGTAACACTTTTTATCTATTTTCTTTTTATATCTTCCTCCACTATCTCTTAAAAACAGGTGATGAACAGGACAAACATCTAAAATTGACTCTATCAAAGTTCGGGTCCGTACACTCACCTAAGGGGCTACCTCCATCAAGGATTCTCCTCGCCGAGGACAGGTGGCGTAGACGTGCGACAGGAGGCCCAAAGTAACTTTTGTAGACCGCACTCTTTATTTCGAGCATGTACTATGCCTCTTCTTCCGCCTACGACCCCGAACATGTCAAATAGCCGGGGTTGTGGTCTTTATATATATAAAGTAATCATTGGCATATCGCTCAGGTCCTAGTAAAAATATCCGAATTAATCATTTGTGTTGTTTTGCCAATGAATATGGCTCCTGCAGTTGCATCACAGATATACCTTGGCATAACCTGAAAGGGGCTCGGTACAGGAACAAATGAGTTGCGAGCAAAAGCTCGAACAGCTCTATAGCGTACTTCGGCGTCGCAAGTTTGGCCTTATATGCATCAGCTCCGAATCATTGTCTTTGGTCAATAGTTGGGTTGCCCGGCTCCTATGCTTGCTACCCTATGTTCTGTTCCATCGGCTAGGGTAGTAAAGAGAGAACTACTGCGGTTGTGCTTCCGGTTCATCTGGTCAAGTACCTCAGTAGAGAAAGCCGAAAACTGACTGTCATGATGCGGCGAGAGCTGGTCAACCACTTGACGACTTATTGGAATCTTTAGCGATTCTCCGTGTCACACGAGGGATCTTTTTCAGATCAAATATGTAAGGCATCATATTATGCCGCATACATACCAGGGGCTATGTCGTAGCCCCACCATAAAACTCCTATGGCTAAGTGAAAGTGTTAACGCCCTATAGTCCGATTGCCTGGTTCGCCGCATTATCACCTCCTTCATGGACCAAGACATTGGATAAAGAGTGATTAAATGCTTTTTCGAACACCCCCGTACTTCCTACGAGGGGGCTGAAGCCGACGACTGGAAAACTTTTAGATTATATTAAAACGGCCGCACATGAGGAATTCAAGCTTTCGAGCAAAAACATATAAATAGATTAACTATGAAATTGTCTTTACAATTCTCATACACCTCACTCGAACATTACGTCTTTCGAGCACTGACCCTCAACTAAGCGGGCGGCATCTAGGACGTCTTCAAAATAACGCTCCGGCTCAGGATGGTCCTTGCCCTCGGGTGGACTCTTCGCCGCAACATCGATGGCCTTCATCTTCCCCCAGAATGTTTTGACTCGGGCAAAAGCCATCCGTGCACCCTCAATGCACGTCGACCTCTTCATAGCGTCGATACGCGGCACCGCGTCAACAAGCCTTTGCACCCAACCGAAGTAGCTATTCGGAACAAGCTCGGTTGGCCACAACCGGATTGTGACGTTCTTCATGGCAGCGCCGAATATCCTATGAAGTTTGGCCGATTGGGACATCTGTTCATTCAGCAACAGAGGGTGCTTTGATGCGCCAAATTGTGACCAAAAAAGCTTCTCCGTTGCGTACCCCTCTCGCGCTACTGCGACGCATCGGAAGAACTCTTTGGCAAGTCTAAAAACTCGTCCGGAGAACTCCACACTCGGTCAAGCTGAGCATAGTTCGGATCGCCGAACTTAGTCTGCAAAAGAAAGGGCTTACCAGCCGCAATCTCCTAGCTTGCCGGATTTCCTCACGGACCGCTCTGGATTCCGTCCATGCTTCTCTCGCCTCTTGTAGGGCCTTGACAAGTTCAGCTGTTTTGGCTCCACTCTCCTTCTCCAGAAATTCGCAGCGGTCAGTAGCATTTTTCAGTTCGAGCGCCATCGCGGATATCTTCTCCTCGTCTCGGTGCCGGGCAGCTTGTTCGGCTTTCAACTCAGTTGATGCCTTTTCGGCAGCCGCACTACTACACCAGGCCTGCTCCTCGGCCCGGGCCAGCTCCGCTCGAAGAACTTCAACGACGGCAGCACCATCTGCAGCCATGCATATTCCAGCATATAACTTTCTAGCGACATGCTCATACCACAAAAATGTATGGGGATTGACCCAAATACATACCTTGCAACTCGTCAAGATGCATATTGATTAATGCAAGATCGTCCCCCGCTATATCCAGCTTCCGCTAGAGCTCGGCAATATCCATAGTCTGGGAAGTGGCCGAGGGGGAAGCAGCCTGTGTGCAAGTTCATCAGGTTAGTCCTCAAACGATTCTTTTTTATCCTCCATTTGCTTCCCATTGGAAGCCAACCAGAGTCTCAGGGGCTACTACATATACATAGGTGCATCTTTGCGAATAAAACTTAACTGAAAACATTATATCACAAACCTTGAAGCCTTTTAGCAGGCTCATGAAGGCTTCAGTCAATCTGCTCTTCGCGGACAAAATCTTCTCAACCACTGTACCCATCAAGGTACGCTGTTCCCCCGAGACAAATGCCTTTCGCAACATGTCTCGCAATATATCCGGAGCCTCCGGGTCTCCGGAATCCGCTCTAGGAACAAAACCATCCTTTGAAGGATTCAGTCCACCCGTCTCCAGAATCACCGTCGTCTGCGAGCCAGACAGTCCGGGGCCTTTATTATCAGCCTCGGAATCCTGGATGGTCAGAGATCCACCTTTGGGTGCTGCCTGTTTTATCACCCGCATAGCTTGTTGATCAAGAAAAACCCTCCGCGACGACACTTCAGAGTCGTCCGCTCTATTAGGCGAGGAGGTTGGGGGAGGCGTCTCGCTCTCCATCATCTCTGGGAGGAGACCTCCCGAAGAAGAGGATTGCCCAGAAAAACTCAGTGCCGACCTGTAAAAATGCACGGACACGTTACGTATATCTTCGGTAACGACAAAGGGGCGGGACGCTATCAAAGTACCCCGGATTCACTTACGGTTTGGTAGAAGGCTTGTCCCCATGTGGGAGCTATTCAACGGCGTCGCTTTCCAAGCCCAAGCCACTCGGCGGTGGCATCTTGCCTCTCTTGGGAGACCGCCCTTCCCAACCTTTGGGGGCGGCTCTTTTCCTCCTGCTCGGAGAAAGGACACTGGGTCCTCTTTCACCTCTGTCTTTAGGCGAGGAAAGGTCGATTTCTCTGGACTCAGTATCCGACTTACCTTCGGAACAAAGGTCATCTCGGGTCTTCTCACTCTGCTCTTTACCCTCCCCTGTCGGCGCCTGGTATGGTGTCGAGGCCAGCATCCTCGTTAACATGGGACTAGCTGAGTCTTCGGAAAGGGGAGCCGGACACCTAATCTGTTCCACTTTCTTTATCCAGCACTGAAAAAGGATGATTCGGTCAGTGCCTTATCACTGGGTGTCTGATCATGAGGTGTTCGGCGAGCGGGTACTTACCGGGGTGTCCGGATGGTTACAGTCTAGGCCGACATCTTCGGTGGTGTCCGGCCATTGCTTTCGTTTCTCAAAAAATAATCCCTACATTCCTTCCCGCGTAGTGCCGAAGAAGTGTTGAAGAGTTCGTGACCCTTCTAGATTGAACTCCCACACGCGGAGACGCCGTCGCTGGCACGGCAGGATCCGGTGGACTAGCATTACTCGAACAACGTTGACGACATTGATGTCCCTCTCAATGAGGTTTCGGATGCGGCTTTGTAAAACCCGCACCTCGTCCGTTGATCCCCAGTCCAACCCCTTATTAACCCACGATGCAAGCTGAATTGGGGGGCTGGATCAAAATGTAGGCACAGCAGTCCACTTGGAGCCACGGGGCTCGGTGATGTAGAACCACCCCTGCTGCCATAAATCGGAAGACTTGGCAAAGGATCCTTTCAGCCAAACAGCGATGGCGAGCTTGCTCACTATGGCACCACCGCACTCTGCCTGCTCCTCCTTTATCACTTGTGGCTTCACACCAAAGGTCTTGAGCCACAAGCCGAAATGCGGAGGAGTATTGTGATGGCCTAGCTTATTAGGGATGATAGACTACTCATATCAATAAGGAATTCCTTCTTTTCCGGGAGCCCATTCGGATAGAACTCCAAAGTTAAGCGTGCTCAGCTTGGAGTAGTTTCAGGATGGGTGACCGACCGGGAAGTTGCTCCCGGGTGTGCACGAGTGAGGACAAAGTGCGCAGAAAAGACTAGTATTGATATGTGAGGCCAGTCTAGATCCCGCCAGGAGTAACGACCACCGGCGGGTGTGTCCGGGGCGTTACAAGTTGGTATCAGAGCCGACCCTCGTGGTTACACGGATGTTTGCGGACAGTTTGCAGTCATGTTGTGCATGACGTTTGTGACCCGTCGTGGCACACGGCATGGCACATGTGCTGTCCTGGAAGCACAGACGGTTGTGCCAAGAGGGAACGTTCCTGTGGCCCGACGAGGACGTCGGTTCCTCTGAGTGAGGGTGTATGTGATGGCCTGGCTTATTAGGGATGATAGACTACTCATATCAATAAGGAATTCCTTCTTTTCCGGGAGCCCATTCGGTTAGAACTCCAAAGTTAAGCGTGCTCAGCTTGGAGTAGTTTCAGGATGGGTGACCGACCGGGAAGTTGCTCCCGGGTGTGCACGAGTGAGGACAAAGTGCGCAGAAAAGACTAGTATTGATATGTGAGGCCAGTCTAGATCCCGCCAGGAGTAACGACCACCGACGGGTGTGTCCGGGGCGTTACAAGTATGGAGGAAGGCTTCGCACGTGACGATAAACGTCGAGATAAGAAGAATAGAGTCTGGGGCCAGATCATGAAAATCTAGCCCATAATAGAACATGAGCCCTCGGACGAAGGTATTAAGTGCAAACCCTAACCCTCGGAGGAAGTGGGACACGAACACGACCCTCTCACCAGATCTGGGGGTGGGAATAACCTGCCCCACGGCCGGAAGCCGATGAAGGCTTTCTGCTGTCAGATACCTCGTCGCCCGAAGCATTGCGATATCTCCCTCCGTGACAGAAGAAGCCACCCATCGGCCTTGACGACTGGATCCAGACATGATTGGGGCTGGTGGCGATTGAAACCTCGGTGTTGGAACCCGGGGTGGCAGGGGTTGAGAAAGAAGCAAGCGTGAAAGAAAAAGACGAGTCTGTACCCCTATATAAAGGCCGCGAATATCGAGTGTCTCCTCCTGGGCTTTGAAACTTGCATGTTCCCAAGGAGTTGTACCCAAGCGACGGTTGGGTTACCCATGTCCGGGTTGATAAGAATCCCTTAAAAATGGGGAGACACGATTTCCGCTTGGATAAGACATACCAATAAAACCACGCCTCAAGATGTGGGACGGAGGGCCAGCTAGCGGCTCAAAAATAATGGCCGAGCAGGGGTGATGTCATATTACCAGAAGGTCGTCAGCGGATCGGACTCGTGAAATATAATATCCTCTGCAATTGTCTATACAGGTCCGGATACTATCATCGCGTCCGAAGACTATCTTGGAGTTCGGGAAGAAGGGAACCTGCCTTGCAATGCCGAAGACAATCTGTGTGTCGGACTCCTCGTCATTGAAGCCAGGTTCAGGGCCTACTGAGGGAGACCTGGACTAAGGGGTCCTCGGGCGTCCGGCCTATTATCAATGGGCCGGACTGGTGGGCTATGAAGACATGAAGGCCGAAGACTGCACCCGTGTCCGGATTGGACTCTCCATGGCGTGGAAGGCAAGCTTGGCGAGCAATTATGAAGATTCCTTCTTATGTAACCGACTCTATGTAACCCTAGATCCCCCCGGTGTCTATATAAACCGAAGGGAGTAGTCCGGAGAGGATATACACACTACCATAGTCATATAGGTTAGGCTTCTAGGGTTTAGCCATCACGATCTCATGGTAGATCAACTCTTGTAATACTCATATTCATCAAGATCAATCAAGCCGAAAGTAGGGTATTACCTCCATAGAGAGGGCCCGAACCTGGGTAAACATCGTGTCCCCGGTCTCCTGTAAGTATCGACCTTAGATGCACAGTTCGGGACCCCCTACCCGAGATCTGCCGGTTTTGACACCGACACGCGGCCCCTGCTGAAGCAGGCACGGCCGCACACAAGAGGAAGATGACCCTCGCTGCTAGTTCGGATTCGTCCAAACATAGCTTCGTGGTGAAGCCCAGGGAGAAACCCCTGCCCAAATCATAAGTTTGTCCGGATTGATTGTTGTACCTTTGTTTATTCAGTATTTTTGATACTTACTTAGTATTTCTCTCCTGCTGACCTACAACCCTCCCGGAGGACACCCCGACGCCTCCTTATCGGAGGGGAACTCTCTAGCGCCTGGAGAGACGGAGAGTGACCCACCAGTCCGGGCTCCATCACCCGTGATCGGCGGGGACAACGAAGTGACTTCCCAGCGGGTGTCCTCCACCCGAGGAGACGAGGGCGGGGCAGGTGATGGGGCGACCAGAGGTAATACCTCGACCGCCGCTGACCATGGGGAAACAACCCCCATGGAGACCGAAGACGGGGGGCCGAACAATCCGGGGCCCACCCGAACATAGATCGGGAGCCTAATGCGGCTCCGGGGTCCGAAGACCAAACCCCGCAAGCGGGGGTGGATATGGCGACGCCCGAAGTCAACTAATGGGCCTCGAACCCCTCGTTGGTTACCCCAAGTGGAAGGTCTAAGATGCAGTAAGTAGAAGTGTTTTCCCCTAGCAAAGATGCCAAGGATCGAATCCCCAGAGACTCCTAGGTTCAACAAGTAGGTGTCAATTGCTAACGGCGCAATTAGCAATCAACGTGGACCTGCACACAGATACAAATAACTTTGCTCCCAACGAGTACAGAGAGGTTGTCAATCTCTCCGGCCTTGTAGTTCACAAAGGGTTAAAAGCAATATGATAGTAGTGATAGATAGTGTTTTGCAATAGTAAGTAAATAGCGATAAGTAAATAGTGGATGTGATCAATGATGGTAATATGGACTGGAGTCTCATGATGTTCACTAGTGATGTCTCTCTCCCAAAAGACGATAAAACAGCTATGTGAGGTAAACAAATTACAGCTGGGCAATTGACAGGACCACGAACGCAAACCAATGCTGATTACATTGCAAGAAAGGTTGAGGTTCAAAGCATGGGCGGTACGCCAAAGTAAGTAGACAGAAATCCATCAATATCTACTACTAATCATCCACCTTGAGATATCTATCCAGAACATCTCGCTGGTATTAAGTTGCGAGTCCCACCCATAGTGTAAACTCAATGCAACAGACAACTGCATTAAAAGAACTTTGCATAAAGTAAACAATCCTTGCACCCGCGGGCACAAGCACCGTTGTTTTCTCCCTTGTGGCAACAGCACATCCCCTAGACTCATGTTTCTGTCACTCAAGCTAGTCATCGAGGGGCATGAACCCACAATCGAGCATAACGTTCCCTCTTGGAGTCACTACCTATTACTCGGCCAAAGCAATAAATAACAACGGAGAACATGCAAGAATTACTTATGAACTAAAATATAAAAGAGGTGAATCAAATATATTACTGAAGATCAATCTAAACATAATCTCATAATCCATCGGATCCCAGCAAACTCAACATAGCAATAGCATAAGGATTACATAGGTGCCTCGATCATGTAGGGCAGCTCACGAGGACTAATTAGTGAAGCACAAGAACGGGAGGAGAACATCACATAGCTACTGGTCATGGACTCATGGTCCAAGGGACTCCGGTAGGGTGCCGGGAAGAGTTCTCCTGGTGCTCCCGATCTTGGAAGCGGCGGCGGCGGAACAGAGATGGGATAGCGAAAAGAAGTCATGTTCTGAGGGTTACGGAGGACCCTTTAAATATATGCCAAAGTAGGGCACCGGGGGAGCCTCGGGGGGCCCAGGCGCCCCCCCCCCCCGGCGCGGCCCAGGGGGGCGCGCCCACAGGGCGCCTGGAGCCCCTATGGCCCCCCCAGGCTGCCCTTCGGACGCAGTGTTGTTTCCGGTTCGCTGATTTTTTATATAATTTTTCTGGATTTTTCTGGGCAGTTCTCGAAACGTGAAAACCTGAAATACAAAAACAGCCGAAAACAGAAACTGGCACTGGGGTGCACTGGATTAGTAAGTTAGTCCAAATATGATCAAAAGTGTATGGAAGTGTATGAATATCATAGCAATATCACCCAAAAGTGGCATGGAGCAAGCAGAAATTATAGATACGTTTTGGACGTATCAACATCCCCAAGCTTAATTCCTGCTCGTCCTCGAGTAGGTAAATGATAACAAGAATAATTTCTGTGGTGACATGCTATTAACCATATAGGACTTTCTCATAGTCATATGACAAAAGCTTACTGAGACAATGATTCTATAGTAATTAAGTTGTCTCAAGAGAAAATCACAAATGACTGAAAGTTTTACAACATGAAACTAAAACATCAAAAAGATTTGCAATGAACATGATGTGCAAATATGATCAAGTGATATCTAGCTTTCCCCCTTCAGTGATGCAAAACATAAATGCAAGGGCACCTTCAAGGTTTAAGTGATGACTAGATACAATCATTTCAGAATAAACGATATCACAATCATGCAAAAGACAATGCTACTTTGGGACAATGCACATTACACTCAGAATGACAATCATGCTCTCAGTAGTTGGTGCTTCAACATAAAGGTAAAAGAAAGGTAAGTGCTAAAGCTTTTTATTTTGAAAACATGGAAGCAATTGTGTCAACGGTAGTAGTACTTCATATGTGTCATGTATAAAACATCTTATAAGTTGCAAGCCTCATGCATCGAATACCAATAGTGCTCGCTCCTTGTCCTAATTAGCTCGGATCCCCATGGGTTATCATTGCATTGCATATGTTTTAACCAAGTGTCACAAAGGGGTACCTCTATGCCACCTGCACAAAGGTCCAAGGAGATAGATCGCATTTGATTTCTCGTTTTTGATAAATCTCAACTTGAGGACATCCATACCGGGACAACATAGAAAATAGATCATGGACTCCTCTTTAATGCATAAGCATATTCTCATGAGAGATTGAGGATTAAGGTCCAAGCTAAAACTTCCACCATGATGCATGGCTTTGGTTGGCGGCCCAATGTTCTTCTCTAACAATATGCATATTAATTTAACCCACGGTAAATCACCCTTACTTCAGACAAGACGAACATGCATAGCAACTCACATGATATTCAACAAAAGTGTGATAGTTGATGGCGTCCCCAGAAACATGGTTACCGCTCAGCAAGCAACTTATAAGAAATAAGATACATAGGCAACATATTCTTTACCACAATAGTTTTTAGGCTACTTTCCCATGAGCTATGTATTGCATGGTTAGTTTGCTTAGTGCAGGTGGAGGTTAGCAAAAGACTGGGTGCGACCAACTAAGAGAGCAATGACGGTCATAATCATGCAGAGCGACAAAGCAATATTGAATCAGACATGGTAGTTATATCGCTACTTAGAAACAAAAGATCATCAAGGCTTGACAGACTTTCTTTACAGTCTTGAATATGCGTGAGCATACGCCAAGTCAATCAAAATAAATTCTCGAAGGAAGATATTACTAAACCATACCACATCATAGGCAAACAAACCAAATTGGTATTCCAATAACACATTGGGAACCCCCCAGCTATTTGAGATTAACCATAAGAAAACCTGAACTACTAAGCACCATCATGAAAGTAGCATCTTTATCATAGACACATTAACCCATGCAACGGAAGCAAACTCTCTTAATAAGGTGAGCATGGTAATTAAAGAGAGTTCAAGCAACCAACTAAATAAAATCTCTTGAAAAGATAAGCATGAATACTAAGAGCAGAGCACGATAGTAGCTATTAAAAGACAAAGAACACACACAGCTTAGATAGACATGAAAATTCTATGTAATGTTCTAGGTAGAGGTGGAGCGTGTTTCTCTCCCACATAAAGGAATGCTGGGTTCCGACTCGTTATGAAAAACTAAAAAGAAAACTAAAAGCAAGACGCTCCAAGCATAGCACATAACATATGAAGTGATAAAAATATAGCAAAACGAAAGATGAACTGATAATGTTGATGGAGAAGGGGATGCACGGGGGGCATCCCCAAGCTTAGACGCTTGAGTCTCCTTGAATATTTCTTGGGGGTGCACGGGGGCATCCCCAAGCTTGAGCGCTTGACACTCCTGAATCTTTTTATCATCTTCCCTCGCACACTTGAAAACTCCCTTCATACACAACTCATCATAATCTGATTAGCGAGGTTAGTACCCTCAATAAAATAATTATACCTTGCTGAAAATAAGGATATTCTTGAAGTTCTACTGTTTCTCAAGATTTCCAAAAGGTTTTTGCAAAGAAAAAGCAAGTTCTTAATTTGCAAAGTGAAGGTAAGGCAAAACAGGACAGAATCTGTGAAAAACAGAACATCAGGCAGTAATTGACCTGTTCGGGATACTTCTACAACTCAAATCAAAAAACTCAGAACTGTCGCACAAAAGACAATTATATAGAGAACGCTGTCGAAAAAATTCAGACCAAAAAGATGATCTGGTGATTTTATACGAATTTTTCTATCCAAGGACAGAATCTGTTTCCTGGACAGCACCTCACAACTTTTAGACTTTCTAGCAATCAGAGGCTATACTTGGCACAAATATGAAAAGCAAAGATACAATGATGATGCTACAGAAGTAAACAACATCAAGACACAACAAAAGCAAAAAAAATTATTCATGTGGGCTGCCTCCCAAAAGCGCTTTCTTTTATGCCTTTAAGCTAGGCATAATGCATAGATCAAGTTTTATCAAGAGTAAAAGAATAACTAGCCCGTACAACGGACTCAAAAGGTAACTTGACCTTCTTACGAGGGAAGTGTTCCATCCCTTTCTTGAGAGGAAACTGAAATTTTATATTACCCTCTTTCATGTCAATGACAGCACCAACGGTGCGCAAAAAGGGACGTCCCAAAATAATTGGACATGAAGGATCACATTCAATATCCATAATAGTGAAATCAACGGGCACATAATTATCATTGACAACAATAAGAACATCGTCGATCCTCCCCAAAGGTTTCTTTATGGAAGAATCAACGAGAGCATTACCAAAAGAACAAGAATCATAAGGTTTCAATTTAAGCATATCATATATTCTTTTGGGCATAACAGAGGTACTAGCACCAACATCACATAATGCATAACAAGAGAAGTCATTCAAATAAATTTTTATCATAGGATCCCAACCATCTTCTAGCTTTCTAGGTATGGAGGCTTCTACTCTAAGTTTCTCCTCCCTAGCTTTGATGAGAGCATTAGTGATATGCTCCGTGAAGGCAAGGTTAAGCGTGCTAGTGCGGGGATTTCTAGACATCTTGTGAAGGAAATCAATAACTTCTGTAAGAGTGCAATTATCAAAATCAAGGTCACGAGCATCAAGTAAAGTGGTAGTGGTGTCCTTAAGGTTCACCTGTTTGGTAGTTTCTATAGCATCACCATTAATAGGTCCATTGGGACCAGGAGTACATTGGGTGCTAAGAGTGTGAACATCCTCAATAACTAGGATAGTAGCAACAGTGTGGTGGGTAGGAAGGCTCTTAATTCTCTCTTCTTCCTCCCTTTCTCTAGCCCATATTTCTTTTAGATTAGCCATCATCCTAATATTTTTATTAATTTGTACTTGAGTAGCATTAATAGGGATGACTTCCCTCTCCTTAAGAGGAGAAGTTTCAATTTTTAGCAATTTTACCTCATTGGCTAAGTGATCTACCTTAAAAGAAAGATCATCTAGTTTATGTAGTTTCTCTTCTACATTCTTATTAAAGGCTTTTTGGGTAGTGATGAAATCTCTAAGCATGGTCTCTAGTTCAGTATTGGAGTTCTTGGTACTAGGATAAGCATTGTTGTTCCCATAAGAGTTAGAGGGGAACGGTCTAGGATTGTTACCAAAGTTACTCCTATAAGCGTTGTTGTTAAAATTGTTTCTAGAGATAAAATTCACATCTACTTGTTCTTGAGCAATCAAAGAATTTAAAGGAACATCACGAGGATCAATAGTAGATTGCTTCGAAAGTAGAGACATGATCAAGTCAACTTTTTCATTAAGGGAGGAAATCTCCTCGACAGAGTTTACCTTCCTACCTGTTGGAGCGCGTTCGGTGTGCCATTGGGAATAGTTGGTCATCATCTCATCGAGAAGCTTTGTGGCAGCACCAAGTGTAGTTGACATAAAAGTTCCTCCCGCGGCCGAGTCTAACAAGTTCCGCGAGGTAAAGTTCAAGCCTGCATAAAAAGTTTGGATAACCATCCAAGTAGTCAAACCGTGAGTAGGGCAGTTCTTGATAAGAGATTTCATACGTTCCCAAGCTTGGGCAATGTGTTCATTATCCAATTGTTTAAAATTCATGATGTTACTTCTAAGTTGGATAATTTTAGCAGGTGGATAGTATTTTCCGATAAAAGCATCTTTGCACTTGTCCCATGAATCTATGCTATTTCTAGGCAAAGACTGAAACCAAATTTTATCTCCTCCTCTCAAGGAGAAAGGAAAAAGCTTAAGCTTAACAATATTTCCATCTATTTCTTGGTACTTTTGCATATCACAAAGTTCTACAAAGTTGTTCAAGTGTAAAGCAGCATCATCTCCAGCACCGGAGAATTGTCCTTTCATAACTAAGTTCAGTAAAGCAGGTTTAATTTCATATGAAGGTGCTGAAGTGGCAGGTGTAGTGATAGGTGTGCTGATAAAGTCATCGTTGTTGTGACTAGTGAAGTCACACAACTTGGTGTTCTCGGTGGAACCCATAGTAGCAAGCAAGCAAGATAACTATTTTTGTGATTTTCGATAAAAGGAACTAAATCAAAAATGAAAAGTAAACTAACAAGACTAAAAAGCAAAGGTAAAAGATAGCATGCAACTCCCCTATCCTGAAGAGTGGAGTCCCCGGCAACGGCGCCAGAAAATACTCCTTGATGGGCCTCGAACCCCTCGTTGGTTACCCCAAGTGGAAGGTGTAAGATGCAGTAAGTAGAAGTGTTTTCCCCTAGCAAAGATGCCAAGGATCGAATCCCTAGAGACTCCTAGGTTCAACAAGTAGGTGTCAATTGCTAACGGCGCAATTAGCAATCAACGTGGACCTGCACACAGATACAAATAACTTTGCTCCCAACGAGTACAGAGAGGTTGTCAATCTCTCCGGCCTTGTAGTTCACAAAGGGTTAAAAGCAATATGATAGTAGTGATAGATAGTGTTTTGCAATAGTAAGTAAATAGCGATAAGTAAATAGTGGATGTGATCAATGATGGTAATATGGACCGGTGTCTCATGATGTTCACTAGTGATGTCTCTCTCCCAAAAGACGATAAAACAGCTATGTGAGGTAAACAAATTACAGCTGGGCAATTGACAGGACCACGAACGCAAACCAATGCTGATTACATTGCAAGAAAGGTTGAGGTTCGAAGCATGGGCGGTACGCCAAAGTAAGTAGACCGAAATCCATCAATATCTACTACTAATCATCCACCTTGAGATATCTATCCAGAACATCTCGCTGGTATTAAGTTGCGAGTCCCACCCATAGTGTAAACTCAATGCAACAGACAACTGAATTAAAAGAACTTTGCGTAAAGTAAACAATCCTTGCACCCGCGGGCACAAGCACCGTTGTTTTCCCCCTTGTGGCAACAACACATCCCCTAGACTCATGTTTCTGTCACTCAAGCTAGTCATCGAGGGGCATGAACCCACAATCGAGCATAACGTTCCCTCTTGGAGTCACTACCTATTACTCGGCCAAAGCAATAAATAACAACGGAGAACATGCAAGAATTACTTATGAACTAAAATATAAAAGAGGTGAATCAAATATATTACTCAAGATCAATCTGAACATAATCTCATAATCCATCGGATCCCAGCAAACTCAACATAGCAACAGCATAAGGATTACATAGGTGCCTCGATCATGTAGGGCAGCTCACGAGGACTAATTAGTGAAGCACAAGAACGGGAGGAGAACATCACATAGCTACTGGTCATGGACTCATGGTCCAAGGGAGACTACTCACGAGTCATCCGGGAGGCGTCCATGGTGGTGGAGAAGCTCCCGGTGGCGATCCTCCCCTCCGGCAGGGTGCCGGGAAGAGTTCTCCTGGTGCTCCCGATCTTGGAAGCGGCGGCGGCGGAACAGAGATGGGATCGCGAAAAGAAGTCCTGTTCTGAGGGTTACGGAGGACCCTTTAAATATATGCCAATGTAGGGCACCGGGGGAGCCTCGAGGAGGCCCAGGCGCCCCCCCGGCGCGGCCCGGGGGGCGCGCCCACAGGGCGCCTGGAGCCCATGTGCCACCCCCCCAGGCTGCCCTTCGGACGCAGTGTTGTTTCCGGTTCGCTGATTTTTTATATAATTTTTCTAGATTTTTCTGGGCAGTTCTCGAAACGTGAAAACCTGAAATACAAAAACAGCCGAAAACAGAAACTGGCATTGGGGTGCACTGGATTAGTAAGTTAGTCCAAATATGATCAAAAGTGTATGGAAGTGTATGAATATCATAGCAATATCACCCAAAAGTGGCATGGAGCAAGCAGAAATTATAGATACGTTTTGGACGTATCATCAACCCGGAGGCGCCGGATTCTATGGAGGGAGCACTGCAAAGTGCTTCCATCATGGAAGAACACCGCACCGTGATGGGTGCGGTGATGAAGAAGATTCGGTCCGTCAAGGGCGGACTGAATGAAACCTTCAACATCCTGTTAACAGGCTTTGAGGTAAGCAATGTAATAATCTTTATAGAACTTTATTATTTTTTATGCACATACATAACCAGTAGCCCCTGATGCTTTGTGTGATTCTGAAGAGAATCGGATGAAGTATCCATGCTATAGCATACTTACAGAGCTGAACTATTGTGCATGCTTCACTAGTTACGGCAACTGCGCGAGATGCAAAAGTTGCCGAACTAAACCGGAAACTCTTGTTGGCCAACGCTAACCTCGACCGCGTCAACCGGCGTTTAGATGAAAGGAAAGGTATGCGGATTTTAAGATGTCAATAAGACTAATTAACAGAGTATGTTTACAAACTCTGATATGGTATTCTTTATTACACAGTTGGCGCCGCTGAGCTCGAGGCCCTCAAGGGCGAGGTTGCCAAGGCCAAGAACGAGGTCGAGGCGAACAAGGTAGCCGCTGACAAAGCGGCTGCCGATTTGGAGGCTGAAAAGGCTGAGTGCGAGTAGCACCGGTCTCGGGTGTCCGAAGTCAAGGTCAAGCTCAACGATGCCATTCTCAAATGTGAGGCATTGAAGAAGAAGGCTTCGGAACAGGCATCTGAGCTTGTTGCGGCAGTGAAGACTGCCCAGGATGCGCGAGGCGAGTCGCACATCGCCCGTCAAGAAATCGAGCAGGCACGACAGGTAGCATCTGGTAACACATTTCTCTTACAGAGCATCTTCGGAGGGCAGAAGTACATTGGGCTGACACGGTTATGGAGTTCTCCAGGCGTGTTTGGTGATCTTCCAAGGAGTAGTGCTGACGCCGCCCTGTACTTCTGAGCCCTGGAGGGGAACAACACGGAGAAGCTGTTTTCGTCACAGTTCTATGCGCCAAAACATCCGGTGCCCCTCAACGACCAAATGAAGCAGTTGGTCGAGCTGCACAACATGGCGGGTTCGGCCATGAAGGACTTAATAGTCCGGCTATGGCCCGCTGATCCAATCCCAAGTAGTTACTTCAGATTTGTGAAGCGGCTCATCGAGGCGAGTCCGCGGTTCGATGCATTGACGCGTTCGGCTTGCATAGAAGGTGATTGGATGGCCTTCGCTCGTGTCAAAGTGCATTGGGCGAAGATGAATGCGGGGCATATTGCAACTGCTGGTCCACCCGCCGGCAAGGAGCACCGCAAGCCGGAGAAGTACTTCGAGGACGTCATCGACGACGCCCGCCTTGTAGAAGTCCAGTGTTCGAAGGATGTTATCTTCGAGTGATTGTATCCGGATGTAAAGACTTAGGCTTATGAATCCGATGTATATGACTTTTGCGCTATTATAATATCAGCGTCTTTTACCTCCTGTGTGACTGTTTATCTAAATCTGAAAGTTTCTTGTCATCGTCTTCAGCCCCCATGTACATAGTACTGGGGTGTTTGGTCATATGCATGTACACTCTTTATCCAACGTCTTGGTCCGTATAGGAGGTGTATGCGGAGCGAACCAGGCAATCAGACTATGCGGCGTTATTGCTTTCACTTAGTCGTAGGAGCTTGACATGTGGGGCTAGGTACTAGCCCCTGGTGAGGATATGATATTCCTTTACTTAAGGTATCCAGTTGCACCAAGCTGGGCAAAAACCAACCCTTCATATAATACGGGGTAGATCTCTATCGGTCGCAGTATAAAACTACGTCGCCGGATTGCGGACCAGGTTCTCGCCTATCATGACGGTCAGTTTTCGGCTTTCTCTACTAAGGTACTTGACCGGACGAGCCAGAAGTACAATCACAGTAGTTCTCCCTTTACACCCTAGTCGAACAATCGGGAATGTAGGGGTAAGCATAGGAGCCGGGCAACCCAACTATTGACCCAAGACATGATTCAGAACTGATGCATATAAGCCAAACATCCGGGACGACAAACACTCCTTATAGGTGTTCGGTCTTTTCAACATATACCGGGCTGAATACAGCCCCTGCTAATAGACCCTTATTAACAAGGCACATATGGCAATCTGTTATGGGAAGATAACATTTATGATGAGTGAATAAAACTCCAAACATAATGTGAATCAAGCTGTTCTATTAATATCCCTTTATGTTATGGCAAGCCGCAAACTTACAGACAATGTCGAAAACCTTTTTGGACATTTTACATGCCAAAAAGGTATATAACAAGAAAGAGAAAAAGGTTTATACATGGTCATAATCTAAAAACAACCCTTAGTGCGGGTCCCTGCTGCACGTCTGTGCCGTTCCCTCCTCTGTAATGTGTCCTTGAAGGGGTGGTAAGATGGCCGTCTGAAAAAAGAAAATAAAATAAACCTGGAAAAGAAAAATTAATCCAGTGTGGCCATAACAAGTCTGGTTCGTATAATGAACCTAAAAAAGATAAGTTTAGAGTCTGAATAGGGTCTAGCCGAACTATGGACTATATGCAGGCGCCCCCGGTCGTCACCCAAGGAATTTGAAAGTGCAGTATATCGACTAGAGGGGGGTGAATAGGCGATTTTTATGAAATGCTTCAAAACATGGTAGTTTTGAAGACAAAAGATAAACTCAATCCTATTAGTATGCAGCGGAAAGTAGACTACACTAGACAAGCCATAGTCAAGTATTCAATGAAGTGAAAGCACGAAGACTAATAGCAGCTAGGCAGTAGGGATCATGATGGAAGAAGGAATGAAGCCAATCATAACAAGTAGATACTCAGTGAAGTCAATCAAATAAGGCAAGCAGGCAATGACTTCACAACATAGAACAGTAAGTAAAGGAAAGGGAAGGATATAACCAGTAGCTCGGGGAGGACAGTGATTTGTTAGACCAGTTTCAGTTGCTGTGACAACTGTACGTCTGGTTAGGGAGGCTGAGATTTAACTCAGAAGATGGCGTCTTCACCTTATTCCCCTTGAGCTAAGGACACCTAGTCCTCGCCCAATCACTCTGGTAAGTCTTCAAGGTAGACTTCCAAACCTTCACAGACTTCGTTCACCGGCGATCCACAATGACTCTTGGATGCTCAGAACGCGACGCCTAACCGGCTGGAGGAAACATAGTCCTCAAGTGTAATAAGTCTTCAGGTCACACAGACAGAAAGACTTCAGTGATGCCTAACACTCGGTGTTTGGGCTTTGTCCTCGCAAGGATCTCTCTCTCAAATGCTTCGGAGGTGGGTTGCTCTCAAACGACAAAAGCCGTATAATAACTCTGAGCAGCCACCAATTTATGGTGTAGGGGGTGGGCTATTTATAGCCACTGGGCAACCCGATCTGATTTGTCTGAAGTGACCCTGGGTCACTAAGGAACTGACACGTGTTCCAACAGTCAGATTTCAAACACTCACACGGCAACTTTACTTGGGCTACAAGTAAGGCTGACTCACCCGACTCTGGATAAGATTTGCTCTCATAGTCTTTGCTCGAACACATAGGATTTGGTTGAGCATCACTTCAGTTACTCTGACTTAGCTCACTTGGACCCCACTTAACAGTACGGTGGTTCCTATGACTCAACAAAGAAGAAAAGGAAACAACGAAACATCTAAGTCTTCATTCTCCATAGTCTTCACACAATGTCTTCTCTTGTCATAGTCTTCAATATGATTATCTTCATATACCACCACTGATGTCAATGTCTTCATACATTTTTAGGGGTCGTCTCCGGTAGGTAAACCGAATCAATGAGGGACTACTACCTGTGTTATCCTGCAATTCTCACAAACACATTAGTCCCTCAACCAGGTTTGTCGTCAATACTCCAAAACCAACTAGGGGTGGCACTAGATGCACTTACAATCTCCCCCTTTTTGGTGATTGATGACAAACTAGTTGAAGTTTTCAATGGGGATAAAGGTATGTGAAATTGTAAAGGATAAAGGTATTGTTTTCGTAAGTAGCAAAAGGCTCCCCCTGAAGATGTGCATATAGTTGATTTGCCTTTGAATGCAAATGCACATGGCAGGTTGTACTTGTGGAGATCCTCTTCAACTTATGAAGACAATTCATCATGCACAATTGATATGTCGAATATAATGACATGCATAATGAAAAATGGACGTCTGCAATAATGACTAAGTGCGGAATATAAGGTAGCAGATGCGGAATTTATCATCGCATTACAGAGTAGCATAAAAATTTAGCAGACGACCATCAGTTTAAGTGTTACAACTCAAAGAACCAAATGTAGCAAAAAACAAGAGTTGTAAACACTAGGCAAAATATAAAGCACCCACCCATATGGACCCGCTTGAAGACTATCAACTCATATGCTTCTCCCCCTTTTGTCAGTAAGGACCAAAAAGGTTTGAAGACATAGAGCCTCTACTCGTTCCCAGTTGGAGCAGGAGAGGATGCAGGGTCGACGTTGGTGTTTGGCGGTGCAGAAGTAGTTGGTGCAGTGTCGATGCGCGCTGATGTAGGAGGAGGTGAGGTAGCATCATCTTGATCATCTATCACCCTGGCGTCAATTGTTGCAGCGGAGGAGGAGTATTCAGAATCTTCAAGAGACGGAGTTCGACGCATAACAACATTCCTTGGAGGAGTGTTGTCAAACTTGAATCTCTCTGTGAAGCCATCGTCTTGAAGATCCGCTTCAGCACTCAGCAAGGTCAAACTCTTCCAAGACCTCCGACAGGTTTCATGAGCAACAAAGGCATTCTTGGTCGCAAGATTGCAAATGCGATTTACATCCACCAAGAGGCTTTGCATCTGACGCTTTAGCTAGTAGTGATGCTTATCATGTTCTGATGGAGGGCAACCAGAAGCTCTCGGTTATTGAGAACACGAGATCGCTTCTGAGGCCTTTAGGCAATGGTGCTCTCAGTAGCTTCGGTTTCAGCGTGTCGAGGTAGACGAGTACGACCAGCCAGAGGATAAATGTGTGAGACTGCTGGAACTCCTTCAATTTGCTGAGTGAAGCTCTGGTGATCAGCGTTGTGAAGACTAACAGGCTCTTTGGCAGGCTCTTGGTATATAGCTTCAGCTGACATATCAACCTCAGATGAGAATATATGATGGTTGCGAGCAGAGGGCTGATAGGTGATAGCTGAATGCAGCTTGATGAGGCGCATAATCCATGGGGCATAGAATTTTAGACCAAACAGATCAGATCCAGACATAGCCAATTGCCTAATGAAGAAATCTTGAGCATTGAAGTTGATGCCATTGAAGATATAGAAAACCAAAGTCTTCATGGTGCCTTCAAGCTTGGCTGATGAAGAATGTCCTTTGACGGGCCATAGAGTACGCCTGATGATATGATTAATGGTGCGTGGCAGGTACTCTAGCTCTTCAACAAAGAATTCCTTAGGATATTCAGCATCACTTGGCAGAGGCTTCATCATGCTTAGCATTTGGCTCATGTTGGGCTTGCGCTTCTGAAATATACTCTCCAAGGCTTCATTGTGCAATTGACAGCCAGGTTCATACAGATCTCCTGGAGTGGGCAGGCCAGTAAGCTCAATGAGATCAAAGGCTTTGGCTTCATGATGGACATTGCCTGCCATCCACTCAAGGACCCATGTCTTCGGATCCCTGTTGTAGCCTCGAATGTGGAGGGTTGCATAGAATTGCAGAAGCAGTTCTTCATTCCAATGCTCCTTGTCAGTTACAAAATTTAGCAGGCCAGCATCATGGAAGCAATCAAGAGCTTCCTCCAGACAAGGCAGACCAGCAATAGCTTCAGTGTCAAGACGCACATGAGGGGAAATGCGCCCGTGATGATAGAGTACTCTTGAGTAATAACTACGCTGCTGATGGCTCCAGAACCTATCTGATGATATTCTTGGCTTGGAATATGGGTTCTTGGCGCTGTCAAAGAATGTGTTGTGCGTAGTGAAGCTATTGGCATTGAATGACCCTTGAGAGGTTGCAATACCTGAAAACCTTGGCAGTCTTGGCTTAGGCTTCTGAACTTGAGGCCTGTGCTCAACATGATGATCAAACTGAGGACTGATACGTCCAAAACGTATCTATAATTTATGCTTGCTCCATGCCACTTTTGGGTGATATTGCTATGATATTCATACACTTCCATACACTTTTGATCATATTTGGACTAACTTACTAATCCAGTGCACCCCAGTGCCAGTTTCTGTTTTCGGCTGTTTTTGTATTTCAGGTTTTCACGTTTCGAGAACTGCCCAGAAAAATACAAAAAAATATATAAAAAATCAGCGTTCCGGGAACGACACTGCTTCCGAAGGGGAGCCTGGGGGGGCCACAGGGGCCCCAGGCGCCCTGTGGGTGCCCCCCCCCCCCCGGGCCGCGCCGGGGGGCGCCTCGGCCCCCCGAGAGCCCCCCGATGCCCTACTTTGGCAGATATTTAAAGGGTCCCCCGTAACCCTTGAAACAAGACTTCTTTTCGCGATCCCATCTCTGTTCCGCCGCCGCCGCCGCTTCCAAGATCGGGAGCACCAGGAGAACTCTTCCTGGCACCCTGCCGGAGGGGAGGATCACCACCGGGAGCTTCTCCACCACCATGGACGCCTCCCGGATGACTCGTGAGTAGTCTCCCTTGGACCATGAGTCCATGACCAGTAGCTATGTGATGTTCTCCTCTCGTTCTTGTGCTTCACTAATTAGTCCTCGTGAGCTGCCCTACATGATCGAGGCACCTATGTAATCCTTATGTTGTTGCTATGTTAAGTTTGCTGGGATCCGATGGATTATGAGATTATGTTCAGATTGATCTTGAGTAATATATTTGATTCACCTCTTTTATATTTTAGTTCATAAGTAATTCTTGCATGTTCTCCATTGTTATTTATTGCTTTGGCCAAGTAGTAGGTAGTGACTCCAAGAGGGAACGTTATGCTCGATTGTGGGTTCATGCCCCTCGATGACTAGCTTGAGTGACAGAAACATGAGTCTTGGGGATGTGCTGTTGCCACAAGGGGGAAAACAACGGTGCTTGTGCCCACGGGTGCAAGGATTGTTTACTTTACGCAAAGTTCTTTTAATGCAGTTGTCTGTTGCATTGAGTTTACACTGTGGGTGGGACTCGCAACTTAATACCAGCGAGATGTTCTGGATAGATATCTCAAGGTGGATGATTAGTAGTAGATATTGATGGATTTCGGTCTACTTACTTTGGCGTACCGCTCATGCTTTGAACCTCAACCTTTCTTGCAATGTAATCAGCATTGGTTTGCGTTCGTGGTCCTGTCAATTGCCCAGCTGTAATTTGTTACCTCACATAGCCGTTTTATCGTCTTTTGGGAGAGAGACATCGCTAGTGAACATCATGTGACTCCGGTCCTTATTACCATCATTGATCACATACACTATTTACTTTCCGCTATTTTATTTACTATTGCAAAACACTATCTATCACTACTATCATATTGCTTTTAACCCTTTGTGAACTGCAAGGCCGGAGAGATTGACAACCTCTCTATACTCGTTGGGAGCAAAGTTATTTGTATCTGTGTGCAGGTCCACGTTGATTGCTAATTGCGCCGTTAGCAGTTGACACCTACCTGTTGAACCTAGGAGTCTCTGGGGATTCGATCCTTGGCATCTTTGCTAGGGGAAAACACTTCTACTTACTGCATCTTACACCTTCCACTTGGGGTAATCCAACGAGGGGTTCGAGGCCCATCAAGGACTAGCAGCATGCGGTCCAGTAGTAGGTGGTGGAGTCAGAATGGGTCACCGGACAGTAATGAGCTGATCATCTTGGTTGTATGCTTGCTCAATTGTATGGGGCCTAGGAGGCGGAACAGGAGCAGAGGCATTAGCTTCAGGCTGCAGATTTGCTTCAGGTGCAGCACTGGCTTCAGGCGCCATCACTTCAGGCACCATTATGTCTTCAGGTGCTGCATTAGCTTCAGCCATGACCACGTCATTGGCTTCAGTGTTGGTGGTGGCAGCCTCTGAATTTGTAACCTCCACTTCAGGAGCTGGAGCGTCGGACACGTTCTCCTCGAGAACAGGGGGTGTGGCAGTACGTTCATCTTCCGCTTGGGGTTGTTCTTCTCCTTGGGGTGGTTCTTCTTCGGTTGATGCAGCCGGAATATCTTCAGCCACTTTGGCTTCAGATTCTGAGGGGTTCACAGTAGGAGCAGCCTCAGGTACAGATGGTTGCTCTACTCCTTCTGGAACACTTGGGGTGACGACTTGAGGCCTTGGTCCTTTGCGAAGCCTGCAAAAAGCTGGCGACGCCTGAGGGGATGGAGGTTGTTGGGCCTCAAAGTCTTCATCTTCAAGCACCGAACTGCTGTCTTGAGTTGGCTGAGGTGTGGCTGGTGTATCCTGTGGGTGATCAGCTCACGAGTCATCCTGTGCAATTGGCGTCAATGGACGACCAATGCTGATGCGTTCGCTATTCGTAAGAACAGGCGAAGATTCAACGTTGTACTTGATCTGAGGAAGGACTTCATCATCTTCAACATTGTCATGAGGACCAATGTCTTCAGCTGCGGTGGGGTCAGCAGCTGGAATGTCTTCAGCCTCTGTGGGAGCAGGCTCATGGACTGTCATGCGACGTTCTCTATGGGCAGATGCAGGGCGAGCAACTGATATGGGCTCGACAAAGATAGGCTCTTTGGAAGCAGCCGTATCCTTCTTTGTCTTGTGCTTCTTGGTGGGTGGAGCTTCATCAGTAGTCTATTTGCGCTTGCGAGCTTCTGCTTCAGCCACCTTTGTCTTCTTGAGCTTCGAAGCAGTTGGGGTGACCTTAGGCTTCGTGCCAGTCATGCTGGCAGGGAAGACTATGCGAGGCATTTCCTGCCTTGATTCTTCAGCTTCGGGCACAGGTTGCTTCTTCTTCTTCTTGGCAGCCATCCTTGGGTCAATGCCAGGACGCCCAAGGGCCTTGCGCTTTTCAGCTTCATTGAAAGCTTGAACGCATTTGGCAGCCATGTCCTTGATCCGCTCACGAGAACCTTTAGCTTCATCACGCCTCTCGCGAAAGGCTTCCTTGAGCTCATGCATCATAACTTTGAAGTTTTGAATCTCTTGTACGCTGAGCTTGTCCACATGTTTCTTGAACTGAGCCTTTTCATAGTCGATATTTTGCTTCAGCTCAACAATTCTCTGAGCCAAAGCCAGCTCAGAAGCAATGGCGCCATGGAAGGAGACGCTGAGGCCAACTGGAAGTTGAAGATCGTCGAAGCTGAGGTTGGGGGTGTCAAACCATTCATCAATGAAATTGTTGAGCACTTCTACGTCAAAGAGCGGCAACTCATTGAAGATTTCAGCATCTTGCTTGCTCTTGATCAGTTGTTCTAGAGCATCGTCACCAAGATCCTCATCGCTCGAGAGATCAAGGGCTTCATTGGCAGTCTTCATAATAGCGTCAGGAGTGAGAGCTGGACTGGGGTTGCGCGATGGCTTCTTCCTCAGCTATCTGCTCTTGCAGATGCGAGAGTGCTCCTCAGACTGCACACTTGGTGCTGGTGGAGCAGTGGCCAAAGGCTTCACTCTAGAAGCAATTGGTGGAGTTGTCTTCGAAGCCATGGATTTCTTCTTCTTGGGCTTTGGGGTTGCAGGCGCTTCTTCAGAATCAGCTTCATCTGCAGGTTGATCCACATCCGCCCCTTGAACACTGATGTGACTGATGAGGCCTTCTAAGTTGTAGAAAGGCCCAACCAGGTTTGGTTCAGCTTCGCGCATGCCATCAGCACGGGGCGTAGAGGGGCCAGGATTGAAGTCCAATCCCCAATTCTTCTTGTTCTCTTTGGCTGAGTTCTTGGCATATTGAAGATTTCGCTTGAACAAATTGTCGACACGACACCAGAGCAGAGAACTAGGATCAGCATCAGTAGGTTGAGGCCCTCTGACCATGCAAGGATAGAAGCCTTGAGCAATGGCTTCAGCACTAGTCTTGGGGGGAAGATTTTTATAGGTGATATCTCCCCATGGATGCTTGATGGCGTTCTTTTCAGCATACTCTTGGGTCACGAATCTGTACTTGAACCATTGTTCAGCCCAATATCTTCAAATCCATTGGATTCATGTTTTCCTCTTATTATAATCCTCCTCTGGATCAGTCTTGTACATATCAATGAGATCAGGAGGCAAATCTATGGAGGTGTTGCCACGACGCTGTCTGCCACCCTTTCTAACTGTCATGTCAGTTGCCATTGGCTTCAACCTGAAGGGCTTCAAACTGAATGGCTTCAAAACTGGCAAATGCTTCGGTCTGCTGGTCAGACAGGAACTGTCTTCAGGGGAGTGAATGTGACGCTGCAAGAATTCTGCAAATGAATGCAGACTATGAGAACCAAGGGATTCTCCCATGGACATGTACCTGTGACAGCATTAGAGATGCGAGGGAAGGGGAAGAGGTCATATGCATTCTCAGAAGTTTTTGAAGATAAAACAGTTTTGAAGACTTTGACCTCATAGCGCGAAGACATTCACTCATATGATGAGAGTTGGTTCCAGGTTTGTACGAATCCACGAATAGGTACAAGTGAGGAATCTAACTATGTTTGAAGCATATGTGAATGTACTAGGCAAGATATGAGATGCAGACAGGATAGATCTATATATTTGTGTAGGCAGAAACCTCTTGTGGTAAAAGTGATGAATCTTTATGGATCGAGAAGATGGTAAAAGGCAAGTTTTATTTACCACACAATGAACTGCTTAGACGGAGAGGAGTTGCATGCCTAGCAGTTAGATCTTTCGTGCCCTAACTTGGCGACGGAGGACAGCTACGGCGACGGCGGAGTAGATGATGTCCGCGGCCGGCGTGAGGACGGCGTCGATGAGGTTGCGGCAGCGAAGCGCTTCGTCACCGGCGTCGTCGAGAGCTAGCGGAGGCGCTAGGGTTGGTCGAGGTGGAGAGGTGGTAGAAGAACTTTTGACCGTGATGGGACATGCATTTATAGGCATGGGAGACGGCACAGCGCAATTACGCAGGTGCCCCTGGCGGTTCACATACAAGGGACACGTGGCGGTCATGTAACGCATTGGGAGTTGTCCCACGATCCCACGTACACCACGACTGTCGGAGTGGTCATTCCGGCTTCTCCGGGTTTCAGGCATAAAGGATGGAGCATTAAAATCAGATTTAAAGTTTGTCTCTGTATCTTCTGCTGACAAGGATGCAGAGAAGATATTCGACGGATTCAACAGAATGCATATGATTTGGACAGACAGAGTGTGAGATCAGAAAGCATAGAGAGGTTAGGGTCCGATCACATTCACTTAGTTCAAAAGATTCAATTACGAAGACATAGCTATAAGTGAATGCTGTTGAGGACAGAACACAACTCTCTCTCTCTCTCTCTCTCTCTCTCTCTCTCTCTCTCTCTCTATATATATATATATATATATATATATATATATATATATATATATATATCATATATATATCATATATGAAGATAAACCAAGTGCGAAGACTTTGCAAATGTAACGCCACGAGAAACACTTTAAACAAGAATTTGGTGGTGGCGTTACCCACCATATAGGAAGTATTAGACCCAGACACGATGCACAATTATCGTGGCGCTCCGAAGTCAAATTCCATGTTAATGTATTCACACTTAGAATGTAAGTCTTCATTGATTGAAGATATACTTTACTTCGTGTGTTGCACATCTAAGTCATCAATATGCATAAGTGTTAGGATGTGTGCCTGATTACAGGACATTTGAGGATTCTAAGATATTTAGCTCACACCGCAACTTGCAAAACCTTTCTCTTCCAAGGGCTTTGTGAAGATATCTGCCAGTTGCTCTTCAGTGTTGACGTGTATGATATCAATATCTTCCTTCATGACATGATCTCTGAGAAAGTGATGATGAATTTCAATGTGCTTTGTCTTCGAGTGCTGAACTGGGTTGTTGGCAATCTTGATAGCGCTTTCATTATCGCAGTAGAGTGGCACATGCTTCAGATGGATGCCATAGTCCTTGAGCGTTTGCTTCATCCAGAGAAGCTGAGCGCAGCAAGATCCAGCAGCAATGTATTCAGATTCAGCAATGGAGAGTGATACACAGTTCTACTTCTTTGAAGACCAACAGACAAGAGAACGTCCTAGAAAGTGACATGTGCCTGATGTAGACTTGCGATCAACTTTGTCACCAGCATAATCAGCATCTAAGAATCCAACTAGATCAAATTCTGAGCCCTTTGGATACCATAATCCTAGTGTTGGGGTGTAAGCCAAATATCGAAGTATCCGCTTCACAGCTAAGTGATGCGACTCCTTTGGTGCCGCTTGATATCGAGCACACATGCAAACACTAAGCATAATATCTGGCCTAGATGCACATAAATAAAGCAAAGAACCAATCATGGAGCGGTATACCTGTTGATCAAACTCTTCACCATTGGCGTCGGGACCCAGATGGTGTTTAGCAGGCATTGGCGTCGAGTACCCTTTGCAGTCTTGCATTCCAAACTTTTTCAGGCAATCTTTAAGGTACTTCTCTTGAGATATGAAGATGCCGTTGCTTTGCTGATGAATTTGAAGAGCAAGGAAGAACTTCAGCTCACCCATCATGGACATCTAATATTGCTCTTGCATCATGTGACCAAACTCATCACTGTATTTTTTTTAGTGCATCCGAAGATAATGTCGTCCACATAGATTTGGCAGACAAATAGTTCATCATCATATGTCTTCATGAAGAGTGTGGGATCTAGGGATCCAGGTTTGAAGCCTTTGCTCTTCAAGAAGTCTTTGAGTGTGTCATACCAAGCACGAGGCGCTTGTTTGAGCCCATACAGTGCCTTGTTGAGTTTGTATACCATATCAGGACGTTTTGGATCTTCAAAGGCAGGTGGTTGTGCAACATACACCTCTTCTTCAATCTTTCAATTGAGAAAGGCACTCTTTACATCCATTTGATACAGAAGTATGTTGTGATGATTTGCATAGGCTAGCAGTATACGAATAGCTTCAAGTCTAGCCACAGGAGCAAATGTTTCATCGAAGTCAATCCCTTCGACTTGAGTGTATCCTTGAGCAACGAGACGAGCTTTGTTTCTGACCACTTGACCATGCTCATCTTGCTTGTTGCGATAGATCCATTTTGTGCCTATGATGTTGTGGTTGCGAGGGTCCGGACGCTTGACAAGTTCCCACACATTGTTCAGCTCAAACTGTTGAAGCTCTTCTTGCATTGCTTGAATCCATTCGGGTTCCATAAAAGCTTCAGCCACTTTCTTGGGTTCAGATATTGAGACAAAAGCAAAGTGCCCACAGAAATTTGCAAGCTGTGTTGCTCTAGAGCGAGTAAGTGGACCAGGAGCATTTACGCTGTCAATTATCTTCTCAACTTGTACTTCATTTGCAACACGAGGATGAGCTGGACGAAGATTTTGCTCTTGATGTACATTGTCATCGTCAAGAGTGTTGTCTTCAGGCTAAGCATTGTCGTCAGGTTGATTTGGAGCAGAGATGATGAGTTCCTCGTCAGGTTGTGCTTCAGAAGGCATGATCTCACCGGCTCCCATTAGCTTGATGGATTCATTTGGTGAAGCCTCATCTAGCACATTTGGTAGGGACTCTCATTGTGAACCATTTGTCTCATCAAACCGCACATCCACAGTTTCAACGGTTTTATAGAGAAAGATGTTGAAGACTCTGTAGGAGTGTGAGTCCTTTCCATATCCGAGCATGAAGCCTTCATGTGCTTTCGGTGCAAATTTTGACTTGTGATGAGGATCCTTGATCCAGCACTTAGCTCCAAATACTTTGAAGTAACTTACGTTAGGCTTCTTTCCAGTGAGGAGTTCATAGGATGTTTTCTTCAGAAGCTTGTGAAGATAAACACGGTTGATAATTATGTACTCGAGGCACATATGCTATCACCTTATGGGGCAGCCAACGGGGGCGTGGCTGTCAATCTTGCTCAGGTTCATCTGAGCTGCCGCACTGAGGCTTGTGCCGGACACGTTTAGTTATGTCCGCTATTGGTAAATTGTCCGGCTTGAATAGCCCGTTTTGGACTTCGGCTGCTAAGGCCGCAGTGTCCTCCTCCGTGCGGAGGGAGCGCTCCATGTTTCCATTGATTGTGATAACGCCACGTGGTCTAGGCATTTTAGGCTTTAAATAGGCATAATGCGGGACTGCATTAAAGCGGGCGAAGGCCGTTCTTCCGAGTAGAGCGTGATAGCCACTTCGAAACGGAGCTATGTCAAAGATTAATTCTTCGCTTCGAAAGTTATCAGGAGAGCCGAATACGACCTCCAATGTTATAGAGCCCGTGCAGCGGGCCTCTACACCCAGTATCACTCCTTTAAAGGTCGTGCTGCTTGGCTTGATTCTTGATGGGCCGATCCCCATCTTGCGGACAGTGTCCTGATATATCATATTGAGACTACTCCCGCCGTCCATAAGGACTCAGGTTAGATGGTATCCATCGATTATTGGGTCGAGCACTAGGGCAGCTAAACCCCCGTGACGAATACTAGCCGGATGATCCCTGCGATCAAAAGTGATCGGACAGGCCGACCATGGGTTGAATTTGGGGGCGACAGGCTCAACGGCGTAGACATCTCGGAGTGCGCACTTGCGCTCCCTCTTTGGGATGTGAGTGGCATATATCATGTTCACTCTTTTGACCTCCAGCGGAAATTTCTTCTGCCCCTTGTATTCGGCCGGTGAGGTTTGTCCTCGTCTTCGCTCTGAGGCTCCTTCCCCTTGTGTTCGGCATTGAGTTTGCCGGCATGCTTGAAGACCCAACAATTACGGTTGGTATGGTTTGCAGGTTTCTTTGGGGTGCCATGGATTTGGGTGGGCCAATCTAATATTTTGTCCAGACTGGATGGACCATCTCTGTTGCCTTTAAATGGCTTCTCCCGTTGACCGGGTCTGGAGCCGTTGAATCCGGCGTTTACCGTTGTATCGTCTGGGCTTCCAGCATTGTTTCGACGTTTGTTTTTGTTATGTCGTGGCTTTCCATTGTCGTCCCTGACTTCAGATTTTTCCAGGGTCACTGGTACTGCTACGAGCTAACCAGCTATCCTCACCTGCGCAAAAGCAAGTCATGAGTGTAGCTAGGGCTGCCATTGTCCTCGGCTTTTCCTGTCCGAGGTGTCTGGCTAGCCATTCGTCCCGGACACTATGCTTGAATGCCGCTAAGGCTTCAGCGTCCGACAATCGACAATTTGGTTCTTCTTAGTGAGAAATCGATTCCAAAGCTTGCGGGATGACTCCCCGGGTTGTTGGATGATGTGACTTAGATCGTCAGCGTCCGGGGGGCGGACATAGGTCCCTTGAAAATTGGCCCGAAAAGCATCTTCAAGTTCTTCCCAACTCTCAATGGAGTTCTCTTGGAGACTGTTTAGCCAGTGCCGAGCTGGTCCTTTCAGCTTGAGGGGTAAATATTTAATGACGTGGAGACCATCTCCTCGAGCCATGTGGATGTGAAGAATAAAGTCTTCTATCCAGACGGCAGGATCCGTCATTCCATCGTACGCTTCAATGTTCACGGGTTTAAACCCTTCTGGAAAATCATGATCCAGCACCTCATCGGTGAAGCACAGAGGGTGTGCGGCTCCTCTGTATTTTGCTATATCGTGGCGTATGTCCGATGGTTGTGATGTTCGGCACTGACCTCGAACTGGTATGTTACCGGCGCGATTGGCTTGATAGCCGTCATCCCGTGCGGGAGCCCGGTCCCTAGGTCCGTAGATAGACCTGGTCTTGCTAGCTTTTCTGTCCAGGTCCTCACACAGATCATGTTTTCGGACTTGAGCCGCATCCTCCTTTCCTTTATAGGGTGGTGGTGTGGGCTTGTGTACGCCATTGCTAGCAACTCTGTCCTGTCCGCGAGGTGGTCGGTCGTTTGGTCGGCGGTGTTATTCTTCAGTGGGACGGGCGCAACAGTCTCGTCGTCGAATTAGGGCAGCAGTTTACGCTTGGGATAGCCTTTGGTTTGTCCGTTGTAGCCATGTTTCTGTTCACGTCTAGCACCTCGTTCCATCTATCATTGAGCGTGTCATGTGCAGCTCGAAGCCGTCTCTTCTGCTTTTTCAGGCCCCTTGCGGTGGCAATAAGCCTCCGATGGAAGCGCTTTTGTTCAGAGGATTCTACTGGGATGATATATTCGTCGTCGCCCAGGCTAACCTCATCTTCGGAGACTGGTTCGTAGTTACTGTCTTCGGCATCGCTGTCATCGTACAGCGGCTTCAGACTCTGCTCGCCATCCTCTCACTGTTCATGCTCCATCGCTGGGCCTGCGGGGTCTTCGGCTTGTTCCGGAGTGTCACCGTCGTTAGTGACAGTGTTACTGTTTCTTCCTTTACGGGATATAGTTCGGCGCTCTGGACGCCGACGCTTGGGAGCTTCTTCGACGGGCTAGTTCTCTAGGGGATTGTTTCTGCCGTCGCCCTCCGCCTCCTTACGTGTATCCACCATGTATACGTCGTATGAAGACGTAGTTGTCCACCGCCCAGTTACAGGCCGATTTTGATCTGGATCCGCTTCGGCTTCGAGGTCCATCCCTTTGAAGTCTTCGGAAGCATAGTCAAGTAGATCGGTTAGATCTTCAATCGTGGCTACCAAGTGGGTGGTGGGTGGGGAACAAAATTCTCCATCAGCCTCCAGTTCGAACCGGATACAATGCGGTTGCGTGTTCCCATCTAGGGAGAGGGACTTTAACGACTTTAACATGTCGCCAAAAGGTGAGTGTTGAAAGATATCCGCAACACTGAATTCGGCGATAGACGTCTGATTAGGCTTAAGGGGCGCAGATGCGCATGATTCGGAATCCAAGACAGGAGTTGAGTCTGGGGTTCCGATGACACAGACCTCGCTCATAGTTGGGTCTGTGTGCGGCTCCAACGTCGTGGAGTCTGCGGCTTCCGTGGCGGGGTTGAGCTTCCCATCCTCGGGCAACGCGATCTGTTCCGGATCTAGGGCCAGAACTGTCACAGGTGCTATTTCCTGATCCGATGACAGAGCTAGATCATGTTCATCGTGAAGGCTGGGAGAGGTTGCCGCGGGCTCGAACCCGTCGAAGATCAAGTCTCCGCAGATATCAGCAACGTAATTTAAGCTTCCGAATCTGACATGATGGCCAGGGGCATAGCTCTCAATTTGTTCGAGGTGGCCTTCAGTGTTGGCGCGAAGCGCGAAGCCGCGGAACATGAAGAGTTTTCCAGGGGGAGATTCCCTCGGTGTTGCCATTGTTGTTAATGACGCGATCCATCAGTCCTTCGGTCGACGACATAGTGGAACTCTCAATGAAAGCACCAATGTCGGTGTCAAAACCGGCGGATCTCGGGTAGGGGGTCCCGAACTATGCGTCTAAGGATCGATGGTAACAGGAGGTTGGGGACACGATGTTTACCCAGGTTCAGGCCCTCTCGATCGAGGTAAAACCCTACTTCCTACTATATTAATATGGATGAATATGAATACAAGAGTTGATATACCTCGAGATCGTAATGGCTAAACCCTAAAGTCTAGCCTATGAGGATTTGAGATTCTCCATTAACCTCTACCGACTAAACCCTCCGGTTTATATACACACCGGAGGGGCCTAGGGTTTGTACATACCATCTTGCAGAGGAAGGAAAGATTACACCCGAACCTAAAAACTGCCTTTGTACGAATACATGAGTCCTATCCGGATACGAGAGATGATCTTCAACTATGATCTTCACAGCCCACCAGTCCAGCCCATCAAGATTTATCTGGCCTCCCGAGGACCCCTCGATCCAGGACTCCCTCAATCACGATGGATGAAGGAATAAGGAGTGGCAAGAGCCTAAGCTTGGGTATTCCCGAGGCATCCCAAGGTAATATTCAAGGACTCCCAAGCAACTAAGCTTGGGATGCCCTGGAAGGCATCCCCTCTTTATTTTAACGATCATCGGTAATTTTACTTGGAGCTATATTTTTATTCGTCACATGATATGCGTAAATCTTGGAGCGCCATGTGTTTTTTTAATAATGCACCATGCTGGTATGAGATAGTCCTTGGTTGATTTATATAATACTCTTTGCACTTCACTTATATCTTTTGAGTATGGCTTTATAGAATGCTTTATGTGCTTCACTTATATCATTTGAAGTTTGGTTTGCCTATTTCTCTACACATAAAATATCGCCATTTGTAGAATGTTTTTTTTCTTCACTTATATTTGTTAGAGCATGGGCATATCTTTTGTAGAAAGAATTAAAACTCTCTTGCTTCACTTATATCTATTTAGAGAGTTGGCAGGAATTGGTCATTCACATGGTTAGTCATAAAATCCTACATAAAACTTGTAGATCACTGAATATGATATGTTTGATTCCTTGCAATAGTTTTGCGATATAGAGATGCTAATATGTGGCAGGTACTAGTGAATGATTGCGGTTTAGTAAAAATATTGGTGTTAAGGTTTGTGATTCCCGTAGCATGCATGTATGGTCTCCTAACTATGTAACCAAATTGGCGCACATTGTATTTTGATTTTTTATCTTTGCGTGAAGGTCGGGGGCTCGCGATGGTTAACTCCTACCAACCTCCCCCCTAAGAGCATGTGTTGTAGTACTTTGCTTTGAGGGCTAACATATTTTTCGCAATAAGTATGTGAGTTCTTTATGACTAATGCTGAGTCCATGGATTATACGCACTCTCACCCTTCCACCTTGCTAGCCACTCTAGTGTCGCGCAACTTTCATCGGTGCATCAAACCACCTTATACACTTCCTCAAAACAGCATGCCTATTATGCCATTTTCATAGCCATTCCGAGATATGTTGCCATGTAACTCCACCATTCCGTTTATTATGACACGCACCATCATTGTCATATTGCTTTGCATGATCGTAAGATAGCTAGCATGATGTTTCCATGGCCTGTCCGTTTTTGGTGTCATTGCTATGCTAGATCATTGCACATCCCGGTACACCACCGGAGGCATTCATATAGTCATATTTTTGTTCTAGTATCGAGTTGTAAGTAAATAAAAGTGTGATGATCATCATTATTAGAGCATTGCCCATGTGAGGAAATAAAAAAAGAGGCCAATGAAGCCTAACTAAAAAAAAGGTGCCAAAGAAGCCCACCAAAAAAAGAAAAAAAATAGAAAAATGAGAGGAAAAGAGAGAAGGGGCAATGTTACTATCCTTTTACCACACTTGTGCTTCGGAGTAGCACCATGTTCTTCGTATATAGAGTCGCCTATATTGTCACTTTCATATACTAGTGGGAAATTTTTATTACAGAACTTGGCTTGTATATTCCAACGATGGGCTTCCTCAAATGCTCTAGGTCTTCATGAGCAAGCAAGTTGATGCACACCCACTTAGTTTTCTTTTGAGCTTTCATACACTTATAGTTCTAGTGCATCCGTTACATGGCAATCCTTACTCACTCACATTGATATCGATTGATGGACATCTCCATAGTCCATTAATTTTCCTAGTTGATGTGAGACCTTCTCCCTCCTTTTGTCTATCACCACCTTCTATTCCACCTATAGTGCTATGTCCATGGCTCACGCTCATGTATTGTGTGAAGAGTTGAAAAAGTTTGAAAAGGTAAGTATGAAAACAATTGCTTGGTTGACACCGGGATGGGCATGAGGGGTACCTTGTGTTAAGAAAAGGGAGCATAATATACTATATGATTTTGTAGGGACAACGTTCTTTAGCATTGATATTTTGAAAGACTTGATTGTTTGTTGGGATGCCCGGGTATTAAATTATTTTATGTCAAATGATAGA
This sequence comes from Secale cereale, assembly GCA_902687465.1. Lineage (NCBI taxonomy): Eukaryota > Viridiplantae > Streptophyta > Magnoliopsida > Poales > Poaceae > Secale > Secale cereale. The sequence goes on along the minus strand of LR738710.1, from coordinate 258,317,296 downwards.
CTATTGCTTTGAATCACTCATGTCTTAATATTCATGCCATGATTAGATTACATGATAAAGATTATGCTAGTTAGCATTCCACATCAAAAAATATCTTTTTATCATTTACCTACTCGAGGACGAGCAGGAATTAAGCTTGGGGATGCTGATACGTCTCCGTCGTATCTATATTTTTTGATTTTTCCATGTCAATATTCTACAACTTTTACATACTTTTGGCAACTTTTTATGCTATTTTTGGGACTAACATATTGATCCAGTGCCCAGTGCCAGTTCCTGTTTGTCGCATGTTTTTTGTTTCCCAGAAAATCCATATCAAACGGAGTCCAAACGCGATAAAAACTTACGGAGATTTTTTCTGGAATATATGTGATTTTTGGGAAAAAGAATCAACGCGAGACGATGCCCGAGGGGACCACAAGGGTGAGGGGCGTGCCCCAGGGGGTAGGGTGCACCATGGGCCCTTATGGCCAATCTGTATGGCGGTTGGTTCCCTTCTTTCACCGCAAGAAAGCCAATATCCAGATAAAATTCGTGTTAAAATCAGCCCAATCGGAGTTACGGATCTCCGGGAATTTAAGAAATGGTGAAAGGCCGGAATGTGGGAGCGCAGAAACAGAGGGAGAGATCCAATCTCGTAGGGGCTCTTGCCCATCCGCCGCCATGGAGGCCATAGACCATAGGGGAAACCCTTCTCCCATCTAGGGGCAAGGTCAAGGAAGAAGAAGAAGGAGGGGGCTCTCTCCCCTTCTCTCCCGGTGGCGCCAGAACGCCACCGGGGCCATCATCATGACGACGATCTACACCAACAACTTCACCGCCGTCATCACCAACTCTCTCCCCCTCTATGCAGCGGTGTAACACCTCTTCTACCCGCTGTAATCTCTACTTAAACACGATGCTCAACTATATATATTATTTCCCAATGACGTATGGCTATCCTATGATGTTTCAGTAGATCCGTTTTGTCCTATGGGTTGATTGATGATCGTGATTGGTTTGAGTTGCATGTTTGTTGTCCTATGGTGCTCTCCGTGTCGCGCAAGCGTCAGGGATCCGCGTTGTAGGGTGTTGCAATATGTTCATAGTTTGCTTATTGTCTGCATTGCGTGAGTGATAGAAACACAAACACGGATAAGTGGTTTATGGCGAATGGGAATAAAGAGGACTAGATACTTTAATGCTTTGGTTGAGTTTTACCTTAATGATCTTTAGTAGTTATGGATGTTTGCTAGAGTTACAATCATAAGTGCATATGATCCAAGAATAGAAAGTATGTTAGCTTATGCCTCTCCCTCATATAAAATTGCAATGATGATTACCGGTATGATTATCGATTGCCTAGGGACAAATAACTTTCTTGTGTGACAAAACCTCTATACTAAAACTAACTTAGTTGTGTATTTATCTAAACAGCCCCTAGTTTATATTTACATGCTCTTTCCTATCTTGCAAACTTATCCCGTTACACCTACAAAGTACTTCTAGTTTCATACTTGTTCTAGGTAAAGCGAACGTCAAGCGTGCGTAGAGTTGTATCGGTGGTCGATAGAACTTGAGGGGATATTTGTTCTACCTTTAGCTCCTCATTGGGTTCGACACTCTTACTTATCGAAAGAGGCTACAATTGATCCCCTATACTTGTGGGTAATCAATCATCATTACTAGAGCATTGTCTCGGTGAGGAAATGGATGGAGACAATGAATCCTCCAAAGAATGAGGATGAGGTTCATGTCTTACCAAAAAAATGAGAGAAAAAGAGTGAAGGGGCAGTGACACTATCCTTTTACCACACTTGTTCTTCAAAGTAGCAATATCTTCTTCATATAGGGAGTCTCCTGATTTGTCGCTTTCATATACTAGTGGAAATTTTCATTATAGAACTTGGATTTTATATTCCGATGATGGGCTTCGTGAAATGCCCGAGGTCTTCATGAGCAAGGAAGTTGAATGCACACCCACTTAGTTTCAGTATTGAGTTTTCAAACACGTACAACTCTAGTGCATCTGTTGCATGGTAATCCCTACACCTTGCATTGATATCGATTGAAAGGCCTCTCCATTGCCTATCAATCTGCCAAGTTGATGCGAGACTTTCTTCCCTTTTTACTTCCCTTATATCCTACCAACATATTCTATTCCACCGTAGTGCTAAGTCCATGATTCACACTAATGTATTGACTAAAGTTAAAAATGCTCAAGTGGGTGAAAAAGTATGATACAATTGCCCCATAATTTATATTTATGCAGTGAAGGCAGAGTCATGCCATGTGGTACATAATTCAATGAGTACAGATAACATTCATTAAGCACCATATATTTTAATAGTAATGATAATGTTCAAGTATTCATGGATATTATTATGTTGATATCAATTACTTCATCATTTCTCAATATCATACCATAAAGAGATTACATGATAAACATGCTAGGTAGCATTCAACATCAAATTTTTTTCATTTACCTACTCGAGGACGAGCGGGAATTAAAGTTGGCGATACTGATACATCTCCAACGTATCTATAATTTTTATTGCCGCACGTTATTATATTAGCAACCTTAGATACTTTATATGCAAATTTATATCATTTTTAGGACTAACCTATTAACTCAATGCCGAGTGCTAGTTGTTTTTTGCCTATTTTATTGTTTCGCACAAAAACAGTACCAAACGAAGTCCAACATGATGAAACTTTACGCTGATTTTTCTAGACTATAAGGGATCCTAAAGCTTCGGGGGGAGCCCAGAAGACGTACATGAGTGCCACCAACTGGCACGGCGTGCCCCCAGGTGGGCGCCACCCGAGGTTGTGGGCCCCACGTACCTCCGTTTGACCTAATTCCAAGCCTATAAATTCTCATAAATTCCAAAACCACCAGAGAGCCACCCAAAATAATTTTCCGCCGCATTAAGCTTATGTTCTTCCGTGATCCCATATGGAGGCCTTTTCCGATACTCTGCCAGAGGAGGAATCGGTCGCGGAGGGCATCTACATCAACCTTGTTGCACCTCTGATGATGTGTGAGTAGTTCATCACAGACCTACGGGTCCATAGTGATTAGCTAGATGTCTTCTTAGCTCTCTTTGATCTTCAATACAATGTTTTCCTCGGAGTTCTGTTCGATGTAATCTTTTTTGCGGTGTGTTTGTTGGGATCCGATGAATTGTGGGTTCCTGATTGGATTATTCATTGAAAGTAATCGAGTCTTTTCTGGACTTTATTATGTATGATTGTTATAGCTATGTAATGCTTTATTATTTATGGGTTTTCTTTGTCCAACTTGATTCGTTGATCTTCAGTGAAAGTGGTGCATAATAGTAGATTCAATATTGCGGTGTCCTCACCTCGCGACAGAAGGGGTTCCAAGGCCCATATTGTATTACTGATACTAAGGAGAAAAACGACGGGGTTTAATCATATTGCTTGATTTTATTTTGTCTATATTATGTCATCATACTTCATGCATTACTTTGTTTGTTATGAATTTAATACGTAGAGTGGCAAGCATAAAGCGCTCTCGAAGTGGAGTAATAGTAGTAGATGCAGACAGGAGTAGGTCTACTTGGCATAGACACAATGCCTATGTACATAATCATAACATGAATATCTTCGTAACTATAGGCTTTTCTATAAATTGCTCAACCGTAATTTGTCTATCCACCATGTTATTTTTATGAGACAGAAGTCTCTAGTGAAAACTATGACCCCTGGGTCTATTTTAATCATATTACAAAAAACAAAAATACCTTGCTGTAATTTTATTTCTTTTATTTTACTTTGCAATATATCTATCTACTACTATCAGCTTTGATCCTTACAATTAACGAGTACAAAGGGATTGACAACCCTCTTTCCCGCGTTGGGTTCAAGTATTGGCTCTTGTGTGTGTGTTGGTACTGTTGGCGGGTATTTGCATGAGTCTCCTATTGGTTCGATAACCCTGGTTCTCTACGGAGGGGAGCACTATCTGCTACTATATTATTTCACCCTTCTTTTTCGGGGAAAATCCCAATGCACCTCACAAATTGCACACGGAGCTGATTACAAAAAAAATCGGTGTCTCGGTGATGACGAGGAGAACATGGGTCAGTTCTTGTACCCGAAGGCGATGGAGTACCACATGAGGTGTTGGAAATATGAGCAATTTACCAAGTGATTTTATTAACAGAAATACTAGACAAAGCATGACTAATATAACAGTAATAGAGCAATTCATGCGATCTGTCAAAGTGAAGGTAGATAGCATCTTCATATATAGAACTAGTTGCATATATGAAGTAGGACCTAACAAATTTAGAGCAAACCCTAGAACGAAAAACAGTGACAGTGTTTCTAACAGAAAAAGCATGAACACATACGAGCCAGTGAAAGGAACAAGATAAACTGGAGAGATCATGGAGACATACGAAGCAGCAGCCGAAGCCCCGGTCTTGGGTGAGTTGTCCTCGCCGGCCATGTCGTCGAAGAGGTTGTCGACGTCGGGGAAGAAGTCGTCGTCGGGGAAGTAGTCGTCGGCGACCGGATCGTCCGTGATGAAACAGCCAGTAGTCGCGCTGAGCGCTCCCCAAAAACCTTATCACCCTTCTCCCGTACATGACTCAAAAGGTGTGGTTTCGGAGGCCTACTATCCCAACCTGTTGTGCACGCCGCAAGCCGGGATGGGGAAGACAACATCAGCTCAGAGATTGGAACTTATGGCGAGAGGAGGAAGGAGTTCTGGTGCGTCTCTCTGGGGAGGAGCGACCTCCCTTATATAGGCGCCAGAGAAGGAGGTGAGAAGCCAGCGACGGGAGCTGAAGGGAGTGAGGGAGACGAACCGAACAGGCTGCAGCCGAAGGGACGCGTCGTTCGGATTCAGTGTCCACTTACAGAAAAACGTTTTCAGCTTCCGCGTGACCTTTCGTATACCCGTCATGCGTGGCAAAAATAAGATATCGGCTCGACTCATTCCCGCGGCGCGACGCGTTGTGACGAGGCGTGGCGTGGCGAGGTGTAGCGACCGCGATCCGAATGGACCGAAGTCTCTGTGTTCTGTGTCATCCCTGGATCGGTATGCTGACACACACAGTACAAACAGGATTTATAACAGAGGTAAATCACATGTATTAAGTAACGTAAATACTATTACCTCAATCGATCATAGCTGAAGCAACAAGGTCGTGGATTCCCATCAACACCAATGACAAAGTTGAGTGTAGAAATCGTAACCCTAACGTATCACTTACACGTCGTAAGATAATCCTGCAACATGAGACGTTGCAGCCACAGAGGGTCAGTACATTGAATGTACTGGCAAATTCACACTGTAATGATAATGATGAATAAGCCTACAACTACATGCATATTTGGCTGGTGGTGGCTGTAAGGTTAAAGTTTTTGCGTAAATCCAATTTTTCCCTACTTCAAAGGAATGCATTTTAATTAACTATCATCGTGGTTGAAACATTGTTGAGAAGATAGACATCCTCTCAACCCCAATTAAAAATCATCATTTAACCTAGCAATATTAAATTAGAGAGTGATGAGATCAGCAAATAATCCACTTCTAGATACTCAAAGATGTCCATAACCGGGGACACGGCTACTCATGAATAGTTTGTACACTCTGCAGAGGTTTGTGCACTTTTCCCACAAGACTCGATCGCCTCCGTTTGGTTTCTCACACTGCATGGTGTTTGAGAAACGGATGACCGAGACACAGTCTTTCCGAAGAGGTCCCCTTAACCAGATAGATAGGCCGGTACACCTACAAAAACCCACTACATCTGCTAGCCCATCATGGAAAGGTTTTCCACAACTTACTCAACTATGCCAGAGCCCATATTGGCATGTGGTTGCGCATGGAAGTTTCTAGGCATGAAATATTATATGATCCCTTTGAGCCTGGGTGGCATTCCAATAGGACAATCACACGGAAACCCCAGGATTTCCTAGGAAAACACTGGCATCACCAGGTGTCCGGGCAATCCACTGGTTCACTCCCAGGGTGCCCCAAACCAATCCACCCATATGTGTATTCAAGTAGCCACCTTAAGTTGAATCCTTAATTAACAACTCACATCTGTCATGGATTTCACTCACCCAATCCACGTCTACGAGCATAGTATGTCCTAACAGCAAACGTAGAAGTAACTCCCAAAGGTTTGAATGTAATGCAGGTAATAGGTACTACCTCAATCTACTTCCCAATCCCACAAGTTAATTGATCATACTCATGCAATGTGTGAGGGTTGAACTAATGCAATGAAAACTGGGTAATTGGAAAGTATGATCAAAGTGTGAACTTGCCTGCAATGTTGATGAAGATGATTCGCACTCAAAACTCTGGATATCTCTACTTGTCACACTCCAGTCAATCTATCGTAAGCAAGCATAGAAACCACACATAAGCAATCACTCAGAAAGATCGGACAGAACGAATAAACACTTCGGAAAACTTCGAAAACACACGAATGACTCTTGAAACACAAAACTATTTCCAACAGTACCAAAATTATGTGAATTTGGCCTTATCAGAAAGTTTAGGTCAAGAGCTTCGATTTGCAAAAAGAATCAACTCAAACGGAGTTACGAAACTCAAGTTATGATCAAACGAAGTTTGAATCTAAAACTAGTTGAATTCAAATTTTAAAATTTTCAAAAACATGTTTAAGTTGTATTACTGGAAAGAGGGGATCGTAACGAAGACGTGGGCGTTGGTTTCGTTGGATTTGGACCGACAGGTAAAAAGTTATGGCCGAAAGAAGTTTAGGGGCTAATCTGTAAAAGAAATAATTACAGACGGGTCCCTGCTAGAAAACTAAACAGAAAAAGAAAAGAAAAGAAAAAAAACTACAGAACGAACGTTCACTACTAAACCCTAAATAGTGAACGATCTCTAAATAACTAACCTAAAAAAACAAATCTAAACCTAGGGTTTTTAACAGAAAACCTAAATAGAAACCGAACGGTTTATTACCTTTTGTCCGGTTCGAGGAAAACCGACGGTTCGGTGCGGTTCGGGCGGATCCAAAAAAACGGACCGGCCGGCGGCGAACTCCGGCGCGGCACCGACGAGCGGCGAAGCGTCGGGCGCGGCGCAGTGCGGCGAGGCGCGGCTGCGGCGAGCAAGGCGAAGGCGAGGGGCAGCGCGAGGGCGAGGGGAGGCGCGGCTCGTGCGGCGAGGCGCGGCTGCGGGAGCCAGCAGCGGCGGCGGCGGCGGTTGGCCACGGCGGCGGCGAGATGCGCGCGGCGGCGCTCGAGGAGGGAGAGAGAGGAGAGAAACGGGGCGGCGGCGGCAGGCTTTGTAGGAGCAGGGGGTCGGGCTTTGCCGTGGAGAATGGGTCGGCTGAGGGGGAGTCCGGCCAGGAGACGGCTCGGACGCCGAGGTGGCAACGGCATCGTGCGGGGAGAGGAAGCCGACGGGCGAGCTGGGCTACGGCCTGGCTTTGGCTGGGCCGGCCCAGTTTCGGAGGAGACTAATTTTTTTTTCTTTAAACATTTTTTTAACAGACAGAAAAACGAATAAAAGCAAAATAAATAAAAATATCCTATAGGCATATAATATATCTAAATTTGCAGAAAAATAAGCCCTACAACATGAACATTTTACTACTGCCAAATAAAATGCCTACAAATTCTAATAAATCAAAGGTCCTACTAAAGCAAATAAAAACCAATAAAACCATTTTTTAAACTACCAAAAGAATTCAGATTCATTTATCTCCAATTTTCCTTTGTAGGGAATCATGTTACCCTATTTTCCATGTATTTGTTTTTGGAGAAAATAATTTGAATAAAAACCAAATAACTCAATATTTGAAATTGAGTTGCAGAAAATTTCAGAAAAACTTCCAACTCATATTTCCTATATTTTGAAGAAGTCATTTTATCTTCTCTCGGGAAAATCATTGAGTTGCTTAAAGTTTCTGAATTCGAGAATATTTCGAGGTTGAAATGCAAAATCCTTTCAAACCCTTTATCATTTAAAATAAATGGAAGAAGTCATATTATCTTCACTCTAGGGTTTGGTGTTGAAAAGAATTTGAATTCCCTCGGAGATCAAAAAGCAAGTGAAAGTTTTGGGAAAGTCATTTTATTCCCTCTCATTTAACTTTCAAAAAATTCAAATTTCACTCAATTTCACTCAGCACATCAAACAACAATCAAATCTATCTTTTTACTATAACATTCCAAAATTTAGAATTTTGGGATGTTACACGAGGCGGGCGGCGGAGGAGGAGCGTGCGTGGATGTCCCTTTTGTTCTCATGCTCGTACAAATGGAGAAAGAGCCTCGCTTATAAAGAGGTCCAACTCCTTGTAAACTAGCAATGTGGGACTAAACTTTAGTAGTGCCCCTTGCCTTGCACGAATGGCCTAAGTGGGCCTCCAGGATTTATTAGGAATTTTTGAAATTAATATTGGGCTGGGCCAAAGTAGATAAAATTCCAGCAATCCCCCACCAGATCCCAGAGGCACACAGAATTTGCCTTTGGTTCCAAAACACTGTTTTATATACCGGTACTGCAGTGGAGACTGTTAAGTTGAACTTCCACCTAGAACTCTATGCTACACTAGTAAGCAACTTGAACAGTAGACTATGCCTTGAACTGCAAGTTTTCTACGAATCTAGCTTTACACAAAGCCTTGACCGATACTTGGCTACCGTGGGTCTTCCCCACGGGTGGAGCTTATGCATCATACTCCGTGACCTTTCATGAGTTTACTAGAGAGAACACTACAGACTCATATAGGTGTGTTCTTCAAAAGATGTTCTACAGGACAACATCTCTGCTTACAAGAGCCACTTAGAACACATTAAGATATACATCAACCTGCCATGCAGATTTTGGAGAGTATTGCATCTTCGTGGAGTGGTATTGGTAGTAAGGATACTCTCCTCTCAGTTGATCAACAGCTTGTCTTCCACATCTAATTCACGGGATCTCCGATCACAAAGACTAGGTTACCACTGTGAACAACTCATATTGTGGGTCTCATATCCATCTCCCTCGATGCATTATCTATCACATTTCGTGATAGACCCTTAGTAAACGGATCTGCCAGATTTTTAGACGTTTGGATATAATCCAATGCAATTACTCCGGAGTTTTTTATTTTCCTGACAGACTTTATCCTTCTCTGAACGTGTCTTGATGACTTCATGTTATCCTTTGAGCTGCTCACTTTCGTGATCACAGTTTGATTGTCGCAGTTCATAAGGACACCCGGTACATGTTTCTCAACTACAGACAAGTCATTCAAGAGCCGACGAAGCCAATCCGCTTCGACCGTAGCTGTATCTAGTGTTGTGAGCTCTGCTTCCATAGTTGACCTCGTTAAGATGGTCTGCTTGCAAGACTTCCAAGAAACAATTCCACCTCCATGAGTGAATACATATCCGCTCGTGGCCTTTATCTCATCAGCATCTGAGATCCAGTTTGAGTCACTATACCCTTCAAGCACCTTTGGGTGCTCGGTGTAGTGAATTCCATAATTTGCAGTGCCTTTCAAATAACGCAAAACTCTTTCTGGAGCTTTCCAATGCACATCTCCTGGTTTTGAGACAAACCGACTCAGTTTGCTAACAGCAAAAGAGATGTGAGGTCTTGTAGCACTGGCTAAGTACATAAGCGATCCAACAATCTGAGAATATTTCAGTTGATCTCTAGCAATTCTTCGATTCTTTCGAAGTAGCACGCTGGCATCATATGGTGTTGGAGAGGGCTTGCAGTCACTATAGCCAAAGCGACTCAAGATCTTTTCCACATAGTGATATTGAAGCAAAGTAATCCCACCATCATCGTCTCTCAACAACTTGATGTTCAGAATGACATCAGCCACTCCTAAATCCTTCATCTCAAAACAACGAGATAGGAAATCCTTGACCTCCTTAATAACATTCAAATTTGTTCCGAAAATCAGTATGTCATCAACATACAAGCAAAGGATAACTCCCTCGCCCCCACAATGGCGATAGTACACACATTTGTCAGCTTCGTTCACAACAAAGCCTGCAGCTGTTAAAGTTCTTTCAAACTTCTCATGCCACTGTTCGGGTGCTTGCTTGAGTCCATACAAAGACTTCAACAACTTGCACACTTTTCCTTCCTGGCCATCTATTACAAACCCATCTGGTTGTTTCATATAAATTTCCTCATCCAACTCTCCATTTAGGAAAGAAGTCGTAACATCCATTTGATGAACGAGAAGACCATGTGAGGCAGCTAGTGAAAGTAGAACTCGAATAGTGATCAACTGCGCCACAGGTGAGTAAGTATCAAAGAAGTTTTCACCTTCCTTTTGGGTATAACCCTTAGCCACGAGCCGTGCTTTGTACTTTTCGATAGTACCATCAGGCCTAAGCTTCTTCTAGAATACCCATTTGCACCCTATAGGTTTGCACCCATAAGGACGATCGGTTATCTCCCAAGTTTCATTCGCTAAGATGGAATCCATCTCACCACGAACCGCTTCCTTCCAGTAATCGGCATCTTAAGATGCATAAGCTTCTGAAATAGAACTGGGAGTGTCATCTATTAGATAGACAATAAAATCATCAACAAAGGACTTTGTAGTCCTCTGTCTCTTGCTCCTAGTAGGAGCTTCATTGTTTTCCTCCACGGGTTTGTCAAAGTGTTCCATCGAAATGATAGGTCCAGTAATTGTAACTGATTCTTGATTCGATGAACTAGGCATCTCCTTAGTAGATGAGGTAGCCATATCCTTCATGGGAAAGACATCTTCAAAGAAAGTCGCATCATTCGACTCCATGATTGTACCGACATGCATGTCAGATACTTCGGATTTTACAACCAAGAATCTATATCCAATGCTTCGAAAAGCATATCCCGGGAAAACACAATCCGCGGTCTTTGGTCCAAGTTTGCGCTTCTTTAAGATTGGCACATTGACTTTCGCCAAACAACCCCAGGTTCGTAGATAAGAGAGTTTTAACCTTTTCTTCTCCCATTCCTCGAATGGAGTTATTTCTTTGTTCTTTGTGGGAACTCGGTTTAGGACATGACATGTAGTCAATATCGCCTCCCCCCACCATGCCTTGGATAGACCCGATGTGTCTAACATGGCGTTAACCAAATCAGTTAGAATACGGTTCTTTCTTTCGGCCATCCCATTTGACTGAGGTGAATAGGGAGGCGTCCTCTCATGGATTATACCATGTTCCGCACAAAAAGTATCAAATTCATTGGAAAAATACTTTCCACCATGGTCAGACCTAAGCCTCTTGATCTTACGATCAAGTTGGTTTTCCACTTCAGCTTTATAGATCTTGAAAAAGTTCAAGGCCTCATCCTTAGATTTTAGAAGATAAACACGACAGTATCTAGTGGAGTCATCAGTTAACGTCATGAAATATTTCTTTCCACCTTTTGTCAAAACACCATTCATTTCACATAGATCTGAATGTATGAGCTCAAGTGGTGCAAGATTTCTCGTTTCTGCAGTCGTGTGAGACTTAATAGGTTGCTTAGCTTGCACACAAACTTGACACTTAGATCCCTTGACGGTGGTTAAACTAGGGATTAATTTTAATTTGGCTAGTCGCGACATGCAACCAAAGTTAACATGACACAGACGTGAATGCCACACATTTGATTCACTGTTGTTGCAAACATGATTAACAACTTTATTGCAAACATCTGACAAGGATAAACGAAACAGGCCTCCTGACTCATAGCCTTTGCCAATAAACGTTCCATACTTGGATATTACAAATTTATTCGACTCAAAGAAAAGCTTGTAGCCATCTCTACATAACAGAGATCCGCTAACAAGATTCTTATTGACGGAGGGGACATAATGCACGTTCTTCAGCCGCACGATCTTCCCCGAAGTAAACTTCAGATCGACCGTGCCAACACCACGAACAGAAGCACTTGAACCGTTTCCCATCAGCACGGTTGAAGTTCCTGCGGTCCATCATCCTTCATGTCAGTGTCTCCAATGACAACATTGACGGTCTTGTCGCCTTTCCCAAGATGACGCTTGTCATAGCGATTAGGGCAACTAGGAGCCCAATGATCAGGATCTCCACACACATGACAGACACCTTTCTTCTTGTCATTCTTCTTCTTGAAGTTCGTGTGTTGCATAGCCTTGTTCTTCCCGTCAAACTTTGCTTTTCCATCAAACTTGTCCTTGTTCTTGAACTTGTTGGGCTGAAAGTTCTTCTTCTATACCAGATTGGCACTAGAACCTCCCTCAATGGCTCGAGCACGTGTGTCCTTTGCTCTCGCCTTTTCTTCCACATCAAGAGTACCAATGAGATCCGGAACGGAAAACTCCTGTCTCTTATGCTTCAGTAAGGTAGCAAAGTTCCTCCACGAAGGAGGAAGCTTAGTGATGATACCCCCGGCAACAAACTTGTCCGGCATCATGCAATTGAAGTGCTCAAGTTCTATAGCAAACGACTGTATCTCATGAGCCTGCTCAACCACGGAGCGCTCTTCAGTCATCCTGTAATCATAGAATTGCTCCATGATGTACAGCTCAGTGCCGGCATCCGAGACCCCAAACTTGGCCTCAAGTGCGTCCCACATATCTTTTCCATTGTCAATTGACGCATAAGTATCAACAATGTTCTCACCAAAAACACTCAAGAGAGCAGCCCTAAACAGGATATCCATTTTCAAAAAAGCTTGTTCCTATTGAGCATCATAATCTCCTTCAGGTTTGCCAAGAATGGCATCATAGCAGCTCATGGTTTGAAACCACATAACAGCTCTCACGCGCCACCTCTTATAGTGGATACCCTCAAACACAGAAGGCCTCATGGAAGCAGCAAAACCATTTGGGGTAAATTGCCTATAATAAGGTTTTTGGATTGTTGGAAATATGAGCAATTTACCAAGTGATTTTATTAACAGAAATACTAGATAAAGCATGACTAATATAACAGTAATAGAGCAAGTCATGCGATCTGTCGAAGTGAAGGTAGATAGCATCTTCATATATAGAACTAGTTGCATATATGAAGTAGGACCTAACAAATTTAGAGCAAACCTTAGAACGAAAAACAGTGACAGTGTTTCTAACAGAAAAAGCATGAACACATACGGGCCCGTGAAAGGAACAAGATAAACTGGAGAGATCATGGAGACATACGAAGCAGCAGCCGAAGCCCCGGTCTTGGGTGAGTTGTCCTCGCCGGCCATGTCGTCGAACAGGTTGTCGACGTCGGGGAAGTAGTTGTCGGCGACTGGATCATCCGTGATGAAACAGCCAGTAGTCGCGCTGAGCGCTCCCCAAAAACCTTATCACCCTTCTCCCGTACATGACTTAAAAGGTGTGGTTTCGGAGGCCTACTGTCCCGACCCGCGGTGCACGCCGCAAGCCGGGATGGGGAAGACAACAGCAACTCAGAGATTGGAACTTGTGGCGAGAGGAGGAAGGAGGTGAGAAGCCAGCGACGGGAGCTGAAGGGAGTGAGGGAGACGAACCGAACAGGCTGCAGCGTGGCGAGGCGGGCGGCGGAGGAGCGCGCGTGTACGTCCCTCTTGTTCTCATGCTCATACAAGTGGAGAAAGAGCCTCCCTTATAAAGAGGTTCAACTCCTTATAAACTAGCAATGTGGAACTAAACTTTAGTAGTGCCCCTTGCCCTTGCACGAATGGGTTAAGTGGGTCTCTAGAATTTATTAGAAATTTCTGAAATTAATATTGGGCTGGGCCGAAGTAGATAAAATTCTAGCATGAGGAATACGTACTACATGCACTTCTAAGCCTTCTTCGTGTTGTTTTCCGTCTTCCCGGAGCTTGAGCTCAGCCTCCAGAACGACTTCGCCTGCGTCGTCCTCCTCCACGACATGCACCCCATTGCACACACTCGGCGGCAAGACCGTGCCGTGCAAGGTGCTCGGCTCGGTGCCACACGACGTGGGGCTGAACGACCCGTGGTTCGAGCTCAATGCGTACATGATCCACGACCCGTCGTGGTGGAAGAACCTCGACCCCAAGTTCATATTACAGGTCTACTTGGAAAGGAAATCATCACGTTTGAAAAAAATAATCATTCTTTAGAGAAAAGTTCATCTGTTTTTTTTTTTAAGAAATCATCTATTTTGAATAAAAATACATGAATTTTTTAAAAATAATCACACATTAAAAAACAAAAAAGAAAGAAAGAAAAAAAAACCTGATTAAACCACCACGGAAATGACCACGAACCGGGAAAAACCCAGTAAGGGAAGCTTCCAAAACCGAAGGATTCCGCGACTGAAGAGATAAATATAAATAAAAAATAATTTAGAAATCACAAGTGTTCGATGGCGTAGAAGTGAATATTGTTGGCACTAATGGGAGTGGTCGCTAGTTTAAACTCCAGCGGTACACTTTTTCAAACGTTTTAATGAAAAAAAAACAGACAATATGTTTTTTTTTAGGGTAACTAGGGATTTTATTCATGGATCAAAGCATCTGGAATACAAATGATGTTTGGGGTGATCCCTAGCCACAAATGACGACCTTCCGGAAGCGACGAAGCTGCCTTTGCCAAAGCATGTGCTTCATAATTCGCTTCCCTAACCTCAAACCGAAAAGAAACTTTGGTAAAGTCTTTAACTCTATCTCTAATCTCATCTAAAATCATAGAATAAGCTGATTGGGCCCCTGGTTGATATCTGTCACAACCTGCAAACAATCCGACGCTATGATCACATGTGGTAAATTGAGATCTTTTGCAAGAGCGAGTGCTTCATTACAAGCACATGCTTCCAGGCTTGATGCATCCGTTAGACCCTTGAAGATCATGGCCGAGGCTCCCAGGAAATTACCATCCTTGTCTCTGCACACCACAGCAGCAGCGCCCCTATCTCCACTTCGAGAGAGACCGCTATCAACATTCATCTTTGCCGCATCTTCCCCCGGAGGAATCCACTTCTTGACCCGCGCCCGACCAGTGCCTGGTGGCTGAGAAGTCCTGACACAGGCGATCTCCAGGTCCTCCAAATACCTGTTAATGAAACACATGGTTGACAAGGGACTCTGAAATTCATCATCATGTATAGCTCGCCTCCTTGCCCACCAAATCGCCCACATTGTGATTAGAACTCTCGCAAGATCTTGTTGATTCATAGTCTCAAAGAGCCAGAACAACCAGAGCCAAGCATCCTCAAGGGTGTTTGATAACAGGTGCTCGAGCACTTCTTCATCCCCCAACGCCCAAACGCAACGTGCCATACGACAGTCAAAGAGCGAATGTCGCCAGGAATCTTCCGCTGAGTTGCATATGGAGCGGGCCGGCGAAGTTGCCATATTCCTTTCATGTCTGACGGTTCCCGTTGGCAGTGACATATGTGACAAGCGCCAAACAAACACTCTCACCTTCGACGAAACTTTGACCTTCCATAGTTGTGACCAGGATTGCCGCTCTGCCGCACCATTTGACCTTCCCGTTCTTTGCTCTAACCAATCTTCTCGCTGCTCCTTTATCCCACTTAGCATTTTGTAAGCTGACCGAACTGAAAATACACCTTTTCTGTCATAATGCCAAGCCCAGAAATCATGCTGTACTTTGAAGCCTAGTGGTATGTTCAAGATATCATCCACGTCAGGGCGTACAAAGTGTTCGTCCAGAATATCCTCCTTCCAGCTTCGCGTCACGGGTTCAATTAACTCCGAGACACGTTGAGGGGGGTTTGCCGAAACGGCACATAGTGGTCTCAGCTTAAAATCTCGTGGTAGCCAATTATCTTGCCAAATATGAGTTGCAGCGCCCGATCCAATTCTCTTAATTATTCCAAGAGCTAGCACATCTCTGCCCTCCAAGAGCGAACGCCACACCTGAGAAGGACGAGCACCCAGGTTGGCCTCCAGGATGTCAGTTTGTGGATAATATCTCGCTTTGAGGACCCGTGCACTGAGAGAGTCTGGATCTTGCAGCAGCCGCCAGACTTGCCGAGTGAGCAACGCAAGGTTGAAAAGCTCCACATCTCGAAAGCCCATACCCCCCATGAATTTTGGTTTGCACATCGTCGACCATGAGACCCAGGCTGGCTTTCTTTGCCCTTGCTTACTACCCCACCAGAAATTCCAAAGGAGACCATTGATATGTTCACATAAGCCCCTCGGCAACTTGAAGCAGGCCATAGAATATGTTGGAATCGATTGAGCAACCGATTTGATCAGTACTTCTTTCCCCCCCGCCGACAAGCATTTCTCCATCCATCCTTGTATATGTTTCCATATTCTGTCTTTCATGTATCTGAAACACCCTTCCTTCTCCTTACCTACATCAGTAGGCAGCCCCAAGTACTTCTCATTCAACAATTCGTTGTGCACCTCGAGGACATTTTTAACATCCGCCCGCTCGGTCTCTGGTACTCCCTTACTGAAGAAAATCGAGGATTTATCCATGTTGATGCGTTGGCCCGATGCAGCACAGTATACGTCCAGCAACTTCTTCACCCTGGATGCAGCAGCAGGTGTTGATTCAAAGAAAAGGAGGCTGTCATCGGCGAAAAGGAGGTGATTAACTTCTGGTGCCGATGCAGCTACCGCCAAACCTCGAACACCTAGGGTTTCTGACTTCAGCAAACACGATAGACCTTCCGCGGCTAAAAGGAAGAGATAAGGAGAGCTCGGGTCCCCTTGCCTCAAACCCCTTGAGGGCCTGAAACTGTCCATGGTGCCACCATTAAAAAGGATTGAAAAAGATACAGAAGATACACACCTCATAATAGTGGCAGTAAACCGTGGGCTGATTCCCATCTTGAGCATTATTGCTTGTAGGTAAGGCCACTCAATCCTATCATAGGCCTTCATCATATCGAGCTTGAGTGCACAGTAACGATTTCCCTTCGCTCTCCTTGTTTTCATGTAGTGCAGACATTCATAAGCTGTTATAAAGTTGTCTGTTATTAGGCGTCCAGGCACAAAGGCTGACTACTCTTGAGAGATCACTTGTGGGAGTATAATCTTCAGCCTATTTGCTAAGACCTTTGATGCAATCTTGTAGATCACATTGCATAGGCTTATAGGCCGAAACTGTCCTAGTAGTTTTGGACTTGCTATCTTTGGGATCATAACGATGAACGTGCGGTTGATTTCCTCCGGTGAGTCATCTCCATTAAGCAACCTGATTATCATACCTGTTACCTCGTCTCCACAGACCTCCCAGTGCCGTTGAAAGAAATGTGCCGGGAATCCATCAGGACCGGGAGCCTTAGTGGGAAACATCTGAAACAACGCAATGTAACACCCCAAAATTTTAACCATGGCTTATTTATTAAAAATTTTGCCAGGAAATAAAATTTTTCTTTTCTGGGTTTTCTTTTGATTTCAGTACCATCCTTTTCTTTTGAATTGTGGAATTTTTCCCTCAAAGGGGAACTTTTCAAAATGTTGTTGGACTTGTATACCTTCTGAAGATCATTTCTTTTATTAGTGGAATTATTTCTATAAATATTTTTTCCTAAAGCCTTATTGCCTTTAAAGTGGGTTCTCATAAGTTTTAGAGTCTCTTTTGCACTGCAACCCTTTTATAAATTCATTTAAAAATTCTACCAAAATTTGGAGATGTTGGTAGAAGTATATTACTCATTTCTATGCAAAAACCCATTGGTGTTCTTTGGAAAATTTGAGCAAACCATCCTCATTTGTGTTCTGGTCCAGTTTAGTGGTTTGTACTACAGCTCCATTTTATCTTGCCCTATTACCCATGGTTTTTCTCCTGCTTATAGTCCACCCTACCAAACTCTTAAGTCCAGGAGATTGGACCCATTGGGATACTTTTGGTGCATGCAATGATAGTTTTTCTTTTCTGTCCAGAATTGTATTTTGACAATAGTTGCATTACTAAGTTTCTTGTTTATCCAATCTAACTTCACCATCATATTTCTCACCTAAAGAGACCTCATTCTGCCAATTTACATCTCTAGCAAAGCTCTACAGGTGGCTCTGACATTATGTCGAACACCTATAGTGCATGGCCAGTTTTGGACATGCTCTTAAGTTTGCACTGTGATCTTACCCCTCTGGACTAACCAGCATGTCCACTAATCTCCTAGCCACCTCTAACCTTGTTCTGTTAATTTGCATCATCACCCAGGCCCTCTAGCTAGCCCTGGCATTGCGTCGAGCACCTGGCGTGCGTGCGCTGGGCGCGCCCGGAGCGCACGTTTTGCACGCGCGCGCGCCCGAGCCGCCGCGTCGTACCCCTGGCCACTCGCTCGTCTGCAGAGCCGCGCCGCCCTCGTCCACACGTCGAAACCCTCCAAGCCATCTCCTGGAGCCCTACAGCGCCGCCGTCAGGTCGGCCACGGCAGCTAGCGGCCGGCCGCAGCAGGCTCCTGCCATGGCCGGCGCCGCCCCGACCACCACAGCTCGCCAGCTGTCCTGGGAGCAGCTCGAGCTCATCCGCGAGCTCGTTGGGTAGTGCCGACCACCGCCACGTCGCCCTGCTAGCAACAGAACGGCGGTTCGCCGGCGTTCCTATCCACAGCCGCGGGAACCGACCTCCCCCACCTATTTAAGGAGCCCCGAGTTCGTCCAGACCCCCAAACAGCCTCAGGCCATCTCCCTGGAGCTCCCGTAGCCAGAAATTGAGGGAGGGAGGCCGTCTTTCTCCATCTCCGGCAACCACGGCCGCCGCCATGCGCCGGCACCATTCGCCGTGACCAGACCCTCCCCCACCCATCCAGTGCCACCTTTGGCTTCCCCTTGACACCACGAAGCTTCCCGACCACTCAACCGAGCTCCAGCACCACCGTAGCCATTTTCCCCCTTTCCTCCCGAAGCTGTCGCCGCCGCGAAGCTCGTCGCCGGCGATCCTCAGCACCACCTCGGCCGTTTTGACCACCGAAAGGTTCGCCGTGGACCCGCGGACCCTTTCCGCCCCTCCGTTCCCCGCATGGAGCCGCCGTTCGCCGCCGGCAATCGCCGGAGCTCCGTCCAGTACGGGCAGAGAAGGGAGGAGGGAGAAGAACCAGCCAAACCCGACAGGTGGGACCGCGGGGCCCCCTGTCAGTGACCCCGAGCCGGCCCTCGCTGGCTTAAGTGAAAGCGCCCCCCCACCGAGTACGTTTTCTCTGTTTGAAAGCACATTTCATTCAAAGCCGTTTCCTTTTCTGTTTTAATTTAAACAGAACTTTGACTAAACTTTGACTGGGCATATCTTTTTAAACAAAACTCCAAATGAGTTGATTCCTTTTCCTACCACTCTCAAATTTCACCTAGTTTATTTTAAGATTTATTTCAAAAATAATTAGGACAACTTTTTGTACTGTTTTTAAAGTTATGTTGATTTGAATATTTTCAAAAATAGGAAATTGGAGGGAAGATCAAAACTTTCAAAAGTTTTGGAGTGCCCTCACCCCTCTGCACCTTGAAGGCAAGCATCTTGAACACAGATATGATATTTTGTTGAACGCTTACTTTATGTCACATGAAATAGTGAGTTTTGCATATGATGACAAGTCACGCATGAATGCATTTTAAGGAGGAGTTAATTTGTTGTGATCAAGTGATATATGTGTGAAGTGGTTACTGCCTCATGACACGTATGCCTGAGCTGGTCCGGACAAACTTCGGGGAGAAGTTTTGTCTTGGATAAAGTATGACCGTGAAAATGGTACCTCATGGTGACGAGAGAGATCAGTGAGGGCATGACGTAGCATGATGAGCGGTGAACCTGGTGATGTGGAAAATATTTGTTATGCAAATCATGTAGGTGATGCTTTAACCTCCCGAGTCGACCATAGATCGAGTCTTGTTCCGGTAACCCCCATTCTTGTTTCGTGCTACCACTTGTCCCCGCCGCAGGTAGGGTACAGTCCAGTAAGTTGTCAACCCCTTTCTTGGCACACACCGTACAGAGAGGCCATGGTGGAAGATACCGGCTGCATCCGGTAGACAGGCCACCTGGTCCGGGGGCATGGGTGTTTCGGGTTGGAGCCGAGGGGGTAGCTCCCCTAGTTCGCGCGCATTATAAATTCTGTGATCCCATGCTACTCGAGGTTGTAGCCTCCCCACTTAGAGTTTTACTTAACAGGTGTCGTGGGTGATTCCAGACACCGGTAAGTTAAGCTGGTGTGTGCGGGTCAGGTGTGTTTTCAACTAAAAGACCGTAAATGGAATTAGTCCCGATGGACTAAAGGAAACCGTTACTCGTGGGTAAAGAGTACACCCTCTGCAGAGTTTATATCTATTCGAATAGCCGTATCCGCGGTTAAGGACTACAGTCTGGGATGGGTCAAGTGTCGGTCTTAGTGTCGGTCTTCGGAGGAAAAACTGCTAAGCCAGAACATTGGTCATAACATGTGACATATGATGATTATGATTATTATTATTTTTGGACTAACCATTTGTATTATTTGAATTACTGAATATCCCTGGGATGGTTCTACCTCCTGGATATCCCCTGTGATACTTTTCATATAAGCCCTTTATGTGGTGTCGCTCAGACGCCCGACTGTGGCATGTTTGTTTTTATTTTCTTTATAAGCCCTTTATGTGACGTCGCTCAGACGCCCGACTGAGGCATGCTTCATTTTATTATCCTTTCGAGGCGTCGCTTCAGACACCCGATCGGTGCATTTTATTTTGATTGCTTATTCATGGTTTATAAGAATAACATGCTTGCGTCATGAATTTTATTTCGCGACTAACGAAGTGATCATGGAATGTTTCAGTGCATCATTTGTTATATTGTACCTGTGTTCATAATGTTTGCGAGTACATTCAAAGTACTCACTGGCTTGTCCCTGGCTATTGTCTTGGCCAGATTTCTTGCTTGGAGAGGAACGCTGCGATGGCAGCCCCGGAACCTAGGCAACGGTGATAGCAGCCTCGCGAAGATAGGAGTTATCCAGGTCAGCTGTTCCTGTGGGAAATGGAGTCCCATAGACGCTGATGTATCGCAAACCGCTTCCGCCATCAACCACTAGAACCCTTTTGTTGTACTCATGGACCAGAATGGTCTTGTACTACATATTTTGTATTTTGCTTGGAATTTCTGTATCAAGTTTGTGTCTCATCAGCTAACAGTAATCCTGGGGCTGGTGAGCACAAGGGCCGTTTACTGGGAAATTAATATCCTGGAAAACCGGTCCTGACAACCTTGGTATCAGAGCCAGGCTGACCATTGGCTAATCCTATCTTAGCCAGGTCAATAAACCTAGGTTAAACAACCCACCAAACCTTATTCTAAACCAGCCAAACCGCTCAGGATAGCCACACAGTGACCCCTACACCTTTTGGCAGTCGGTGCCCAACCTATCGGTCTACCCATAGGCCGTGCGCCTGTGCCGATACCTGAGTTGTCCCATCCACAAGCGTGCGATGGAAGACCCGGCTGACTTATAAAGGAAGCCCTGCCCCAAAACTCAGCACATCACAGCCTCATTCCCAGTTCGATATCCAACCACCAAGATGCCAGGCCCCCGCATTCACAACGAGACCACCGCAGTCAAGCTCGAAGGCTTCGTAGCCATCCTCACCAATCTCACCCGTCGTGCCTTCGGCACCAACGAGCCGCCGGAGTATGTCGTGTACCAAGAACACACGAGTAATTCCATCCAACATTTCTGGGCCACGGCGCACATCTACGGGAGAGGCATTACATCGGAGCGTTCCTACCGGTTCACCGGGAGGACGACCTCCGACGAGCCCCAAGCCATCCAACTTGCAGCCCGAGAGGCTATAGTTCATCTTCGGCACCTGTCGCCGAGGGTTAACTGCCGCTCATTCTACTACTACCCTAGTCGTGAAGGCTATGGTAGACCGACCCAGGTCGCCAACGGAGACCATGAGTCGGACCCTGCCCTAGTGCATCTGGTGCGCTACCTGGAAGCGCAAGAGGCACTATTTGATCAGGTCACTCTTGACCTGATTGAGACCCGCATGACGCTCACTCGCCTGACCCCGGCAAGGAGCGAAGTCGCACCCGCCACCGACACACCGATAGTGCTGCCTGGAAGGCCGGTTGAGCCCCCAAGCTCTGACCATGTCATCCACCCGGGCAATGCCATCGCCTCACCCGGAGATCTCCGTCGTCTCTTGGAGGCCTACTCCAATGGGGCGGTGACCTCGACACCCCGCATAGGCCACCACCGCTACTCCAGCCCTGTAGCTCCCCATCCTACCCCGGCCAGCTCCGACGCGGAAGCACCCGAAGAGGACTCGGCATCCGCAAGTCGCGCCCGGCTAGATCTCAACCAGGTGGACTGAGTCCACCAGAATTGTTGTCAAGCCCTAGTGGCCGGTTTTTCCTTTAGTTCCGTAGTAGCCGTTGTGTGGCGTAGTGAGCCTGTAACCACCCGTGTGTCAACATCTCATAGTATGTGTGATCTGGCATGAATTGTTTGACGAGTGGTTGCGGAGTAAATTCTAGACGTGACCCCTAATCGACATGCACAGTAACATGTCACTTTTCTTTTGGGGATTGAGGCCGGAGACTTTGACTCAGACA
>LR738710.1:258189181-258285050 GCA_902687465.1 Secale cereale | reverse complement strand
GGGGGGTCTTCCAAACTAACCGCGGCATATCCGACTTAATCAGACCAGCGAACTGCATCCTGTAAGCGGTGGCGGCGGAGTAGCACCCATCAGCGGTGAACTTCCATCGGATGTCATCTCTGCTTTCCGGTGATATGTGGATATCTTGACATGTGCACCAGAGGCCAAAGAATTGTTGGATGAGGGAAATAGAGAGGCCATCATGCATGTCAATGTGCCTGCCCCATTCATTGTTCAACAAGGACTTGGCGACACAATAGTTGGTGCGTTTGGAAAGGGCGAAAATGCCCGGGGCGATGTCCTTTGGCTTTAGCCCCTGTAGCCAAGGAAAGTGCCAGAAGCTTGCTTTCTTGCCATCCCCAATCGTAATTGTTGTCGCGGCATAGAAGAGGTCTTTGTCTTCATCATCACACGGTATTTCAAGGCCTACCCAAGCCCTTTGTGGGTTGACCCAAGCAAACCAGAGCCACCGCAGTCTAAGAGCACAGGCGAACTTGTCAATGTCAAGAATTCCAAGACCGCCAAGATTTGTCGGCCGACAAACCGTTTTCCAGTTCACTTTGCATTTGCCTCCCGACACATGATCAGATCCCGCCCAAAGGAAGGCCTGTTGAATCTTAGTAATACTTACTTTTGTTCCTGTAGGCACATCAAGCGCAGTGATGTGGTAGATCACAAGATATGTCAAGACTGGTTTGCCCAACGCAGTACGGCCCGCCGGGTTGATGTTGTTCCCTTGCCAAGGTGGAAGTTTGGCCGCCACTTTGTCCACAAGGAACTGACAATCAGCCTTCTTCAGGCTGTGTGTAGAAAGCGGAAGACCCAAATAACGCATTGGAAATTCAATCCTGCTGGCAGAGAAACTCTGAAGAATATCATCTAGGTCCAAATTGGCGCAGCAGATTGGGGTGACGATGCTTTTAAGAGGATTAGCCACCAGACCCGTGACCTCCCCAAAAATAGTCAGAATCTTTGTTAGCTGCTGAATATCTTCTTTGATGGGAGCGACAAAGATGGTTGCATCATCCGCATAAAGAGAGGTTCGCATGCATGTAGCACGACCTCGCAACCGGTGTAGGAGGCCCTCCTCAGTAGCTTTGGCAAGCACTTGCTGAAGGGGGTCAATGGCCAGGACAAATAACAATGGAGAGAGCGAGTCACCCTGACGTAGGCCTTTCCCTAGCCTAATTGGGTCTCCAGGTATCCCATTCAGCAACACTCTCGACGAAGACGAGGCCCAAAGACCTGCAATCCAATCTCTGAATTTAGGAGGGAAGCCCGGGCGTTGCATCAAGTCTAGTAGGTAGTCCCAATGGATCGAATCAAAGGCTTTCTTGATATCTAGCTTTAGGAGAAGATGCGGAGTCTTGGTTCGATGTAGGCGTCTTACAAAGCCACGGCCGAACATGAAGTTGTCGTGGATGCTTCTGGTCTTGATGAATGCACTTTGGGCCCTGGATACAAGACCATTCATGAATGGCGCCAGTCGCATGGCCAGAATCTTGGTAATAATCTTTTGCAAAAGCATGGATCAGACTTATGGGACGAAAATCCGAAATATCCTCGGCCCCTTCTTTTTCGGTAGCAGCACAATATTTGCTGAATTTAATCAGTGTAGGTTGGCGATGTGCAGATTTAAAAAAGAGTTGATAGCACACATCATGTCAACATTAATAATCTGCCAACACGATTTGAAGAAAGCTCTTGTAAACCCACCAGGACCGGGAGCCTATGACTTGATTTAGACTTGGTTAAGTCTTAGTCGACTGAAAGTTAGACACATCCTTAACGCAAGTGCTGTTGGACGGTTGAGTGAAACATTCAACACTAGTATCTGCAACGTACTACACCGGCTTGCCCAGTGCATGACTCAAAAGTTGTCCATCGCCAACTTTACCGTGGACAGGAGCCTGAAACCCCGGGTTACAGTTGCGCTGCCGACCCCCTCTTTCCGTCGGTTTTGGCCCCGTCTCACCACATCCCAGGGATCCCGGTTGAGTTTTCCATCGCCTGAACGCCGCTCGTCAAATCTTCGATAAGATTCCCATCACAAAATTTTGACGAGATGCACCCTAAAGTTGTAGACCTCACTGTTACAACATGAGACACACATGCTTCTGTCTGGTCTCAAAGAAGATTGGTTGATGAACCTCACTCACAGAGGGCTTGCATCGTGTTAAGACTTCCTGTCGATCGTTTGATCACCGTACAGGTCCCGCTGCAAGTCTGCGCAGCACACTGTGTGCACCTGGTTAGCACTGCAAATCTTGCTCCGTTTTTATGGGCGGCCCCATCACTCGGCACGACGGTGGCAGAGCACAACTCTCGATACCTCGCATAGCCGCAATTAATCCGCTCGCCAGATGAACATGATATCTTCATGTGACAGCCACGAGCTGCAGCTGGACACCACTGCTAGATCTGAAGCTCGTCGTCTGTGGCAACCAGTGCCCTGGAGGAGTATTATACTCCTACTCCTACTCCTGCCCTGCGGTAAACGCAGAGAGCCAGTGTGATAGTAAATAAACAAGTACAGTACAGTAAAAAATCATCTGAGGCGGCCGCAACGCAACGGTGCGATTTCAACCCAAGGGTAGGAGGACGCAACCAAAGCGCAGAAAACGAATGCAGCTTCTGCCTTGCTTTAAAACGGCAGCTTAAACTATGAAAGCACCGTCTAGTCTATAAGAAAGCTGTGTCCTGTGCCTTGTGCTTTGCCCCGGACCAAAGCATTAGCACGCTCCTCCACTCCACGGACCGCCCTGCCTGTTTGTAGCTTTGCCGCTTCCCGTTCCCCACTCGTCGTCGGCGATACAATCTTGGTTTGTTGTCCTGTGGAGGCGGGAGCGATGGGGCGTCCGTGCGTCGGCGCTCTCCTGGCGTGCGCCGCCATTGCAGCTTCTTGCTGCTCTTGCTTCCGGTTCCAGGGTGCTGAGGCGGCGGCGACCCCGTCGTTCGGGGACAACTTCGACATCACCGGCGCCGAGGACCACGTCAAGACCTCCCCCGACGGCCAGACGTGGTACCTCTCCCTCGACAACAAGACGGGTAAAATCCCCATTGATTGGCGCACGCATGCATTAGGGTCGTCATCATCTCTTATCTAAGCTTCCCTTCCCTTTTGATGGATTGGTCCTTGCAGGCGTTGGGTTCCAGACGAAGCAGAAGTACCTGTTCGGGTGGTTCAGCATGAAGCTCAAGCTCGTCGGGAACGACTCCGCCGGCGTCGTCACCGCCTACTACGTACGTACTCCCATTCCCGGGCCGGCAGCAGCGCCGACCCATTAATCGAACTGGAAAGAGCAAAGTAACCGACGTGAATCGATTGCGTGCGTTTGATCATGAATCAGATGTGCTCGGACCTGGACGCGGCGCCGGAGCGCGACGAGCTGGACTTCGAGTTCCTGGGCAACCGCACCGGCGAGCCGTACATCATCCAGACGAACGTGTACCGCAGCGGCGTGGGCGGGCGGGAGATGCGGCACTCGCTGTGGTTCGACCCCACCGCCGAGTTCCACAGCTACTCCATCCTCTGGAACCCCAAGCAGATCGTGTAAGCCCGCCATCAACTCCTCTGCTGCAACTGCCATTAATTAAGCTTTCCGATTGCGCCAGTGTGTGTCCGTAATCTGGGATGGGATGGGATGGGAGAGTGGGGTTGCCGGATTTAGTAGCTGCGGGGGCAGTTGAATTGAATGGATCCACCCACTCACCCCTGCATTTGGGTCACTCCCATAGATAGATAGATACCCACTGGACCCGACCCGGCCGCTGCTGTCGTAGTACAGTAGTACGTAATACTAGTAGCAAAATTAGACCGCGTTGCCGTGCTCTTGGTACCTGTTTGGGACGAGACCAAACAGTGCGTGTCGCCGTGCACTGTGTGTACATTGTGCCGCCTCGCTCAACCCACCCACACCCACATGCCGGCCAATCCATCACTCCACACTTTCAGCTCGATCCTGCACTACAAACTGCGGCAATAGTGGTGTGGGCGCACATGGTTTCGTCCCGTCCGTGGTCGCTGAATATCCTAGCCGCGCTGTGTAGTACGAACGAATATTATACTGGGATCGAGATCCGACTGCACTTGCCAACCGCCACGTCGCCATTGCCTTTTACCGCGAGAGACATGGCAGCTATTGATGTCCGATCTTGTTTGCAGGTTTTTCGTGGACAAGGTGCCCATCAGGGAGTACCGCAACTCGGACAAGCCCAACAAGTTCTTCCCGATCATGAAGCCCATGTACGTCTTCTCCAGCATCTGGAACGCCGACGACTGGGCCACGCGCGGGGGCCTGGAGAAGACGGACTGGACCAAGGGGCCCTTCGTCTCCTCCTACAGCGACTTCACCGCCGACGCGTGCTCCTGGGCCTCCGGCCCGGCCCCGCCGGCGTGCGCGGCCGCCACCGGGGACAGCTGGTGGGACCAGCCGCCGGCGTGGGCGCTCGACGACGGCCAGCGCCGGGACTCCGGCTGGGTGGCCAGGAACCTCGTGATATACGACTACTGCGACGACCGCAAGAGGTTCCCGACCGTGCCGGAGGAGTGCGCGCTGAGGACCAAGACGAGCTAGCTCGCTCGCTCGTGAGGTCTCGCTTCACATGCATGGTTCTTTTTTGGGACGGCTCGTACGTGTACCTATCAATTGGTGGAAGGTTTTCTTTTCTTTTCCCTTCTCTTGTTTTGTGATGATGAGATGCACATGCGGACGTGCATGTGTATGGTTGATGCGGCATTGATTGCCCGGGGTGGCTCTACTCTCATGTGAGTGGTAGCCCTTTCGGAGGAAAATGATGGATTTTTGTTCCGATGCCTTCCGTGTGCTCCATGACACGAGCATGGTGGGCCAAAACTTGAGAGTAAAATGGTCCCACGTATACGCATGATCATAGGCTTGGACTTCTCACTTGTATTGCTGTGTTTTGTTTTTATCTTCTTTAGATATTTTTTTAACACGGTTTTTTTTTTAAGAAAAGGGGCATTCCCCGGCCTCTGCATCAAACTGATGCATACGGCCATCTTATCAATAACAAAAGGTCAAGGTCTCCAAAAGTATGCGAAATAAGAGTACAAAAGGCTCAGACTGAGCTAGAAAAAACGTGGGTACCCCACAAGCGGATGCGTTAATGCAAACAGAGCCTAGACTCCTAGCCTATTACATGACCGCCATCCAAACCGGCTGAAGATAGCCCGAGCTACCATCTCCCATCGGATAGACCCAGTAACCAAACGCTCCCTGGCATCCATCGGAGTGAGTAGCGACCACATACGGATCAATGCAGTGGCCCTGTGAATAACCTGCAAAAAATGAATATTTGTTGATCTGTTAAAAACCAAATCATTCCTGCACTTCCAGATAGCCCATAGTAATGCACAAACACCCACACGTATATGGCTCGCTGGTTCTTTCGCGATTCCATTCAACCACGTCCCAAAAAGCGTGATGATACTACTTGGTGGAGTGATGTTAAAGGCTATATGGACCGAACGCCATAAAACTTTAGCCATAGGACAATCGAGAAAGAGGTGTTTAATTGATTCATCCTTGTCACAAAAGCTACATCGCAAAGACCCACCCCAGTTGCGTTTGGCTAGATTATACTTAGTGAGAATTACTTGTTTATGAACAAACCACATAAACACTTTAATTCGAAGGGGCACTTTGACCTTCCAAATGTGAGCAGACCTAGGGATAGGCACCGAGTTAATTAAATCTAAATACATCGATTTCACTGAAAACATCCCGTTCTTAGTCAATTTCCAATGAATACGGTCTGCCTGTTGAGTCAACTGAACATCCATCAGTCTTCTCACTAAATGGAGCCAAGCTTCCCAACGGTGTCCAACCAGCGCCCTTCGGAATTGAATATTGAGAGGAGTTGACTGTAACACTGATGCAACGTAATCTTCTTTACGTTGAGCAATGTTGTAAAGAGAATGATATTGGGTGGCTAGGGGCGTTTCTCCCAACCAAGTATCCTCCCAGAATCTTATGGATCCACCATTGCCAACCAAGAACTGAGTTCTGTTGAAAAAGGCCGACTTTACTTTCATCAGGCCTTTCCAAAACGGTGAGTCAGTCGGTCTAGCTGTCACCTGAGCTAGTGTCTTGGTTGTAAGGTATTTGTTATGGAGAATCTGGTCCCATGTGGCCTGGGTCTCAGAGAGTAACTTAAACAGCCACTTGCTGAGTAAGCACCTATTTTTAACCTCCAAATTTTCAATTCCGAGACCTCCTTGATCCTTCGGTCTGCAAATAACATCCCATCTAGCCAACCTATACTTGCGCTTTACCTCATCACTCTGCCAAAAGAACCGCGACCGATAAAAATCGAGTCGTTTCCTCACCCCTACTGGGATCAAGAGAAATGACAGAAGAAACATGGGCATACTCGTGAGTACCGAATTAATTAAAATCAATCGGCCCCCATACGACAAGAGCTTGCCCTTCCAGCAGCTAAGTTTCTTCTCGAAACGGTCTTCTAGACTCTTCCACTCTTTATTAGAGAGTTTCCGATGGTGGATCGGAATGCCAAGGTATGTGAACGGTAACGACCCTACCCCGCATCCAAAAAGCTGCATGTAAACTTCTTGTTCATCTTTGGCTCTTCCAAAGCAAAACAATTCACTCTTATGGAAGTTAATCTTTAACCCCGAGAGTTGCTCAAAAAGGCAAAGCACAAGTTTCATATTTCTCGCCTTGGCCAAGTCATGCTCCATGAAAAGAATCGTGTCATCCGCATACTGTAGAATAGAGAGTCCTCCATCCACTAGATGAGGAACGAGACCACCTACCTGCTCATTCTCCTTTGCTCTACCAATAAGGATTGTTAACATGTCTGCTACAATGTTAAACAAGATAGGAGACATTGGGTCCCCCTGTCTTAAACCCTTGTGAGTCTGGAAGAAATGACCAATATCGTCATTGACTTTTATTCCAACACAGCCTTGTTGAGTGAAGGAGTCCACCTGTTTTCTCCAGGATGCATCAAATCCTTTCATCCTTAAGGCTTGCTGAAGGAACGGCCACTTGACCTTATCATATGCCTTTTCAAAGTCCACCTTGAAAATAACCCCATCAAGTTTTTTCGTGTGGATTTCATGGAGAGTTTCATGCAGGACAACAACCCCTTCCAGGATATTTCTGTCAGGCATGAAAGCCGACTGGGAAGGCTGCACCACACTATGCGCGATCTGCGTCAATCTATTTGTTCCTACTTTAGTGAACACCTTAAAACTAACGTTAAGAAGACAGATTGGTCGAAATTGCTCTATTCGATTCGCCTCTGTCTTCTTAGGAAGCAGCGTTATTGTACCAAAATTAAGGTGGAATAGTTGCAGATGTCCATCGAACAGGTCATGGAACATCGCAAGTAAATCATCCTTAATAATATGCCAACACCTTTTATAAAACTCTGCCGGAAAACCATCCGGACCAGGAGCTTTATTATTCTTCATCTGCGAGATCGCATCTAACACCTCTTTCTCCGAGAACGGCGCAGATAAGATTGCATTCTCATCTGACGCCAATTGAGGGACATCCTGAATGCGAGTCTCATCCAGAGACACGAAGCTATCATCCGAAGGTCCAAACAGCCTCTTATAATAGTCAGTGATGTAGAGTTTGAGGTTCTCGTGCCCTACAATCGTGCCCTCGTCCTGCTCAAGCTGAAAAATTCTTTTCTTTCGATGCTTACCATTTGCTATCAAGTGAAAGAATTGTGTGTTATCATCCCCTTGGATGACTTCACGCACTTTAGCTCGGAGTGCCCATTTCAATTCTTCCTCTCGCAGCAGTTCTTTCAACCTAGATTCGGCCAAGCCCTTGGCCTCCAGATCAGCAGGCTCAAGGATAGACGACTCCGCCTTAACATCTAGAATTTGAATAAGGTTGATTAGCCTCTCCTTTTCAACCTTATACACACCACTGAGATGTTTAGCCAAACCTCGTAGAAACTGCCGTAAATGCCTAATCTTATTCTGCCACCTGTCTATAGCCGACCGACCGCCTTCACCCTTCGCCCATTCCCTGGCAACCAAGTCCATGAATCCTTCTCGTTCAAACCACGCTAGCTCGAACGAGAACGTATTCTTATTCCCCGTATATGTTGCCTCTCCCGAATCTACCAAAAGTGGAGTATGGTCCGAAATAGCCCTCGACAAGGCCTGAACGGTAACCAGGGGGAACTTCTGTTCCCACTCCACACTAGCGAGGACACGATCTAACTTCTCGTAAGTCGGGTTCGGTAGTGAATTGGCCCAGGTGAATTGTCTGCCTGAAAGCTCTATCTCCCGGAGATCCAAGCTCTCAATAAACACGGTACAATGTGTTTATACTGTGTACTTTCGAGATACTAGCCAACACAACATTTTAAAATTGACGAGATTATTACAGATGTCTTCTCCCAATGAACTAACAAAGTCAGGCAAACAAAACTAAAATAAATACAAACAATATGAGCACCAGCACAAGTCTAGAACTTGAATCTTAATGTCCATTACAAAAAAATTATATCAGGTTCATTTTTTTTGCTAAAGTATTGAAAAGGCTAGATTTGTGAATTTTCAGTATTTTCGCGGTGGCACCCAAGAAAACATGCAAACGCGTCAGTGGCAGGCATGGGCGAAACGCACACGTCGAGGTGAGATCTCATCTCGTTCGACATGCTTGTCAGGAAAACAAAAATAGTGGTTCCTGCCACAGATCTGGCTGGATGGTCTGCCCGGCCCCTGCTGTAAAATGACGAGATTCCTTTCGTGTCTCTGCTGGGGAAATTTGGCAAACACGAACTACGAAAGGAGAGGAGAAAAGATAAAAGAAAGAGCAAAGAAAAAGGCTACTGAACGAGCATCTGCATGTGTGAGACTAAGATCGATATAAAGGACTAAATAAAGAAGGAAGAATCCAAAAAGCATGCGGCTACCTTTCAACGGCTAAAGTGACCGCGGAGGGACACGAATTCCACTGCTCCCAGTCGGATGCTCCACACCGGTAGAGATGATTTTGATAGAACCAAAATTACATGATGGATGGTCCGTTGAAATCCCAAAATTCCATTGTGCTCAAGTGGGTTGGTCTACGGACGACTCTTGT
Source organism: Secale cereale (assembly GCA_902687465.1). Lineage (NCBI taxonomy): Eukaryota > Viridiplantae > Streptophyta > Magnoliopsida > Poales > Poaceae > Secale > Secale cereale. The sequence goes on along the minus strand of LR738710.1, from coordinate 258,275,952 downwards.
GGCCTCGAAATATTACAAGTAACCAGAAAACATACACGTGCGTTGTTACGGGAGGCAATTTTTCGTGTTTTGACCATTTTTGATACAAATTCAGGATCTGATCCCGGTTTAAAAAAAATCGGCATTTGACCCTTTTTCTTATCGCTACTAGCTCTGGCGGTAGGGTTAGATAGCCTACCGCCACAGGCCTTGGCGGTAGGGTGCTTATACACGTCAGCACATGGTGACGGCCGTCGTTCCCCTCCTTCGCACCCTACCGCCAAGGCTCCTGGCGGTAGGCTGTTTAACCCTACCGCCAGCGCCTGTGGCGGTAGGGTCCGAGCAGTTATTTGGCCCGAGACCCCGCGCCCCTGCCCATCTCCCCACCCTCCCCCTCCCCCTCCCCCCTGTCGGTTTCTTCTTCCTTTCTCTCCCAAGTCGCCCCTCTCTCCCTCTCTCATCTCCTCCACTCTCCCCCTCGGATCTTCACCGATTCTTCACCGTTTTTACGGATTGAGATGGCCTCGAAGAAAGAAACGTAAGCTCCTCCAATCCCTCCAATTAGTTTTTGCAAATTTGCTTCCGATTCGACGCATTATTTGCTTAAAATCCCTCATATTTTTGAACTTAGATTGGATTTTTTCCACCTAAGATTGTTTTAGGTAGATTGTAGTTCTAGTTTTTAGTTCTTTAGTAAGTAGTGGTATTGAATATGAACTCAAATCCCTAGTTCATATGTTAGTTTGAAGAACCCTAGTTCATAATATTTTTTGTTAAAAAAATTATGATGTATGTTGATATGATGATGAACACTAGTTTGATGATGCATGGTGATGTGAAGATGAACCCTAGTTTTATGATGCATGTTGATATGATGATATGAAGATGGTGTTGGAAAAAATTATGGGATAAGTATATTTTTCATCCTCAAACTCTGTCGAAAGTATAAAAATCATCCCTCAACTCAAAAATCACTAAAACTCGGTCCCTCAACTTTTTAAACCAGATACTTTTCGTCCCTCGTAACACATAGAGTGGTTTTAGTATGACGTGTACCAGGTTTTGATTAAAACCGCCCACGTGGCCTGGTTTTGACCGCCACCTCAGTTAAGTGGGTAAGGCCCTCGCTGCCCCTCTCTCTCCTGCATTCACTCGATCCCCTTCCTCTCACGAACCCTAGAGCAGCGGCAATGGCGATTCGCCATGGGCGGCGGCGGCCGGAAGTGAGGCGTGGCCTGGTGGGGATGATTCACGCGTGCCGGTTGCTGGCTGGGCAGGGCGGCAGCTGCGTGGTGGCGGCTGGCTGGGCAGGGCAGCGACAACGATGATTTATGCAGTGGTGACGATTCAGGAGGGGGTCGCACGGTGAATCCCTCGGCTGGGCATGCAGATGGAACAACAGACTCGATTTTTGCTCTATGCAATGATCTAACATCCCAATCCTCACCGATGATGATGAAGAGACCTTGTGCGTCACTGGACGAGCTGCTGCTCGAGACTGATGTGCTTGTGATGAGGAGCTTCGATGTCACCGGCGTGGGTGATCCTTGAGGGCACAGGCTGGGACAAGCCACGACGGCGGCGGTGCAACCCTCCACAACCACCACGTCCACCAGAGTATGAGTAGGTCAGAGTTTGCCGTTCATACCTTGATATTATATTTCAGATTCATGTCCAGCGTCCTGATCTGGCTAGTAATTGATTCAAAGGATGGGCAAATCACTCGTAGCTCAGCTTGCCATGCATTTGACTGCTATGAATTGGAACCGATCCATTCTTTGCCTGTTGATCTCCAGATTTTTCTCTCTTGATCAATTTTGCAAATTTTCCTTTTCGTGGAAGCCACGTGAAGCGAAGCGGGCAATGCGCATGGTGGAAGGAGTCTATGCAAATTAGTTACATGATGATTCTGCACTCAGAATAACAAGGCCACATGGATGGTTTTAGTCAAAACCGGATCCATGTCATACCAAAACCACTTTAAGCGTAGTCAGGGACGAAAAGTATCCGGTTTAAATAGTTGAGGGACTGAGTTTTGGTGGTTTCGGAGTTGAGGGACGATTTCTATACTTTCGCTAGAGTTCGATGACGAAAAATATACTTATCCCAAAAATTATTTAAAAATATGATGATATGATGTATGTTGGAGGATTTTATTTGGATATGATGCATGTTCATATGATGTGATCCATCATGTGTAGTAGATGTTGTTGGAGGAATATGCTTAAGATGAACCCTAGTTTATGTAACCAAGAAATTTCATTTTTTTTTTTTATGTATGCTTATGCTTATGATGCTTTTGTTTATGAAATTTTATTAAGGCGGGCACCTCTTGCGGACAACATCGGCCCACGGTACTCCATGCTGGACTCGGCATTCGACAAGGGTCATCGTGCCCGTTTCATAGAGAACAGAAAGGTAAGTGATACGAATGAAATATTGAGCAAAGTTTTCGGATTGATGAAAATAAATTCCTAACTTTTGGCGTTCACTTTTTGACAGATGCTCCAGTCACTGCGCATGAGGGGTCACGGGGTATATGGGCATATGGAATACGACGAGCGCTACGCGCCGTTCTTCAAGAAAGCCCTTCTGTTGGGTTTTGTGTTGCAGTTCAAGCGTAAGCCGCCGACGCTTGTCCACGCAGCTCTGACAGCGTTGATTGACCGGTGGCGACCGGAGACCCATTCTTTCCACCTGCCATGCGGGGAGATGACGGTGACCCTCGAGGATTGGTCTATGATTACTGCAATGTCGATCGAGGGTCATGCACTCACCGGGCGAGTGGAGAGGGCCAACTGGCAGGGTAGGGTTGCCACCCTCATCGGCGACTGCCCCGTTGTTAAGGGTAACGGTACATCCGGTGTGCCGTTGATCTAGCTCGCGAAGCACCGACACAGATGCCCTGAAGGCGCCGACGAGACGACTATGGAGTGGTACGCGAGGGCCTACCTGTGGTACATTCTCTCGGAGGTCGTGTTTCCAGACAGCTCCGGGAACTCTGCCAACTGGTCGTATCTCTTCTTCCTAGCGGGCTGGGAGGCAGGGTACAGTTGGGGGACCACATCTCTCGCCTACCTATACGTTCGGTAAGAGAGTATCTAATTGCCTGTATGTACCTACGAAAGTGTGTCCATGACATTTTGTTATATCTGATCCTTATTTGAAGTTTTGCAGCTTGATGACGCAATGCAGAGTACGGGATGCAAGTCCAATATGGGTGGCTTTGTCTGGGCCCTCTCCATTTGGATGTGGGAGCGGCTGCCGGTGGGGCATCCGGAGAAGATGCGAAGAGGCCCATGGGGTGCCTATGGCGAAGACGGCGACGAGACTCGAAACCCCACCGTAACTTACGAGTGGGACGTTGTCAAACTCTACACGGGCGTAAACAAGACTTCGTACAAGACCTACACCAACGAGATGGACGCTTTGAAGATTTCGTAGGTATATGAACTCGCTCAACACCTTTATCATTGATTCCACTTTTGACCGAGAGTGGGAACTTACCAATGTATATGTAATAGGTAAACTGGTGGCCGTATCATGACCGAGAGCAGGGTTTCGATCTGAACGTGATGTGCACTACGGAGAATGGTCTCTGGCAGTGCATCGTGCCCATGATATGTGTGTACGCCATCGAGTGGCACATGCCACACCGCGTGGCCACGCAGTTTGGGATGTATCATCATACCCCACCGGCCCTGCCCACCGATACCGGCGGCCACGCGCTCCACATGTGAGCGCTTTGTTCTCTATGCACATGATTTCATTGCGTGGAGACTTTATTATGATGTTTCTTCTGGCATATGCCTTGCAGGATGAGCCGGCAGAAGAATCAGTCGATCACACACTGGGGAGAGCAGCATAAAACTCATGTGACGGAGTGGAACCGACGGAGGTACAGGAAAGACATGGAGAGGAAAGTGACGGACTGGGATGATTACGAGGACCGACACATGAGGTGGTACGATGATGGCCATAAGCACCGTCTTCGTCTCAGGCCTCGGTGGACGGCGGAAGACATCGCAGAGCTGGAGAGGGATGACCCCGAGGAAGAGGCCAACCAGACCGGCATCAGAGACATGCACAGTGGATTTAGGGAGTTTGCACCCCTCATCAACAGAGTGGTAAGTCCGTTCAAACTTATGCCTTTAAATTATTGTATCCTTCATCGGCACTGACTTCTGCTTTTGAAGTCTGGTGAGCTGAACAGATGCATCTTTGAAGCCTCAGATGCACTAGGTGATACCCCCGGAGGCGTAGAGTCTGAGAGCAATATGAGGGGGACGATGAAGGTACAACTTCAGCCTCCTCGGAACAGATGCATCTGGTTCACTTTGCAATCATAAATCTGATACTTAATATGAATATGCCCTTGTTTCATTGTGAGTGCAGAAGCTCGTGAAGCGTTGTCGCAAGCTGGTACGCCTGCTTGGGTGTGCTGGAGCTGGGTCGGTTGAAGCTTATCAACCTGCAGCCACACACGGTCAAATCGGCTCATCGAGCCATGTTCCCTCATCGTCTAGGTTGGTTGAGGAGGAGGAAGAGGAGGAGGATGTGATGCCCTGAGACCGACACTCCAAAGGACTTCCAACTATTCCGGGTTTCGCCGTGTGTTTTATTTGCTAGCTCTATTTTATTTTGCAGTGCATCATGTCATCATGCCTTCACGTCATTTAATTTTTAAAACTCAACAAAATAAATTGTGTGGATCTTGGTCCATTTAAATCGAGGGAATTCACAATGGTGACTTCTCTTTATAACAAATCCTCCCAATATTATTAGGGAGCTATGATAAATATTCCATTCTTTATGGAATCAACCAAAAACACACTTGCATCTTTCTCTTGCCACCAAATCCCTCATCAAGTGCACTCCCCCCACTAGCTTCTTCTTTTCAAGTCTTGTTTATTGCAAGTGACATTTTTCCTGTTCCAGAAAATGTTCAATATCTTCCTATCAATACTAGATCATGTCAAGACCACCTCCTCCAATTTTCAGGTCTTTTGGAAGTGTGTTTGTTGGGCTAATGAATTATTCGAGTTTGAGTTATTTTCAAACTTGCTTAAATTTGCAGCCTCTAAAACTTGCGAAAGCATTTTATTAAAATAGCCTGCAATTCCAGGGTTGTAGGGATATTTATTTATCTCAGCCAAAACCATCTCCAAACTCTCTGGGCATTTCTATCTTTTGTTCTATTTTTTTAGATGGAAAAAGGAATGCCATAAGAGACTGAGAAAGAGAGAGCCCAGCCGAACTAGGCCTCCCAGCAGGCCGTTCAGGCCCATCTACAGCCGCGGCCTCCCTAGGCCCAAGGCCAGCCGCACCTAACCCTATCGACCTAGGCCCCGACCTTCCTCCTCTCGATCTCTCCCTCTGCCCGCCGCCATCTCCCATCTCCCCTCGCTCATCCCATCGCCCCGTGCCTCTCCTACGCGCCTTACGGCCACTGCCTCGCTTTGGCGTTGCGACCGCTACCGGAGCTCCATCCTACCGTCGCGCCGCCGCCGTCCTCGTGTTGCTCCGCCGCCGCGCCATCTTCTTCAGGCGCTCGAGCATGAGCTCGTCCGTGCCCCGCCTCCTCTCTCTGTCGCTCGGTCGCCACGCCTGCATCATCCCGAGCTGCCGGTCTTCCTCTGTAAGCCACCGCGCTGTGGTCTCGCTGCCAAGTGCCCAGGTCCAGCGCCCCGCCTTTGCACTGCCTTGCTGCTGCCGCTGCTCTCCTTGAGCCTTCTCCGACAACCACTTGTTGCAGAACCTCACCTCCACCTTTGGTTGTTCCTTCACGGTCACCCACTTGTTCATCGGAGATGTACAACTAATATGAGGCCCGTTGTTCTGCTACGATTTGGCTTGCGCCAAGTCCCCTCTACAACACGTGTACGACTACACTGGGAGACGCCAAGTTCGTCTACGGGATGTGTACCACGACGACCGACGCGTAGTACCACTACATGTGCCATGTTCAACTACACCGCTAAGACCTCCGAGTTCGACTTCATGGACCGACAAGTACCACTACCGTCAACATGCTTTTCACCAAGTACCACTACCGCCGACCTTAGAGACCCGTGGACGTCAAGTTCCTCTACCGATGACCCCAACGAACTCGAAAACGTGTACCACTACCGTCGCCGAAGACCCGTGTGCAACCACCGTTGTCGTGTACAACTACTTCCACTACCGTCACGTGAACGCCTACTTCCCTTAACGACCCTTGAACGACTACTTCCACTACGAACTCGAACCGCTTCGAAAACGAACGCTTCGAAGGTATAACCGCCGAGACGACGCCCGTGAATGAATGCTTGTGTTGTATGAGGTGTATCACTTGTTTGCCTCGAGTCCGAAGTGCCCTTCGTTTGCCTTGTCGCCGACCCATGGGAACATGGTAACGGGATCACCCCACCTATCATCTTGCATGACACGCTCCCGTCGTCCTTCTTTTGCACCGATATCTCAAAGAGGTGTCGGGTCACCAGAACGTTGTCGTGGCATCGTTTTCGGTATCGCCGTCGTGGCACCCTTTCTTTCCACCACGGTGACAAATACTTCATATCTCTTATGTCAACTTTTAATAAAAATTGCATAAAACTTGCATTTGTCATCTGCATCATGATAACAACTTTTAAATGCTTAAAGTTGTTGTTTGCTTTAATTTGCTTAGATGTCATGTTAAAATGGTTTAATTCATAACCAGTTAACCGTAGCTCAAGTTAAATAAACTTTATATGCACATGGGGATTTTCTGGAATTGTTGTTTGTCATTCCGGCCTCATTTAAAATGACTAAATAGATAGTTTACTTATGCTTCACCTCTTGCCATGCTAACAAATATTTAATCTTGTCTTGTAAATGAACGAGAGTGAACTAAATAATTGGTTGTGGTGTTTGTCCATATGCAACTCGTTGCATATTGAGCTCCACTTAAATTGTAGTGTTGTTTGATGCACTTTGCCATGCCATGCATAATTAAACCGGACATGCATCATACTTGGTTGTGCATCATATGCCATGTTTATGCTTGTGTGTTTACCGTGTTGTTTGCTTCTTTCCGGTATGCTTCTCTCGTTAGCTTCGGTTTCGTTCCAGAGTTGTGAGGTTTTGTTCGACTACTTCATGGACTCGTTCTTCTTCCTTGCGGGATCCCAGGCAAGATGATCATTCCCTGATATCACCTCTATCTTTGCCTATGCTAGTTATCTCGCTCTTTAGCTATGCCTCGATGCCTATTCCTGTTTGTCAGCCTCCTATTGTTGCCATGAAACACTCTAACCGCCTTCCTAGCAAACCGTTGATTGGCTAAGTATGCTTTTGCTCAGCCCCTCTTATAGCGTTGTTAGTTGCAGGTGAAGTTCAAGATTGCTCCATGTTCGGACTTGTTTATTGGGATAACACAATATATATCTTAATTAATTAATGCACATATATATTGGCAATGGGTGGAAGGCTTGGCCTTCTGTTTGGTGTTTTGTTCCACTCATGCCACCTTAGAACCCGATAAACCAGTGTTATGTTCCTTGATTTTGCGTTCCTAACACGGTTGGGGTTTATGGTCCCCCCTTGATAATTCGCACTGCTTAAAGCTTTTCCAGCAAGACCCAACTTTGGTTCTACATTTGCCGAACAACTAAAACTTGCCGAGGGAGTAATTAACCCGAAGATTTATTAATTAACCCGAAGATTTATTAATTAACCCGAACAACTAAAAATTGACAGTCACAGTACACACGCTGGTAGTGTATTGGAACATTGTGTCAAGTTATCTACAACCGGATATTAACAAGCTCCCATCTGCCACATAACCGCGGGCACGGCTTTCGAAAGTTCATAACCCTGCAGGGGTGTTCCAACTTGGCCCATTACAAGCCCACGATCCGCGGAGTCGCAAATCCAAAGTGGGAAGACCCGAGTATTCTCGGAATCCCGTGCTCAAGATACTCCGAACTAAGGTAAGGCTAATCCAGCAAATCCTCCCAGCGTGTCGACACCCTGATAGTAGCCGCGCGTATCTAAGTCTCATGACACGACCGGATGGGCGAAGCTACGGGTTTTTACCAAACCTCGAGTTTCCTCGTGGTGGCCCCGCAGGCTCCCCGTTTCGGACCAACACTCATGTGGAGCACTGGCCCAGGGTTGTTGAATTAAGAAAGAGGGTTAATTACTCCCTATGCAAGTTATTTAGTTATTAGGCAAATAGTACCAATGTTGGGACTTGCTGGAAAAGACTTAGCACTTAGCGGTTTATCGAGGGGGTCCCATACACCCCAACCGTGTTAGGAACGCATAATCAAGGAACATAACACCGGTTTAAACGGTTCCTAACGGCATGAGTGGAACAAATCACCAAGCAAAAGGCTTAGCCTTCCACCCTTGCCAATATATAGATGATTTCATTTTAAGCATTTATATAGTGTGATATAACCCAACAAACTTCAACATGAAGCAAGCATCTTCAATCTTCACCTGCAACTAGCAATGCTATAAGAAGGGCTGAGCGAAGCGTACTTAGCCAAGCAACGGTTGGCATAGGTAGGATGGTTAGACATGGTGATGGTTACAAGTAGGAGGCTGGCAGGAAGAACATGGGCATCGAGGCAAAACTATATATCGAGACTACTAGCAATAGGTAAAGATAGTAATGTTATCGAGGTTCGGTCATCTTGCCTGAAGTGAAGTCGTTCGGATCGTAAGAAGGGTCCTCGTGCTCAACCTCATTGGTAACCTCGTGCTCGTACTCGTACTCGGTCTCAGCTTCCGGCTCTAAACAAAATAATCACACAAGGCACGAATCAACAAGATGCAATGCGCACACCAAAATGATGGATGCATGATGGATGCACTAAGGGAGCACACGGAGCACGGAAAATAGCACTCAAGCAAATCACTTCAAAACATGGTAACAATAGGATATTATGAATCTACACATAAAATCAATCAAGTTTCATATAAGACTCGCTGAAATCGGAGCTACGGGCTAAAAGTTATGCCCGAAACAAGAAATGAGCGAAAGCTGAAAATTACAGCAACATAGCAACTTCGGAGCACTAGAAAAATAAGCTACAGCACTCAAACAACATGGCAAAGAGCATGAACATAAACTAGACATATCCTACAGCAAATAAGTCCAAAGGTGCACCCCCAAAGGAGCCACGGATCAATAGCAACAAGCTTGGACATATTGAACTTGACAATAAAATTCTGACAGCAGAATTTTATTGAAACTTTGGAGCAAAAGTTAAACATGCTACAGCCACTTAAATAAGCATGTGAGAACATGAATGGAAAGCTAACAATATCTACTACAAGGAACCATCAAGATCCACCCCAAAACTATCATGGTTTGTCCTAGAGCAGCACGCAAACATGGCATCAGAACATTACAGATTTCAGACTTAGTGAAAATCCACTAAGTGTTAAAACAGCAGTTTCATCATGGCATCTAAAAGAGCATGTTTAAGTCACCTCGAAACTAAACATGGCAAGTGGTAAGCACCACATCAAAGTACACATGATGGTGATTTCGAAACATACAAGCATGCATCATGGAGATAAATACAACGATAGCAATGAGCTCAACAATATGGCATTTCATAACAAGTGAAACAACATCACAGCCACATGGCACTTTGCAACAAAGATATACATGACAAGAATAAATCTATCATGCAACCTAACACAAGCAACATGTAGAGCATGGCAAGACGAACACGTGGACATGCCATTTGCGTCATTCGGATAAACGAGCTAAAAGTTATCACTATGCAAAGATGGCATAAAAACAACACATAGCAGCAGTTTATATCGGGATGCACTCTTGCAACAGAAACATAAGCATCTAGATGATCTCTAACATGCATGGCACAATGGAATGAATCGTAGTGCTAATCACCACGAACGTCTGGACACCTCATTTGCGCAAAACGGACAATCACACAAAAAGATATCGCAGATCTAAAAAGGCATCAGCACACAACAAGCAACAGGGACTTAGGATTTTCGGGGAAACCTTCAGATCTGAACAGGAGCGGGCCGGATCTTCAGATCGGGCGCGGTCCGTGTAGCGGCCTCGGCTCGGGCGTCTCGGTGGAGCTACAGTGGCGGGGCGGCCGAAGCTGGGCGGTGGAGACGGGGATGCTGGGCCGCGGCGCCGGCTCGGGGAAGAGGCGGCTGGGCCCCGGCTCGAAGAGGAGGCCCGACGCCTGGCGGGCGAAGCGGCCTGGAGGCGGGGCTGGCCTGCGCGGCCTGCGGGCTGGCGAGCGGAGGGAGGAGCGGCCCACGCTGGGTGATGCGGAAGGAGGCGGCTGGGCCGCCGGATCGGGCCCAGGCGGGAGAGGCCTCCTGGCGAAGTGCGGCGGCTGGGCTTGGGCCCTGGTGGAGGCGCGGAGGGGCGACGCGCTGCGGGAGCCCAGGCGGCTGGCGCGCGGAGGCGATGCGGCCTGCGGAGGATCGGCCTTGCGGGGTGGCGACCGAGCCTGGAGCGGGGAGTGGCGGCCCGCGCGGCTGGAGACGAACGCGCCCGCGGGAGATCGAGCGTTGACCCGATTCCAGCGAAGGAAACGGCGGCGCTGGAGCGAGGGAACACGGCGGCTTCGATCTGCGGGATCCCAGGCGACTGGATCCGGCGGGATCTGACCGGGACGGGCCTGGCTGGGTATTGAGAGGAGGGAGGAGATGAGGTGGAGGAGGAGATGAGGTGGAGGAGGATTCCGGCGAGGTGGTGATACTCCGGCGATCTTCCGGCGAAATTCCGGCGGAACTCCGGCGAGGTGGTGGCTGGAGGAAGGGGATGAAGTGGGGGCTAGGGTTTCCTTGTTTTGGGGCACAAAAATTGGGGGAGTGGACAAATATATAGGCACAAGTAGCTAGGGTTGTCCAAATGGAGTGCGGTTTTCGGCCGCCGGATCAGATTTGGATGGCCTAGATGATAGAAGTGGCTAGGAGTGGTTGGTGGGCTGTTGGAGGGGGTGTCTTGGGCCACAAAGTGGAGGCACTTCGAGCCCACGAGAATAACTGTTGGGAGAGCAAACGGACTCGAAACACGACGAGATTTGACAGGCGGGTTACACACAACAAAACAACAACACACGACAAGTCTCGCGCCACACCGGTAACGTTACACGGCCAAACAACAAAGTAGGCCTACGGGACGCCACGGACACGTGAGGGAGCTCCGGAACACGAAACGGACAACGGAAAGGAACGCGTGGAACCGGATGCAACCGACAACACAAATGCAATGCGATGCACATGACTACATGATATGAATGAATGCCACGCACGCACACAACAAAATGACGAAAACCCGAAAGACAAAGAACCCGAAAAGGAATAGATGAAGCCGGAGATATATTATATGCCCAAAAGGGAAAGTATTACATCCGGGCATTACAATCATTTCAGAAGATTTCTTCGTTCTCAGTTTTCAACTTCGTCCTCCAACTATTCTTAATTGATGCCTCTTCGTTCGTCTCCATATTCTTACGGTGGTTCATTCAAGATTACTCTTCCGTTGTTATCATATCAATTCATTTGTTCTTTTCATAATCCTACCGGTGAGTCGTTCAACACTTTTCTCAAGTTTGGCTATATCTCTCTCCAATCCTTTTCAAGAAGAATAGGTAGTATGCCAAATCCATTGGTTGTCATCAATTTAATTGATAAAGGATAGTCATATAATAATTCTTATTCTTATTTCCTCAAGGTGAGTCAATACTTTCTTGCAGAGTTTGTTCATGATGGATAAATTCTAAATCCCATGTGATTCATCTTTTTCTTTTACGGAGTTCCAAGTTTTTCTCGGTTACCTCATCACGAAGTCCAATCTAATCATTGCAAGGCTTCAATCTTATTCTTTTCATCCTTAACTTTTCATCCTTTTGTTACCAGAGTTCTTCTTGGTGATTCATCATGATTTAATTCATCCTCGAAGTGTTCTTCAAGATTCTTGTTGGAGCTCAAGCATTTGTCATCATGCATTCCGAAGTGCAATTCTTTCTACCTTATCTTTTCATATGGTGTTATGTCATTCTTGACAATTTCCCTTCGTGTTTCATGATTCACAAGTTATCAAGAATGAAATATTTAAACCCATCATCCTTATTTCTTCAGGAGATCCTTTCAACCCCCCCCCCCATTTTATTTGTTGGAATTGTCTTGGGTTGTGTCTCACCTAAAAGCTTTCCATAAGGATTGTTGCTATTTATGGTGCTTATAAATTACTCAAATTCTTCATTTATCCTCTCGGTGAAAGAGTTTTCATCTCTTCACTGATATCTAGCAACAATTGGTTTCCGTTAGTGGCCGGTTGTCACCTCATAATTGTGAGATGTTTTCCATAAGCCCACAACAAGCTTATTCTTTTGTTGTTGATTATTTTTCAACAACTCCGTTTAACCCTTCTTCGTAAGGATGATTTTCTAATTCATTTGTGGGAGAAGTTGTCATTTTCTTCTCCGTTCTTTTCTTTCCAACGATCTAGCATCTATTCTTTCATTCCGGAGGTATTGTGATGTTGCTCTCTCCAAACCATCATCTCGTTTTATCGAGATCATGTTCTTTCCTTTGCTTATCCATTCAACTGGGGTGTTGTGTCCTCCATTCAAGTTATCTCATCTTATCAAGTTTTGCCTCTCTTTTCAACCGAAGTGTTGTCTGAAATCTTTCGTACCCCTTGTGCCACTCTTTGATTGTTCCGGAGGCAGTGTGTTGTTAATTTAATCAAGCATCATCCCATCTTGTCAAGTTCATGTTAAATTCCTTCTATTTTCAGTCGAAATGTTGTCCAAATTCTTTCGTTCTTATTCCTTCTCTAGCTTTATTCAACCGGAGTGGTTTAAATTCTTCCATGATCCTTGAGCTCTTCGTTTATGTCCTTGTAACCTTCAAATTCTCGTGGTGTCCCTTGTTCCTCCTTTTTACCGGAGTGCTCTTAACTTCGTTCATCTCCGTTGTATTCTTTCTTTCAAGATTGTTCAACCTCTCAAAGTTCGTGGTTTCACTCGTTTGTGAAAGAAGCAACTTTGGTTTACCTCTTCCTTTTCCTCTTCTATCCAGTGTCATCTCCAGGATCTCGGGCCGAGATCCTCTGTTAGTGTGGGAGAGTTGTGACGCCCTGAGACCGACACTCCAGAGGACTTCCAACTATTCCGGGTTTCGCCGTGTGTTCTATTTGCTTGCTCTATTTATTTTGTAGTGCACCATGTCATCATGCCTTCACGTCATTTAATTTTTAAAACTCAACTAAATAAATTGTGTTGATCTCGGTCCATTTAAATCGAGGGAATTCACAATGGTGACTTCTCTTTATAACATATCCTCCCAACATTATTAGGGAGCTATGATAAATATTCCATTCTTTATGGAATCAACCAAAAACACACTTGCATCTTTCTCTTGCCACCAAATCCCTCATCAAGTGCACCGCCCCCACTAGCTTCTTCTTTTCAAGTCTTGTTTATTGCAAGTTACATCTTTCCTGTTCCAGAAAATGTTCAATATCTTCCTATCAATACTAGATCATGTCAATACCACCTCCTCCAATTTTTAGCTCTTTTGGAAGTGTGTTGGTTGGGCTAAGGAATTATTCGAGTTTGAGTTATTTTCAAACTTGCTTAAATTTGCAACCTCTAAAACTTGCCAAAGCATTTTATTAAAATAGCCCGCAATTCCAGGGTTGTAGGGATATTTTTTTATCTCAGCCAAAACCATCTCCAAACTCTGTGGGCATTTCTATCTTTTGTTCTATTTTTTAGATGGAAAAAGGAATGCCAGAAGAGAGTGAGAGAGAGAGCCCAGCCGAACTAGGCCTCCCAGCAGGCCGTTCAGGCCCATCTGCAGCCGTGGCCTCCCTAGGCCCAAGGCCAGCCACACCTAACCCTATCGACCTAGGCCCAGACCTCCCTCCTCTCGATCTCTCCCTCTGCCCGCCGCCATCTCCCATCTCCCCTCGCTCATCCCATCGCCCCGTGCCTCTCCTCCACGCCTTCCGGCCAATGCCTCGCCTTGGGGCTACGACCACTTCCGGAGCTCCATCCCGCCGTCGTGCCGCCGCCGTCCTCGTGTTGCTCCGCCACCGTCCTCGTGTTGCTCCGCCGCCGTCCTCGTGTTGCTCCGCCGCCGCGCCATCTTCTTCAGGCGCTCGAGCACGAGCTCGTCCATGCCCCGCCTCCTCTCTCTATCGCTCGGTCGCCACGCCTGCATCGCCCCGAGCCGCCGGTCTTCCTCTGTAAGCCGCCGCGCCTCATGTGGTCTCGCTGCCAAGTGCCCACATCCAGCACCCCGCCTTTGCACTGCCTTGCTGCTACCGCTGCTCTCCTTGAGCCTTCTTCGGCAACAACTTGCTGCACAACCTCACCTCCACCTTTGGTTGTTCCTTCACGGTCACCCACTTGTTCATCGGAGATGTACAGCTAATATGTGGCCCGTTGTTCAGCTACGATTTGGCTTGCGCCAAGTCCCCTCTACAACATGTGTACGACTACACTGGGAGACGCCAAGTTCGTCTACGGGATGTGTGCCACGACGATCGACACGTAGTACCACTACATGTGCCATGTTCAACTACCGCCGACGTCGGAGACCCGTGGACGTCAAGTTCCTCTACCGATGACCCGAACGAACTCGAAAACGTGTACCACTACCGTCGCCGAAGACCCGTGTGCAACTACTGTCGTCGTGTACAACTACTTCCACTACCATCACGTGAACGCCTACTTCCCTCGACGACCCTTGAACGACTACTTCCACTACGAACTCGAACCGCTTCGAAAACGAACGCTTCGAACGTATAACCGCCGAGACGACGCCCGGGAATGAATGCTTGTGTTGTATGAGGTGTATCACTTGTTTGCCTAAAGTCCGAAGTGCCCCTCGTTTTACCTTGTCGCCAACCCGTCGGAACCTGGTAACGGGATCACCCCACCTATCATCTTGCATGACACGCTCCCGTCGTCCTTCTTTTGCACCGATATCTCAAAGAGGTGTCGGATCACCGGAACGTTGTCGTGGCACCGTTTTCGGTATCGCCGCCGTGGCACCATTTCTTTCCACCACGGTGACAAATACTTCATATCTCTTATGTCAACTTTTAATAAAAATTGCATAAAACTTGCATTTGTCATCCGCATCATGATAAGAACTTTTAAATGCTTAAAGTTGTCGTTTGCTTTAATTTGCTTAGATGTCATGTTAAAATGGTTTAATTCATAACCAGTTAACCGTAGCTCAAGTTAAATAAACTTTATATGCACATGGGGATTTTCTGGAATTGTTGTTTGTCATTCCGTCCTCATTTAAAATGCCTAAATAGAGAGTTTACTTATGCTTCACCTCTTGCCATGTTAACAAATATTTAATCTTGTCTTGTAAATGAACGAGAGTGAACTAAATAATTGGTTGTGGTGTTTGTCCATATGCAACTCGTTGCATATTGAGCTCCACTTAAATTGTAGTGTTGTTTGATGCACTTTGCCATGCCATGCATAATTAAACCGGACATGCATCATACTTGGTTGTGCATCATATGCCATGTTTATGCTTGTGTGTTTACCGTGCTGTTTGCTTCTTTCCGGTATGCTTCTCTCGTTAGCTTCGGTTTTGTTCCGGAGTTGTGAGGTTTTGTTCGACTACTTCATGGACTCGTTCTTCTTCCTTGCGGGATCCCAGGCAAGATGACCATTCCCTGATATCACCTCTATATTTGCCTATGCTAGTTATCTCGCTCTTTAGCTATGCCTTGATGCCTATTCCTGTTTGTCAGCCTCCTATTGTTGCCATGAAACACTCTAACCGCCTTCCTAGCAAACCGTTGATTGGCTCAGTTCGCTTTTGCTCAGCCCCTCTTATAGCGTTGTTAGTTACAGGTGAAGTTCAAGATTGCTCCATGTTCGGACTTGTTTATTGGGATGACACAATATATATCTTAATTAATTAATGCACATATATATTGGCAATGGGTGGAAGGCTTGGCCTTCTGCTTGGTGTTTTGTTCCACTCATGCCACCTTAGAACCCGATAAACCGGTGTTATGTTCCTTGATTTTGCGTTCCTAACACGGTTGGGGTTTATGCCCCCCCCCCTCCCTTGATAATTCGCACTGCTTAAAGCTTTTCCAGCAAGACCCAACTTTGGTTCTACATTTGCCTAACAACTAAAACTTGCCGAGGGAGTAATTAACCCGAAGATTTATTAATCAACCCCCCGGGCCAGCGCTCGTCTTGAGTGTTGGTCCAAACTGGGCAACCTGCGGGGACACCTAGAGGCAACTCAAGGTTTGTCTCCCGTAGCTTGTACCATCTGGTCGTGGCCTGTGACGAGATACGCGCGGCTACTATCAAGGTGTCGGCACGCCGGGAGGTCTTGCTGGATTAGTTTTACCTTTGTCAAAATATCTTGAGCACGGGATTCCGAGAATACTCGGGTCTTCCCACCTTGGAGTTGTGACTCCGCAGATCGTGAGCTTGTGATGGGCTAAGTTGGGACACCCCTGCAGGGTTTGAACTTTCGAAAGGCGTGCCCGCGGTTATGTGGCAGATGGGAATTTGTTAATATCCGGTTGTAGATAACTTGACACCATATCCATAAGAATACACTACATGTGTGAGTAACCGTGATGGTATCTTTCCGAAGGATTTCGGGGAGAGAACATGGTGGGGTTATGTATGAGCGTGAGTAGCTAGGATCACTTATTGATCATCTTTGGCGACCGTTGGCACATATCCTCATCTCACTCTGAATTCGTAAGCTAGTTGCTTAGTGCTTGCTGCAGCCACTTTATTACCTCTCCACACCTAAAGGCTTTGTTAGTTTTGATACCCGGGAATGGGATTGCTGAGTCCTTGTGACTCACAGTTTACAACACACACCAGATGCAAGTACAACAGAGTACGACACAGGAGATGGACAAGAACTTCACTGGGAGTTCGATGAAGAGCGTGGTCATATGTATGTGATGTCTTCCGACGATCAGTAGTGGTTCCTACTAGGGGTGATCAGGCCTTGTCGTTGTGGTATCTTTCTCGTTTGGATTTCGTCCGTAGTCAGACCCTGTGTTATTTGGATGAATGTATGCTATTGTATTCATTGTGTGATGTGGCGAGTGTAAGCCAACTATTTTACTCTTTCATCCCTGATCTTTTACATGAGTTGTGCAAAGATACCACGCTTGCGATCATTCCAGAATGCGCTTATGTCTCTAAGTCGTGCCTCGACACGTAGGAGATATAGCCGCATCCTGGGCATTACAGAGGAGGAGGAGGAGCAGCAGGAGGAGGAGGAGCGGCAGGAGGAGGAGGAGGAGGCCACATATGAATAAGGGGCGGAGGAGGATGAGGATGATGAGGGCAACAGGGAGGAGGAGTACGATGAAGATTATGGACCTCCACCAACCCAATCATCTCAACCACCCGAAGAGATGCCGAAGAGGAATTCAAAGAAGAAGAATTTGTTGAGTCCGGACCCTTTCCAGAGACCGCTCCCTCGACGGCCCAAGAAGAAGACCGAGACTCGTTCAAAGAGTAACGAGGACCGTACCTCCAAGAGGGGAAGGAGCAAATGATTATGTTATTCGATAGTTGGTTGAACTTGTAGTTGGGTTGTCTATGTGTTTGAACTTCGTTTAGTTGAACTTGTCTAGTGGTTGTGAAACTACGTGGAACTATGAGTTTGCTATTTGTGGATCTATGTGTTTGCTGTTTGTGAACCTATGTGGAACTCCAATTACTAATTAGTTGAAGTTCGTTTGAAATGTTCTATGCACTTGAAGTATTGTTAATGTGTATGTGGTGCCCAAGTTTAATTGTTTAAGATCTGTGATATTGTTGTCATATTTTGCGAAACTTGTTGTGATATTGCTGTCATATTGAATTTGAAAAGAAGCAAGCAAATGAACTTAAAAAAAACACATGACCCTACCGCCAAGGTCACTGGCGGTAGGGTCACACAGCCTACCGCCAGCCCTCCTGGCGGTAGGATGAACCTACCGCCCGGGCCCCTGCATATTTCGTTACAGCACGGTTTACGGCAAAACCCAGCCACACTCTACCGCCACTGGCTCTGGCGGTAGGCTTAGATATCCTACCGCCAGGAGAGGTGGCGGTAGGGTGCGTATCCATGTCAGCATAGGCAAACAGCGCAGCCCCCCTCCGTCGCACCCTACCGCCAAGGCCCGTGGTGGTAGGATGTCTAACCCTACCGCCAGAACCAATGGCGGTAGGAAAAGGGTCAAATCCCGATTTTTTTTTCAAACAGGGGTCAGATCCTGAATTTGCATCCAAAAAGGGTCAAAACACGAAAATTTGCCGCTACGGGATGAAGAGGCAAGGAATTTTTTTCTAAATGCATCTTTCTGACTTTTAAGCACATTCTTCAAGAGTTCAGCTACTAAACTAATTCAAAGAATTTTTGAAGTAACAGCACACATGATATTTTTCATCTGACTTCAATACGAGGTTGTAGATTAAACCGTTAGTATATAATGATAAAACATATCTCACCGGTAACTTAACCATGACACTAATGAAAACATAAAACATACACGCAACACTTATTTCGAGTCACTGATATCACTCTCTATCTCTTTTCTTTCTTTGTTCCTTGGCATCTACGACTCGAGACTGCCATCCAAATTGCTTGCCTCCATGAGAGTTTTGTATACTACTGGACATAAACATCAGAACATATGTGTTGTTTACATGCTTGCCTCCATGAGAGTATCATGTTTCTCCTTGCAACAATTTAGAAAGCAGAAAAATGATATTGAAGTAAGAGCATTGCTATATACTACTGTACCATGTTTTTCGATTTCAAAATTAGTCTATCCATGCCTAGTGACAAAGCATACCACACCAGTAGATTAATTATTGCACTAACATCACACGCACAAAATGCAACACTTTCAAAGTACTTTTACCTGAATGCAATTGTTCTTGTTTCTCATAGCATCAATGTTTGGGTCAAAAGGATGTATAATGTGGTTGCCTCGTTTCTCTGTACCATCTTCGACATGACCATCTCCAGGGACGTCAAGCATGGTAATTTTCTTCCTGATCGAGAACAACAACTTTATTGAGAACAATTAAAGACTCCGTAGCCATGACATGTACATGCCTATGTTTTGGTGACGATAGTTTATTGTGCACTTGTATAAACCGAAATATCTCGAAATAGGCTTTCGCCCCACTTTATATATAAAGCAACAACCACATAAAGTACACGGCCGAACGATACAAAGGTGGAGAGAGGTAGCTCTCTTAGAAACCCGGTTCTAGGATAATCGGAGCATGCACACCACGAGCGACTGCGCTACCGAAAGATAACATCGAAGGAACCGAGTACAGCGCCATGCCACGCCCTTGTACACCTAAGCTCCACAACAACGCCCATCAGGAGGGAAACCGCCGCCAGGCGCCGCCGCTGCCGAGTCCACAATGGAAAAAAGGTTTTCACCCGGAATCCGACAAAGGGGGGCACCACGACAACGTCTTCAAGAAGATAGTAGTACCCACGGGCATCGTTGTCGTTGGCGCCAGAGCGCAAAGCTTTCGCCATGTAGCTCCCGCAAGCCACCACGAGGTCTCCAAAAGGAACACAATGAGATCGAAACCCCAGATCTGGATCGGGGCACCTCCACTGCCAGAGACAGAGAGCGCGCCAAAGCCACCATCCGCTATGCCTCTTGTCGCCCACACGACCAAGAGGCAACACCACCACCTCCACCATGGTACCCGCCGAAGAGCCAACCATGTGGACCACCTTCCAGGGTTGCCGTCCCGGCATCCAAGCCACGAGACACCGCCAAACGCCTGCTTCACAATGCACAAACCATGTTTGGACAAGCCCGGCATCAGCCCCCGAGCCAGGGCAGCGCCACCAGAAACCGAAATCATCAATGCTCAAGATATAATTTATGTATTTATAGTTTACATAATCATCCTGACTACATGGTCAGGAAAACACACGGCGGAAACAGATGGGGTTACAATGGGTACAAAGGATTGAAATATTTTATCAATAAATAAAGGACAACATTAGTTTTAAACCTACTGAAATTTCGTTGGTAAACTGCGTTGCTAGCCGTCCGATGGAGGTTTGATCTGGTGACGCGTGCAAGTGGCGTACCAGCCGTAACAGCTTCTCATCCGCACACCAAGCGTCCATGGGCCCACCAACTGTTTATTCTTATCCCCTTATCTCCAGTGCAAGGCCATGAGCCACCCATTTTCCGCTTTTTTTCCCATATCGCTGCTCCACTCTTCTTCTGTCTCGCCAGTTTCTCGCGTCTGTCCGCCATGAGCGTTGCTCCCGCGGTGATGCGTTGCTCCAAATTGATGTTTTTGGCGGTGCCCGGTGCTGCAGATCGGGTTGCTACAACGACTGCCTGCTGCATCCGTCGTCGCTGCATGGAAGTCTCTTGCAGCGGGTCATCCTCGCCGGCGAAACCTGCTGCAAAGAATCCAATGTTGTGGTGCGGAGCGGCGATGTGGTAAGCAGCGCTGCGACGCGGCTGGCATTTCAAGCAGGGGGCTTTCCTTTTTTTTGCAACAACACCCTTGCTGCGAGCCTGCAAATGGAGCTCCGCCAGGGCTGCAATGAAGAGCTCCGCCTGCGCTGCAATGAAGCGTCACTAGCAGTTGTCAACGTTGCGATGCAACGGTCGTCGGCGCTGCTCGAAGCTGCGATGCAACCTCGGTGATGCAATGGAGCTTCGCCGGCGGCTGTGCTCGCCGGCGGCTCGAAGCTGTGATGCAACCTCGGTGCTGCATTGGAGCTTCGCCAGCGGCCCGGGAGCTACGACACTCGGTGTTGCAATGGAGCATCGCCGACGGCCCCCGGTGCTGCAGTGCAGCGCTTGCTGGCGGCGGTCGTGATGCTTTGCAGCTACGGCGCATTACCGGAGCCGGATCCTCTGACTTGCAAGAGGCAAGTCAGAGAGCTACAGTGCATTTGTAGGTGGAATAAAGAAGAGAAGTCAGGGGCCATTGCACTGTTCTACGGATCACTGTAGATGTGCACTGTTTATGAATCCCTGTTGCTGATTACTGCTAGTAAATCACTGGTTAAAGCATAATTTTTAGAAGGCTGGCGAAGGGAAGTTAGGCTACTGTACCATCCTCTGACATCCCTCCTAATGTCAGAGGATCTCAATCCCGCATTACCTTGCTAGGGCGTTGATGTAAGCCGCAAGGGGATGTTCACTAGCAAGCGGGTTTGAGTGAGAACGACACAATTGACTAATCCAATGGCTGCAACTAGTTGATTTGTAGCTATGCCATGCATATTAAGTAGGGATGAAAAAGGAGCGAAGAGAGTCAAAAGTGGGTGCTACTACATTTGTTTCATATATTTTTTTCTGCAAAAACAAAACAAATACAAAAGCCTAGGAAATAAATGCGGAAATAGGTACTATCGCAAATAAACACGGAGCGAATACAAAAACTTTCAGTTATCAACCGGTTGATTTGTAGCTATGCCGTGCATGTTAAGTAGGGATGAAAAAGGAGCCAATACAGCCAAAACTAGGTGCTACTACATTTGTTTTCATATATATTTTTGCAAAAACGAAAACGAATACAAAACCCCGGAAATAAATGCGGAAATAGGTACTATCGCAAATAAACACGGAGCGAATACAAAGCATAAGTGAGCGTTGACCGAAACTTTAAAACCCTTGAATCATAGAGAACATACACAATAAACAAATTTAATGAATTGTTAACATGTCTACTACTCCCTCCGTTCCTAAATGTAAATCTTTTTAGACATTTCAAATAAAATACAATATACGGATGTATGTAGACACATTTTAGAGTATAGATTCACTCATTTTGCTTTGTATGTAGTCACTTGGTGAAATCTTTAGAAAGACTTATATTTGGGAACGGAGGAAGTAGTTCCGTACGTGCGTGGTAGTAGAAGTTGGGTTTCAAATGATAATCCTGTTCGTTGTCAAGCAGGCAGCTTAATTCAGTCATCAAGCAGACACAGTTCAAGACTGGAAGTATCGACACCGGGTCATCGGCTGGCGAATGTCAAACCAAAATGAATTATACGAAGGACATCACGCTTAAGAAAGCATATATTATTCAACCTTGATGGGAGAGGGTAACAAGCCATCTAACGATGGTGCTCCTTACAAAGTTTCAACACAACGGTAACAAGCATACACGCAGAGGGGTGGGCTATGCTAGATTTTCTGTATACTCAGAGCGCGCAAGCTGGTAACGCCTGCTAGCGCTAGCACACAACTAAATATACCGCACCACCAATATATAGCTGCTTTGCATGTAGACTCAGATATGGAGCTGGCAGTTGCTCAGAAACCATGAATCTTGATGTGTTCCTTCTTCACAATGCCGGCCTGCGTCGACAAATATCATATTAGACATCTTCATCCATGTTTGTGAACTGCAACCATGCCAAGCATAAGATGAAGAGAAAGATGTTTACCTGGACAAGGAAGTTTGAGACGTTCTTCCTCTGATCACCCTGGAGTTGAATGACCTGGAGTAGAAAAGAGCAGCAATGATCAAGACAACTAGCTTGCGTGAGAAAATTGCGAAACAAATGGCCACGATAAGGGATGACGAGTTTGCTCGTTGTTTCAACACACCTGTCCAAGTTCTGTGTCCTGGACAACTGTACCATTGCAGCAAAACTCTTTCTTGAGGTCTTTGAGGATCTTGCTGTAGCTGAACTCCTTCTTCAGACCCTGGACAGTGGTCAGGCTCTTGCGACCATTACGCTGCTGGATGCGTACATGCACGTAGTCTTTTGATCCGGCAGCTGCACCAGCGTCCCCAGCATTCGCCTCGGCAAAAGGGTCTGTATGTAGCAGCAAAACAAATAAGCAAGACACTCCAAACAATGCAAGCAATTTCAATGATAATTGGGATGGAAAACGACAGGCATACCAAAGGCAGTTGGGATCTGAACGTCAAGATCAGACATGAAATCTCCTGGTGAGAGTGGCAAAAGCTACACCAAGAACTGTACACAGTAAGAAAATGAATCATTAGGGCATGCAGTATAGAGAGGTGAATGACAGCTTCGTAATTTCTCATTTGTACAACCAAGCAGGCCATGGCTTTGACCACTGACTAAATAATTTGCATCAGAGGTACTTATATCATACAGTCAAATTAAAGAAAGATAAAATCAAATCAGTGAGGTATTTTTATACCGAAACCAAGGAACAACAGTCAAAGCCAAACTGATGACAAAACACTTACACCACAAGCAATCATCACTGTTCTAATTGGACCTGAATGATTATGGAAGAACTATTTCACAAACTAGTGGAGCAACCTGCACGATTCGTGCGGCGAGCTTTGATGTCTTCTACCATTCTTTACAGTTTGTTTATACATGTGATTTTTATCATCCTTCATGATCGTTGTTTTCTTCAATTTTTCTTAGGAAGTCCGGACTGGAGTTTTTCCTAAAAAAAGTTTTCTTTCAACTTCAAAATCACAAATAGCATATCTTAATATGAACAAGCGAGTGCAGTGCTAGTCTTAACATAATTTTGTTGTCCCGACAAATTTATCCCCTTCGCTCAAAATGTTTTTTTCTACGAAATGAAAATACATGTATGGAGCTAATCATGCTATGTTTGTACAGAAAGATAGCATCAGGATTGGAATCCCTATTCTTCTTCAAAAGAAAAAAGAAAACATCGTAAATATTTACACACGACCTTGTCAATACGGGTCGAAAGAGAACAAGATCCAAGAATACCTACACGGCGATCCCTATAAACGGCCTAAGAAACGACCCCGCAGAAGACTACGACATGATCGCAAGTCGAGATCAATCCATATTCATACAGATCCTCTCCCCAAAGGGATCCTAACTACAGATCAACAACAGAGCATAGAGAAAGATGAACCAAGAATGAGAGCAGGGGCATACCCTCCGAGGCGGTCGAGGAGGAAGAGATCAACCAAGAACTTTCCCGGGAGGATTTGGATCGCGGAGAGGCGCTGGCAGTCAGTCCTTGGTGTTCTTCCTCCTCTTTGGGTTTGATGCCTCCTATATAAAGACGAGGGAAGGAGGGGAATTTATAGACGGGCGGAGGAGGTTTCTTGCCCCCCTTTTCCTCTCCTCTCCACCTCTTTTGGCCGCAATGCCCTTCTCCACCGTCAGTTGGCCGACTATTATTCGGGTTAGTTACTTTGTGGCAGCCACTTTGTCGGTGTTTGTGTGCCGAAGGTCGGAAATGGAGCACGAGGAAAACACCCTGGTTGTTCTAAAACGGGCTAGAGAGCGTTGTTGCTTGCTTTCAATACTTCGAAATCAATTTGGTACAGTACCAAATTCAAATACCCAGAAATCAAGCAAAGGTAAACTTTGCAAAATTCAATCTAATTTCACATATGAAAAAGCATTTCACTTTTTCTAAAATTAGTTCTTTCACTTTTTAAAAAATTATTTCTTTCACTTGTTAGTATTGTGATCTCTTTGTTACTCCTAAACCACGACAAATATTTTGAAATGGAGGAAATAGTTTTATTAGGTACTCCCTCCGTAAACAAATATAAAAATGTTTAGATCACTACTTTAGTGATTTAAATGCTCTTATTTCTTTACAAATGGAGTAAGAAACTGTGTCCATATGTATATTAAATACTCTATTCTTTTAGTTTTCAATAAAGATCTCAACATCTTTGAAGGCTCGTGGCGCCGTTAATGTGCCTTAGCAACCAAAAGAGGCAACATAGTCAAACATTAACATCTTGTATACTTCATAAAACCAAAAATAATACATTGAGGAGGGGAGCTTTTCCCCGTTGACAATTTCAAACAAAAAAAATACTCACTCCGTCACAAATATAAGATGTTTTGAATATTTCAATACGTATTACATACGGATCGAAAATGAGTGGACAAACATGCTAAAATGCGTCTATATACATTTGAATCAGAAGAAAAATAAATAAAACAACTTATAAATAGTGAACAGGAGGAGTAACATATTGTATGTATAATTTGAGGGAACACAAACCGCTACAACATGACATATTTTAGCTGGTTAAGAAAAAAATCAATATTTGCTAGACTTAACTAAGATTTATAAATTTATAGTAACATTTTTCTTAAGAAATGTTCAGTAAATGTTTGTGCTGACACACACACACACACACACGGACCACCATCACCATCACGCGCACCACCAGCACATGTAGGCAGTCATGTAGTGCCTATTGAAGATCATTGTCACGAAGTTTTTCAATTGGAGGTCATCATGGGAGTCTCATTGTCGGTGAAGACGTCGCTTCACATTCAAACACACATATCGACTTTCATGAGACACGTCGTCATGTGCACTAAGCATACAAGTCACCAACTAGCTATTCAACCACACATGTCTTCTCATTAAATTTAAACCAGTGGATTTTTATAATTTGACATTATAGTACAAGGTAGACCATGGAGAGCAAACACATGGTGCCCGTTTTGAATCCATTATGATTTGCATACAAGATTGCTGATAATTGAGTGACATTCTGTTCTATTTTTGCAATAAAAGAGTATGTTAAGTAAAAATACATCTTAATACAAATCCTGACCAGAGCAAGTGTAATGTACTCAAGGCACCAACAAACAAACAAACATTTCGAATCATCCTCCACATGTGAATTTTGGCCTTTGGAGGCGCATTGGTATCCCATAATGCCAAGTATCCTTTATGCTTTTCAACAGAACTCGAGGCCTCCGGCCGTCCGGTCCTCGCATTATCCAAAGCCTTCCGCAAATGATACCCAGATTTCACCGAGTAGACACCATTGTGCGTGAAGTTCCAAGCAAGATAGTCCTCACAGCTTGGACCCTCGATCGCTATTTGCTGTATATCTTTTGCGTCATCCTCCGAGAACATCAACTGAACTCTCTCCATATCCCAGCTACACCCATCTGGTGTTAGCAAATGAGCTACCTTGATTGTACCATTAACATACACTTGTCCAAGGGGTTTCATGCTGCCTGTGCGTGGGATCCAATTATCGTGGTGTATGTTTACCCCAGTGCCATTACCAATGCGCCATATGAGCCCCTCCCTTAGCAGGTCCCTCCCCCACAGAATGCTACGGAAAGTGAACGAGGCCGACGCCGGAGCTGTAGCGGACATGATGGAGTCCGCACTGTAGTAGCGAGCCTTGAGCACACGTGCACACAGCGAGTTAGGCTGCTCGATGAGTCTCCATGCTTGTTTCGCTAACAGCGCTTGATTGAATGCCTCTGGATCTCGGAAGCCCATTCCTCCTTCCCTCTTCGAAGCACACATTTTCTGCCAAGAAATCCAATGTACCTTGCGTTCACCATGTGTTGCCACCCACCAGAATTTAGAGGAAATTGATGTCAGGTTCCGGCATATTTTCCTCGTGAGCTGAAAACAACTCATGGTGAATGTAGGTACAGCTTGAAGCCCTGATTTGCTCAACACTTCCCTTGCTGCCTTTGACAAGCCCT
This sequence comes from Secale cereale, assembly GCA_902687465.1. Lineage (NCBI taxonomy): Eukaryota > Viridiplantae > Streptophyta > Magnoliopsida > Poales > Poaceae > Secale > Secale cereale. The sequence continues at coordinate 258,249,507 of LR738710.1, read as the reverse complement.
GCCCCTTCACTCCATTCACTTTGCCCTTCGCACTTTGAGTCACATATTTGAAGGTTCCGTCTTTGTATTTCCCAACCAGTGTTGGGAGTCCAAGATACTTCTCACTTAACGCTTTCGACTGGACGCCCAATGTGTCCTTCAACTCCTGCTTGTCCTCCTCTTGCTGCCCTTTTCCAAAGAAGATCGACGACTTCTCTAAGTTGACACGTTGGCCCGAAGCCTCCTCATATTGCCTCAAGATTTCTTTCAGCTTTTGCATGTTACTCCGTGTCCCCTCTAAGAAGACTATGCTGTCATCTGCAAAAAGAAGGTGCGTAACATGGGGGCCAGTGCTCCCGAAAGTCACACCCTTAAACTCCCTCTCCTGTTGTGCATGTTTGAGTAACGCAGAAAAACCTTCAACACAAAATAGAAACAGATACGAAGAAAGAGGGTCGCCCTGTCTGAGCCCTCTGGATGGGGAAAAGCCACGAGATAAACCTCCATTAAGCTTGACAGAGAAAGTCGCCGACTACACGTATCTCATAATCATCAAGATCCAGTCATTTGCAAAACCAATCCGTTCCATCATTTGCACCGACGGAGAATCAAGCCTGGGATTTTTTGCGCGGCGTGTGGGAGGGAAGAAACGGTGCTACACCGGTTCTGGTCTTGTCCGCACTCCACATTGTTCTGACAGCTGTTGTACTCGGAAAAGGGAGTTATGGTGGCCAAACCACCGTGTCCGATCGACTCCCAGAGTGCGTTGGCTCGCTGGCTTCTGGGATGGTTCGCCGGGGCGTCTGATGACGAGCGGGGAGCAATGGTTCAGGCTACGTACGAGCTCTGGCTAGCAAGGAATGAAGCGAGGGAAGGAAAGCACATAGCCCCGCCACATGAAATCATAGAACTCGTGGTCACTCACATGGCTGAATGGAGAGCTGTCCATGACGACAACAAGCCCCCGAGAGAGCAACAGTTCAAGCAAAAGTGGAAACCTCCAGATGAGGGGTGGCTTAAACTCAACTCGGACGGGCCTGTCTCTAGGTCAGGAAGCAAGGGAGGTGCTGGTGCTGTGATAAGGGATGAGCATGGGGCCTTTCGTGCAAGGCTGTGCCATTTGTTCCGAGGCATGATCGACCCAGAAATGCTAGAGATTCATGCATGCAAGAGAGGCCTTGTATTGGCGCAGGAGATACAAGCAGAAAAGATACATGTGGAGCTGGATTCACAAAGAGTAGTTAAGATGCTCAATAGTTAGCACAAGGAGACGTCAACTGCTGGCCCATTGATTCAAGAGCTGAAGACGTTGCTTTCTTCGTTTGTTAGCTCTAAAGTCACTTGGGTTCGTCGTACTGCAAATGTTGCCGCTCATAAATTAGCCAAAATAGGTGTAGGAGATGAACTTTGCAATGTTTGGTTGGGGGACACCCCAGATTGTGTGCTCGATGTAATCTCGGATGACATGCCGAATGCGTTTGATTAAATAAATGCGGCAATATTTCCTAAAAGAAACAATGGCCGAGAACCACTAACATCTCATTCTGAAAAACCTAGGCCATCGAGGCAAGTTGTACACATAATTTCTCACACCACGATGCCCTCCTACACGGCAGGGTAAGTGCAAGGCACATGTGCCCAAGAAAATGCGACTCGCAGATAATCCGGAGGACACACGACCGACGTCCTGCGCCGGTGGCATTTCACGCCGGCCTGGACGCGGTCTACCGGTGATTAAAATACCAATTACTAATCTAACAGCAATGCAAATCGCGTCAATTATCCCCCGGATCGGGGAACCGATCTCTAGGCGGGTCCGACGGCGAGGCAACCGATCTCTCTACACCGTCGTCCGCCCACGAGCCGCACGGACCTGATTCGAGATTCGTGACGGGAACGCGTCCCGTCCCGTGGGCGACCGCCACGCGGGGCCGACCGTGTGCGGACCCCGCTGCCAGCGACCAAGGGCTTGACGCCACGCGCCGTCGCTGCGCATCGTGTTCCCCCGCGGGGTTGGCGTGGGGTGGACGCGCTGCGCTGGGAGTGGGACGGACGCGACAGGGACGCGGGGGCACGTCGCCTTTCCCGTCTCGGCGTCTGGTTGGGTAGCGCCGCGTAGTTGCGTCCGGCCCCCGGAACCGGAAGCAAAAGGTAGAACGTACTACCGGAGTGCTGCATGCGGACCCCGTGTGTGGGCGGCCGGCGACCGACGGTGCAGCGCCGGAAGCGATGGGATTCCCGTGAAATGCTGGCCGGGCGGACGGACCACGCGGCACAGTGGGCGACGTTGGCTGGACCTGAATGGTGATGTGCTGTGCACTGTGCTACAGATAGGTCTACAGCTGCGGATGCTGCCGACCCAACCATGCGCTGAACCTGTGCGTCGGCGTTGAGGGTCGTTTGTTCTTGCCGGGTCGGTCGGTGCATGGTTTAACCGCACCCACGATGTTCCGGATGCTCTCGCTCAATTATTGCGTGCGTGATCGTGGTAAAATCAAGGGAATCAATTCCAAAGACCAGGCCATGCCTCACGGCAAAGTCGCACGCATCACGTCTAGCTATGCGATGCCATCTTTGCCAGCCCAATGGAAGGACATTGCTTATTTATCAAGCAATCTCTTATTTGTATCTATCGATATAAAAAAGATCCAAAATAATAGATTCCATTAATCTCGTCTATCAAACTAGGTCAATCCAATGACCTAAACTGCTTCAATACCGACTTAGCGAGTGCTCAGTATGTTTAGTGTGGAATTAATATCATACCAAATATAGTACTAATTACATCTCCAACGGCAACCCGTAATTTTTTTGCTGCATCAGTACACGGACAGTGAGATCAGTTCGCGAACACATATGCGGGAGACCGTCATCCAACCGTAGCCGCATACATCTGACATTCCTCTTTTTTTTAAGTCCACACTATCAAATAGCCGCATACATAGGGTACATACGTTCAGATAGCCGCATGCAGTAGTAGGTCAAATTTAAAGAAGTTCAAATATTACATCCCAACATTGTTCTTCCTTTAACCACCGACTGAAACTCAATCAGATCTTCCTTCAGCTGCTCATGAGTTGGTCGATGCCGAATCTGTTGATATATTTGAATAACCGCTTCAAATGTGACCGGATTCTGGTCTACAAGTTGGATAGGACCACCCATGTTCTCAAATTCTAGAGTTGCGGCAGCATCCTCAACGATCATATGTGCATGATCACACAACATGTCATCACCTCCCACAAGGTTTCCGGATCCTATTGTCTAGCTGGTCCATGAACAACAACAAAAGGGCCTGCAGAACTTCAAATGCCCTCTCGACATCCTTTGCAGTTGCTTCTTATTTTTGGTACAGTGAGTCTTTTTCTGGCCAACTGAGTTAGAGATGGTGCTGACAAAGGTAGCCCACGGAGAATAGATACCGTCAACCAGATAGTAGCCCATGTTGTACTCATGTCCATTGAGAGTATAGTGGCAAGCAGTAGCTTTTTCTTCAGTCAGCCTCGCAAACGACGGTGATCGCTGCAGCACATTGATGTCATTGTGAGACCCGGGCACACCAAAGAAAGCGTGTCAAATCCAAAAATCTTGTGATGCAACTGCTTCAAGAATTATGATGGGCTTCTTAACATGACCCTCATAATGCCCTTGCAAATCCTTCCAATTTCAATGCGTGCAGTCAAGAGATCCAAGCAAACCTGCCCACCCTCTTGCTTCTGAGATTGCCAAGAGCCTCTTGATGTCTGCCACAGTTGGTTCTCTCAGGTACTAAGGTCCGAACACCTCAACTGTGGCAGCTGCATTACCTGACCATTGGCATATCCGCTTGTGCTCTCAGACATCCGTAGGTACTCGTCTCACGAATCATCAGTCGTGCCATATGCAAGCCTTAGAAGTGCGAACGTGCACTTCTGGTAACCAGAGAGCCCAATCATTCCCACGACGTCCTTCTTCAGGATGAAGTAGTTATCATAGGACCAGACGTTATGCTACAAACGATCGAAGACAGTCTTGCGCTGTGACGCCCGAAGACCGACGTCCCAGAAGATTCCAGAAGATTCCAGATGTTCCGGGTTCTTCCGTGTGTTTCATTTGTGCTTGTGTTATTTATTTTTGCATTGCATCATGTCATCATGCCATCATGACTTTAATCTTTGCATCTCAATTTAAATAAATCGTGTGGACCTTCGGTTCATTTAAATCGAGGGAAGGATGACTTCTCTTTATAACATATCCTCCCAATATTTAGGGAGCTATATTATAATTATTCCATTTGTTTGGAATTAACCCAAACACACTTGCAAATATTCCCCATGCCTTTTTCACTTCACGTTTCGACTTCCAAACCTTGCCAACAATTCTTATCCATTTTATCGAGGCTCCTCCAAAAATCCGAACATTTTTGGACACTTCTAAATCATAGTCTTTGTTCACACCATTTGAAATAAATTCAAAGGAATTTGAATTTATTTTCCAATCATGCCCCTTTTATATTTTTCTGGGAACCAACACAATTTTGCGAGTCCAGTAAAATTGACCTCATGTCCTAATTCTTCCCTAGCCACCTCCTTCCTTTTCTTTTCTATGGTGTTGTTTTCTGTTTTTTTTGGGAAAGCAACTTCACAGCAGTAGGAGAAGGGCCCTTGCTTTGCCTAAGGCCTGCTCCCAGTCCCATCCTGGGCATTACAAGTTGGTATTCAGAGCCTTCTCCGACCTAGAAGCCCCCACTGATTGATCGAATCGTTGACGGTTGAGTCTAGACACACACTTAAAATATTTTGAGTCCTATATATATCGGAGAGTAGGATTTCTTTTGCTCCTCATCTCTTTTCACTCTGGTGAGGACTCCTGACGATTACTCTTATCTCTTCTACTCTAAAAAATGCACCAACTTTTTTTTAGGATCTCGCGAGTATTGTTTGGATTGTTCCGATGTCTTTCTGACGAGAACATTGTTCTCGATGCCTCCTGTCATTAGGGGTTATGGCAGTGTCCCGGGGAGTTGAGCTCCGAGGTGTTGTCGTCACAAATCCATCGCGGCAGTACTAGAATACTTAAGACGGCCGACATCGAAAACTCTCCTATGCGGTTAGTGGCAAGATAACCCCGACATCACCCAGTACTCGGGAGGTAGTTCGGGAGTATTGCCATAGCTTGTATAGTGGATGCGTTTCGAAGGTCCGAGGTAAACGGTTTCCGAGAAAGACTGGTTATGTGTTGAAGGATGGATACAGCTGGATGTAGGATTAGAGTTGAGTGCGCGGTGCTTCCCCTGTATCCCCAACACCTGATTGCATAACTGGGAACTTTCGGAAATTAATAGGTGGGTTCATCTAGTAGTTCTAGGCATTCTTCCAACGAGTGCATGATATGAAGTTCGGGGTTCTACATTGAGTGAAGTGGTTTTATGGGCTTGTTTCGATCGGGAGTTGCATCTTAAAGGGTCCTTGGCTATGCTGATCCGGGGATTGCAAAACCCTTTTGTAACACGTTCCATGAGCTTTCAGCACGAAGATGTGGAATGAAGCTTCTATCTTGTATTTGTTCTATCTGTTCCTTGTTCCTTTTTTTATTTACTTTCATCCGAAAACGCTGGTGAAAATGATTAGCGAAGAGTGCATCGGGGGCAAAGTAGTCGGCCATCAGTGTCAAATGGTCGCGCGCCCTGTTGCGGTTGAGCACTCGATGACCCTTGATCGAGCCCGGAAAATTGAGAACGTGCTCCTCCGCACACTCCATGTATTCAATGACCATCTGCATCATCGCCGTCTCATCGGAGTAGTCATACTTGTCCGACGACTCAACATAGTGCTCGTATACGTACTCCAAATCGGAATCCATTGCTGTAAAAAAAAGAAGGGAAAACTATTTTTAGCTCCGGCGATTCATCGAACAGTTGTCGGGCATGGTGAGTATAGTAGTAGCGGATGGTAACTGGCGGGATGGAAGGAGGACAGGGGTTTAACGACGACGAAGGAGAAGCGGGGTGGAGCCCTGATGGAACACTAAAGGTGACGAAGACATATAGTTCCGGTAGGGGTGTGGCGTGGCAGGCGGGGTGGTGAAGCGGCGGCGAAGGCAAGAAAGAAAGGAGGAAGAAGAGAAAATTGGGAGGATGGAGGGGCGGGTCCGTGAAGGCTTTTGTGTGGGCCGGGAGTGTGAGAGTCCTATGTGTGTGTTGTACGGACTCCCGCAAAGCTGTTGGGGAACGTAGTATTTTAAAATTTTCCTACGATCACGCAAGATCTATCTACCAGATGCATAGCAACGAGAGGGAAGAGTGTGTCTACGTACCCTCGTAGACTAGAAGCGGAAGCGTCAAGTGACGCGGTTGATGTAGTCGAACTTCATCGCGATTCAACCGATCAAGCACCGAACGTACGGCACCTCCGCGTTCAGCACACGTTCAGCTTGATGACGTCCCACGAGCTCTTGATCCAGTTGAGCTTCATGGGAGAGTTTCGTCAGCACGACGGCGTGGTGACGGATATGATGTATTCACCGGCGCAGGGCTTCGCCTAAGCACCGCGACGGTATGACCGAGGTGTGTTTCTGTGGAGGGGGGCACCGCACACGGCTGGAACAATTCAACTTGTGTGTCTTTGGGTGCCCCCCTGCCCCCGTATATAAAGGAGCAAAGGGGGAGGCCGGCCGGCCCTTCTATGGTGCGGCTAGGAGTGCAATCCTACTAGGAATAGGATTGCAATCCTATTCCTAGTAGGAACTACCAAAGAAGGAAGAGAGGGAAAGGAAAAGAAGGAGAGGTGGCGCCCCCAATCCTAGTCCAACTAGGAACCCTAGGTGGGGCGCCGGCCAGCCCCTATGGGCTGCCTCTCTCTTTTCCATAAGGCCCACTATGGACCATCCCCCCTCGTAGGGGGTTCCGGTAATCCCCTCCGGCAATCCCGTTAAATCCGAAACTTTTCCGGAGCACTTCCGGTGTCCGAATATAGTCGTCCAATATATCAATCTTTATGTCTCGGACATTCCAAGACTCCTCGTCATGTCCGTGATCTCATCCGGGACTCCGAACTACCTTCGGTACATCAAAACTCATAAACTCATAATACCGATCGTCATCAAACGTTAAGCGTGCGGACCCTACGGGTTCGAGAACTATGTAGACATGATCGAGACTCATCTCCGGTCAATAACCAATAGCGGAACCTGGATGTTCATATTGGCTCCTACATATTCTACGAAGATCTTTTATCGGTCAAAACCGCATAACAACATACGTTGTTCCTTTTGTCAACGGTATGTTACTTGCCCGAGATTCGATCGTCGGTATCTCTATACCTAGTTCAATCTCGTTACCGGCAAGTCTCTTTACTCGTTCCGTAACACATCATCTCGTGACTAACTCATTAGTCTTTTGATTGCAAGGCTTATTGTGATGTGTGTTACCGAGAGGGCCCAGAGATACCTCTCCGACACTCGGAGTGACAAATCCTAATCTTGATCTATGCCAACACCACGAATACTTTCGGAGACACCTGTAGAGCATCTTTATGATCACCCAGTTACGTTGTGACGTTTGATAGCACACAAGGTGTTCCTACGGTATTCGGGAGTTGCATAATCTCATAGTCATAGGAACATGTATAAGTCATGAAGAAAGCAATAGCAGTAAAACTAAACGATCATAGTGCTATGCTAACGAATGGGTCTTGTCCATCACATCATTCTCCTAATGATGTGATCCCGTTGATCAAATGACAAGTCATGTATATGGCTAGGAAACATAACCATCTTTGATCAATGAGCTAGTCTAGTAGAGGCATACTAGGGACATACTGTTTTGTCTATGTATCCACACATGTACTAAGTTTCCGGTTAATACAATTCTAGCATGAATAAAAGACATTTATCATGATATAAGGAAATACAAATAACATCTTTATTATTGCCTCTAGGGCATATTTCCTTCAGTCTCCCACTTGAACTAGAGTCAATAATCTAGATTACAAAGTGATGATCCTCACACCCATGGAGTCCTGGTGCTGATCATGTTTTGCCCGTGGAAGAGGCTTAGTCAACGGGTCTGCAACATTCAGATCCATATGTATTTTGCAAATCTCTATGTCTCCCTCCTTGACTAGATCGCGGATGGAATTGAAGTGTCTTTTGATGTGTTTTGTTCTCTTGTGAAACCTGGATTCCTTCGCCAAGGCTATTGCTCCAGTGTTGTCACAAAAGATTTTCATTGGACCCGATGCACTAGGTATTACACCTAGATCGGATATGAACTCCTTCATCCAGACTCCTTCATTTGCTGCTTCCGAAGAAGCTATGTATTCCGCTTCACACGTAGATCCCGCCACGACGCTCTGCTTGGAACTGCACCAACTGACAGCTCCACCGTTCAATAAAAATACATATCCGGTTTGTGACTTAGAGTCATCCGGATCAGTGTCAAAGCTAGAATCGACGTAACCGTTTACGACGGGCTCTTTGTCACCTCCATACACGAGAAACATATCCTTTGTCCTTTTCAGATACTTTAGGATGTTCTTGACCGCTGTCCAGTGATCCACTCCTGGATTACTTTGGTACCTCCCTGCTAGACTTATAGCAAGGCACACATCAGGTCTGGTACACAGCATTGCATACATGATAGATCCTATGGCTGAGGCATAGGGAATGACTTTCATTTTCTCTCTATCTTCTGCAGTGGTCGGGCATTGAGTCTTACTCAATTTCATACCTTGTAATACAGGCAAGAACCCTTTCTTTGACTGATCCATTTTGAACTTCTTCAAAATCTTATCAAGGTATGTGCTTTGTGAAAGTACAATTAAGCGTCTTGATCTATCTCTATAGATCTTGATGCCTAATATATAAGCAGCTTCACCGAGGTCTTTCATTGAAAAACTCTTATTCAAGTATCCTTTTATGCTATCCAGAAATTCTATATCATTTCCAATCAACAATATGTCATCCACATATAATATTAGAAATGCTACAGAGCTCCCACTCACTTTCTTGTAAATACAGGCTTCTCCAAAAGTCTGTATAAAACCATATGCTTTGATCACCTCATCAAAGCGTATATTCTAACTCCGAGATGCTTGCACCAGTCCATAGATGGATCGCTGGAGTTTGCATACTTTGTTAGCACCTTTTGGGTCGACAAAACCTTCTGGTTGCATCATATACAACTCTTCTTTGAGATATCCATTCAGGAATGCAGTTTTGACATCCATTTGCCAGATTTCATAATCATAAAATGCGGCAATTGCTAACATGATTCGGACAGACTTAAGCATCGCTACAGGTGAGAAAGTCTCATCGTAGTCAACTCCTTGAACTTGTCGAAACCCTTTCGCAACAAGTCGAGCTTTGTAAACAGTAACATTACCGTCTGCGTCGGTCTTCCTCTTGAAGATCCATTTATTTTCGATGGCCTGCCGATCATCGGGCAAGTCAACCAAAGTCCACACTTTGTTCTCATACATGGATCCCATCTCAGATTTCATGGCCTCAAGCCATTTTGCGGAATCTGGGCTCATCATCGCTTCCTCATAGTTCGTAGGTTCATCATGGTCTAGTAACATGATTTCCAGAACTGGGTTGCCGTACCACTCTGGTGCGGAACGTACTCTGGTTGATCTACGACGTTCAGTAGAAACTTGATCCGAAGTTTCATGATCATCATCATTAGCTTCCTCACTGATTGGTGTAGGAATCACTGGAACAATTTTCTGTGATGTACTACTTTCCAATCCGGGAGAAGGTACAATTACCTCATCAAGTTCTACTTTCCTCCCACTCACTTCTTTCGAGAGAAACTCCTTCTCTAGAAAGGATCCATTCTTAGCAACGAATATCTTGCCTTCGGATCTGTGATAGAAGGTGTACCCAACAGTCTCTTTTGGGTATCCTATGAAGACACATTTCTCCGACTTGGGTTCGATCTTATCTGGTTGAAGCTTTTTCACATAAGCATCGCAGCCCCAAACTTTAAGAAACGACAACTTTGGTTTCTTGCCAAACCATAGTTCATAAGGTGTCGTATCAACGGATTTAGATGGTGCCCTATTTAACGTGAATGCAGCTGTCTCTAAAGCATAACCCCAAAACGATAGTGGTAAATCGGTAAGAGACATCATAGATCGTACCATATCTAATAAAGTACGGTTACGACGTTCAGACACACCATTACGCTGTGGTGTTCCGGGTGGCGTGAGTTGTGAAACTATTCCACATTGTTTCAAATGAAGACCAAACTCGTAACTCAAATATTTTCCTCCACGATCAGATCGTAGAAACTTTATTTTCTTGTTACGATGATTCTCTACTTCACTCTGAAATTCTTTGAACTTTTCAAATGTTTCAGACTTGTGCTTCATTAAGTAGATATACCCATATCTGCTCAAATCATCAGTGAAGGTCAGAAAATAACGATACCCGCCGCGAGCTTCAACACTTATTGGCCCACATACATCAGTATGTATGATTTCCAACAAATCTGTTGCTCGCTCCATAGTTCCGGAGAACGGAGTTTTAGTCATCTTGCCCATGAGGCATGGTTCGCAAGCACCAAGTGATTCATAATCAAGTGATTCCAAAAGTCCATCACTATGGAGTTTCTTCATGCGTTTTACACCAATATGACCTAAACGGCAGTGCCACAAATAAGTTGCACTATCATTATTAACCTTGCATCTTCTGGTTTCAATATTATGAATATGTGTATCACTACAATCGAGATCCAATAAGAATAGACCACTCTTTGAGGGTGCATGACCATAAAAGATATTATTCATAAAAATAGAACAACCATTATTCTCTGATTTAAATGAATAACCGTCTCGCAACAAACAAGATCTAGATATAATGTTCATGCTCAACGCTGGCACCAAATAACAATTATTTAGGTCTAAAACTAATCCCGAAGGTAGATGTAGAGGTAGCGTGCCGACGGCGATCACATCAACTTTGGAACCGTTTCCCACGCGCATCGTCACCTCGTCCTTAGCCAATCTTCGTTTAATCCGTAGTCCCTGTTTCGAGTTACAAATATTAGCTACCGAACCGGTATCAAATACCCAGGTACTACTACGAGCATTAGTAAGGTACACATCAATAACATGTATATCACATATACCTTTGTTCACCTTGCCATCCTTCTTATCCGCCAAATACTTGGGGCAGTTCCGCTTCCAGTGTCCAGTCCCCTTGCAGTAGAAGCACTCAGTTTCAGGCTTGGCTCCAGATTTGGGTTTCTTCGTGGAAGTAGCAACTGTCTTGCTATTCTTCTTGAAGTTCCCCTTCTTTCCCTTGCCCTTTTTCTTGAAACTAGTGGTCTTGTTAACCATCAACACTTGATGCTCCTTCTTGATTTCTACCTCCGCAGCCTTGAGCATGGCGAAGAGCTCGGGAATTGTCTTATGCATCCCTTGCATATTATAGTTCATCACAAAGCCTTTATAGCTTGGTGGCAGTGATTGAAGAACTCTATCAATAACACTATCCTCGTCAACTTTGCAACCAAGTTGAGTCATATGATTGTAGTACCCAGACATTCTGAGCAAGTGTTCACTGATAGAACTATTCTCCTCCATCTTGCAGCTGTAGAACTTATTGGAAATCTCATATTTCTCAATCCGGGCATTTGCTTGAAATATTAACTTCAACTCCTGGAACATCTCATATGGTCCATGACGTTCAAAACGTCGTTGAAGTCCCGGTTCTAAGCCGTAAAGCATGGCACACTGAACTATCGTGTAGTCATCAGACCGCGACTGCCAGACGTTCAAAGCGTCTACATTAGCGGGAGGGGGCTTGTCACCTAGCGGTGCTTCAAGGACATAATTCTTATGTGCAGCAATGAGGATAATCCTCAGGTTACGGACCCAGTCCGTGTAATTGCTACCATCATCTTTCAACTTAGCTTTCTCTAGGAATGCATTAAAATTCAAAGGAACAGTAGCACGGGCCATTGATCTACAACAACATAGATATGCAAAAACTATCAGGACTAAGTTCATGATAAATTAAAGTTCAATTTAATCATATTAATTTAAAGAACTCCCACTTAGATAGACATCCCTCCGGTCATCTAAATGATCACGTGATCCAAATCAACTAAACCATGTCCGATCATCACGTGAGATGGAGTAGTTTCAATGGTGAACATCTTATGTTGATCATATCTACTATATGATTCACGCTCGACCTTTCGGTCTCCAGTGTTCCAAGGCCATATCTGCATATGCTAGGCTCGTCAAGTTTAACCCGAGTATTCTGCATGTGCAAAACTGGCTTACACCCGTTGTATTTGAACGTAGAGCTTATCACACCCGATCATCACGTGGTGTCTCGGCACGACGAACTTTCGCAACGGTGCATACTCAGGGAGAACACTTATACCTTGAAATTTAGTAAGGGATCATCTTATAATGCTACCGTCGTTCTAAGCAAAATAAGAAGCATAATAAGATAAACATCACATGCAATCAAAATATGTGACATGATATGGCCATCATCATCTTGTGCTTTTGATCTCCATCTCCAAAGCACCTCCATGATCACCTTCGTCACCGGCGTGACACCTTGATCTCCATCGTAGCATCGTTGTCGTCTCGCCAACTATTGCTTCTACGACTATCGCTACCGCTTAGTGATAAAGTAAAGCAATTACATGGCGATTACATTTCATACAATAAAGCGACAACCATATGGCTCCTGCCAGTTGCCGATGACATTACAAAACATGATCATCTCATACAAAACCGTATAACTCATCATGTCTTGACCATATCACATCACAACATGCCCTGCAAAAACAAGTTAGACGTCCTCTAATTTGTTGTTGCAAGTTTTACGTGGCTGCTACGGGCTTAGCAAGAACCGTTCTTACCTACGCATATAAAACCACAACGATGTTTCGTCAAGTAAGTGCTGTTTTAACCTTCACAAGGACCGGGCGTAGCCACACTTGATACAGCTAAAGTAAGAGAGACAGACACCCGCCAGTCACCTTTAAGCAACGAGTGCTCGTAACGGTGAAACCAGTCTCGCGTAAGCGTACGCGTAATGTCGGTCCGGGCCGCTTCATCTCACAATACCGCCGAAGCAAAGTATGACATGCTGGTAAGCAGTATGACTAGTATCGCCCACAACTCATTGTGTTCTACTCGTGCATATCATCTACGCATAGACCTGGCTCATGATGCCACTGTTGGGGAACGTAGTATTTTAAAATTTTCCTACGATCACGCAAGATCTATCTACCAGATGCATAGCAACGAGAGGGAAGAGTGTGTCTAAGTACCCTCGTAGACTGGAAGCGGAAGCGTCAAGTGACGCGGTTGATGTAGTCGAACTTCATCGCGATTCAACCGATCAAGCACCGAATGTACGGCACCTCCGCGTTCAGCACACGTTCAGCTTGATGACGTCCCACGAGCTCTTGATCCAGTTGAGATTCATGGGAGAGTTTCGTCAGCACGACGGCGTGGTGACGGATATGATGTATTCACCGGCGCAGGGCTTCGCCTAAGCACCGCGACGGTATGACCGAGGTGTGTTTCTGTGGAGGGGGGCACCGCACACGGCTGGAACAATTCAACTTGTGTGTCTTTGGGTGCCCCCCTGCCCCCGTATATAAAGGAGCAAAGGGGGAGGCCGGCCGGCCCTTCTATGGTGCGGCTAGGAGTGCAATCCTACTAGGAATAGGATTGCAATCCTATTCCTAGTAGGAACTACCAAAGAAGGAAGAGAGGGAAAGGAAAAGAAGGAGAGGTGGCGCCCCCCAATCCTAGTCCAACTAGGAACCCTAGGTGGGGCGCCGGCCAGCCCCTATGGGCTGCCTCTCTCTTTTCCATAAGGCCCACTATGGACCATCCCCCCTCGTAGGGGGTTCCGGTAATCCCCTCCGGCAATCCCGTTAAATCCGAAACTTTTCCGGAGCACTTCCGGTGTCCGAATATAGTCGTCCAATATATCAATCTTTATGTCTCGGACATTCCGAGACTCCTCGTCATGTCCATGATCTCATCCGGGACTCCGAACTACCTTCGGTACATCAAAACTCATAAACTCATAATACCGATCGTCATCAAACGTTAAGCGTGCGGACCCTACAGGTTCGAGAACTATGTAGACATGACCGAGACTCGTCTCCGGTCAATAACCAATAGCGGAACCTGGATGTTCATATTGTCTCCTACATATTCTACGAAGATCTTTTATCGGTCAAAACCGCATAACAACATACGTTGTTCCTTTTGTCAACGGTATGTTACTTGCCCGAGATTCGATCGTCGGTATCTCTATACCTAGTTCAATCTCGTTACCGGCAAGTCTCTTTACTCGTTCCGTAACACATCATCTCGTGACTAACTCATTAGTCTTTTGCTTGCAAGGCTTATTGTGATGTGTGTTACCGAGAGGGCCCAGAGATACCTCTCCGACACTCGGAGTGACAAATCCTAATCTTGATCTATGCCAACACCACGAATACTTTCGGAGACACCTGTAGAGCATCTTTATGATCACCCAGTTACGTTGTGACGTTTGATAGCACACAAGGTGTTCCTACGGTATTCGGGAGTTGCATAATCTCATAGTCATAGGAACATGTATAAGTCATGAAGAAAGCAATAGCAGTAAAACTAAACGATCATAGTGCTATGCTAACAGATGGGTCTTGTCCATCACATCATTCTCCTAATGATGTGATCCCGTTGATCAAATGACAACTCATGTCTATGGCTAGGAAACATAGCCATCTTTGATCAATGAGCTAGTCTAGTAGAGGCATACTAGGGACATACTGTTTTGTCTATGTATCCACACATGTACTAAGTTTCCGGTTAATACAATTCTAGCATGAATAAAAGACATTTATCATGATATAAGGAAATACAAATAACATCTTTATTATTGCCTCTAGGGCATATTTCCTTCAAAAGCTCCCTCGTGTTTTTCTACGGTTTGCGGGAGAAAGTACATCTGAACCGCGCCACGGACGATACATGCCTGCGTTGGATGGCTTCCGCCGTCCGAACAGCGTCGTCCGGATGGATGCGGACAGTATGCTGGTCTGATGACCCACGAGTGTAGGGGCTATATCGTAGTCCTTTCGATAA
Source organism: Secale cereale (assembly GCA_902687465.1). Lineage (NCBI taxonomy): Eukaryota > Viridiplantae > Streptophyta > Magnoliopsida > Poales > Poaceae > Secale > Secale cereale. Next base: position 258,234,430 of record LR738710.1, on the reverse strand, counting down.
TTAAGAGTGTCGAACCCAACGAGGAGCAGAAGAAAATGATAGGCAGTTTTCAGTAAGGTATTTTCTGCAAGCACTGGAATTATCGGCAACACATAGTTTTGTGATAAGGTAATTGGTAGCAAGTGACAAATAGTAAAAGTAAATAAGGTGCAGCAAGGTGGCCCAATCCTTTTTGTAGCAAAGGACAAGTCTGGACAAACTCTTATATGAAGGAAAGCGCTCCCGAGGACATATGGGAATTATCGTCAAGCTAGTTTTCATCATGATCATATGATTCGCGTTCGGTACTTTGATAATTTGGTATGTGGGTGGACCAGTGCTTGGGTGTTGTCCTTACTTGGACAAGCCTCCCACTTATGATTAACCTCTAATGCAAGCATCCGCAACTACAAAAGAAGTACTAAGGTAAACCTAACCATAGCATGAAACAAGTGGATCCAAATCAGCCACTTACGAAGCAACGCATAAACTAGGGTTTAAGCTTCTGTCACTCTAGCAACCCATCATCTACTTATTACTTCCCAATGCCTTCCTCTAGGCCCAAATAATGGTGAAGTGTCATGTAGTCGACGTTCACATGACACCACTAGAGGAGAGACAACATACATCTCATCAAAATATCGAACGAATACAAAATTCACATGACTACTTATAGCAAGACTTCTCCCATGTCCTCAGGAACAAAAGTAACTACTCACAAGACATAATATTGTTCATGATCAGAGGGGTATTAATATGCATAATGGATCTGAACATATGATCTTCCACCAAGTAAACAAACTAGCATCAACTACAAGGAGTAATCAACACTACTAGCAACCCATAGGTATCAATCTGAGGTTTGGATACAAAGATTGTATAGAAGAGATGAACTAGGGTTTGAGAGGAGATGGTGCTGGTGAAGATGTTGATGAAGATAACCCTCCCCAAGATGGGAGAGTTGTTGGTGATGACGCTGGTGACGATTTCCCCCTCCCGGAGGGAAGTATCCCCGATAGAACAGCTCTGCCGGAGCCCTATATTGGTTCCGCCAAGGTTCCGCCTCGAGACGGCGGCGTCTGGACCCGAAAGCCTCCTTATGATTTTTTTTCCAGGTCAAAACACCTCATATAGGAGAAGATGGGCATCGGGGGGTCATCGAGTGGCCCACGAGGCAGGGGGGAGCGCCCCCACCCTCGTGGACAGGTGGTGGCCCCCCTGGTGAATCTCTTCCCCCAGATATTTTTTATATTTTTTGAAATGGTGTCCCGTGGAGTTTCAAAGTTTTTTGAGTTGTGTAGAATAGGTTTCCATTGTTTGCTCCTTTTCCAGCCCAGAATTCCAGCTGCCGGCATTCTCCCTCTTCATGTAAACCTTGTAAAATAAGAGAGAAAAGGCATAAGTATTGTGATATAACATGTAATAATAGCCCATAGTGCAATAAATATCAACATAAAAGCATGATGCAAAATGGACGTATCAACTCCCCCAAGCTTAGACCTCGCTTGTCCTCGAGCGAAAGCCGATATTGAAAAATATGTCCACATGTTTAGAGATAGAGGTGTCGATAAAAATAAAATACGGACATGAGGGCATCATGATCATTCTTATAACAACAACACGTATATATTGTCATATTATTCTTATGCTAAAGTAACAATTCATTCACAATGTCAAGTATGACTCAGAAACTTCATTGAAAACCAACAAACTATGACCTCAGTCATTGAAGCAATTGCAATTTATTGTAACATCGGAAAGAGTCAACATAAGAGCTTTTGAGCAAGCCCACGTACTCAACTATCATATAGTCTTTCACAATTGCTCACACTCACGCAATACTTATGGTTATGGAGTTTTAATCGAACACAGAGAAAGATAGGGGCTTATGGTATTGCCTCTCAACCTTTTACCTCAAGGGTAATGTCAACAGTAATAGACCATGATAACTTACATCCAAGTGGGTATATATATGTCAGGATCTTTCCAACACAATGTGCTTGCCAAAGGATAAAATATAAAAAGAAAAGTTGATTTTCACCTTGACTCTTATAAGGCAAGAATAATAGATCGGCCCTTCGCAGAGGGAAGGAGAGGTTGTCATGTGCTTTTATGGTTGGATGCACAAAGTCTTAGCGCAAAAGAACGTCACTTTATATTGCCACTTGTGATAGGGACCTTTATTATGCAGCCCGTCGCTTTTATTACTTCCATATCACAAGATCGTATAAAGCTTATTTACTCCACACTAATAAATCATACATATTTTAGAGAGTTTGCGAACATGACAACTTTCTTGAAGGATCTTACTCAATCCATAGGTAGGTATGGTGGACTCTCATGGCAAAACTGGGTTTAAGGATGTAAGGAAGCACAGGTAGTATCTCTACTTGGTGCAAGGAGTTTTGGCTAGCATGAGGGGGAAATGCAAGCTCAACATGTTGGATGATCCATGAAAATATATTTTATTTCGAATATAAGAAAATATAACCCATCATGTTGTCTTCCTTGTCCAACATCAACTCTTTAACATGTCATATTTTAATGAGTGCTCACAATCATAAAAGATGTCCAAGATAGTTGCTACCTCTTGAGCTTGCATTGTATTCCCTCGAAGAGAAAGGGAGATGCAGCACAATAGCGTAAGTATTTCCCTCAGTTTTTGCGAACCAAGGTATCAATCCAGTAGGAGACCACGCTCGAGTCCCTCACACCTGCACAAACAAATAAGAACTTTGCAGCCAATGCGATAAGGGGTTGTCAATCCCTTTACGGTCACTTACGAGAGTGAGATCTGATAGAGATGATAAGATAATATTTTTGGTATTTTTAGTTTAATAAAACAACAAATAAAAGCGGTAAAAGTAAAGTAGCTGTAGATTGATATGTTCAGAATAGACCCCGGGTCCATAGTTTTCTCTAGTGGCTTCTCTCATGATAGCGATATTCTACGGCGGGTAAACAAATTACTATCGAGCAATTGATAGAAAAGCGAATAATTATGAGACTATCTAGGCATGATCATTGTATATAGGCATCACGTCCAAGACAAGTAGACCGAAACGATTCTGCATCTACTACTATTACTCCACACATCGACCGCTATCCAGCATGCATCTAGTGTATTGAGTTCATACGAACAGAGTAACGCCTTAAGCAAGATGACATGATGTAGAGGGATAAACTCAAGCAATATGATGTAAACCCCATCTTTTTATCCTTGATGGAAACAATACAATAGGTGCCTTGCTGCCCCTACTGTCACTGGGAAAGGACACCACAAGATTGAACCCAAAGCCAAGCACTTCTCCCATTGCAAGAACTTAGATCTAGTAGGCCAAACCAAACCGATAATTTGAAGAGACTTGCAAGGATATTATGAGCACACATAAAAAGTTCAGAGAAGAACCAAATATCTTTCATAGATAACCTTGATCATAAACTCACAATTCATCGGATCTCGATAAACACACCGCAAAAAGAGATTACATCGAATAGATCTCCTCGAAGACCGAGGAGAACTTTGTATTGAGATCTAGAGAGAGAGAAGAAGCCATCTAGATACTAGCTATGGACCCGAAGGTCTGTGGTAAACTACTCACAACTCATGGTGAGGGCGATGATGATGATGATGAAGGCCTCCGTGATGGATCCCCCTCCGGTGGAGCTCCGGAACAGGCTCCAAGATGGGATCTCCACGGGAACAGAAGCTACGGCGGTGGAATTAGGATTTTCTCTCTGTGTACGGAGTTTATAGGGTACGTGGACTTATATAGGAAGAAGGAGGGCACCGGGGGACACTCGAGTGGGCCTCGAGGCAGGGGGCGCGCCCCCCACCCTCGAGGGCAACTCGAGGCTCCCCTGACGTGGTTCTCAAGTTCCTCTGGCGTGATTTTCTCCAAAAATATCTCCCGCGAAGGTTTCATTCCATTTGGACTCCGTTTGATATTCCTTTTCTGCAAAACCCTGAAATAGGCAAAAAACAGCAATCTGGACTGGGCCTTTGGGTTAGTAGGTTAGTCCCAAAAATGATACAAAAGTGAATGATAAAACCCATTAAACATCCAAGACTTCATAAATAATAGCATGGAACAATAAAAAATTATAGATAAGTTGGAGACGTATCAAGCATCCCCAAGCTTAATTCATGCTCGTCCTCGAGTAGGTAAATGATAAAGAAAGAATTTTTGATGTGGAATGCTAACCAATATAGTTTTTCAATGTAATTCTCTTAATTGTGGCATGAATGTTCAGATCTGAAAGATTCAAGATAAAAGTCTATATTGACATAAGAAATAATAATACTTCAAGTAATATTAACAAAGCAATCATGTCTTCTCAAAATACTATGGCCAAAGTAAGTTATCCCTACAAAATCATATAGTCTAGCTATGCTCCCTCTTCATCACACAAAATATTCATATCATGGACAACCCCGATTTCAGCCAAGCATTTGTTTTCATACTCTATCTTTTCAAACCTTTCAACTTTCACGCAATACATGAGCGTGAGTCATGGATATAGCACTATGGGTGGAATAGAGGTGGTTGTGGAGAAGACAAAAAGGAGGGAGATAGTCTCACATCGACTAGGCGTATCAACGGGCTATGGAGATGCCCATCAATAGATATCAATGTGAGTGAGTAGGGATTGTCATGCAACGGATGCACTAGAGCTAAATATGAATGAAAGCTCAACAAAAGAAACTAGTGGGTGTGCATCCAGCTTGCTTGCTCATGAAGACCTAGGGCATTTGAGGAAGCCCATCGTTGGAATATACAAGCCAAGTTTTATAATGATAATTCCCACTAGTATATGAAAGTGACTAAACATGAGACTCTCTACAATGAAGAACATGGTGCTACTTTGAAGCACAAGTGTGGAAAAAGATAGTAGCAATTGTCCCTTTTTCTTTTCTTTTCTTTTCTTTTTCTTTTCTTTTTTTCTTTTTTTGGGCCTTTCTTTTTTTTCTTTGGCCTTTCCCTTTTCTTTGCGGAGGGGCTTTATAGATTTATCCTTTCCTCCCATGGGACAATGCTCTAATAATGATGATCATCACACTTTCATTACAACTCGATACTACAACAACAAAGTATGACTCTATATGAATGCCTCCGACGGTGTACCGGTATGTGCAATGAAACAAGAGTGACATGTATGAAAAGATTATGCATGGTGGCTCTGCCACAAATACGATGTCAACTACATGATCATGCATGGCAATATGACAATATGACGCGTGCCATATAAACGGAGCGGTGGAAAGTTGCATGGCAATATATCTCGGAATGGCCATGGAAATGCCATGATAGGTAGGTATGGTGGCTGTTTTGAGGAACAATATGGTGGCTGTTTTGAGGAAGGATATATAGTGGGTTTATGGCACCGGCAAAAGTTGCGCGATACAAGAGAGGCTAGCAATGCTGGAAGGTGAGAGTGCGTATAATCGATGGACTCAACATTACTCATAAGAACTCATATACTTATTGCAAAAATTTACGAGTCATCAAAACAAATCAATCAACGCATGCTCCTAGGGGGGAGGTTGGTAGGAGTTAACCATCGCGCGCCCCCGACCTCCACACAAAGGTTGGCACTCTACAAATACCTCATGCTCTAACTTAGTCACACAACGGTTCACCATACGTGCATGCTACGGGAATCACTAACCTTAACACAAGTATTTATCAATTTCATAATAACTCCACTAGCATGACTCTAATATCACTATCCTCATGTCTCAAAACAATTATCAAGCATCCAACATCTCATTCTATTCAATGCACTTGGTGTGAAAATTTTTATACATTGCCATTGGATGATTATCATGTGAAGACTAGTTTCTTTAGCCTAAACACTTTACCATCCTGTTTTGATAGACTCTCAAATAGATATAAGTGAATCATGAGAGTTCAACAATTTCTACAAAATATTACCACCACCATGCTCTAAAAGATATAAGTGAAGCACTAGAGCAAAAACTATTCAACTTAAAAGATATAAGTGATGCACTTAGAGTGTTCTAATAAGTTCTAGGTCATATTTAACTCTCTCAAATAGGTGTGTCTAGCAAGGATGATTGTGGCAAACTAACAAGCAAAGACTCAAATTATACAAGACGCTCCAAGCAAAACACATAGCATGTTGCGAATAAAAATATAGCTCCAAGTATAGTTACCGATGGATAAAGACGAAAGAGGGGATGCCTTCCCGGGGCATCCCCAAGCTTAGGCTTTTGATTATATTGAATTTACTTGGGGTGCCATGGGCATCCCCAAGCTTAGGCCTTTGCTACTCCTTGTTCCATAGTCCATCAAAGCAATACTCAAAACTTGAAAACTCCACAACACAAAATTTAGACAAAAATTCTCGTGAGCTCCGTTAGTATGAGAAAGCAAACCACTATTCAAAGGTACAACAATGAATTCATTCTTTGTTTATATTGGTGTTAAACCTACTGTACTCCAACTTTTCTATGGTTCATGTACTCCAATATTACTCATAGATGCATCGGAATAAGCAAACATCACACGAAAAACAGAATCTGTCAAAGACAGAACAGTCTGTAGTAATCTGCAGGGTTCGCCTTCTTCTAGAACTCCAAAAAATTCAAAATAAATTGGTAAATTTGTGTAATTTGTCTACCAATCATCATAAAAAAGAATCAACTAAAAATCACGCTCCAGTAAAATCCCACGACTACTTTAGCGAGCGCTAACGATTCTATTTTTCACAGCAAGATCATATAAACTTCACACAAGTTTTCCCAAAGGTTCTACTTGGCACAAACACTAAACAAAACATGAAGCCGCATCTAATCAGAGGCTAGATGCAATATTTATTCCCTAACAGCAACAAAAACAAAAAACACGAAATTGGGTTGCCTCCCAACAAGCGCTATCGTTTTACGCCCTTAGCTAGGCACGATATTTCAATGATGCTCACATGAAAGATAAGAATTGAAGCACACAAAGAGCATCATAAAGCATGTGAAAATCACATCTAAGTCTAAGATACTTCCTATGCATAGGCATCTTATATGCAAACAAATTATCAAGGCAATCAATTTCTAGCATATGCAAGGAAGAAGAAAGAAACAGGATCAATCTCAACATGAAGAGAGGTAATTAAGTAACATGAAGACTTCTATGACCATATTTTCCTCTCTCATAATAATTACATGTAGGATCATAATCAAATTCAACAATATAGCTATCACATAAAATATTCTCTTCATGATCCACATGCATGCAAAGTTGACACTCATTCAAAATAGTGGGACTAACATAGAACAAAGTCATTGCTTCTCCAAGCCCACTTTTATCAAAAAACTCATAAGATTGATCAATTTCTAAGGTAGTGGGATCAAAAGTTGACATTATTTTAAACCCACTTTCAATATTATGGCAAACATTATTATCAATCTCATATTCATGATGGGGTTTAAATAATTTTTCAAGATCGCAAGAATCTTCACCCCAATCATGATCATTGCAACAAGTAGTGGGCATAGCAAAATAAGCATTCCCAAGATTAGGGTTTTGCATATCATTAGCACAATTGACATCAATAGAATTTACAAGAACATCATTGCAATCATGCTTTTTATTTAGCAAGCTATCATGAATCACTTTTTCTTTTAACAATTCCTCACAATTTCAGATTCATAAATTTCAAGCAAAACCCCATAAAGATAATCTAGTGCATGCAGCTCACTAGCAATAGGTTCAACATAATTGGATCTCTTAAAGAGATTAGAAAGTGGATGAGGATCCATAATTTAGCAAGCGAAGATGCAAGCTAATAGAGGTAAGCGGACGATAAACACACGGCGGAAGAAGGGCAAAGAAAATGGCAAGGGTGAAGTGGGGGAGAGGCAAATAAATGTAATGCGAAGGATAAGGGTTTGTGATAGGTACTTGGTATATGACTTTTGCGTAAGCCTCCCCGGCAACGGCGCCAAAAATTCTTCTTGCTACCTCTTGAGCTTGCGTTGTATTCCCTCGACGAGGAAAGGGAGATGCAGCACAGTAGCGTAAGTATTTTCCTCAGTTTTTGAGAACCAAGGTATCAATCCAGTAGGAGACCACGCGGGAGTCCCTCGCACCTACACAAACAAATAAAAACTTCGCAGCCAACGCGATAAGGGGTTGTCAATCCCTTTACGGTCACTTACGAGAATGAGATCTGATAGAGATGATAAGATAATATTTTTGGTATTTTTGGTTTAATAAAACAGCAAATAAAAGCGGTAAAAGTAAAGTAGATGTAGATTGATATGTTGAGAATAGACCCGGGGGCCATAGTTTTCTCTAGTGGCTTCTCTCATGATAGCGATATTCTACGGCGGGTAAACAAATTACTATCGAGCAATTGATAGAAAAGCGAATAATTGTGAGACTATCTAGGCATGATCATTGTATATAGGCATCACGTCCAAGACAAGTAGACCGAAACGATTCTGCATCTACTACTATTACTCCACACATCGACCGCTATCGAGCATGCATCTAGTGTATTGAGTTCATACGAGCAGAGTAACGCCTTAAGCAAGATGACATGATGTAGAGGGATAAACTCAAGCAATATGATATAAACCCCATCTTTTTATCCTCGATGGCAACAATATAATACGTGCCTTGCTGCCCCTACTGTCACTGGGAAAGGACACCGCAAGATTGAACCCAAAGCCAAGCACTTCTCCCATTGCAAGAACTATAGATCTAGTAGGACAAACCAAACCGATAATTCGAAGAGACTTGCAAGGATATTATGAGCACACATAAAAAGTTCAAAGAAGAACCAAATATCTTTCATAGATAACCTTGATCATAAACTCACAATTCATCGGATCTCGACAAACACACCGGAAAAAGAGATTACATTGAATAGATCTCCTCGAAGACCGAGGAGAACTTTGTATTGAGATCCAGAGAGAGAGAAGAAGCCATCTAGATACTAGCTATGGACCCGAAGATCTGTGGTAAACTACTCACAACTCATGGTGAGGGCGATGATGATGATGACGAAGGCCTCCGTGATGGATCCCCCTCCGGTGGAGCTCCGGAAAAGGCTCCAACATGGGATCTCCACGGGAACAGAAGCTACGGCGGTGGAATTAGGGTTTTCTCTCTGCGTATGGAGTTTCTGGGGTACGTGGATATATATATATATATAGGAAGAAGGAGGGCACCGGGGGCCACACGAGGGGGCCTCGAGGCAGGGGGGCGTGCCCTGGGAAGGGGGGCGCGCCCCCACCCTCGAGGGCAGCCCCTCTGTCCCCTAACTTGGTCCTGACGCTTCATGTGCGTGATTTTCTCCAAAAATATCTCTCGCGAAGGTTTCATTCCATTTGGACTCCGTTTGATATTCTTTTTCTGCAAAACCCTGAAATAGGCAAAAAACAGCAATCTGGACTGGGCCTTTGGGTTAGTAGGTTAGTCCCAAAAATGATATAAAAGTGAATGATAAAGCCCATAAGATCAATAAGATCTCTTTGATACTTTTTATATTTTATTTTATTCTATCATGACCAAAGTGAGGAAATCAAGCTCTTGACTCAACACTAATCTTTATTATATAGCTCACGGACTCGATTACAAAGATAAAGATCATAAAGCAAAATCTCTGTAATGCCCAGGATGGGACTATATCTCCTACGTGTCGAGGCACGACTTAAATATATAAGCCCATTCTGGAATGATCGCAAGTTTGGTACCTTTGCACATCTCATGTAAAAATAGGGATGGAAAACTGAAAAGATAGTTGGCTTACACTTGCCACGTCACCCAAATACATTACATGTTCAAACATCATCAGATAAACATCACAGCCCATCTAAGGGTAAAGATACAAATGACAAGATACCGAACATAACATTAAACCATAGGTCTAGATCGAATCCTAGTAGAAGCTCTACTGATCAGCCGGATAGTTCACATAGTAACGGCTACGCTCCTCGTCGTACTCCCAGTCTAGCTCAGTGCCATCGCATGTGTAGCTCACCATCGTACCTGCATCTGGGGTGTTGAAGTAACTGTGAGCCACAGAGGACTCAGCAATCCCGTTCCCGGGTAACACAACTATTTAAGCCTTGGGTGAGGAACAAGGCTGAAGAAAGAACAAGAGTCTGCAGAAGCACTAGCCTAGCTTACGTAAAAGAGAGCGAGAAGAGAAGGTGCCTCGGTCGAGAGATGATCACGAAGTGATCCTAACTATAGAAAGTCAAACATAACCCCACCATGTTCACTTCCCGAATCCCTTCCGGAAAATGACCGTCACGGTACACACGCCGGTAGTGTATTGGAACATGGTGTCAAGTTTTCTACAACCGGATATTAACAAGCTCCCATCTGCCACATAACCGCGGGCATGGCTTTCGAAAGTTCATAACCCTGCAGGGGTGTTCCAACTTGGCCCATGACAAGCCCACGATCCGCGGAGTCGCAACTCCAAGGTGGGAAGACCCGAGTATTCTCGGAATCCCGTGCTCAAGATACTTCGACTAAGGTAAGGCTAATCCAGCAAATTCTCCCGGCGTGCCGACACCCTAACAGTAGCCGCGCGTATCTAGTCTCAGGCCACGACCGGATGGGTGAAGCTACGGGTTTATATCAATCCTCGAGTTTCCTCGTGGTGACCCCGCAGGCTCCCCGTTTCGGACCAACACTCATGTGGAGCACTGGCCCGGGGTTGTTGATTAAGAACTCGGGTTTGCAAGACCCTATGCAAGTTTTTAGTTATTAGGCGAATAGTACCAATGTTGGGACTTGCTGGAAAAGACTTAGCACTTAGCGGTTTATCGAGGGGGTCCCATAACCCCAACCGTGTGAGGAACGCATAATCAAGGAACATAACACCGGTTTATACAGTTCCTAGCGGCATGAGTGGAACAAAACACCAAGCAAAAGGCTTAGCCTTCCACCCATTGCCAATATATATATGAGTTCATTTAATAATTAAAATAGTGTGATATCCCAACAAGCTTCAACAAGAAGCAAGAATCTTCAATCTTCACCTGCAACTAACAATGCTATAAGAGGGGCTGAGCGAAGCTTACTTATAGCCAATCAATGGTTTGCATAGGTAGGGTGGTTAAACAGGTTCATGGTTACAATAGGAGGCTGACAGGAAAAACATGGGCATCGAGGCAAAACTATAGATCGAGACTTCTAGCAATAGGCAAAGATAGTAATGTTATCGGGGTTCGGTCATCTTGCATGAAGAGTTGTCGATGGGATCGTAAGAGGGGTCCTCGTTCTCAACCTCGGTAGGAACCTCGTGCTCGTACTCGTACTCGGTCTCAGCTTCCGGCTCTACTCAAACACAATAACACAAGGCAACGAATCAAACAAGATGCAATGCACAGAAAATTACTGGATGCATGACTGATGCACTATGGAAGCAAAACAGATGCACTATGGAAGCACAGAAAGTCTACTTAGGAAGCACAGTGTTACAGCACAAAAATATGCATCAAGCAAAATGCTTCAAAACATGCTAACAATAGGATATTATGAATCTACATGCAAAAACACACAACTTTCATATAGGACTTGCTCAAAACGGAGCAACGGGCTAAAAGTTACACCCGAAACAATAAACATGCACAAGCTGAAAACAACAGCCACATAGCAACTTCGGGGCAAGAGATAAATAAGCTACATCACTCAAACATCATGGCAATGAGCATGGACATAAACTAGACATATCCTAAAGCAAACAATTCCATTGGGGCATCCCCAAAGGAGCCATGGATCAATAGCAACAAGCTATGACATATTGAACTTGACAACAAAATCCTGACAGCGGTAATTTGTTGCAACTTGGGAGAAAAAGTTAAATATGCTACAGCCACTCAAATAAGCATGTGAGAGCATGAATGGATAGCCAACAATATATACAACAAGGAATCATCAAGAGTCACCCCAAAACTAGCATGGATTTGCCTAGAACAACAAGCAAACATGGCATCTGGAAATTACAGATTCCAGACTTAGTGAAATTTCACTAAGTGTTAAAACAACAGTTTCATCATGGCATCTTTGAGAGCAAGTTTAAGTCACCTCAAAGCAAAGCATGGCAAGTGGTAAGCACCACACCAAAGTACACATGATGGTGAATCCAAAACATATAAGCATGCATCATGGGGACAAACACATCAATAGCCACGAGCTCCTCAACGAGGCATCTCGTAACAAGTTTAATGACATAACAGCCACATAGCACTTTGCAAAGGAGATAAACATGGCAAGATGAAATCTATCATGCAAGCTAAAGCAATCAACATGTAGAGCATTTCATGATGAACACGTGGACATATCATTTGCATCATTTGGATAAACATGCACCAAGTTATCACATTGTAAAGATGGCATGAAAATAACTACTAATAGCAGTTTATAACAAGTTGCACTCTTCTCATGAAAATTAAGACATCTAGATGACCTCAAACATGCATGGCACAATGGAACAAAACGTAGTACAAGTCTCCACGATCATTTTGACATATCATTTGCTCAAATCGGACCACCACACAAAAAGTTATCCACGTTGCAAAACAACATCAGACATCGAAAATCACCAGGGACTTAACAAAAAAAAAACTACCTCCTCCCAGATCTGGTCAACGCGGGGTCAACGGCGGCGGGTCCTGGCGGATCGGGCGCGTCGGCGAAGCAGATCGGGCCCGCGGGGATCCGTGGATCGGGCCTCGGGCGGCTGCGGCTAACGGGCCCGCGGGAGGAGAGCGAACGGGCCGGCCCAGCGAGGGAGCCGACTAGGCGGTCGGTGGAGGCCCCGGCTGGGCCTAGGGTTCGGCCCACCTGGCGCGGACGTGGCCCAGGCGGGTGGCGGCGATTGGATCTGGCGAGGGGATCCTCCCTCGCCCCGAGCGGCGGCGGCGGCCTTCGGGCGATGGAGCCGCTGGCCTTCGGGCCGGCGAGGCGCGAACCGAGGGGCGGCGGGACCCAGCGGCCCGGCCGGTGGGGTGGCGGCACCGGCCGGCGGCGGAGGGCGGCGCGGCGGAGGCCGGCGGTGGAGCTTCGGCTCGGGAGGCGTGGCGCTCCGGCGAGGCGGCGGCCGGAGGCGGAGAAGAAGACCGGCGACGGCGGCGCGCAGCTCCGGCGAGGCGAGGTTGAAGATGACCCCGCAGGACCCGCGCGTCGGACGGAAGCACGGCCGCAGAACTACGGAAGCACGGTGGAGACTCTCGGAAGCATGGTTTTTTGGACGTCGGAAGCACGAATTTTCAACGGTGGAAGCACCGCGGATCAACGGTGGAAGCACCGGCGGCGCACTGTGGAAGCATAGGGTTTTCTAGACGCAAATTTTGGGGGAGATGGACGTTTATATAGGCACAAGGAGCTAGGGTTGTCCAAATGAGGTGTGGTTTTCGGCCACGCGATCAGAATTGGATGGCCTAGATGAAGGGAGGGGTTTGGGTTGGTTTGGTGGGCTGTTGGAGGGGTGTCTTGGGCCTCAAAGAGGGGGTACTTTCAGCCCACGAGAATAACTGTTGGGGTAGCAAACGAACTCCAAACGCGACGAGATTTGACAGGCGGGTTACACACACCAAAACAACAACACACGACAAGTCTCACGCCAAACCGGAAACGTTACACGGCCAAACACCAAAGTAGGCCTCGGGGATGCCACGGACACGTGAGGGAGCTCCGGAACTCGAAACGGACAATGGAAAGAAACGAGTGGGACCGGATGCAAACGACAACACAAATGCAATGCAATGCACAAGACTACATGATATGAATGAATGCACACGCACACGACAAAAGACAAAAACCCGAAAAGACGAAGAACCCGGAATGGAAATAGATGAAGCCAGAGATATATTATATTGCCCAAAAGGGAAAGTATTACATCCGGGGCATTACAAGCTCACAACTAGATCATGCTAACTTTATTCTACTAGATCAAGATATTACCAAAAGGATTGAACTAAGAAAAACGGTAAAGATGGGAGTGTGATGGTGATACGATACCGGGGCACCTCCCCCAAGCTTGGCAGTTGCCAAGGGGAGTGCCCATACCCATATGATTATGTCCCCTTCTTCAGAGGTGGTGATGATGGAGTTGTTGATGATGTAGGCTTGTCGTCCATCTTCCAAGGCATGGGCTCACCATTGTAGAAGGATGAACGAGTCTCCGGGATACTCAAATCTGCAGCCAAACTCATCTTCTTGAATCTATATTCATACTCACAGTTTTGGTTTTGCAGGTCATAGATCTGGGCCTGGAGGTGTTCAATTTTCTCTCGAGATTGGAGATGGCTTCCCCGAAGATCCTTGCGTCCAGCTTGTGGTTGTTGGCGAGCTCCGTGATCATCATGTGGTTGGCGTTGAGTCCTCGTTCCACCATACCTTGGCACTTGAAAACTTGCTGCTCCGTTGCTTTGAGTCTTGTCTCCATGCTTCTGGTCCTCCTTGGCCCCTCAACTTCGCGGATATGTAGCACCCCTTCACGCAACTCCATGGTTTGAGGGTGACACAACACCTCCGCGAGGTAGGGGTTGATGACCTTCTCGAAAAACTTGTCCTTGGGGGTGCTGGAAGACGCCATGATGATCTAAATCTGTCAGAAACAACAGCTCGAAACGAAAACAGAGGATTTTTGCGTGATACTGTGGTCAAAACCTTCGGGAGAATATATAATGAATTTTTACCGACCAAAAGGAGTAACATACAAAAAATCGAAGTCCGGGAGGCACACGAGGTGCCCACGAGACAGGGGGCGCGCCCAGGGGAAGGGGGCGCGCCCTCCACCCTCGTCGACGGCTCGTGTCTCTTCTGGACTGCCTCTTATTTTTCTATTTTTCTAAATATTCCAAAACAGAGAAAAATTGCCATTAGAACTGTTTTGGAGTCGGTTAACTTACCGTATCACATACCTCTTCCTTTTCGGGGTCTGAATCATTCTGGAAAGTGTCCCTTATGTATTCCTTTGGGGTTACAGTTTCAATAACATTGGTTTCAACATTTATAGGATTACCTGAGATATAATGTTTGAGTCTTTGACCGTTCACCACCTTAGGATTTGTGCCTTCGAAGTTGTTGATTTTTATGGCACCGAAACGATAGACTTCCTCGATAACGTAAAGACCTTCCCATTTAGAGAGAAGTTTTCCTGCCAAAAATCTTAAACAAGAGTTGTATAGCAAAACATAATCACCTACGTTAAACTCACGCTTTTGAATCCTTTTGTCATGCCATTTTTTAACCTTTGCTTTAAATATCTTGGCATTCTCATAGGCTTGGGTTCTCCATTCATCAAGAGAGCTAATGTCAAATAACCTCTTCTCACCGGCAAGCTTGAAATCATCATTGAGCTCTTTAATATCCCAATATGCCTTATGTTCTAGGTCAAGAGGTAAGTGACAAGCTTTTCCATAAACCATCTTATATGGAGACATACCAATAGGAATTTTGTATGCAGTTCTATAGGCCCATAATGCATCATCAAGTTTCTTGGACCAATTCTTTCTAGACCTATTAACTGTCTTTTGCAAAATTAATTTCAGCTCTCTATTACTTAATTCTACTTGACCACTAGTCTGTGGGTGATAAGGGGATGCAATTCTATGATTAACATCATACTTAGCAGGTATTTTTCGGAAAGCACCATGAATAAAGTGTGAACCACCATCAGTCATTAAGTATCTAGGGACTCCAAACCTCGGGGAAATAACTTCTTTAAGCATCTTAATAGTGGTGTTGTGATTAGCACTACTAGTTGGAATAGCTTCTACCCACTTAGTAACGTAATCAACATCAACTAAAATATGTGTATACCCATTAGAGGAAGGAAACAGTCCCATAAAATCAAAGCCCCAAATATCAAATGGTTCAATAACAAGTGAATAGTTCATAGGCATTTCTTGACGTCTACTGATATTACCAATTCTTTGACATTCATCACAAGATAAGACAAACTTACGAGCATCCTTGAAGAGAGTAGGCCAATAAAAATCAGATTGCAATACCTTATGTGCAGTTGTATCTCCAACATGGTGTCCTCCATAAGCTTCGGAGTGGCACTTGCGTAGGATTTGTTCATGTTCATGCTCAGGTACACAACGTCTAATAATACCATCTACTCCTTCTTTATAAAGATGTGGGTCATCCCGGAAGTAATGTCTCAAATCATAGAAGAAATTTTTCTTTTGCTGGTATGTGAAACTAGGTGGTATAAACTTAGCAACAATGTAATTAGCATAATCAGCATACCATGGAGGAGTACGAGAAGTATTTATGACAGCTGATACGTCCAAAACGTATCTATAATTTCTGCTTGATCCATGCCATTTTTGGGTGATATTGCTATGATGTTCATACACTTCCATACACTTTTGATCATATTTGGACTAACCTACTAATCCAGTGCACCCCAATGCCAGTTTCTGTTTTCGGCTGTTTTTGTATTTCAGGTTTTCACGTTACGAGAACTGCCAGGAAAAATCCAGGAAAATTATATAAAAAATCTGCGTTCCAGAACCTACCTTGCGCCCGAAGGACAGCCCGGGGGGGGGGGGGCACCAGGGCTCCAGGCGCCCTGGCAGCGCGCCCCCCCTAGGCCGCGCCGGGGGGGCGCCTGGGCCCCCCGAGCCCCGTCTGGTGCCCCCCTTCGGCATATATTTAGAGCGTCCTTCGAAACCCTCGGGATGGGAACTCTTTTTCGCGATCTCATCTCTGTTCCGCCGCCGCCGCCGCTTCCAAGATCGGGAGCACCAGGAAAACTCTTCCCGGCACCCTGCCGGAGGGGAGGATCACCATCGGGAGCCTCTCCACCACCATGGACGCCTCCCGGATGAGTTGTGAGTAGTCTCCCTTGGACCATGAGTCCATGACCAGTAGCTATGTGATGTTCTCCTCCCGTTCTTGTGCTTCACTAATTAGTCCTCGTGAGCTGCCCTACATGATCGAGGCACATATGTAATCCTTATGTTGTTGCTATGATGAGTTTGCTGGGATCCGATGGATTATGAGATTATGTTCAGATTGTTCTTGAGTAATATATTTGATCTACCTCTTTTATATTTTTTGAAAGCACATTTGCTCCCTGGGTGGTTTTGGTAATTAATGACAACATACTTTGTGGTTGCACTAATGCTTTTATCAAGTATGTTTCAGGAAATTCAATCACATTGGCATGGCTAAAAGGCTGAAGAAGTGGACCCCTCAAAATGCTAAGGCAAGCATTGGCAAAAGATCAAGACTCCATTTTTGGTTTAGTGATCCAAGATCACATTGAGTCCATAGGAAAAGCCAATACTATTAAAAGGGGATGAGGTTGTGTTGATGATCTGGTTGCTCAAGTGCTTAGTGATATATCTCCTTCAACTATCAGCAACTTTCACTACTAAACACACTCATAAGTAATCTCGGACCAACCGATTTTCCAAACTCAGTCCCACCGAGATGAACCACCTCAGCCATAAGCCAAACCCTAGAAAAATCGGTCAATCCGAGTTTGAGATTGGTCTCACCGAAATTCGGGCTGTCAAGCTTCTGTAACCGTTTGTCATCAAGTCGGTCTCACCGAGTTGATAAAATCGGTCTTACCGAAATTGGCATGTTCCTGTCTTTTCTCAAATCGGTCTAACCGAGTTTTCTTTCTCGGTTCCACCGAAAACCCCAAAGTCCCTATCTTTACTCAAATCGGACAAACCGAGATGGTATTTTCGGTCCCACCGAAAACCCCAACATTCACTATATTTGAACTTTCGGTCTGACCGAGTTTCCACTTCGGTCTCACCGAGATTGCTCAATTATGTGTGTAACGGTTGGATTTTGTGTGGAGGCTATATATACCCCTCCACCCCCTCTTCATTCGTGGAGAGAGCCATCAGAAAGAACTACCACTCCTACCTTACACTTTCTGAGAAGAGAACTACCTACCCTTGTGTTGAGATCAAGTTGCTCCATTCCTACCATATGAAACTTGATTTCTAACCTTCCCAAGTTGCTTTCCACTCAATCCTTTCTTCCACCACAGCCATATCAGTGAGGAGAGTTGAGTGTTGGGGAGATTATCATTTGAAGCACAAGAGCAAGGAGTTCATCATCATCTACAACATCTATTACCTTTTGGAGGGTGGTGCCTCCTAGATTGGTTAGGTGTCGCTTGGGAGCCTCCGTCATCGAGATGTGGAGTTGAACCAAGAAGTTTGTAAGGGCAAGGAGATCGCCTACTTCGTGAAGATCTACCCCGAGTAAGGCTAGCACTCCGTGGGCGTAGGCCATGATGGAATAGACAAGGTTGCTTCTTCGTGGACCCTTCGTGGGTGGAGCCCTCCGTGGACTCGCGCAGCCGTTACCCTCCGTGGGTTGAAGTCTCCATCAACGTGGATGTACGATAGCACCACCTATCGGAACCACGGGAACAATCATTGCGTCTCCAAATTGCATTTGATCTTCTCCACCTCTCTTTACTACTTGTGCAATTTACTTTCCGCTGCCCATACTCTAGAATTGCATGTGTAGTGTGCTACTTGACTTGTGTGTTTTGCAAAATCTGTCAAAATCTGTCCTTGATAAAAGACATAATTTTTATCTTGTCGAGTACTCTAATCACCCCCCCTCTAGACACTCTCACCTTCTTCGATCCCTCAATTGGTATCAGAGCTTTGGTCTCCATTGCTTTGGTTTACACACCATTGGAGGAAGATGGGCGTGTCTACGTTTGGGAGTGTTAGCCATAGAGTGCCTGTTCTTAATGGAAGGTCCTATAACTCATGGAGGTCTGAAATGCTTAGTATCTTTAAGATGTACAATTTGTGCAAATATGTTGAGACCCCCTATGTGCCTCCTTTTGATCCCTTGCACCCTACCATGGATGAAGAGCTTGATTTGCTTCGTAACCTTAGGACTGTAAATCTTATCATTAGAGGGTTACCCGATGATTTGCTTAAGCTTGTTACAAACTTTGAGTGTGCCTATGCTATGTGGAAGTTCTTGGAAGAACTTTATCCGGACTACTCTTTGAGAAGTCTTGATAAAATTCTATACAAGACTATTGAATTTGATAAGATGCACCCCAATGATTCTAACTTTGATAAATGCTTCTTTGAGCTTCGTGATCTTATGAAAAAGAAGGGTGATCCCGCTCTCATCAATGTTTTAATTAGAAATGCTCTTGCATTGCATTCCGAAGATTATTGTCACATTGACCAAACTAATGCAAGTACTTATCAAATTGACCTAGGTGTTGATGATGAACAATCTATGGGTCAATATGATGATGAGCATGAGCAAGATGATGATTACTCCGATTCGGACACCGAGCTAGACAAGGTCATGAAGAGTCTCAATCTTATGGCAAATCTGAGAGACTACATGTCCGGCGGAAAAGAGTGGATTCTTGATAGTGGATGCACCGACCACATGACCGGAGACAAAGACATGTTTCGAGAGCTTGCAAAGAACGATGGTCCACGCAAGTATGTGACTTTTGGAGACAACTCCAAGGGTAAGGTACTTGGCCTTGGTAAGGTGGCCATATCTCATGATAGCTCTATTCAAAATGTCATGCTTGTAGAATCTCTTGGATACAATTTACTTTCCGTGTCTAGATTAGCTGACTTTGGATTCAATGTGCTATTCACCAAAGTAGATTGCCAAGTCTTTCGTCGTGACAATCAAAACATGGCATTTACTGGTATCCGTAGAGGTGATCTATATATTGTTGATTTCACTAAGAAAGCCCAACCTAGAGCTTGTTTCATTGCAAAATCCTCTAAAGGTTGGTTATGGCATAGAAGGCTAGGACATGTTGGTATGCGTAATCTAGACAAGCTGATCAAAGGTGATCATATTCTTGGTGTTAAAGATGTTTTCTTTGACAAAGATAGACTTTGTAGTGCTTGTCAAGCAGGAAAACAAGTTGGTGGAAGTCATCCCGTGAAAAACATCATGACCACAAGGAGACCGCTTGAGCTTCTTCATATGGATCTTTTCGGTCCCAATGCTTACAAAAGCCTTGGTGGTAACTCCTTTGGTCTAGTCATAGTTGATGATTATTCCAGATTTACGTGGGTATTTTTCCTTGATGATAAATCGTAGGTTCAGAGAATCTTCAAGACCTTTGCCAAAAAGGCCCAAAATCAATTTGAGGTGAAGATCAAGAAAGTTCGGAGTGACAATGGAACGGAGTTCAAGAACGCCAATGTAGACTCCTTTCTCGATGAGGAAGGGATTCTACATGAGTTCTCGGCTACGTACACTCCTCAACAAAATGGAGTTGTTGAGAGGAAGAACCGAACGCTCATAGAGATGGCAAGAACGATGCTTGATGAATACAA
Source organism: Secale cereale (assembly GCA_902687465.1). Taxonomy (NCBI): domain Eukaryota; kingdom Viridiplantae; phylum Streptophyta; class Magnoliopsida; order Poales; family Poaceae; genus Secale; species Secale cereale. The sequence continues at coordinate 258,214,137 of LR738710.1, read as the reverse complement.
GACACCGAAGCATTTTTGGGGAGAAGCGGTCGAGACAGCTTGTCATGCTATCAACAGGCTTTATCTTCATAAGCTCCTCGGCAAGACATCATACGAGATCCTCACCGGTAACAAACCCCAAGTGGGATACTTTCGTGTCTTTGGTTCAAAATGCTACATCCTTGATAAGCATCGTCGGTCTAAATTTGCTCCTAAATCTCATGAAGGATTTCTTCTTGGTTATGGATCAAACTCCCACACCTACCGTGTCTACAATAATTTCACCCGAAAGGTTGAAGAGACGGTAGATGTGAAGTTTGATGAATCTAATGGCTCGCAAGTAGAGCAAATGCCTATTGATGTAGGAGACAAGGACCCATCAGAAGCTATCCAAGATTTATCTATTGGAAAGATCCGTCCCATGGAAGTGAAGGAGAGTACCTCATCTACATATGTGGAGCCACCTACCTCACGGCGAGATGAACCTCAAGGCAACATGGAGGCCTCCACAAGTGGAACTCACCAAGATGAGGAAGTGCAACAAGAAGATCCACCACAACCTCCTTCTCCACCACCTCAAGACAACACCAACAACAATGAAGAAGAAGAAGAGGAAGATGAAGATGATGAGGAAGCTCAGCCACAACATCAACAAAAGCTATCCCGAGTTCGAGCAAGAGTCAAGAAGAATCATCCCGTGGAACAAATGATGAACGATATCAACTCCGGGAGAATCACTCGCTCTAAAACTCGCTTAGCTAATTTTTGTGAGCATTACTCATTTATCTCTAGCATTGAACCTATGAACGTAGAAGAAGCACTTGAAGACCCGGATTGGGTGAACGCTATGCACGAAGAACTACACAACTTCGAGAGGAACAAGGTATGGACTTTGGTAGAGAAGCCCAAGGATGATCAAAACATCATTGGAACCAAATGGGTGTTTCGGAACAAGCAAGATGAAGATGGACAAGTCATCCGCAACAAGGCTCGTCTCGTAGCTCAAGGTTACACACAAGTCGAAGGTATGGACTATGGTGAGACCTATGCCCCCGTTGCTAGACTTGAGTCCATTCGCATTCTTCTTGCTTATGCCAATCACCATGATATTACTCTCTATCAAATGGATATCAAAAGTGCTTTCCTAAATGGTGAAATTGAGGAGGAAGTATTTGTGAAACAACCTCCCGGATTTGTGAATCCCAAAAAGCCTAATTATGTTTACAAGCTGCACAAAGCTCTTTATGGTCTTAAACAAGCTCCTAGAGCTTGGTACAAATGCTTAACTAGCTTTATTCTTGAAAAAGGCTTTGAAATTGGAAAGATAGACTCAACGCTGTTCACAAAAAGGGTTAATGGTGAACTATTTGTGTGCCAAATATATGTTGATGATATTATCTTTGGCTCAACTAACCCTCATTTTAGCAAGAAGTTTGGACAGCTCATGTCGGAGAAGTATGAGATGTCCATGATGAGTGAACTCAAATTCTTCCTTGGGTTGCAAATCAAGCAATCTAAGGAGGGTACCTTTGTCTCACAAACAAAGTACACCAAGGATCTCTTCAAGAAGTTCAACATGCAAGAAAGAAAAGGTATGAGTACCCCCATGCCTACTAGTGGACATAATGACTTGACAAAAGATGGAGAACCCATTGATCAAAGGGTTTACCGATCTATGATTGGTTCTCTACTATATATTTGTGCTTCTCGTCCTGACATAATGTTGAGTGTATGCATGTGTGCGCGATATCAAGCAGCCCCTAAAGAATGTCATCTTAAAGCTGTTAAAAGGATAGTGAGATACTTGATACACACACCAAACTTTGGCATTTGGTATCCTAAGAGGGCCTCTTTCGACCTTGTTGGCTATTCCGACTCGGACTATGCCGGTGACAAGGTTGATAGAAAGTCAACTTCGGGTACGTGTCAATTTCTTGGTCGATCCCTTGTATCTTGGTCCTCCAAGAAACAAAATTTGGTATCATTATCCACTGCCGAAGCAGAATATATTGCTGCTGGTTCGTGTTGTGCTCAAGTGCTATGGATGACACAAATGCTTAAGGATTATGGGATACATGTGAGACATGTTCCCTTGCTTTGTGACAATGAGAGTGCGATTAAAATTGGACACAATCCAGTGCAACACTCTCGAACAAAGCATATTGAAGTTCGTCACCATTTTATCCGTGATCATATTGCCAAGGGTGATATTAATCTTAAGCATGTTCGTACTGACAAACAGCTTGCTGATATATTTACAAAACCTCTTGATGAAAAAGTGTTTTGTCACTTGAGGAGTGAGTTGAACATCATTGATGCTTCAAACTTGGAGTGATAACTCCATTGATGCATGCAAGGCATGAGCCTCTTGACTAATCCTTGATATTTCTCTTATGATGATGATCATATGTCTTGGACACATTTGCCTCCTTGTATTGCATCTAACTCCTTGCAGGTACTTGGATGATCTACATTCCACAAGATTACCACACACTCAAATCATGAGTAATCTTGTCATTGACCAAGTATCTAGACCTTTGGGATGTTGAGTTCAAGGAACAAAATTCCACATATCCTTTTTGACATCTTATACATCTAGTATTTCACTCTTGTCATCTTGGATATTCTTGAGTATTTCCTTGCTTGCCTAACCCATGTAGGAAGATGAACTACACAAGTTGAAATGGCGCTCCAACTTCACATTCAATGAGCACCTACATCAAGCTTACCTACATGAGTAAAGCAACAACAAGCCCAAGGTATGTTGTTCACATCTTTAAGGAGCTTTGCTCAAAGTCATGAGTACAAGCAGCTTCATAAGATGTGATCACATCAAATGCTTAATCGAAAAATGGCAACCCCATTTTGAGCTTAAATGATGAGTATGACCTGTGATCAAATGTCCTCATTTGACTCCTAAGTCAATATACTCAAACATAGGTGACCTTGTCGCCGACCTTTATCTAGATGAAGTACATATGTTTTTGGAGTCTTTCTATTTTCTCTTATGTTCTCTCATTGAGTTTTCTTTTAAAAAAAACTTCATCTAGGAATCTTTTATTTTCTATTCTTCTGTCTTTGTGAATATCCTTCTGGCTCTGATCAATTCCCCGAAAATCTTTCACGAATTCATTGCAAATCCTTTGAAACATTCCTCGCAAAGTGAGCTGAATTATTTCTGTATTTCCTTGGAATTAAACTCGGCGTCACCGATTTAAATTTTTCGGTCTAACCGAAAAGGATTCGGACCCACCGATCCATCTAATTCGGTGCCACCGATTTATCCTCCAGGATATCATCTTCTGCAGCTTCATTCAATGTTTCTCTATGCATGTTCTTATTTGCCCTGTTGTGATTCTTAAGGATCCCACTTCTTCCTTTCCATCTTTTCTGCCCTACCTAGCTTGCTGTCCTTTTCGGCACTTGATGTCAAAGGGGGAGAAGACTTAGGGGGAGTAGAGGGAGAAGAGAAGACTTAGGGGAGAAGAAAAGCAATCTTATCTTAAAGGGGGAGAGAATCACATCAAAGCTTTGCCGTATTTTACAATTGGACATCATTCTCAATTGGCATCATTCTTTTGATTTTGCTCTTTCCATCAAACTCCTTGTTCTGAGAGAACTCAAAGGGAGAAGAATCTTCACAATTGATATCTTATGGAAAGCAAAATCTCTCAGAGTTCATTGAAAATCTTTTAGTTTCGGAGACATGTTTGCTGATTCAAGCTTGTGCTCAATATGAGACACCCTTTATACATGTCATCCCTGGCTTGGTACTCTTGATGTTCTTGCAGTTGGTTGAAGGAATACTCTTGTGTTATCTAACCTTGTTTTCCCAAGTTTATCCCTTCAGGTACAATGCCAAGGAACCTCAAGGTAAGTATATGCACCTTGTAGAATGTGCATGATGGTGACTTGCTTGTAAATACTTGTTTGCAAGAAATCACCATGCACATATGCATTATCACTCACTTCTTTTCATCTGCTCTGATGCATATAGCCAAGCTGCATGTAGCACTTCTCGCTTATCTCTCTTGTGTGCTTGTGGTAGTCCAAAACCATAATCTATGAAAATCTTGCACACTTGTAGGGGGAGCCTGTGTACTACATGCTTGTCAAAGCTTTCGTGATAATTCTGTCTTTCTTTCAATAAGCTTTGATGTTTTGTTTAGTGTGATTTTAGTGTGTTGCCATCAATTACCAAAAAGGGGGAGATTGAAAGCACATTTGCTCCCTGGGTGGTTTTGGTAATAAATGACAACATACTTTGTGGTTGGACTAATGCTTTTATCAAGTATGTTTCAGGAAATTCAATCACATTGGCATGGCTGAAAGGCTGAAGAAGTGGACCCCTCAAAATGCTAAGGCAAGCATTGGCAAAAGCTCAAGACTCCATTTTTGGTTTAGTGATCCAAGATCACATTGAGTCCATAGGAAAAGCCAATACTACTAAAAGGGGATGAGGTTGTGTTGATGATCTGGTTGCTCAAGTGCTTAGTGATATATCTCCTTCAACTATCAGCAACTTTCACTACTAAACACACTCATAAGTAATCTCGGACCAACCGATTTTCCAAACTCAGTCCCACCGAGATGAACCACCTCAGCCATAAGCCAAACCCTAGAAAAATCGGTCAATCCGAGTTTGAGATCGGTCTCACCGAAATTCGGGCTGTCAAGCTTCTGTAACCGTTTGTCATCAAGTCGGTCTCACCGAGTTGATAAAATCGGTCTTACCGAAATTGGCATGTTCCTGTCTTTTCTCAAATCGGTCTAACCGAGTTTTCTTTCTCGGTTCCACCGAAAACCCCAAAGTCCCTATCTTTACTCAAATCGGACAAACCGAGATGGTATTTTTGGTCCCACCGAAAACCCCAACGTTCACTATATTTGAACTTTCGGTCTGACCGAGTTTCCACTTCGGTCTCACCGAGATTGCTCAATTATGTGTGTAACGGTTGGATTTTGTGTGGAGGCTATATATACCCCTCCACCCCCTCTTCATTCGTGGAGAGATCCATCAGAAAGAACTACCACTCCTACCTTACACTTTCTGAGAAGAGAACTACCTACCCTTGTGTTGAGATCAAGTTGCTCCATTCCTACCATATGAAACTTGATTTCTAACCTTCCCAAGTTGCTTTCCACTCAATCCTTTCTTCCACCACAGCCATATCAGTGAGGAGAGTTGAGTGTTGGGGAGATTATCATTTGAAGCACAAGAGCAAGGAGTTCATCATCATCTACAACATCTATTACCTTTTGGAGGGTGGTGCCTCCTAGATTGGTTAGGTGTCGCTTGGGAGCCTCCGTCATCGAGATGTGGAGTTGAACCAAGAAGTTTGTAAGGGCAAGGAGATCGCCTACTTCGTGAAGATCTACCCCGAGTAAGGCTAGCCCTCCGTGGGCGTAGGCCATGATGGAATAGACAAGGTTGCTTCTTCGTGGACCCTTCGTGGGTGGAGCCCTCCGTGGACTCGCGCAGCCGTTACCCTCCGTGGGTTGAAGTCTCCATCAACGTGGATGTACGATAGCACCACCTATCGGAACCACGGGAAAAATCATTGCGTCTCCAAATTGCGTTTGATCTTCTCCACCTCTCTTTACTACTTGTGCAATTTACTTTCCGCTGCCCATACTCTAGAATTGCATGTGTAGTGTGCTACTTGACTTGTGTGTTTTGCAAAATCTGTCAAAATCTGTCCTTGATAAAAGACATAATTTTTATCTTGTCGAGTAGTCTAATCACCCCCCCTCTAGACACTCTCACCTTCTTCGATCCCTCATTTATGTTCATAGGTAATTCTTGCATGTTCTCCGTTGTTATTTATTGCTTTGGCCAAGTAATACGTAGTGACTCCAAGAGGGAACGTTATGCTTGGGGATGTTGATACGTCCAAAACGTATCTATAATTTCTGCTTGCTCCATGCCACTTTTGGGTGATATTGCTATGATATTCATACACTTCCATACACTTTTGATCATATTTGGACTAACCTACTAATCCAGTGCACCCCAGTGCCAGTTTCTGTTTTCGGCTGTTTTTGTATTTCAGGTTTTCACGTTACGAGAACTGCCAGGAAAAATCCAGAAAAATTATATAAAAAATCAGCATTCCAGAACCTACCTTGCGCCCGAAGGACAGCCGGGGGGGGGGGGCACCAGGGCTCCAGGCGCCCTGGCGGCGCCCCCCCCCCCTGGGCCGTGCCGGGGGGGCGCCTGGGCCCCCCGAGCCCCGTCTGGTGCCCCCCTTCGGCATATATTAGAGCGTCCTTCGAAACCCTCGGGGCGGGAACTCTTTTTCGCGATCTCATCTCTGTTCCGCCGCCGCCGCTGCTTCCAAGATCGGGAGCACCAGGAGAACTCTTCCCGGCACCCTGCCGGAGGGGAGGATCACCATCGGGAGCCTCTCCACCACCATGGACGCCTCCCGGATGAGTTGTGAGTAGTCTCCCTTGGACCATGAGTCCATGACCAGTAGTTATGTGATGTTCTCCTCCCGTTCTTGTGCTTCACTAATTAGTCCTCGTGAGCTGCCCTACATGATCGAGGCACATATGTAATCCTTATGCTGTTGCTATGATGAGTTTGCTGGGATCCGATGGATTATGAGATTATGTTCAGATTGTTCTTGAGTAATATATTTGATCTACCTCTTTTATATTTATGTTCATAAGTAATTCTTGCATGTTCCCCGTTGTTATTTATTGCTTTGGCCAAGTAATACGTAGTGACTCCAAGAGGGAACGTTATGCTCGATTGTGGGTTCATGCCCCTCGATGACTAGCTTGAGTGACAGAAACATGAGTCTAGGGGATGTGCTGTTTCCACAAGGGGGAAAACAACGGTGCTTGTGCCCGCGGGTGCAAGGATTGTTTACTTTACGCAAAGTTCTTTTAATGCAGTTGTCTGTTGCATTGAGTTTACACTATGGGTGGGACTCGCAACTTAATACCAGCGAGATGTTCTGGATAGATATCTCAAGGTGGATGATTAGTAGTAGATATTGATGGATTTCGGTCTACTTACTTTGGCGTACCGCCCATGCTTTGAGCCTCAACCTTTCTTGCAATGTAATCAGCATTGGTTTGCGTTCGTGGTCCTGTCAATTGCCCAGCTGTAATTCGTTTACCTCACATAGTTGTTTTATCGTCTTTTGGGAGAGAGACATCACTAGTGAACATCATGAGACTCCGGTCCATATTACCATCATTGATCACATCCGCTATTTACTTTTCGCTTTTACTTACTATTGCAAACATTATCTATCACTACTATCATTTGCGTTTAATCCTTTGTGAACTACAAGGCCGGAGGGATTGACAACCTCTCTGTACTCGTTGGGAGAAAAGTTATTTGTATCTGTGTGCAGGTCCACGTTGATTGCTAATCCGCGCCGTTAGCAGTTGACACCTACTTGTTGAACCTAGGAGTCTCTGGGGATTCGATCCTTGGCATCTTTGCTAAGGGAAAAAACTTCCACAACACTGCATCTTACACCTTCCACTTGGGGTAACCAACGAGGGGTTAGAGGCCTATCAACAACTAATTGTTCATCAGGAAAGCTATCATCAATAGGTAGTGGGTCATCAGGAATATTCTCCAGCCTAGACAAGTTGTCTGCAACGGGGTTCTCAACCCCCTTTCTATCAATAATATGCAAATCAAATTCTTGCAGCAGGAGAACCAATCTAATAAGTCTAGGTTTAGCATCTTTCTTTTTCATAAGGTATTTGATACCAGCATGATCAGTGTGAATAGTTACTTTAGAATCAACAATATAAGGTCTAAGCTTATCACATGCAAATATGACTGCTAAAAACTCTTTCTCAGTAGTAGCATAATTTGTCTGGGCACTGTCTAGAGTTTTACTAGCATATTGGATAACATTCAATTTCTTATCAACTCTTTGTCCTAGAACATCACCTACAACATAATCACTAGCATCGCACATAATATCAAAGGGTAAATTCCAGTTAGGAGGCTGGACAATAGGTGCAGAGATCAATGCTTTCTTAAGTATTTCAAATGCTTCTACACAATCATCATCAAAGACAAAAGGAACATCTTTTTGTAAGAGATTAGTCGGAGGCCTGGAGATTCTGGAGAAGTCCTTAATGAACCTCCTATAAAACCCGTCATGACCAAGGAAACTTCGTATACCTTTGATGTCCTTGGGACACGACATCTTTTCAATAGCATCAACTTTAGCTTTGTCAACTTCAATACCTCTTTCAGAAATTTTATGTCCCAAGACAATGCCTTCATTAACCATAAAGTGGCACCTCTCCTAATTCAAGACAAGATTAGTGTCTTCACATCTCTACAAAACTCGATCAAGGTTGCTCAAGCAATCATCAAAAGAAGTTCCGTGAACGGAGAAATCATTCATGAAAACTTCAACAATCTTTTCACAAAAATCAGAGAATATAGCCATCATGCATCTTTGAAAGGTAGCAGGTGCATTACATAAACCAAAAGGCATACGTCTATAAGCAAAGGTACCGAAAGGACAAGTAAAAGTAGTCTTTTCTTGATCCCCTTTTGACACAGGTATTTGAGAGAAACCAGAATAACCATCTAGGAATCAAAAATGAGTGTGTTTGGCTAACCTTTCTAGCATTTGATCAATAAAAGGTAAAGGGTAATGATCTTTCTTAGTATCTTTATTCAATTTACGGAAATCAATTATCATCCTATAACCTGTAACAATTCTTTGTGGGATCAATTCATCTTTATCATTAGGAACAACAGTCATACCTCCCTTCTTAGGGACACAATGGACATGACTTACCCACTGGCTATCAGCAACTGGATAGATTATACCTGCCTCTAGAAGCTTTAGTATTTCCTTCCTTACCACTTCTTTCATCTTAGGATTTAACCGTCATTGATGATCAATAACCGGTTTAGCGTCCTCTTCCAATTTTATCTTGTGTTGGCATAGAGTGGGACTAATGCCCTTAAGATCATCCAGAGTATATCCAATAGCAGCACGGTGCTTCTTTAGAGTTTTCAATAATTTTTCTTCTTCCTACTCTGAAAGGTTAGCACTGATAATAACAGGATATATCTTCTTTTCATCAAGATAAACATACTTAAGATTATCAGGTAATGGTTTAAGTTCAAACACGGGATCACCCTTGGGTGGAGGAGGATCCCCTAGGATTTCAACATGCAAGTTGTTTTTCAATACGGGTCCCTGCTTAAATATTATTTCATCTATTTCCCTTCTCTCATTCATATACATATCATTTTCATGGTCTAGCAGATATTGTTCTAAAGGATCGTTAGGAGGCACAGCAATAGAAGCAAAACCAATAATTTTTCCTACTAGGTAATTCTTTATCATGGGGTTGTCTATGAAATTTAGCAAAGTTAAAATCATGAAACATATCCCCTAAACCAATAGTTACAATATCTTTTACGTAGTCTATCTTAGCATTAACAATATTCAAGAAGGGTCTACCAAATATGATGGGACAAAAATCATCTTGTGGGGAACCAAGAACAAGAAAATCAGCAGGGTATTTAACTTTCCCACACAAGACTTCAACATCTCTAACAATCCCAATTGGTGAGATAGTGTCTCTATTAGCGAGCTTAATAGTGACATCAATACCTTCTAGCTCAACGGGTGCAATATCATGCATAATTTCACCATATAAGGAAATAGGTATTACACTAGCACTAGCACCTACGTCACATAAGCCATGATAGCAATGATCTCCTATTTTAACAGAAATAACAGGCAAGCCTACAACTGGTCTATGTTTATTCCTAGCATCGGGTTTGGCTATTCTAGCAGCTTCCTCTTGGAGGTAAATAACATGTGCATCTAAATTTTCAACCAAGAGATCTTTAACCATAGCAACACTAGGTTCAACTTTAATTTGCTCAGAGGGTGTAGGTGTTCTAGTATTACTCTTACGAACCACAGTTGAAGCTTTAGCATGATCCTTTATTCTAACAGGGAAATGTGGTTTCTCAATATAAGCAGTGGGAATAATAGGATCAACATTATAAGTGATAGTCTTTTCTTCAACTTTAAAAGGTTCAACTACTTTTACTTCAATGGGAGGATGGTATTTAAACCACTTCTCCTTGGGAAGATCAACATGAGTAGCAAATGATTCACAGAAAGAAGCTACTATCTCAGAGTCAAGTCCATATTTAGTGCTAAACCCAGGAAAACATCGGTATCCATAGAAGCTTTAACACAATCAAACTTAGGGGTCATACCTGACTCCTTACCCTCGTTGAGATCCCAATCTTCAGAGTTGCGTTTAATTCTTTCCAATAAATCCCATTTGAATTCAATAGTCTTCATCATAAAAGAACCAGCACAAGAATTATCGAGCATGGTGCGATTATTGAGAGAAAGCCGAGCATAAAATTTTTGAATGATCATTTTTCTTGATAGCTCATGATTGGGGCATGAATATAACATTGACTTAAGCCTCCCCCAAGCTTGATATGCTTTCTCCTTCGCGAGGCCAAAAATTATATATATAATGTTGGAAATATGCCCTAGAGGCAATAATAAAAGGATTATTATTATATTTCCTTGTTCATGATAATTGTCTGTTATTCATGCTTAAATTGTATTGTACGGAAACAGCGATACATGTGTGAATACATAGACCACAACGTGTCCCTAGTAAGCCTCTAGTTACTAGCTCGTTGATCGACATATGGTCACAGTTTCCTGACCATGGACATAGAATGTCATTGATAACGGGATCACATCATTAGGAGAATGATGTGATGGACGAGACCCAATCCTAAGCCTAGCACAAGATCGTATAGTTCGTAATGCTTAAGCTTTTCCAGTGTCAAGTATTTGTTCCTTAGACCATGAGGTTGTGCAACTCCCGGATACCGTAGGAATACTTTGGGTGTACCAAACGTCACAACGTAACTGGGTGACTATAAAGGTACGCAACGGGCATCTCCGAAATTGTCTGTTGGGTTGGTACAAACCGAGACTGGGATATTGTCACTCCGTATGACGGAGAGGTATCTCTAGGCCCACTCGATAAGACATCATCATAATGAGCTCAATGTGACTAAGGAGTTAGTCACGGGATGATGGATTATGGAACGAGTATAGAGACTTGTCGTGACGAGATTGAACAAGGTATCGGGTATACCGACGATCGAATCTCGGGCAAGTACCGTACCGATAGACAAAGGGAATAACATACGGGATTGAGTGAATCCTTGACACAGTGGTTCATCCGATGAGATCATCGAGGAACACGTGGGAACCAACATGGGTATCCAGATCCCACTGTTGGTTATTGACCGGAGAGTCGTCTCGGTCATGTCTGCGTGTCTCCCGAACCCGTAGGGTCTACACACTTAAGGTTCGATGACGCTAGGGTTGTAGAGATATATGCACACGGAAACCCGAATGTTGTTCGGAGTCCCGGATGAGATCCCGGACGTCACGAGGAGTTCCGGAATGGTCCGGAGGTGAAGAATGATATATAGGAAGTCCAGTTTCGGCCATCGGGATAGTTCCGGGGGTCACCGGGAGTGTCTCGGGACCACCAAAAGGGTCCCGGGGGTCCACCGGGTGGGGCCACCCATCTCGGAGGGCCCCGTGGGCCATAGGGGGAAGGGTGCCATCCCCTAGTGGGCTCACCCCACATGGGCCACCCCCCATGCGCCTAGGGTTGAAACCCTAGGGGTGGGGGCGCCTCCCTATGCCTTGGGGGGCAAAATACCCCTCTGGCCGCCGCCCCCCTAGGTGATTGGATCTCCTAGGGCCGGCGCCCCCTGGCCCCCTATATATAGTGGGGGGAGAGGGCAGCCGCACCCCAAGCCTCTGGCGCCTCTCCCCCCCGTCACACCTCCAACTCCTCCCGCAGGGTCTCGGCGAAGCCCTGCAGCTTTTCCCGTTGCGTCCACCACCACGCCGTCGTGCTGCTGGATCTCTGTCAACCTCTCCTCCCCCCTTGCTGGATCAAGAATGAGGAGACGTCTTTGTACCGTACGTGTGTTGAACGCGGAGGTGCCGTCCGTTCGGTGTTGGGATCATCGGTGACGAGGATCACGACGAGTACGACTCCATCATCCACGTTCCTTCGAACGCTTCCGCACGCGATCTACAAAGGGTATGTAGATGCACTCCTTTATGCTCATTGCTAGATGACTCCTTAGATTGATCTTGGTGAAGCGTAGGAAAATTTCTGAATTCTGCTATGTTCCCCAACAGTGGTATCTGAGCTAGGTCTTTGCGTAGCATCTTGCACGATTAGAACACAAACAAGTTGTGGGCGTTGATTTTGTTCAATTCTCTTGCCGTTACTAGTCCAATCTTGATTCGGCGGCATCGTGGGATGAAGCGGCCCGGACCGACCTTACACGTATGCTTACGTGAGACTGGTTCCACCGACTGACATGCACTAGTTGCATAAGGTGGCTGGCGGGTGTCTGTCTCTCCCACTTTAGTCGGATCAGATTCGATGAAAAGGGTCCTTATGATGGGTAAATAGAAATTGACATATCACGTTGTGGTTTTGGCGTAGGTAAGAAACTTTCTTGCTAGAAAACCTATAGAAGCCACGTAAAAACTTGCAACAACAATTAGAGGTCGTCTAACTTGTTCTTGCAACATGTGCTATGTGATGTGATATGGCCAAGAAGATGTGATGAATGATATATGTGATGTATGAGATTGATCATGTTCTTGTAATAGGGAATCACGACTTGCATGTCGATGAAAATGACAACCGGCAGGAGCCATAGGAGTTGTCTTATTTATTGTATGACATGCGTGTCACTGAATAATGCCATGTAATTACTTTACTTTATTGCTAAACGTTAGCCATAGTGGTAGAAGTAATAGTTGGCGAGACGACTTCATGAAGACACGATGATGGAGATCATGATGATGGAGATCATGGTGTCATGCCGGTGACAAAGATGATCATGGTGCCCCGAAGATGGAGATCAAAGGAGCAAAATGATATTGGCCATATCATGTCACTTTATTTGATTGCATGTGATGTTTATCACGTTTATGCATCTTGTTTACTTAGAACGACGGTAGTAAATAAGATGATCTCTCATTGAAAATTTCAAGAATTGTGTTCCCCCTAACTGTGCACCGTTGCTAAGGATCGTTGTTCCGAAGCACCACGTGATGATCGGGTGTGATAGGCTCTAACGTTCGCATACAACGGGTGTAAGCCAGATTTACACACGCAATACACTTAGGGTTCACTTGACGAGCCTAGCATGTACAGACAGTGCCTCGGAACATGGAAGACCGAAAGGTCGAACATGAGTCATATAGAAGATACGATCAACATGAAGATGTTCACCATCGATGACTAGTCCGTCTCACGTGATGATCGGACACGGGCTAGTCGATTCGGATCATGTATCACTTAGAAGACTGTAGAGATGTCAATCTGAGTGGGAGTTCATTAAAATTTGATTAGATGAACTTAATTATCATGAACTTAGTCTAAATTCTTTACAATATGTCTTGTAGATCAAATGGCCCATGCTCATGTCACCCTCAACTTCAACGCGTTCCTAGAGAAATCCAAGCTGAAAGACGATGGTAGCAACTATACGGACTGGGTCCGTAACCTGAGGATCATCCTCATAGCTGCCAAGAAAACTTATGTCCTAGAAGCACCGCTAGGTGACGCTCCCGCCCCGGCAAACCAAGATGTTATGAACGCTTGGCAGTCACGTTGTGATGATTACTCCCTGGTTCAGTGCGGCATGCTCTACAGCTTAGAATCGGGGCTCCAAAAGCGTTTCGAGCACCACGGGGCATATGAGATGTTCCAAGAGCTGAAAATGGTTTTCCAGGCTCATGCCCGAGTTGAGAGATATGATGTCTCCAACGCATTCTACAGCTGTAAGATGGAGGAAAATAGTTCTGTCAGTGAGCACATACTCAAGTTGTCTGGGTTGCACAACCGCTTGTCTCAGTTGGGAATGAATCTCCCAGACGAAGCGGTCGTTGACAGAATCCTTCAGTCCCTCCCACCTAGCTACAAGAGCTTTGTGTTGAACTTCAATATGCAAGGGATGGAGAAGTCCATTCCCGAGGTGTATTCAATGTTAAAATGAGCGGAGGTGGAGATCAAGAAAGAGCATCAAGTGTTGATGGTCAATAAAACCACTAAGTTCAAGAAGGGCAAGGGTAAGAAGAACTTCAAGAAGGACGACAAAGGAGTTGCCGCGCCCGGTAAACCAGTTGCCGAGAAGAAGCCAAAGAATGGACCCAAGCCTGAGACTGAGTGCTTTTATTGCAAGGGAACGAGTCACTGGAAGCGGAACTGCCCCAAATACTTAGCAGACAAGAAGGCCGGCAACGTCAAAGGTATATGTGATATACATGTTATTGATGTGTACCTTACCAGCGCTCGTAGTAGCTCCTGGGTATTTGATAGCGGTGCAGTTGCTCACATTTGTAACTCAAAGCAGGAGCTGCGAAATAAGCGGAGACTGGTGAAGGATGAGGTGACGATGCGCGTCGGGAATGGTTCCAAGGTCGATGTGATCGCCGTCGGCACGCTGCCTCTACATCTACCCTCGGGATTAGTTTTAAACCTTAATAATTGTTATTTAGTACCAACTTTGAGCATGAACATTGTATGTGGATCTCGTTTGATGCGAGATGGCTACTCATTTAAATCCGAGAATAATGGTTGTTCTATTTATTTGAGGGATATGTTTTATGGTCATGCCCCGCTGGTCAATGGTTTATTTTTGATGAATCTCAATCGTGATGATACACATATTCATAGTGTGAATGCCAAAAGATGTAAAGTTGACAATGATAGTCCCACATACTTGTGGCATTGTCACCTTGGTCATATTGGTGTCAAACGTATGAAGAAGCTTCATGCAGATGGACTTCTAGAGTCTCTTGATTATGAATCATTTGACACGTGCGAACCATGCCTCTTGGGCAAGATGACCAAGACTCCGTTCTTCGGAACAATGGAGCGAGCAACCAACTTGTTGGAAATCATACATACCGATGTGTGCGGTCCAATGAGTGTTGAGGCTCGCGGAGGCTATCGTTATGTTCTCACCCTCACAGATGACTTGAGTAGATATGGGTATGTCTACTTGATCAAGCACAAGTCTGAGACCTTTGAAAAGTTCAAGGAATTTCAGAATGAGTTTGAGAATCAACGTGACAGAAAAATAAAGTTCTTGCGATCGAATCGTGGGGGTGAATATTTAAGTCATGAATTTGGCACGCACCTTAGGAACTGTGGAATCGTTTCACAATTGACACCGCCCGGAACACCTCAGCGTAATGGTGTGTTCGAACGTCAAAATCGTACCCTGTTGGACATGGTGCGATCTATGATGTCTCTCACCGACTTACCGCTATCTTTTTTGGGTTATGCTTTAGAGACTGCCGCATTCACTTTAAATAGGGCTCCGTCGAAATCCGTTGAGACGACACCGTATGAACTTTGGTTTGGCAAGAAACCTAAGCTGTCGTTTCTAAAAGTTTGGGGTTGCGATGCTTATGTCAAGAAACTTCAACATGAGAAGCTCGAACCCAAATCGGAAAAATGCGTCTTCATAGGATACCCAAAGGAAACGATTGGGTACACCTTCTACCTTAGATCCGAAGGCAAGGTCTTTGTTGCCAAGAATGGATCCTTTCTGGAGAAAGAGTTTCTCTCAAAAGAAGTGAGTGGGAAGGAAGTAGAACTTGATGAGGTGACAGTCACCCCTCCCGAACGGGAAAGTAGCGCAGCGCAGGAAATTGTTCCTGAGGTGCCTGCACCGACAAGGGAGGAAGTTAATGATGATGATCATGAAGATACAGATCAAGTTACTACGGAACTTCGAAGGTTCACAAGGACACGTTCCGCACCAGAGTGGTACGGCAACCCTGTCATGGAAATCATGTTGTTAGACAACGGTGAACCTTCGAACTATGAAGAAGCAATGGCGGGTCCGGATTCCAACAAATGGCTTGGAGCCATGAAATCCGAGATAGAATCCATGTATGAAAACAAAGTATGGAATTTGGTGGACTTGCCCGATGATAGGCACGCCATAGAAAATAAATGGATATTTAAGAAGAAGACAGACGTGGATGGTAATGTGACCATCTATAAGGCTCGGCTTGTCGCTAAGGGTTATCGACAAGTTCAAGGGATTGACTGCGACGAGACTTTCTCTCCCATAGCGATGCTGAAGTCAGTCTGAATCATGTTAGCAATTGCCGCATTCTATGATTATGAGATATGGCAAATGGACGTCAAAACAGCATTCCTTAATGGTTTCCTCAAGGAAGAGCTATATATGATACAGCCGGAAGGTTTTGTCGATCCAGAGAATGCTAACAAGGTATGCAAGCTCCAGGGCTCGATCTACGGGCTGGTGCAAGCATCTCGGAGTTGGAATATTCGCTTTAATGATGTGATCAAAGCGTTTGGCTTTATACAGACTTGGGGAGAAGCCTGTATCTACAAGAAAGTGAGTGGGAGCTCAGTAGTATTTCTCATATTATATGGGGATGACATATTGCTGATGGGAAATGATATAGAATTCTTGGAGAACATAAAGGCCTACTTGAATAAGAGTTTTTCAATGAAGGACCTTGGAGAAGCTGCTTACATATTAGGCATCAAAATCTATAGAGATAGATCAAGACGCCTCATTGGTCTTTCACAAAGCACATACCTTGACAAGATATTGAAGAACTTCAATATGGATCAGTCCAAGAAGGGGTTCGTGCCTGTTTTGCAAGGTATGAGATTGAGCACGGCTCAGTCCCCGACCACGGCAGAAGATAGAGAAAAGATGAGTGTCATTCCCTATGCCTCAGCCATAGGTTCTATCATGTATGCCATGCTATGTACCAGACCTGATGTGAACCTTGCCATAAGTTTGGTAGGGAGCTACCAAAGTGATCCCGGTATGGAACACTGGACAGCGGTCAAGAACATCCTAAAGTACCTAAAGAGGACTAAGGACATGTTTCTCGTTTATGGAGATGACAAAGAGCTCGTCGTAAAGGGTTACGTCGATGCTAGCTTCGACACAGATCTGGATGACTCCAAGTCACAAACCGGATACGTGTATATTTTGAATGGTGGAGCAGTCAGCTGGTGCAATTGCAAGCAGAGCATCGTGGCGCATTCTACATGTGAAGCGGAGTACATAGCTGCTTGCGAAGCAGCGCAAGAAGGAGTCTGGATGAAGGAGTTCATCACCGACCTAGGAGTCATTCCAAGCGCGTCAAGCCCGATGACTCTCTTCTGTGACAACACTGGAGCTATTGTGATTGCCAAGGAGCCCAGGTTTCACAAGAAGACCAAGCACATCAAGCGTCATTTCAACTCCATCCGGAATTATGTTCAAGATGGAGACATAGATATTTGTAAAGTGCATACGGATCTGAATGTCGCAGACCCGTTGACTAAACCTCTTCCACGAGCAAAACATGATCAACACCAGAACTCTATGGGTGTTCGATTCATCACAATGTAAGTAGATTATTGACTCTAGTGCAAGTGGGAGACTGTTGGAAATATGCCCTAGAGGCAATAATAAAAGGATTATTATTATATTTCCTTGTTCATGATAATTGTCTGTTATTCATGCTTAAATTGTATTGTACGGAAACATCGATACATGTGTGAATACATAGACCACAACGTGTCCCTAGTAAGCCTCTAGTTACTAGCTCGTTGATCAACAGATGGTCACGGTTTCCTGACCATGGACATAGGATGTCATTGATAACGGGATCACATCATTAGGAGAATGATGTGATGGACGAGACCCAATCCTAAGCCTATCACAAGATCGTATAGTTCGTAATGCTTAAGCTTTTCTAGTGTCAAGTATTTGTTCCTTAGACCATGAGGTTGTGCAACTCCCGGATACCGTAGGAATACTTTGGGTGTACCAAACGTCACAACGTAATTGGGTGACTATAAAGGTACGCAACGGGTATCTCCGAAAGTGTCTGTTGGGTTGGTACGAACCGAGACTGGGATATTGTCACTCCGTATGACGGAGAGGTATCTCTGGGCCCACTCGATAAGTCATCATCATAATGAGCTCAATGTGACTAAGGAGTTAGTCACGGGATGATGGATTATGGAACGAGTATAGAGACTTGCCGTGACGAGATTGAACAAGGTATCGGGTATACCGATGATCGAATCTCGGGCAAGTACCGTACCGATAGACACAGGGAATAACATACGGGATTGAGTGAATCCTTGACACAGTGGTTCATCCGATGAGATCATCGAGGAACACGTGGGAACCAACATGGGTATCCAGATCCCGCTGTTGGTTATTGACCGCAGAGTCGTCTCGGTCATGCCTGCGTGTCTCCCGAACCCGTAGGGTCTACACACTTAAGGTTCGGTGACGCTAGGGTTGTAGAGATATATGCACACGGAAACCCGAATGTTGTTCGGAGTCCCGGATGAGATCCCGGACGTCACGAGGAGTTCCGGAATGGTCCGGAGGTGAAGAATGATATATAGGAAGTCCAGTTTCGGCCATCGGGAGAGTTCCGGGGGTCACCGGGAGTGTCCCGGGACCACCGAAAGGGTCCCGGGGGTCCACCGGGTGGGGCCACCCATCCCGGAGGGCCCCGTGGGCCATAGGGGGAAGGGGGGCAGCCCCTAGTGGGCTGGTGCACCCCACATGGGCCACCCCCATGCGCCTAGGGTTGAAACCCTAGGGGTGGGGACGCCTCCCTATGCCTTGGGGGGCAAGATACCCCCCCTGGCCGCCGCCCCCCTAGGAGATTGGATCTCCTAGGGCCGGCGCCCCCCTGGCCCCCTATATATAGTGGGGGGAGAGAGGGCAGCCGCACCCCAAGCCTCTGGCGCCTCCCCCCGTCACACCTCCAACTCCTCCCGCAGGGTCTCGGCGAAGCCCTGCAGCTTTTCCCGTTGCATCCACCACCACGCCGTCGTGCTGCTGGATCTCCGTCAACCTCTCCTCCCCCTTGCTGGATCAAGAAGGAGGAGACGTCGCTGTACCGTACGTGTTTTGAACGTGGAGGTGCCGTCCGTTCGGCGCTGGGATCATCGGTGACGAGGATCACGACGAGTACGACTCCATCATCCACGTTCCTTCGAACGCTTCTACTCGCGATCTACAAAGGGTATGTAGATGCACTCCTTTATGCTCGTTGCTAGATGACTCCTTAGATTGATCTTGGTGAAGCGTAGGAATTTTTTTGAATTCTGCTACGTTCCCCAACATATAATTATGATCACGATGAACCTGATGCATAGGGTAGAACTTCTGATGAAATTCCAACTTCAGTCGATTATAGTTCCATGATCCAATATCATCGCATAGCCTAGACCATGTCAATGCATCTCCCTTTAAAGATAAAGGGAAGACCTTCTTCTTGATAACATCATCGGGCATACCTGCAAGCTTAAATAATCCACAAACTTCATCCACACAGATTAGGTGTAAATCGGGGTGCAGCGTTCCATCTCCTGTAAAGGGATTATCTAGCACTTTCTCGATCATACCCGAAGGAATTTCAAAGCAAACATTTTTAGTAGGTTCAGTAGGTTGAGGAGCAACTCTTTGCTCTTCAGGTCGGGGTGAGGATACCCCGAACAAGCCCCTCAAAGGATGATGAGCCATAGTGACAAGTGACAGTAAATTTCAGCAAACTACATAAATTTTTCCTTACCAAATTCCACTTACCAAAGGTGCTTCACTCCCCGGCAATGGCGCCAGAAAAGAGTCTTGATGACCCACAAGTGTAGGGGATCTATCGTAGTCCTTTTGATAAGTAAGAGTGTCAAACCCAACGAGAAGCAGAATATTATGAGAGGCTCCTTATGCCGGAGCCCTAGATTGGTTTCGCCAAGGTTCCGCATCGAGACGGCGGCGTCTGGTCCCGAAAGCCTCCTTATGATTTTTTCCAGGTCAAAACACCTCATATAGGAGAACATGGGCATCAGGGGGGTCATCGAGTGGCCCACGAGGCAGGGGCGCGCCCAGAGGGGGGGTGCGCCCCCACCCTCGTGGACAGATGGTGGCCCCCCTGGTGAATCTCTTCCGCCAGATATTTTTTATATTTTCTGAAACGGTGTCCCGTGGAGTTCCGGAGCTTTGTGAATTGTGCAGAATAGGTTTCCAATGTTTGCTCCTTTTTCAGCCCAGAATTTCAGCTGCCGGCATTCTCCCTCTTCATGTAAACCTTGTAAAATAAGATAGAAAAGGCATAAGTATTGTGATATAACGTGTAATAACAGTTCATAGTGCAATAAATATCAACATAAAAGCATGATGCAAAATGGACGTATCAGGGTCCGCCTTGGAGATGTTGTAATCACATAACTACATGCAAATAATATCCTATCTAATAGGGATGGCAGTTTTGCCCATGGGTATGGGTACCCGCGGGTACCCTACCCGAAAATAGTGGGCATGGGTGAGACTTTCTACCACTTCATACCCATGGGTATGGGTATCCATACCCGCAAAATGCATGGGTAGGGTGTGGGTATGAAATTATACCCATGGGTAACCCAATGGATACCCAGAAAATTAATAAATAAATTAAACCCTATAATATGTGAATAATAATTATCTTGAGTTCTTAACTAGCCCACGGACTACACTCCCATAGCTGGCCATCTCCCCAGACCCCTCGTATACCTACGGTAGTTATCTTCTATGTTTTTCCTTGACCTTGGAAGATGAAGCAATCAAGAGCCGGGTCACTGAATCCTCGTCGATTCATCCTCAACCAAGGCTATATATTGTACCCACCGGATGGGTACCTGAATTTAGACCTTTTTCTCATCTTACTTTTGTCATGTCAATGCTATATATTGTACCCACCGGATACCCATTGGGTATAGGATACCCGATGGGTATGGGCATGGGTACCAATTTGCGCCCATGGATAGTGAAGTGGGTGGGTATAGAAAAAAGATTTGGGTATGGGTTTGGGTAGAAAAGTGCCGTACCCGCCCATACCCTACCCATTGCCATCCCTACTATCTAATATCCAGGTGCAACTAATATGATACCAATATTCGTACATTGCACTTACAGATTTACTAGTTCATAAAAGAAGACCCCAATAGCTAGCGTACGTTAGCAGAGGTGTTGCCTCTAGTGAACGATTCGGCTCGGAGAGGAACCCTTCATTGAAAATTTCACCCTCGAGCGTTCGTTGTGGTGGAGTCCAGGTCGAACCCTGATTGACCCAATTAATTATTTTTTTTCTAAATGTCCTGAACAAAAAAAAATCTTATAGAAGAGGCCGAGAAACATAGATTTACAATTGCCATGATCCAAATGATAAACATGACATGCTATACTTTACAAAAGGGTCATTTATCTAATTTATAAATTTACAAATGGTATAATCAAAATATATGTGATGTGTTTATCTAGATCATATCATGTCATGGTCTACATAATAAAAATGCCATGGTCTACAATAAATAAATTACCATGCTACCTACAATAACACTACCATGGTGCAATTAATAAATTTGCCATGGTCTAAGTGAAAAAATTGCCGTCGTCTAACTAAAAAATTGACATCGTCTAAATAATAAAATTGTCATGCTACCTGCAAAAAACTACCATGGTCTAAATAATAAAAATGCCATGGTACCTGCAATAGAACTATCATGGTATAATTAATAAAATTTTCATGGTTTAATTGAAAAAAATTCATGGTCTAAAAAATGTAATTTCCATGGTCTGTATAATAAAATTGCACATGGCAAGTTTAGAAAATGTCTCCTCTAAGAACATGGCAAGTTTCGGGATTTGTAATGGGGACATGGCAAAAATTTAAAAAATGCACATGAAAAGTTTAGAAAAATTGTTCTATGAAAAACATGAGAACTTCTAGGATTTGTAGGGCACATGGCCAAAAATTAGGTTTTTCTTTTTAAAATGTATAATTTTTGGATTTTTCTTCGCACAAAATTTCAAACGAAAAATCAAATTCAATTTCTTTAGCTTGAAACAATATAGGAAAGTTTAACCACATATCTTCACAGCCTGCTTCTAGCTCAAGTGGTCAGCCAGCTTGTCCTTCGTTTAGGAGGTCGTGAGTTCGAGCCACCCTTCACACTCTCGGCCACATAATATTTCCAAACAAAATTAATCTCTTATGTAGTCAGTTATTTCCTAACGAAGGTGAATACAAGCAGCGCACGCAAAACCATCCAAAAGGGTCAATAGATAACACATGCCAACGAAACTTTGTAGAAAAACCTGCCCAGAGGAAGCAAAGTACAAAGGACTCCTTAGGTACCCTAGAAATGCCATCGCTGTTCCTAATCATCGCCGGACTCATAGGAGGGGCATAGCTCGGAAGTGCATTGCAAGTCGACGAATAAGCATGTCAGTTGCAAGGCATTAGTCTATGTGGTATGTCGACCGAGGATCGTCCCCACCCTCCACGAGCCCCGGAGCCACCATCGACATCTTCAATCCTCAAGCTTCAAGGATATGAAACACTATCCTCTGTCGTCCACCAATGACATCATCAGGGACGACAACCACCAGCCAAAAACCTAAACCCTCATACTAGAATGATCAGCAAAGACCGAGCCCACCGACTCATCGACGCCACCATGGACATCGTCGAGGCAAGATTGGAGCGGGGGCATTATTCTTGGATGTGTCATCATCGTCAGTAGTGCCCCGCCCCCCGCACGCGCGCGCGTGCACACACACACACACACACGCACTACCCTATCTATATCCGGAGCTAAAAACCGAGGTCCCTACCCCTCCAGCTACCACAACAGACGAGGGAGGATGCATGGACCGGCGTCAGAGCCCACGAAGGAAGGTGGTAGTGGTTTCCCCTTCCCCATCGCCCCACCTCTCTAAAAGTTGTGGGAAGCAAAGCTATTGTACTATCCTTTGTACTAAAGGTGTTGAGTACAATTGTTGTTCAACCCTTTTTTATTTGTATGTATGTGTTTTAATTTTTGTTTTTGCATATAAAATACACCTTGTAGAAAAACAACAATATTCATGCAAACATCAATACAAAAGTTCAAAATGATAGAGAAATGTTGGCAACAGTCTATACCACTTTAAACATGACTCTGTCAATATTAAAATATCCGTGTA
This sequence comes from Secale cereale, assembly GCA_902687465.1. Taxonomy (NCBI): domain Eukaryota; kingdom Viridiplantae; phylum Streptophyta; class Magnoliopsida; order Poales; family Poaceae; genus Secale; species Secale cereale. Next base: position 258,191,042 of record LR738710.1, on the reverse strand, counting down.
CTTCAACCATTCATTTATACATTGTGCTTCAAAAGCAAAATAATTATTTCTTTTATTTGTCTCTTGCAGGGTCATCTTCCCAAGTTCTTTTTTTTTTTCAATTACACAATTTATGCATCTACGGTTTTCCATTACATACAGGTGTTGTTCTGGTCTATGGAGTAAAAGCATGTCATAGACTGACCACTGGACCAAACAAAATGGTTGATTCTATTACTTACACGATAGGATAACGAGTTAAACAAACGAAAAAGGAAAGTGAGAATCAAGTTGGACGCATTGCAAGGCAATCACCAGTGAAACCCGACCTCGGGTCCAACCTAATCATGGTCGAGTACGGCGTAGAACAGATACAAACAAAGACGGTGCATAAACATCACATCAGGAAAGCCGCAAATAACCTCAGTGCACAACTGAAAATATCCAACGTTCCAAATAGTAATTCTGTCAACCAAATGTTCGTTCCATTGCTTCTGGTTTCTCCTACAGTTGGCCGAGAGCGAGAGGCTTAGAAACAGAGTGCACGAGCAATCATGTCCTATCAACCGATGATTCCATCTGTGATCAATCAACATACTCCAGGTTCAGGTCCGATGATTCCATCTGTGATCAATCAACATACTCCAGGTTCCTGTGGACCTGAACGTGCTTAATAATCATCGGCACGCAGCTTAGCTAAGCTAGCCATGGCGTGGCCAGACTGAACCATACACATCCTTCTTCGTGTACCTCCGATCCCACGACCATGGGACATCTGAAAGTAAAACAACATTTCAGGTTTTACGGACAAAAGTACGACGACAATCATTATGACATCGGCTAACCTTCCGGGCCGTAGAGTTGTGGAGGGAGTTGATATGGCACTGGCAATCTCACAACTTCTGCAGATGAATCCTTTTCTTCATCACCTTTCCAGCAAAGTGTCACCAGCTTGGTCTTGATGTTCTTACCAAGGGCAAGTTTATCCTGGGTATACGTGTGAGAAATAAAGGATGATCAAAGGAACATATTTGCATGGCGATAATACTCGAATGATAAGGAAAGATTTGCCGTTACCAGGTTTGGGTGGCTCTTGTCTGTGCATGAAAATTGTGGAACAGACTGGAGAGTCTTGGGCAAGAACAATACACCTAACTGAAAAGAGGCCAAATGGCAAGGTATAAAGTCATGTTCCCATGATGACTATTAATTACTCTATTAGTCAACTAACACTGAATGCTTCAGATGCGTAGTGCTTCTTACTGAAGTTCTGTAATCTAGTGCGTCCAGAAAATCATACAAATGCAGCAAGCATCACAATTGGGTACCTCATATGATCGTATCATCAGCTGTGTATTGTTCTTCTGCAGTGCTCCCCAAGCAGCTTTGCTTAAATTTGATGAGGTAAGCAGAAACCATCTGATGGGGATAGAGAGATTTTAGGTAAGGAAAAACGTTTTAGCCCCCTCTACTTTTAACAGAGTCCAGATTAACCTACAAATTCAGCTATTTAACCAGCTCAACTTTCAGAATCAATACAAATCACCTATCCTATGGATCTTGTTGCTGTGCTAGCTACTTATGTGGCATCCCGGTCAATGTATTAAAGTAGAAGCCAATAGAGAGGAGAGAAGAGGAAGATAAGTGGTTTTCAAGTTACTGGGCAGGTCTGGAGAAGCTGCAGCCCAAAAGAACTGGCCCTTTGTAAGGTGAATCTAGCTCAGTCAAATGTCATGTAACAAAAAGTGTTACCGTTACCATCGGTGCTGTGAAAATCACACTGATTTCAAAGTTGACGGTGTTGAATGACCAGTTTCATAGCAGATGGTCTAAGTTGGACTTTCATGAAAGTAGGGGGGGGGGGGGGGGGGGGGGGGGGGGG
>LR738710.1:258109260-258181593 GCA_902687465.1 Secale cereale | reverse complement strand
GGGGGGGGGGAGGTGACTTACTCGGGAGGAAGACGACATGAGAGAGGTTTGGGAGGGGAGCGGGGCTCCTCCCGGATCCTAAACCCTGTATCTCCTTCAAGACTAAACCCTAGCTTAACATGGCCACGGGAGAAAGAGCGGTCAAGTGGTCAAGAGGAAGACGAAGGAGGGTCCGAGCGGCGCGCAGGTTGTTTACACAGTTTACCCCTGGAAAATAACCTTAATACAAACAGGTCCCTGCAGGATATCTTTAAGAACGAAAGAGACCTGATTCTTCTGAAACCCAAACCCTTGTGCGGCTGCGGAGGCGGAGCGGCTGGCTATCGCAAGACGAAGGTGCGGTGAACTCCCTCCTCTGATTTATCTTCCAAATAACTGTACTTCTCTGATCTTCGCCGTCAGTGTGCCGGCTGCGGCCCGTCGGCAGTCGCTCCCCCTACTTCCTCCCCCTTCTGGATTTGGTGTACGCACTGCTGTACCGATGAAATTAACCATAGAAGTTATGCTTAAGTTTGGATTGTAGGGATTCGGGTGTTCGTTGAACTGTAAGACGGTTTACAGAAAGAAAAGAAAAGAAAAAAACAATTTGGAGGAAATCCTTCCTTCTGATGATAGTAAGATTGGGGACCAGATTTGGGGTGTTACTATTTTGATGGATAGAGTAACCAGATTTTGATTATGGGCATCCCCACTTGGCCACCTCTATCAAACACATGGTACTACATGATTGTGACTAGCTGACTATGACTCTTAGATAGGAGTTGTGCGTCCTGATAATCATGATGCTGATGAAATAGGAGCTTTTAGACAACACAATTTGTTTTGAGGCCATATAAATTGATAGGTTAATGTAACAAGAAGGATCTCTGATGAACGAATTATGATATCGGGGTGGCTGTAGAATGTAGTCCTTGCTGTTTTAATTTGTGGCCCATAGCCATTAGTACCGTATAACCTGCAGAATATAGAGCCTTAGTTATTACCAGAACCAAATAAAATGTATCTCTTTGTGTCAAAGTCGTATTGGACAGAGGAAGGATAACTCCCCTACTTATTCCTATCGGTGCCAAGGAAGAATGGGGATGGAATTTAGGACTACTTTCACGTTTCGTGTGTAATGTTTTGAAGTTATTTGATTCTTGAGTGTCTTCATTCAATCTGCAACAACATTTAGGTTATATTTTAGCAAAAGCTTGATTTCCCTTGATCTGTAATGTTCCTTGCAATCATGAGTTTCTTCTCTTTACCTTGAACATGTACTCATATAGCTACTTACTGCTCCAACCTTTATTTTGTTGATGTAGCAGATTTCTTGGAATTACATCTTTCCGCAAACTGAATATTGTTCGACGATATTAGACTTTGGTTCATACCATGGATTTTCTTGAACCAACATTAACCTTAGATGAGACACATTATCAAGAGGGTTATACAAATGGTTATGATGATGGCCTGGTATCTGGAAAGGAAGAGGGGAGGCAGGTTGGCTTAAAGAATGGTTTCCAGGCAGGCGAAGAACTGGGATTCTATCAGGGCTGCTTAGATGTGTGGATGTCAGTAATTCGCCTTGATCAAGATGCATTCTCAGCTCGGGTGAGGAGATACATGGAGCAACTAGCTGCACTTGTGAGCAACTATCCTTTGTCTGATCCAGAGGATGAGCAGCTTCAAGGCATGATGAGGGAGATAAGACTGAAATTCAGCGTTATCACGGGAAGCTTAGGAGCAAAATTGGGGTATGAAGGTCGCCCCACATCATCTGAGCAAGACATCGAGGATATGTAGCTTGTTTAGAATTATTGAAAGGTCCCTTGTGGATTATCAAATCTCAGTCACCACTTTGAAACCGATATTTGGTGTCAATAGAGTTTCCTTTTGATTTTGTACCTATGATGTTCAGTTTCACGTATTATGCTTGCCACTGGGATAACGGAGGATATCTGGAGCACTGTATCTAAATGCATCTAACGTCTACTGCAAGTCTTCAAACTTGAGAGAATTTTTGGAGTCACGTTATTTATATTACTCCATGTGGCCTTTTCCTTTCAAGATGAGATGATTTTCTTCACTGTATCTAGATGATTTTGGGGGTACATGTTTTATCCTAGTTGCATATATTTCCATTTGCAGTTTTCCCTCGGTTTGTATATTTTCCACTACTTTAGGTGCTATATGTTGACTTGACAAATGAATGATTAGTGCTATTATTCACACGTTATGTCAGCAGATTGTCCAACCCTCTTTTTAGGGACTCTATTCTCCAAGCTGACTTCATGTCTCGTAGTGTAAGATCCAAGCTGACTTCATGTCTCGTAGTGTAAGAGCATCTCTAGCAAATCCCGTATAAGCTCACCACTTAAAGTCCCGGCCGGTTTACAGATCCGGTATAAGCTCGCTCCTTAAAGCCCCGGCCCGTTTACAGATCCCTTATAAGCTCGCCATCTTTAAAATCTCGCCGGCCCTTCCTGGACGATTTATAGATCCCCTATAAGCTCGCCACCTGTAAAATCCTGCCCGGTTTACAGGAAACGTGAAAAAATCGGCCCGAGCTAATCCTGCAAAAAAGGCCCGGTCCGTAAAACTCCGGCGTGGCCGCTCTATTTACCGGATCCGGCGTGTATTAGGATTCCTATCCGGTAAACCTCCCACCTTCCTCCACCGCAATCCTGATCTTTGGTTTCAAATCCATCAATTCTGGCCTACGCTTTCCACGTGCACAACTCCTCTTGGACCGCCTCAATGTCAAGCGGAGGACGCAATGCGTGGTGGTCGAGGGGGGCGCAACGGCTCGCCGCCGCACAAGCGAGCCCGCCACGACAACGAGGCCGGGAGCTCGATCTGGCACCCGGTCGAGGGATGGTGCCGCGTGTAGGCGAGGGAGTGCGTCAACCTCTCCTGCAGCGGCGACTGGAGGGCGTGGAGGGAGTTTTCGACCGCCTCGACGACCTCTTTTGACCGACCACCAAGTGCTTCCGCGAGGCGGAGCGCGAGCTCGCCGAGGCGAGGGAGGCGGTCGCGGCCGAAGAAGAAGGCATTGTCGCGTGGCTCGAGGCGGCCAAGTATGAGTTCGAGTTCGCCTTTGTTCTCTCCAACTCTGTGGTGCAGTATCATCTTCATGTCAAGAAGGACTAGAGTAGTTTAGATTAGGGTTGTTTTAGATAAAAAAGGTGGCTCCATGCCAACCATATATTTTAAAACAGGCTGAAGCCTGAGGACAAATTGTCAGTTACATGAAGCTTGCAAGGTGCAAGGCCACAAGCAGCCTAGGGGAAAGAGAAGAGAGACAGGAGGAGGAGGGGGAAGGATGTTACATCATGCTAAACAAGAATAAGCTATAATTAGCTATCAATTACTCCCGTTTCTAAATATTTGTCTTTCTAAATATTTTAAATGGATTGCAATATACGGATGTATGTAGTGTAGACATATTTTAAAGTGTAGATTCACTCATTTTGCTTCGTATGTAGTCATTTATTAAAATCTCTAGAAAGACAAATATTTGAAAACGGAGGGAGTAGATGGCTTCAGATCTGTACATCGCTCTTATCTTGCTGCTATTGTAGATCACTCTTATCTTGCTGCTTTGTAGCTCTGTAGCTCGGATCATGTCAGCTGCATAATATCTAATGTAGGATTAGGATTCCGTCCAAATCTTGGAGTTGAAAACTCATTCTGCGCGTGCCAGAGAGTGACGGCACAAGCAGCAAAAGCAATGTTTCATTTGCGTCTGAGAACAAGATGATGAACAGCGTGCACAACAAAAGATAAGATGTCACGGGATAAGCTTGCCAACGGGGCCAGCAGCAACTTATTCCATAAGACAGATGCTGCATGACAGCGAAGCACCAAGTGATCAAAGGATTCAATAGTTGGGCAAATATCACGGTCGGCAAAAGGAGCGACCGTGGACCAACATTTCCTAGTCGTGTTATCATCTCATCGCGGTGGCGTGTTCACGGCGAAGGACCTCGGTGGCTATTGTAGTGCTAGGGAGGTGTTGCTGCGTTCAACATCTATGTATCCTGCCTTGGGTGTGCGCGTACGTTTTTGTGATGTGCGTTTGTACCGAGTTGCTGTGAATCGTGCTTTACATATAAAACAGGGCGGGAGTCTTTTTCGGTTAGTGTTAAGACGTCAGTGGAATGCCAACCATAGAAAAGCCTTGCACCTTGGTTATCTACTATGTTTACGTTTGTGCGATGAACTTCCGGTGAACTGTGATGACAGAAATAGGGTCTGTTTGGGACTGCTCCGCTTCTCAAAATTCAGCTCCGCTCTAAAAAACACAATCCAAACGAGGTAGCTCCACAATATGCTGCTCCACAAAAAAAATTAGAATATGAGGTTCAAGTCCTAGTTTTTGGTGAAGCTCTCTAGGAGGTGCTCCAAAAAAAATTAGAAGCTGAAGTTGGAGGAAAATTATCCACCATTCCCACCAGTAAGTGGATACCCCTTCGTCAGCCAATCAATTAGATCCTTTCCACCAAATTCTCATTCTTGAAGCTGGAGTTAATTGAAAGCCAAACATTCTCTTTGGTGGAGCTGCAACTCCTGTGAGAAACTGCTTCAAAATGAATTTGATGGAGTAACTGAATTTCGTGGCGCGAAGCTGTCCCAAACAGGCCCTATGTTTATCTACTTTGCTTAAATTATGGAGTATGGTATGAAGGATCTGCTCAGTCATGCCTTCAGCGATACGGCAAAATCATTTTACAACATCTTTAAACGAAATTTACGGTACCATCAGCTAGAAATGATGTAAGGCATCTTCTAAGAGTAAAGATACGGGCTATTTAACATGGACTCGCCGGCACTTCGTTTTCTTTTGCCGTCATTCAAAGCAGCGTCTGCTTAACCCCAGGCCATGGCTGTGGCTATGGATAGGAAAATAATTAACCGGGTTGCCTTTTCTTTGATAGAGCACCACGATAGTGCATAATTGCTGGATTGAGATCCAACTCAGTATATGATGAAGAGTTGCTAACATCAGCGCCAACCCGTACACCATTAGAGGCAAACGGTATTCATTAAATTTCACATTTTACTGTAGAGAAAGTGCATTACAGAAATTAGAATACACAGGGTAGGGATATATGCTCAGCTATTGGTACAGGCTTTTGCACGTGGTATATTAGCCCTGATTCCAGCATTATTTATATAAACTTATCTATATCTATCTATTGGTGCTGTGGCGGCCGCGGCGTCGGCGGCAGCCCGAGGCGAGCTCGCCTCATCAGGTTGTACTCCAGCAGCCTCTGCGCATCCGGCATCAGCTCCTTGACGCCGTCGAGCGCGCGAAACCGCTCCGCCCATCCCGCCAGCAGCGGCGTCGCGGCGGCGTCGAGCAGCCTCACGCCGCACATGGCCTCGGACGTCTGCAGCCACCCGACGAAGCCGCCGAGCACGATGTCCACGAGCCCCACCGTGTCCCCGCCGAAGAAGCCCTTCCCCTTGGAGCACTCCCCGAACGCTCGCTCCAGCGTCTCCAGGGCGGCGCCGACCCGCCTCGCCCCCTCCGCCCTCTCCTCGCCGGTGCGTCCACCGTAGACGGGCATCCACGCGCTGAGCAGCTCGCCGTCGACGTAGGAGGCCCAGAAGCGAGCGACGGCGCGCTCGTGCGGGTCGGAGGGGAGGAAGCGCGGGGAGCTGGCCGGGAAAGCCTCGTCGAGGTACTGCACGATGAGCTGTGACTCGGGGACGGGCTTGCCGCCGTGGATGAGCACCGGCACCCTCTTGTGCACGGGGTTGGAGGCGAGGAGGAGCGGGCTCTTGCCGTCGAAGAGGCCCACCTCCTCCACGTACGCGTAGGGGAGGCCCTTGAGGTTGAGGGCGTAGCGCGCGCGCAGCGCGAACGGGCTCGACCAGTACCCCACCAGCGTCAGCTCCTCCTCCTCCATGCCGACTGGTGTAGTCCTCCTACCACTACCAGTGACAGTGAGTAGTGCTGACCGCTGATAAATGGCAGCTAGACTTTTCACAGTACCACTGGAGTAACTACTCCATATATAGTTGGTTTTTTATCACGTGCTCTATGTCATGCATGACGTTGAGCCAGACTTTGCTATCAGTATCTCTTAGGGCATGTACAATGCATAGCCTCAGGGTGATGCCTCACATGCCATGTAGGATCGGATAACAGATAAAGTAGGTTCGGATAGGGAAGCGGGATCCTCTACAGGAGGCGGGTGCTTGAAGTGAAAAAGTGTGGTCCGATGTCAAAAGCTGAAAAGATTAGAGTGAAAAGTAGAGATGCATGTGTATTAGAGTCTTTATTTTCTATTTCTTAATGAGGCCCACTAGAGGTAGCTTGCATTGAGAAGAAAAACTAAATGTAGATGCCTCAAACTACTTTTTGTCATGGGGCATCTGTATCCATATGCCACCATTGTACATGCCCTTAGTGCGGCATCGGTTTACTCTGCTGTCTCTGTATTAAGCAGACTGAAAACGTGGAGACACAACCACGTACCCCAGCCGCCACCTCCTCCCTCTCCAAAATAAATCTAGGGTATGACACATGTGGTGTGGCGGCGTTGTGCAGTTTGTACCACATGACACCGGTGGTGTCGCGGCGTTGTGCAGTCTTGGTTGGCTGGCGCCTTTCGATTGCGTCGACGGTACAGTGTCATGGTTTGGTCTCGGCTGACTGTTGCACCCGTTGTGTTGTGCCCCCTCCCTTGTGTGTTTTTTCACTTTATCTCTCATCCCTGTGCCCCCTGTTCTTCTGGTTCACTTGAACCCTATCTTGTATTAGGCTGCAAAGTCTATATAGGCAAAATAAAGAAAATTCAGGTGGCGGGCTTTTGGCCCTCCCCCGGTGACCTTCAAAAAAAAAATCTATGGTTTGTGCCTCTCGCCGGCGTCACCACAGGTCCGCCTTGTCTCCAATGGCCCTAGGGCCATGGGGGCGCGGTGAATTTTGGCAAGGGTCGGTAGAAGGGCTTCGTTGTTAGTCGTTTTTTTAAGTTTTGTTAAGGATTGTGTCCTGCTCAGGAAGACGAGACGGTGGCGCTTCCTAAAGATGGAATAAAGGTCTCACAGCATAGCCTCCGTTCCGGTGGTGCGTCTAGCATCATTGGTGGACGTGTGTAGGTGTGTCTCCGACGGATCTATCGCTGGTGGATTTGCTCGGATCTGGTTGTCGTTCGTCTATGTTTGTGTGTCTTTCGGCTGGATCCTTTCGGACTACGTTATTCTTCATCGGTGGCTTTTACTGTCCCGGTGTGCTGGTCTTATGAGGCCTTAGCACGGCGACTTCCCGACTGTCTACTACAACAAGTTGTGTCCGACTCCGGCGAGGGAGGGGCGATGATGGCAGCGCCCCTTTGGCTCGCTTCAGTGCTTGTAGTTGTCGCTAGGTAGTCTACGGATCCGGACGTAATTTTTGTTATTTCTAGTGTTCGTTGTACTGCTATGATCAAAGATGAATAGACTGGAAGTTTTCTCGCAGAAAAAAGCTGACCGACAACCCCTCAAATGCTCTCGCAAAAGTCTGCACCGACGCGTTCGGACGTTTCTTTTCTCCATTCAAAGCAGTGTCGTAAAAGTCCACGGACGCGTTCGTGCATTCGAATTCTCACCACGTGCAAACCGATCTCTAGTTGGTCGGATCTCGAGATCCGTCATCTAGTCCTGGCTGCGAGTCGGGGAGACATAATTGCCGGTGAAAACATAGTCGACAACGGGCGATGACGGCGTTTCGCGTTGTTAACTTGATGAAGGCATCATCGTGTAACTACTGTCGATCCACTAGTGCTGCTCAGGGAAATCCTAGGATCTCGTCTTCCAGATTGGACGATGACGGCACTGCGGTGTCATTTCTTTTTTGGGAGCATCATTTGTGGAGCAGTGCCGGAAGACAGAGGCAAGAGGTGGAGCACCTTCATATTGCACGGAGCTTTGGTGGAGATTTCAAGTCATGCCTAGCCGACAAGTGCTACACTATGTTATGCTTGTTCGAAAGGTGCTACGCACGACAGTCTTCTAGAGTCTTCGTGTCTGGATGGACGAGCGCAGGGCGGTGATATCGTTGAGCGCCTCGATGGCCTCAATGGATGGACGGACTGGCAAGGATGACCTGAAGATGGGTCAGCGGTTCGACGATGATGGCGGCTTTTAAAATGTGTGCATATGGGTACGCTTTCGGTCTACTGCACCGCTTGTTGGTTTTGATACGCTATGTGGATGGATGGGCGGCAATACCAGTTGTAGATATGAGGAGTGAGAGCACTTCATATTATCGAGTTTGTAGGTGTGTGTGGTGGCTTCGGATGGCTTGATGTATGTTCTTTTTAAATATTCGATGAATAGTTAATAAAGATGACCGTAGAACTGCTTGACCATGATGAGAGAGAACTGGTAGAGAAGTGCTAAAAGTAAGAGTAAGTTAACGATCATGACCCTCACAAACCTACATCAAATCTGGAGGAGTTTTCTTGGGAGTCCAGACCTTCATCACGTACGTGTCATATTCAAAACTTCTCCCTTGTGACCACTTCCCTCTCCTGCGCGTCCGCTCCTGCAAGAGGCGCCACATTCATGTCGGACCATAGCGTACACGACTGCTCTATAACATACCAGGCATTGACGGGTCACCTTAGCCGAGAGCGTCACCCGCATCGCTTCTGCTCACTCACTCACCATGCCACGTCCAATGCCGGCTCAGAGTGACGCGACTGACTAGGCGGCGTGACGGCTCCTACTCCACTGAAGTCTGCTACCGTCCACTCACTATATAAACACAGTCGTGCACGACATAAAATGATCACCACTGCTTCTTCCTCCTCCGTCCACGACCGCCTACACACATGTGCTTCCCTTCATCCTCCTTCCATGACAACCACCGGTGCAATGACGGCGAGCGGCAACGATGCGTGAACGTGTCTCTTGTCGACGCAGAAGCACGAGAGGACGGACCTTGGGAACGGTTTTGCAGGCCCGATGTGTGCGATGAATAGAGGCAGGATTGCATCCGAGCTCGCCGGAGGAGAGCTTGGAAGACGACGACCAGACGATGGAGCATCCTGCCCCAGATCAGCTTCTTATACTTGGTGTAGCATTATGTTTGGCAAAAGGTGTTGGATCAAGGTGTTCCGTGGAACATTGGCAATGGTAAATCCGTTGAGTCATCTAGGTGTGCAGTTCCAAAGAAAATTACAAACTGTGCCAAATGGGTTTCTGAACCATTACCACATAAACTGGGCTGCAACCTTTACCTACACACAGAACCAACATGCCACATAAACAAAGTGCAAAGAAGCATTTTTTTAAAGGAGGCAAAAAATTTGCCTCATTCATTAATTAGGAGGGGGAGGAGTATGAAGTTTGTGTGACAACACCCGTCGTGTTACAACTCCAATACAAAAGGTCTACTCTCCTGGCATGATGGATCCCAATTTATTTGTGCCGGCGGTGACCCAAGTTTGGGCCTCAATCTTGATGTTAGCAAGTAGAACCATCGGCGGAGCACTCTTGAGTTGGAAGATGCGAGCGTTCCTTTCATTCCATATTGTCCAAGAGATGGGCATGGAGAGCATAGCCATGGCCTTCCTATTCGGAATGGTAAAGTCGGAAAGCCCTATCAACCACTCCTCGGTCGAACTTGACAAGTCTCAAGTGGAATTGTTGATGTTCTCGAGTTGGAGCAAATCTTTGATCATTCCCCAAAGTCTAGTAGTGTACCGGCATTTGAAGAGCAGGTGGTTGACGGATTCTTGCACGCGCTTACAGAGTGGGCAAAGCCCACAATTAGGCCATCCCCGCTTGGCCAAGCAGTCAGCAGTCAAAACTCTGTTTTGCATGGCCAGCCAAGCAAAACAATTGACCTTAGGCGGAGCCCAGGCCCTCCACACCGCAAGTTCCATGGGAGAGCGAAAGGTGCCGAAGAATTGGGCAAGATAGGCGGACTTGGCAATATATATTCCGCCCTCGGTGTGCTTCCACACAATGTCGTCTTCACCATGCACCTCAAGAGGGAGGTCGCGGATGGTGGACCAAAGCTCGGTGAATTGCCGAAGGTGTTCAAAGGTGAAGCTGGAAGTGACCTTGATCTTGCCAACCCAAGCATCATCCTTGAGGGCTTCACAAAGCTTCCAATTCTTCCTGGAGGAGGCATCATAGATAAGTGGAGCAATATCTCTTGGTTTGCGGTCCTGCACCCAAGGGGAGTCCCAAAAGGGTGTGCATGCACCATTGCTGATGATGATGGTTGTGGAAACATAGAAAAAAAATTGTCCATCTCGTTGCACGGGTTGCTGGACCCAACACACAACTTGGTGGGCTCCTTCCATTTGAACCAAAGCCAACACAAGCGACGCGCCCTAGCAAATTTCTCCGTGTTTAGCACCCCAAGATCTACGTATTCAATAGGCCGACATACATACTCCCAATTAACTTTGCACTTTGCCCTAGTAGTCTTATCCGTTCATGCCCAAAGGAGGGCTCTCTCAAGCTTGTTGACGTTGTGGAGGATGCTCGAGAGGACAATGAGTGCGTTGATAAAGTAGATGGCCTGCGAGGCAAGCACAGACTTGACAAGGGTAGCCCAGCCGATGGAGGTGATACTATGTCCGTCCCAAGGAACAAGCTTGGCAGCCACCTTGTCCACGAGGAACTGAAAGTCCCGAGCTTTGAGTTGCCACACCGAAAGAGGTAGCCCCAAATATTTTAGTGGGAAAGAAGCGTGGGCGGCAGGGAAGCTCCGGAGAATTGTGTCAAGGTGAAGATGTCCACATTGAATCGGGACCACTGAGCTCTTCTGGAGGTTAGTGCATAGGCATGTTATGTCACCAAACACATTGAGCAAGGTGGAGAGGTTGTTAATATCTTTCTTGATGGGCACAATGAACACGACTGCAACGTCGGCGTAGAGTGATGTTCTCATAATGGGTCCACGACCACGGATTTTAAGTAGCAGCCCCTTCCTAGTTGTCAGTTCAAGAATATTTTGAAGGGGATCGATGGTGATGACGAATAGGAGGGGGATAGAGCCCCCCCCTGTCGAAGGCCTTGTCCATGGGCAATGGGGCTACCAGGGATGCCATTGAGGACAACTCGCGATGAGGAGGTGCAAAGTAGGGTGGTAATCCAATTTCGAAAGGTGCTCGGGAACCCCCTTTGTTGGAGAATGTCAATGATGAACTCCCATCTCACAGAATCGAATGCCTTCCTTATATCAAGCTTGAAGAGGAGGGACGGAGTTTTGCTCTTTCGAAGGCGACGCGCAAGATTTCACACATACATGAAATTGTCGTGGATACTCCTCGTCTTGATGAAGGCACTTTGCGCATTTGAGACAAGCTTGTTCATGTGAGGGGTGAGCCGCATTGCCAAAAATTTTGCAACAATCTTTGCGATGGCATGGATGAGGCTAATAGGGCGAAAATCAGAAATCCCGTCAGCGCCCTCCTTGTTTGGTAGAATACAATTGATGTGGACACGGCCTCTATAGACATGACCAAAATTATTATCCGCATATACGATAACCAGGTAATCTCTATTAATAATTATATAAATTATAAATTTATCATTCCGAACAGAAATACAACACAATCTCTTATTTTGTGCAGAGTTAACAAAGAATTATACAAACCACGTGTCAAGATACCAAGGTGTATGTATACTCATCCGAAACAATAAGGTACGCATTAAAGCCGCGTTCTCACGCGTGACACGTCATCACAAGCGCACTGTGCGTGCCAGCCAATGAAAATAGAGCTCTGTTGCGTATTGGCACTATGCGAGAGAGGAGGAAAGAAAACGCATCGTCGCTGGGGACAAAAGAGAAAGAGACACGAGCGGTTCTTTTTGTCCCACACAACCTCCTCTCTCTCCCATCCCGGGCGGCTAGGGTTCCGCCAGCGCCACCACAGCCACCGTCGCCATCCCTGCTCGTCCAGCGCTGACCAACAAAGAAGGAGCCGTCGTCGCTGCCTCCGACCTCGACCGCCTCAGCGGCAGCGGCGAGGGCCTCCGCCCGTAGGTCTCCGTCTCATTGCTCATCCTCCGGGAGGCTGCACACAGATGGGATTCGCTGCGGGTGAGGTGCCTGTTGGGGAACGTAGTATTTCAAAATTTTCCTATGATCACGCAAGATCTATCTACCAGATGCATATCAACGAGAGAGGAGAGTGTGTCTACGTACCCTCGTAGACCGGAAGCGGAAGCGTCTAGTGACGCGGTTGATGTAGTCTAACTTCTTCGTGATCCAACCGATCAAGCACCCAACGTATGGAGCCTCCATGTTCAGCACACGTTCAGCTTGATGACGTCCCACGAGCTCTTGATCCAGTAGAAGCTCGCGGGAGAGTTTCGTCAGCACGACGACGTGGTGACGAAGATGATGAAGCTACCGTCGCACGGCTTCGCCTAAGCGCTGCAACGATATGACCGAGGTGTGTTTTTGTGGAGGGGGGCACCGCACACGGTTGGGAGAGATCAACTGATCAACTTATGTGTCCTTAGGGTGCCCCCTCCCCACGTATATAAAGGAGGGAGGGGAGGCCGGCCGGCCTCTCTAGGCGCACCAAAGGGAGGAGGAATCCTCCTCCTAGTAGGAGTAGGACTCCTCCTTTCCTAGTCCTACTAGGAGGGGAAGGAAGGAGAGGGGGAGGAGAAGGAAAGAGGGGGCACAGCCCCTTCCCTAGTCCAATTCGGACTAGGCCCATGGGGCGCGCGGCTAGCCCTCGTGGCTTCTCCTCTTTTTCCCCTAAAGCCCACTAAGGCCCATATGTACTTCCGTATTCCTGTAACCCCCCCCCCGGTACTCCGAAAAATACCCGGATTACTCGGAACATTTCTGATGTCCGAATATAGTCATCCAATATATCGATCTTTACGGCTCGACCATTTCGAGACTCCTCGTCATGTCGCCGATCTCATCCGGGACTCTGAACTACCTTCGGTACATCAAAACTCATAAACTCATAATACCGATCGTCATGAAACGTTAAGCGTACGGACCCTACGGGTTCGAGAACTATGTAGACATGACCGAGACTCATCTCCGGTCAATAACCAATAGCGGAACCTGGATGTTCATATTGGCTCCTACATATTCCACGAAGATCTTTATCGGTCAAACCGCATAACAACATATGTTGTTCCCTTTGTCATCGGTATGTTACTTGCCTGAGATTCGATCGTAGGTATCTCAATACCTAGTTCAATCTCGTTACCGGCAAGTTTCTTTTCTCGTTCTATAATACATCATCTCGTGACTAGCTCATTAGTCATTTGCTTGCAAGGCTTATTATGATGTGTATTACCGAGAGGGCCCAGAGATACCTCTCCGACACTCGGAGTGGCAAATCCTATTCTTGATCTATGCCAACACCACGAACACCTTCGGAGACACCTGTAGAGCATCACCCAGTTACGTTGTGACGTTTGATAGCACACAAGGTGTTCCTCCGGTATACGGGAGTTGCATAATCTCATAGTCATAGGAACATGTATAAGTCATGAAGAAAGAAATAGCAGTAAAACTAAACGATCATAGTGCTAAGCTAACGGATGGGTCTTGTCCATCACATCATTCTCCTAATGATGTGATCTCGTTGATCAAATGACAACACATGTCTATGGCTAGGAAACATAACCATATTTGATCAATGAGCTAGTCTAGTAGAGGCATACTAGGGACACTCTATTTTGTCTATGTATTCACACATGTACTAAGTTTCCGGTTAATATAATTCTAGCATAAATAATAAACATTTATCATGATATAAGGAAATAAATAATAACTATATTATTGCCTCTAGGGCATATTTCCTTCAGTCTCCCACTTGCACTAGAGTCAATAATCTAGATCACATCACCATGTGATTAACACCAATAGTTCACATCACCATGTGACTTAACACTTTATAGTTCACATCGCCATGTGACCAATACCCAAAAAGGTTTACTAGAGTCAGTAATCTTGTTCACATCGCCATGTGATTAACACCCAAAGAGTACTGAGGTGTGATCATGTTTTGCTTGTGAGAGAGGTTTAGTCAATGGGTCTGCCACATTCAGATCCGTATGTATTTTGCAAATTTCTATGTCTACAATGCTCTGCACTGAGCTACTCTAGCTAAATGCTCCTACTTTCATTATGTATCCAGATCGAGACTCAAAGTCATCCGGATCGGTGTCAAAGCTTGCATCGACGTAACTCTTTACGACGAACTCTTTATGACCTCCATAACCGAGAAATATTTCCTTCGTCATCCAATAACTAAGGATAATTTTCGACCGCTGTCCAGTGATCTACTCCTGGATCGCTTTTGTACCTCCTTGCCAAACTCATGGCAAGGTACACAACGGGTTTGGTACACAACATGGCATACTTTAAAGAGCCTATGGCTGAGGCATAGGGAATGACTTTCATTCTTTCTCTATCTTCTGCAATGGTCGGGTTTTGAGTCTTACTCAACTTCATACTTTGCAACACAGGCAAGAACTCTTTCTTTGACTGTTCCATTTTGAACTACTTCAAAAAACTTTTCAAGGTATGTACTCATTGAAAAAACTTATCAAGCGTCTTGATCTATTTCTATAGTTCTTGATGCTCAATATGTAAGCAGCTTCACCGAGGTCTTTCTTTGAAAAACGCCTTTCAAACACTCCTTTATGCTTTCCAGAATATTCTACATTATTTCTGATCAACAATATGTCATTCACATATACTTAACAGAAATGTTGTAGTGCTCCCACTCACTTTCTTGTAAATACAGGCTTCACCGTAAGTCTGTATAAAACCATATGATTTGATCACCTCATCAAAACGTATATTCCAACTCCGAGATGCTTGCACCAGTCCATAGATGGATCGCTGGAGCTTGCACATTTTGTTAGCACCATTAGGATCGACAAAACCTTCTGGTTGCATCATATACAACTCCTCTTTAATAAATCCATTAAAGAATGCAGTTTTTTTATCCATTTGCCAGATTTCATAAAATGCGGCAATTGCTAACATGATTCAGACAGACTTAAGCATCGCTACGGGTGAGAAAGTCTCATCGTAGTCAACTCCTTGAACTTTTCGAAAACCTTCCGCAACAAGTCGATCTTTGTAGACAGTAACATTACCATCGGCGTCGGTCTTCCTCTTGAAGATCCATTTTTTTCCAATGGCTTGCTGATCATCGAGCAAGTCAAACAAAGTCCACACTTTGTTCTCATACATGGATCCCATCTCAGATTTATGGCCTCAAGCCATTTTGCGGAATCTGGGCTCATCATCGCTTCCTCATAGTTCGTAGGTTCATCATGGTCTAGTAACATGACTTCCAGAACCGGGTTGCCGTACCACTCTGGCGCGGAACATACTCTGGTTGATCTACGTAGTTTAGTAGTAACTTGATCTAAAGTTTCATGATCATCATCATGAGCTTCCTCACTAATTGGTGTAGGAATCACTGGAGCTAGTTTATGTGATGTACTACTATCCAATTCGGGAGAAGGTACAATTACCTCATCAAGTTCCACTTTCCTCCCACTCACTTCTTTCGAGAGAAACTCCTTCTCTAGAAAGGATCCATTCTTAGCAACGAATATCTTGCCTTCGGATCTGTGATAGAAGGTGTACCCAATAGCCTCCTTTGGGTATCCTATGAAGACACATTTCTCCGACTTGGGTTCGAGCTTATCAGGTTGAAGCTTTTTCACATAAGAATCGCAACCGCAAACTTTAAGAAACGACAACTTTGGTTTCTTGCCAAACCACAGTTCATAAGGTGTCGTCTCAACGGATTTAGATGGTGCCCTTTTAAACGTGAATGCAGCTGTCTCTAATGCATAAACCATAACGATAGTGGTAAACCGGTAAGAGACATCATAGACCGCACCATATCTAATAAAGTACGGTTACGACGTTCAGACACACCATTACGCTGTGGTGTTCCGGGTGGCGTGAGTTGTGAAACTATTCCACATTGTTTCAAATGAAGACCAAACTCGTAACTCAAATATTCGCCTCCATGATCAGATCGTAGAAAATTTATTTTCTTGTTACGATGATTCTCTACTTCACTCTAAATTTCTTTGAACTTTTCAAATGTTTCAGACTTGTGTTTCAGCAAGTAGATATACCCATATCTGCTCAAATCATTAGTGAAGGTCAGATAATAACAATACACGCCGCGAGCCTCAACACTCATCGGTCTACATACATCAGTATGTATGATTTCCAATAAATCAGTTGCTCGCTCCATTGTTTCGGAGAACGGAGTTTTAGTCATCTTGCCCATGAGGCATGGTTCGCAAGCACCAAGTGATTCATAATCAAGTGATTCCAAAAGTCCATCACTATGGAGTCTCTTTATGCGCTTTACACCAATATGACCTAAACGGCAGTGCCACAAAATAAGTTGCACTATCATCATCAACCTTGCATCTTTTGGCTTCAATATTATGAATATTTGTATAACTACGATCGAGATCCAACAAACTATTTTCATTGGGTGTATGACCGTCGAAGGCTTTATTCATGTAAATAGAATAACAATTATTCTATGACTTTTAAATGAATAAACATATTGCAACAAACATGATCAAACCATATTCATGCTCAACGCAAATGCCAAATAACATTTATTTAGGTTCTACACTATTCCGGAAAGTATAGGGAGTGTGCGATGATGATCATATCAATCTTGGAACCAATTCCAACACACATCCTCACTTCACCTTTAACTAGTCTCTGTTCATTCTGCAACTCTCGTTTCGAGTTACTAACTTTAGCAACTGAACTGGTATCAAATACCCAGGGGTTGCTATGAACACTAGTAAAATACACATCAATAATTTGTATATCAAATATACCTTTGTTCACTTTGCCATCCTTCTTATCCGCCAAGTATCTAGGGCAGTTCCACTTCTAGTGACTATTTCCTTTGCGGTAGAAGCACTTAGTTTCAGGCTTGAGTTTAGCTTGGGGTTTCTTCACGGGAGTGACAACTTGCTTGTCATTCTTCTTGAAGTTCTCCTTCTATCCCTTTGCCCTTTACTTGAAACAAGTGGTCTCGTTAACCATCAACACTTGATGCTCTTTCTTGATTTCTACCTTCGCCGATTTTAGCATCGCGAATAGCTCGGGAATTACTTTCGTCATCCCTTGCATATTATAGTTCATCACGAAGTTCTACTAACTTGGTGATAGTGTCTAGAGAACTTTGCCAATTACTATCTTATCTGTAAGATTAACTCCCACTTGATTCAAGCAATTGTAGTACCCAGACAATCTGAGCGTATGCTCACTGGTTGAGCTATTCTCCTCCATCTTGTAGGCAAATTACTGTAATAGGTCTCATACCTCTCGACACGGGCATGAGTATGAAATACTAATTTCAACTCTTGGAACATCTTATATGCTCCGTGGCATTCAAAACAATTTTGAAGTCCCGGTTCTAAGCCGTAAAGCATGGTGCACTAAACTATCAAGTAGTCATCATACCGAGCTTTTGTCAAAACATTCATAACGTCTGCATGTGCTCCCGCAATAGGTTTGTCACCTAACGATGCATCAAGGACATAATTCTTCTGTGCAGCAGTGAGGAAAATCCTCAGATCACGGTACAATTCCGCATCATTGCTACTAACATCTTTCAACTTAGTTTCTCTAGGAACATATAAAAATAAACGGGGAGCTACATCGCGAGCTATTGATCTACAACATAGATATGCTAATACTACGAGGACTAAGTTCATGATAAATTAAAGTTCAATTAATCATATTACTTAAAGAACTCCCACTTAGATAGACATCCCTCTGGTCATCTAAATGATCACGTGATCCAAATCAAATAAACCATGTCCGATCATCACGTGAGATGGAGTAGTTTTCAATGATGAACATCTTATGTTGATCATATCTACGATATGATTCACGCTCGACCTTTCGGTCTCCAGTGTTCCGAGGCCATATCTGCATATGCTAGGCTCGTCAAGTTTAACCCGAGTATTCTGCGTGTGCAAAACTGGCTTACACCCGTTGTATTTGAACGTAGAGCTTATCACACCCGATCATCACGTGGTGTCTCGGCACGATGGACTTTCGCAACGGTGCATACTCAGGGAGAACACTTATACCTTGAAATTTTGTAAGGGATCATCTTATAATGCTACCGCCGTACTAAGCAAAATAAAAAGCATAAAAAGATAAACATCACATGCAATCAAAATATGTGACATGATATGGCCATCATCATCTTGTGCTTTTTATCTCCATCTCCAAAGCACCGTCACGATCACCTTCGTCACTGGCGCGACACCTTGATCTCCATCGTAGCATCGTTGTCGTCTCGCCAACTATTGCTTCCACGACTATCGCTACCGCTTAGTGATAAAGTAAGGCAATTACATGGCGACTGTATTTCAAACAATAAAGTGACAACCATATGGCTCCTGCCAGTTGCCGATAACTTTACAAAACATGATCATCTCATAGAATAACGTATAACTCATCATGTCTTTGACCATATCACATCACAACATGCCCTGCAAAAACAAGTTAGACGTCCTCTACTTTGTTGTTGCAAGTTTTACGTGGCTACTACGGGCTTAGCAAGAACTGTTCTTACCTACGCATACAAAACCACAATGATTTTTCGTCAAGTATGTGCTGTTTTAACCTTCACAAGGACCGGGCGTAGCCACACTCGATTCAGCTAAAGTGAGAGAGACAGACACCCGCCAGTCACCTTTAAGCAACGAGTGCTCATAACGGTGAAACCAGTCTCGCATAAGCGTACGCGTAATGTCGGTCCGGGCCGCTTCATCTCACAATACCGCTGAACCAAAGTATGACATGCTGGTAAGCAGTATGACTATTATCGCCCACAACTCATTGTGTTCTACTCGTGCATATCATCTACGCATAGACCTGGCTCATGATGCCACTGTTGGGAAACGTAGTATTTCAAAATTTTCCTACGATCACGCAAGATCTTTCTACCAGATGCATAGCAACGAGAGGGAGAGTGTGTCTACGTACCCTCGTAGACCGGAAGCGGAAGCGTCTAGTGACGCGGTTGATGTAGTCTAACTTCTTCGTGATCCAACTGATAAAGCACCGAACGTACGGAGCCTCCGCGTTCAGCACACCTTCAGCTTGATGACGTCCCATGAGCTCTCGATCCAGTAGAACATCGCGGGAGAGTTTCATCAGCACGACAGCGTGGTGACGGAGATTATGAAGTTACTGTCGCACGGCTTCGCCTAAGCGCTGCAACAATATGACCGAGGTGTGTTTCTTTGGAGGGGGGCACCGCACACGGTTGGGAGAGATCAACTGATCAACTTGTGTGTCCTTAGGGTGCCCCCTCCCCACGTATATAAAGGAGGGAGGGAAGGCTGGCCGGCCTCTCTAGGCGTGCCAAAGGGAGGAGGAATCCTCCTCCTAGTAGGAGTAGGACTCCTCCTTTCCTAGTCCTACTAGGAGGGGAAGGAAGGAGAGGGGGAGGAGAAGGAAAGAGGGGGCGCAGCCCCTTCCCTAGTCCAATTCGGACTAGGCCCATGGGGCGCGCGGCTACCCCTCGTGGCTTCTCCTCTTTTTCCCCTAAAGCCCACTAAGGCCCATATGTACTCTCGTATTCCCGTAGCTCCCCTGGTACTCCGAAAAATACCCGGATTACTCGGAACCTTTCCAATGTCCGAATATAGTCATCCAATATATCAATCTTTATGGCTCGACCATTTCGAGACTCCTCGTCATGTCCCCGATCTCATCCGGGACTCTGAACTACCTTCGGTACATCAAAAACTCATAAACTCATAATACCGATCGTCATCAAACGTTAAGCGTGCGGACCCTACGGGTTCGAGAACTATGTAGACATGACCGAGACTCATCTCCGGTCAATAACCAATAGTGGAACCTGGATGTTCATATTGGCTCCTACATATTCTACGAAGATCTTTATCGGTCAAACTGCATAACAACATACGTTGTTCCCTTTGTCATCGGTATGTTACTTGCCCGAGATTCGATCGTAGGTATCTCAATACCTAGTTCAATCTCGTTACCGGCAAGTTTCTTTTCTCATTCCGTAATACATCATCTCGTGACTAGCTCATTAGTCATTTGCTTGCAAGGCTTATTATGATGTGTATTACCGAGAGGGCCCAGAGATACCTCTCCGACACTCGGAGTGATAAATCCTATTCTTGATCTATGCCAACACCACCAACACCTTCGGAGACACCTGTAGAGAATCTTTATAATCACACAGTTACGTTGTGACGTTTGATAGCACACAAGGTGTTCCTCCGGTATACGGGAGTTGCATAATCTCGTAGTCATAGGAACATGTATAAGTCATGAAGAAAGAAATAGCAGTAAAACTAAACGATCATAGTGCTAAGCTAACGGATGGGTCTTGTCCATCACATCATTCTCCTAATGATGTGATCTCGTTGATCAAATGACAACACATGTCTATGGCTAGGAAATATAACCATCTTTGATCAATGAGCTAGTCTAGTAGAGGCATACTAGGGACACTCTGTTTTGTCTATGTATTCACACATGTACTAAGTTTCGGGTTAATACAATTCTAGCATGAATAATAAACATTTATCATGATATAAGGAAATAAATAATAACATTATTATTGCCTCTAGGGCATATTTCCTTCAGTGCCGTGGAACACCAAGCGAGCGCCAGGGACAAACATGACCTTATCCTCTTCGGCCTCTTGGAAGTTGGGTTCCTCTCTCTTCTCGTCGTGGCCAAGGTTGCTGTCGTCGCCGCCCCTCCCCATCCTGACTCCCTTGGCACCGGCCTTGACCCGCTTAGCAATAAGGCACTGGTTGTGATAGCCTGACTTATTAGGGATGGTGGACTACTCATATCAATAAGGAATTCCTTCTTTTCTGGGAGCCCATTCGGATAGAACTCCAAAGTTAAGCGTGCTCAGTTTGGAGTAGTTTCAGGATGGGTGACCGACCAAAAAGTTGCTCCCGGGTGCGCATGAGTGAGGACATAGTGCGCAGAAAAGACTAGTATTGATATGTGGGGCCAGTCTAGATCCCGCCAGGAGTAACGACCATCGACGGGTGTGTCTGGGGCGTTACACTGGTACTCCTATGCCACCCATGATTGACAGTGATCAGGTATGTGCCATGCTCCTCCTTGTCATCTTCCTTCTTAGGTACATACTCATGGATCTGATTTTGTGTTCTGGCCCTTGCTATGTCGAATTTGGGCAGACAGATTGGGGATGTGCATAAGTCCTTTGGGGACAAGCGTTTACTGCAAGGCGTCAATTTCAAGGCGAGTCCTGGTAGGAGCATGTGCATTCTCCACTGCAAGATTGGGGATGTGCATAAGTCCTTTATGGACATGCGTTTACTGCAAGGCCCAGTTCCTCTCAGTACTTGTATTAAATGTTTTTAACATCTGGTGGACCTTTTTGATTTAGAGGATTTGGGTCAGGGATTCGAGAACTAATGGTTTCCATCCACATGTGTTTTATTATGATGCTGTCAAAAGCAGGGGTACAGTTCCTTATGTGCACTTCCCTTTCATTCTTAAGAATAAATTTGAAACATTTTTTCTGTTTTGCACTGTAGTTTAATTTTGGAGTCAAGATTGCCAACTCATTAAGCATCTATGAAGTTACAATCAAATATGTACAAAGTTAGATATCTTTGCCCATTTTTTAATCGTGAATGACAGTTGAGAGATCCTACTGCCTTATAATATTAAAATAAAATTAAACTCCCTCCTTACATAATTACATTGGTTGGTGTTGAGGGAACTCCCAACCAGAGGGGTAGTTGCAAAGGAAAACTAGAAAAGAAACTAGGGCCTAGGTGGGGGCAAATGGATAGGGTGACTCAGAGAGAGTCCACAAATGAGGTAACGACGGGTACTAGATGTTGTGCAAAACTTGATGGATGGCACATATATTGCTTGTTTACAGATGAAATTCAGGAATTTATGGCATACATAATATTTGATTATAATGATATGTACATATACATTATGCATATGCTAACTGCAGTAGCCACAAAGAGTGGCTGGTGAGTGTGAAACACAGCGCTATGCACGCGCTGGCACGATCATGTGCTTGCCAGATCAATTTTGAAGCCTGGCTGATGACTGTCTAGCTTATATGATTCTGTTTTTGTAGGCTGAGGTTTTCTTTCTTGGGCAACTGAGGCAGAAGAACCTGGTAAAATTGGTTGAGTGGTGCTGTGAGGATGAGCACAGGATGCTGGTGTACAAGTTCATGAGCATTGGGAGCCTTGAGACACACCTCTGCAAAACTGAGTTTTCTATTGCTTTCTGTTGTCAATTGATCATTACATGTATTAGTACGTCTGGTGGTTCTTGAGACCAACAAGATAAAAAATGTTAATTTCGAAATCCGAGCACGTATGAGTGTCATCTCATCCATTGTGAATGAGATGTTCTTGTCCTATGAAGTTTCTTTTCTATAAGTCAAGAGGATAGCGGAGTTGTTCTCTCCCTTCCAAAGGGTCAACATTTTCTGTTTTTAAAATCATATGAATGTAGATATTGGATATTTACTAAAATGGGATACGAGATATTTTGGATTGCAAAATTAATTATCCGACTAGCTTCTTTGGTACATGCAAGTTACAACTCTTCGTCAATGTGGAGGAGGAAACTGACCTAAAAGATAATATTTCCTTTAGGTATAACTTGCTCCCTTTCGTGGATGACAAGGATAAAACTCGACAATGATGAAGACCGCTATTGGCACGGCTAAGGGCCTTTCATGTTGCTATCCCGACAGTGATCTACAAGGCCTCCAACGTCTTGCTCTCGGTAAGCCACGCGTAACTTCAGACTTTCTGATAGGAAAAGAAAAGAGTTTTTAAATGTCCTCATTTTGAAACAGTAGTGATGGTTACTGAAAAGTGGGGTAGAACAGTACTTCACCTTTTATGCTGAAATTATGAGAAAAGTGTCCCACAAATGCAAAATAATTTGATCTTGAATCTTAATTTCAAATTTGTACCTTTCGACCAGTTGAACCATCCAAGATGCCATGTTTCTGAATTTTGCTAGCCCAGTGCGATAAGTGTAGCACTGACCTGACTTGAACTCTGAATATTCTTGGATGAATGCCATACCTGAGAAATCCTATATTGTACTAGCCTCACCATCCATCCAACTTATCAAGATACATTTTGCCGTCGTGGTCACATAATTGTCCAGTTAGATATGAAGCTTCACATGTACTTTGTCTACCTATATTAGAGAATGAATCCATTTTTTTGAACAAGAGTGCTTTGAAGCATTTACTCTAGCAGCTATCTACAAGCCATGAACAAGTATCTAACTTATTAACATCTTCTTTCCTCCGCGGTGCGGGCTATAACGTCAGTCCGAGCCTACACGAGCTCGATGCCCTCGGGGACTAGCGCTCTACATGCTTGTCGATGTGATGGTCGTTTATGTTGACTCGGCGGCCAGGTAGTAGCAGGAGCGGATGTGAAAAAAGCGGTGGTCATCGAGGTCAACTTGACCTGCTAAGTGTGCATTTGCATTTGTAGCACTTCTCTTCTTCGTAATCAGTCATTTAGGCTACAAAACTGCTGCTTCTCTGTTCATATGAGCTTATCCATATATATGATGCTAAGAGACTAATGTAATTTAGGAATGTGCACTGGCAGTATTGCATTTCTACTGCTGTATTTTATTTTTCCACTCACTAAGATGGTACTCTTATTGCTATTGGATTGCTCTGCTTTCCAAAGTTCAGCAAGTTATATAAGTTCAGCAAACAGTTGCGTGCACATGTGTTACCCACGAAAAAAAACAATTGAAAAGGGCAACGCCGAGGATAGGTAGGTAATGTGCAAGCACGGTGTCGACTATGATAGCTAGGTTGGTACGCACAGGCATGCAGAGGAGGCGCACCTAGGGCATGGCTGGACGCACCCTTTGGTGAATTTGGACAACGTCTAATATATAGTTAGTTTTGAAGTAGTCGTTTGAGCAAGTCTACTGTATTATGTTAGTTTTGTAAAAACTGAAGGTTAGCGAATTGCATGTTTTTTTATTTCTGACTCAAAAGATTGATTTATGAATTACATCCTTTAATTCTTGATACATTTCAGTCTAACTTTTTTATTAACCATACAAAATAGTCACCTTGCTTCAGATTAAAGTGACCAAGTATTGACATGAAGCGTTGCTGAATGCACATCCAAGCAGAAGATTAATGTATATGGTTTTATTTTCTATGCCAAAAGCTTGATTGATGTTGTATATCATATAATTCTCAATGCATCTCAGGTATTGGTCTCTTCTCTGTAACTGCATATACTTTACCATGCTAATTTGGAGTTCACCATTTGTTAATATTGCCACTGGAGATATATGGTGTGACCATTTTTGTTACTTATACATAAAAATGTTGCATATGTGATGTACTGTTGTTTGTAGCCTTCTGCACTTTTCTAAAAATTTAAGCCACATTCTTGAAACTGCATTCTTCTTATTTAATCATCGTGAATTGTTTCTGTGTATAGCCGTATATTGTATCTGTGTACAAGTTGTACCCCTATATATATATAAAGAGCCACACCCGGTTTAGGGTGTCGTGCAGTTTCCCAAAACCCTAAGTTTAATATGGTATCAGTTTAGATCAGTCCTATGTCTTCCGCCGCCGCCGCCGCTGCATCGGCCGCTGCCGCCTCCACTGCGTCGCCGTTCATGTCCTCCCGTCCATTGGCCTCTGTTTACTCCGGCCACTTGTCCATGGCGGGACCCTCCACGGATCAGCCGTCACCGCCGATCAC
This sequence comes from Secale cereale, assembly GCA_902687465.1. Lineage (NCBI taxonomy): Eukaryota > Viridiplantae > Streptophyta > Magnoliopsida > Poales > Poaceae > Secale > Secale cereale. Next base: position 258,156,822 of record LR738710.1, on the reverse strand, counting down.
CTCTGGACCTACTCGGTCTGGTGCGTCTGGTGCGGCTGCGTCTCCGCTCTACGGTGGTTCTGCTCCTGATCCGTACGAAACCGCCGCGCCGCCATACGGCGCGATCGCATCTCACTACGGTGCTCCTGCGGTGCACTATGGCACATCTACGACGCCATACGCGGTTGTTTCCACGGTGCCGTACACCACGTCTCCAACGCCTTACAGGCATGCATCTTCAACGCCTTACATGCATGCATCTGCAACGCCACACGACCAGCCGTCCTACAACGCATCTAAAGCGGCGCCCCACGATGCGTTTCAGCTACTCTCCCACGCGCCTACATCAGCCTATGGTGCCTCCTACGGGGCGCCCCTGGCGCAGTATTCTCAGTCGACCCTCGCCCCATCGACGAATATGGTCAGCGCTTCGCCTACGCCTGGTGGTGCTCCGCCCCAGGGCTTCTACGCTCTGCTCTATGGTGCTGCGTCGCCGCCGCTGGATCCTGTTGCCGCTACATCCCCGTTCTACTTTGCGCACCTCATACCGGTGAAGTTCACGACGGATAATTACTTGTCGTGGCGTGCACATGTGCTGCCGCTTCTTCGCAGTCGCTACTTAGAAGGGTATGTTGATGGTACACTGCCGTGTCCTCCACCACATCATCCAGCGCATCGTGTGTGGGTAGCTCAAGATCAAGCCATCCTCTCTGCTATCCAGTCCTCTCTCACGAAGGGAGTTTCATCGCTGGTCATCTTCGCCGCTACGTCTAAGGACGCGTGGACGGCTCTTCATACCAGTTTTGCTTCACAGTCTCAGGCGCGTGCTCATGCTATTCGCACTGCGCTTGGGGAGGTGAAACTTCATGACCTCACCGTTACGGATTACTTCAACAAGGCGACGGGTATGGCTGACACACCTGCCTCCATCGGCAAGGCTCTTGGTCCAGAGGAGTTCACCTTTTACGTGCTCAACGGACTGGGTGACGACTATGATAATTTGGTGGAGAATATCAATGGCCGTGACACTCCCATCCATCCGCGTGAGTTGTACGCGTGTCTCCTCGCTATGGAACAATGCATCCAGGCTCGCCGCTCTACCCCGAGTTACCCTTCCGCCAACGCTGCAACGCGTGGGAAGGGCAAGCCCTACAAGACACCAGCAGGTGGCAAACCTCCGTCGAGCACGCCTAGTTCGCGGAACACCACTACCTCCACGGGAGGTCGAGTCTGTGCCTGCTGCCCTTCATGTGGTGCTCAGGTCCCCTGCCAGCTGTGTGGACTTGATGGTCACCTTGCCTCCCGTTGTCATCGTCACTTGAAGCAGTATTTCTTGGGGACCGGGAACAACGGCAAGGGTAATGAGAAGCAGGCTGCCCTAGTGAGTCATGAGTCGGGGCATACTCCTTCCTATTCAGTTGATGCATCTTGGTACATGGATACGTGAGCTACCAATCACCTAACGAGTGAGATGGGCAAGCTCTCTACACAGGAGCCGTACCGTGGTGATCAGGTTCGCACCGCTAATGGGGAAGGTATGCACATCTCACATATTGGTCAGGCATCACTTCTTACACGTCGATCCACACAATTACGTCTTCTTAATGTCCGTCGTGTTCCCTCAGTTTCACGTAGTTTGCTTTCAGTTCTTAAACTTACTCGTGATAATAATGTTCTTGCTGAATTTCATCCTTTTCATTTTTTTGTTAAGGACCGGGACACGAGGGACATACTCCTTAGAGGTCGACTGCGCCATAGTGGTCTCTATGCACTTGATGTGCCACTAACTCCTAGTGCTTTTAGCGGTGTACGTGTGTCTCCCTCACATTGGCATGCGCGCCTTGGTCATCCTGCCACTCCCATCGTTCGTCATGTACTTCATTGTCATGAGCTTCCAGTCATGTCCAATAAACATATTGATGCAGTTTGTGATGCCTGTCAGCAAGGCAAGAGTCACCAGCTTCCTTTTTCTGAGTCGAGTCGTGTAGTCAATAATCCGCTTGACCTTGTGTTTTAGGATGTATGGGGCCATGCCCAAACCTCTGTTAGTGGTCATAATTACTATGTCATTTCATTGATGCTTACAGTCGGTTCACCTGGCTTTATCTTCTTAAACGCAAGTCTGATGTGTTTAATGTTTTCTTGCAATTCCAAGCGCATGTTGAGCGTCTGCTTAGTCATAAAATCATAAATGTGCAATACGATTGGGGGGGGGGTGAGTATCACAACCTCAATAAATTCTTTAATAAGCTTGGAATTACACATCGCGTGTCTTGTCCTCATACACATCAGCAAAACGGTGTAGCTGAGCGTAAGCATCATCATATAGTTGAGACTGGTCTTGCTTTGCTTGCCCATGCCTCCGTTCCTTTCCGGTTTTGGAGTGATGCATTTTCCACCGCATGCTTTCTCATTAACAGACTCCCGACACGACTCCGTCAGATGAAAACACCACTTGAGCTCTTGCTGAATGAAGTTCCTGATTATACGTTTCTCATGGTCTTTGCGTGTGCGTGCTGGCCACATCGTCGCCCATATAACCAACGCAAGTTGGATTTTCGGTCTAAACAGTGTGTGTTTCTTGGTTATAGTTCTCTTCATAAAGGGTACAAGTGTCTTCATGTTCCCTCTAACCGCGTCTACATCTCACGTGATGTGGTGTTTGATGAGAATGTTTTTCCTTTTTTCGCATTTCCAGTCACCTCCATCACTCCCACTGCACCTGAGAAATCTGTTTTACCTTTGCCTGGTCAATTTGTTGATGTTGCATATACCCCCTTGTTACTACCTAACCATGGTGCAGGTACTGGGCGCGGAGCACGCCTCGAGCTACTGGATGAGGAACAGTCCGCGTCCCCTCGGACGTCCACCGAGCCCGCTCACGGCGCCACTCCGTCACCTGGCCTACCGACGAGGCTGGCCGAGCCGGGAACTACAGGGCTTCCCAACACGTCGGCCGAGCCGACATCCTTGCTTGCGTCGGCATCCATGCCTGAGACGGCGCCCGCGCCCGCGTCCCCGCTCGTGTCGGCTGAGCAGGCGTCCTCACCTGAGCTAACTTCCTTGCCTAGCCTGTCGCCTGGTGTGACTGGTTCTGCATCTGGGGAGCAGTCTGTGTCGTCATCATCATCTTCGCTGACCCCGTCTCCGCCGCCACCTCCTCCGCCTACCACTGTTCTGCGTGCTTGTACGCGCAGCCAGAGTGGTATTTTTCGGCCAAAGAAGTATACTGACGGCACGGTTGCGTGGATTGTGGCGTGTATGGCACAGACAGATGCTGACCCCACTGCTGAGCCTCGGCATTTTCAGGCGGCTCTTCGGATTCCTCATTGGCGCAGTGCCATGGCGCAGAAGTTTCAGGCACTACAGAGGAATAATACTCAGCGCTTGGTTCCTCCTGTGTCTGGTGTCAACATCATTCACTCCAAGTGGGTCTTCAAGGTAAAGAAGCATGCTGATGGATCTATTGAGCGGTACAAGGCACGGCTGGTGGCTAAAGGGTTTAAACAACGGTATGGCCTTGATTATGAGGATACCTTCAGTCCGGTTATCAAACCTACCACCATTCGTTTGCTTCTGTCCCTGGCTGTTGCCAAAGGGTGGTCTCTACGTCAGCTTGATGTCCAGAATGCTTTTCTCCATGGGGTCTTGGAGGAAGAGGTCTACATGTGGCAACCTCTAGGTTTTGTTGATCCTGCTCATCCACATCATTTGTGTCGTCTTGATAAGACACTTTATGGACTTAAGCAGGCTCCCCATGCATGGTATGCCCGACTTGGTTCGGTTCTTCGACGTCTTGGGTTTGCTCCGTCCACTGCAGACACATCTCTATTCATGTTCCATCGTCCTGAGGTTACTATGTACCTGTTGGTTTATGTTGATGACATTATTCTTATCATCTCCTCAGTGATTGCTGCTGATCATTTGCTGTCTACTTTGAGTGGTCATTTTGCTATCAAGGATCTGGGTGCTCTCCATTACTTCCTTGGTCTGGAGGTTTCACAGTCTTCTGCTGGCCTGACTCTCACTCAGCATAAGTATTCCTTGGACTTGCTGCGACGTGTAGGTATGTTGCAATGCAAGCATGCTACCACCCTATGTATGTGACTGATCGGTTATCAGCCTTGGATGGTGCCTTACTTACTTCAGATGATGCTACAGAGTACCGCAGTATTGTTAGTGGGTTGCAGTACCTGACTATCACACGGCCGGACATCTCTTATGCGGTAAACCGTGTGTGTCAGTATCTTCATGCTCCTCGGACTTCACACTGGTCAGCTATGAAGCGCATACTGCATTATCTCTCTCATACTGTCTCCTATGGTTTGCATCTTCGATCTACCTCCTCGAGTGCTCTCTCGGCATTCTCTGATGCTAATTAGGCTGGGAGCATGGATGACCGGCGATCAACGGGGGGCTATGTTGTCTTCTTTGGTCACAACTTGGTAACCTGGAGTGCGCGCAAGCAGGCCACAGTCTCTCGGAGTAGCAGAAGCAGAGTATAAGGCGGTTGCCAATGCCACAGCTGAGCTCATTTGGATATAGTCTCTCTTGAGAGAGTTGGGAGTCTCTCAGGATCAGCCATCGGTTCTTTGGTGTGATAATATTGGTGCGACGTATCTTTCATCTAATCCAGTTTTCCATGCTCGTATCAAGCACATTGAAGTTGACTATCATTTTGTGAGGGAACGTGTTGCACAGAAGCTTCTTCATATCAAGTTTATCTCCCCCAAAGATCAACTTGCCGACATCTTCACAAAGCCACTTCCACAACCTAAGTTTGAAGGTTGTAGGCGCAATCTTAACTTGCTTTGTACTTCAGGCCACAGTTAAGATTGAGGGAGGGTGTTAGACTGTATTTTATATAGAGCTTCTGTGTATAGCCGTATATTGTATCTGTATACAAGTTGTACCCCTATATATATAAAGAGCCACACCCGGTTTAGGGTGTCGTGCAGTTTCCCAAAACACTAAGTTTAATAACTTATACATAAAAATGTTGCATATGTGATGTACTGTTGTTTGTAGCCTTCTGCACTTTTCTAAAAATTTAAGCCACATTCTTGAAACTGCATTCTTCTTATTTAATCGTCGTGAATTGTTTTCTTACAAAGTAAAATACACCAAAACAGTAGGCAAACTGTAAAGTACCTCAGCATGAATAAATTTCTCCTTTAGAGAGACTGGATCCGATTGGTTAGGATGTTTGTTTGTTCTCTGAATACTGCACATGTTCTCTGCGGCACACAACCTCTGCCTCACAACCTCTGCCTGCTTAAGGCACTCTGGGCTCGAGGGCAGGTGCAATGATCGCATGATCTAGGAAAACGAGAATCACCTCTAGATGCACCATGAGAAGACGCTGCAGCCCCTGTGTCAGTATAATCTAATATAATGTAGCAGTAAGAACTCCTAATTATGTTATATCCTTTGATAACCTATGGTTTCATTTTGGGCCCTCTTATCACATGCTTTTCAGGACGCTAAACCTATGTTGCTGCTTATGTTAAGTGCACTATTTTTAGTCAAATGTTTCATGTTCAGATCCATAATGGGCTTTCTCTGTAGAGTATATATTTCTATTTCTGTTGCTAAGTTTTCTAATTAAAGCAATCACCCCAAACACTAATTAGAATAGAAAAGAGTGTTAAAGGGGCGATCATAACGAGGCACCGCCCAGCTCCCCCTCAAGAGGCGCGCCACGGGCGTGCTCCAACACCTAGTACATATGAATGTGTGTATAAATGCATGCATGCGAGCATCCATGCATGCACTCCACGAACCATCCATCCCATCTATCATGCATGAAAACGGCGCCACAAGGGCCAGGCAATTTGATTTTGACTACATGGGCCAAGAGGAGTAACGTGTTGAGTCCAAAGGATTTCTGTTGGTGCACCAATTACACCACAGTAGGCCAACGCATCTCATCAACAGAAGCAACCGTCATGTCATGCATGTAGTGTCCAGCCTTCGTACGACAAGCATTCGGTGACACCATGAGGCAGCCGATCCTCTTAATAAATAGCTAGTCTAAATTAGGGTTTAGACTCGGGTTTTATTGTATTGTCTAGCTTTCGCTATAATTCCACGAGACGTGTAGAACTACCGCCTTGTCAGATCAATAATAGAACCCCAACTATTCATCTAGTTTATGTGCTTGATTTATCATCCGCAATTTCAGATTGCAATTCACTTTGTTCTTGCTAGTTCTTCGGTTGCTTGCAGGAACTTGAACCTCGTTGTTCAGGTTGACCGTGCCTACGGCAAGATCAATAACCATCGGAGATTGGTTTAGTGTTTGTCAAGACGTATCGTCGGGTACGGTATAGCCGGATCGCCAAGGTGAAAATCCACCAAAACGATAGTTGTCCCCACTCTCATCGAAAGATCGGGCCGTCATCACATCAAGTGGTATTAGTTTTCAGGTTCATCGGTAAGAGATTTATAGTTTTATTAGATTAATTTATTTTCTGTCCCATAACCCGCAGAAAAGGCCAAAAAAATATTAGATTAGTTCATCCATTACCCCTACCTTTTTTAGCCTTTAGCAATTTTTGCATTTAGTATTTGCGTAGTTGAATAGTTGGTTGCATTCATCCTAGAATTAGTACTGGTTTAGATTAGTTGGGAGAAAATCATCTACTAGATCAATCGATTTTTGTTCACCTAATAATCTTTGCCACATATGTTTTCACTACGTGTGACTGGGAGGACTTATGTCCTGCATCCTTCCTATCCGCAATCGGATCGGCGATCTCGGATCATTGCCCATTGTTGATGGATCTACATGCGGATTTTCACATGGGGAGGCGTTTCAAGTTCGAATACTTCTGGCCAAAGGCAGAGGGGTTCGTGGATACGGTCTCCTTGGCATGGCACTCCGTGCCTTCCTCAAGGAATCCGTTCGTGACTCTCAACAGCAAACTTCGGGCCATGGCCAAGCGGTTGCAGTCGTGGAGTGATAGGTGGATCGGCAACGTGAAGCTCCAAATTTCTATTGCTATGGAGGTGATCCTATGATTGGACGTGGCTTCGAAATCCAGGCCGCTGTTGCGTGCGGAATTTGATCTAAGGAAAGTGTTGAAGCGCAAGTTGTTGGGTTTGTGCTCCCTGGAAAGGACGATAGCGAGGCTAAGATCGAGGTGTTGGGTTCTACCGTAGGGTGCGTCGACTGCAAATTAAAATTTTCTTACGCCCAGAACATCCAGGAACATGCTAAGGGATATGGATCACATATCATTACCACTAGACGCGCAGTGCCATGCAGCGGAAGTAGAGTTGGGGCAGTGCATCCCCGGAGTCGTCTCTTCCTCGTCGATCTCCCACATAGCCGATCGGATCCCGCGAACAGGTTCGCTAGAGCGGCGCAAGTGCACCGCCTCTAACGGTATCCGCATGTGCAGGAGGAATGTCGTGCGGCGGACTGTTAGGTCCGATCACACAACCGACAACGAGTGGAGGTGGAGGTGGCTAGTTGCAACACATGCAAATCCCTAATGACGGCGCCGAAGCGATCAACCAAATGAGTGTGCTGCACCTCCACTATATATAGGCATCGTCGCGGGCTCAACACTTGGGCCTCGCATGGACCCTAAAGCCCAAAGTCTGTTCGGTCTGTATCCGAGTCTGAGTAGGACCAAGTATGACTCGTAGAGTCGGATCCAACCTCACATGTTCCTCCCCTTAAGCGTGTGACCCCTTAGGTTCACGTCGGCTTGGTCACAGTTCGGATCACCTCCGACCTGCAGGGTTGGTAGCGGCCTCTAGCAAGGTGTGCCGACCACCAAGTAGACTATGAAGCTGGTTAGGCGAACCTATACAATGTGTCACACTTCCATTCCCTTTGCCTCATGATATATGTTGTAGGGCTCAAGGCAAGTGTGTCATCCTTGTGCTAGCCCGACCTCTTTCTCGTTCCAGTGATGCCGACCCAAACCGGATTATCTCATAATCCTTGTCGCATGGCCATGCTTATCCTGGTCGGATCACACGAGGGGCCCAGAGTACATCTCTCCTAATCGGAGGGGCAAATCCCATCTTGCTCGACCATGTCTCGCAGCATGGGTCTGGACATGCCCGAAACCTACCTTTGTAACTACCCAGTCATGGAGTAGCGTTTGGTCGGCCCAAAGCAAGTCTGTCACCATCCCGAGTACATACGTCAGCTCAGGTCTTAGGTCATAGAACATATATTGTACTAGAGACTCACAGATGACATATCTCTGCGTCTCATAGTTGGGTCTGTCCGACTCAGACCTTATCTCGACTCGGATCCGACTACGTCGAATCTAACCAGACCTTTCCAAGTCCATATTATTTGGTTAGCATCCAATGCTCCATGGCTAGTGAGACTGAGCCATCCACCGTGTCATATGCCAGTCTAGTCCGACGTGAGTCCACACATCACTTTCGACTAGGGACAATTTAGGATGTATCATACAACTCAAGATCTCACAGACAAGTCATGTACTTGCCAACAAGTATCATTGATTACATCCAAGGACTATCTTTATTCATAAACACATAGGAAATATCATCATACATGATTGCCTCTAGGGCATATCTCCAACAGTCTCCCACTTGCTCTAGAGTCAATAAAATAGACATCATATGCCCATAGCTCTAACGTGCCCCTCATGCTTGGGTTGTGGAAGCGGCTTAGTCAATGGATCTGCAACATTTGCATCCATGTGAATTTTGAATAACTCTACATCACCACTCTTTGCGATCTTTCGTATCAGGTGATATTTCCAATCTATGTGTCTGGTCTTGTGATGGTTCCTCGGCTCCTTGGCTTGTGCGATGGCACCAGAATTATCACAATAAAGGTCCAACGGTTTCACCGAGGCTGGGAAAATACCAAGATCATCCAGAAAGTTCCGGATCCAAACACCTTCCTTTGCAGCTTCACAAGCCGCAATGTATTCGACTTCTCTGGTAGAATCGACCACCGTATCTTGCTTGGAAATCGTCCAGCTCAATGCTCCTCCGTTCATGACATACACGAATCCAGATTGTGATCAACAATCATCTCTATCGGTTTGGAAACTAGCACCGACGTAACCCTTTACGACGAGCTCCTCCTCACCTCTATAAACTAGGAACATCTCTTTAGTCCTTTTCAAGTACTTTAGAATAGTCTTTACCACCGCCCAGTGACTCTCACCTAGGTTGGCCTGGTATCTACTTGTTAGGCTTATTGCAAAAGCAACATCAGGCTGTGTACATATCATGGCATACATGATGGATCCGATTGCCGAAGCATATAGAATCCTACTCATCCTGCTTCGCTCATCAGATGTCGAAGCACTCCGTGTCTCGCTTAGCCTTATACCATATGAGACAAGCAAGAACCCTTTCTTGGCCTCACTCATGTTGAACCGCTTCAACACTTTATCTATGTACGTGCATTGGCTCAAGCCGAGCAGCCTCCTTGATCTATCTCTATAGATATTAATGCCCAATATGTAAACCGCTTCACCGAGGTCCTTCATCGAAAACTTTCCATTCAATGATTCCATGACCGAGTTCAGCATCGAAACATCATTTCCAATCAGCAATATGTCATCCACATATAGTATCAAAAACACCATCGAGCTCCCACTCAACTGCTTGTATAAACAAGCGTCCTCTTCGCTTTTGATAATACTGAGACGAGTGACGACATCATCAAAACGAATGTTCCAGCTCCGAGATGCTTGTCTCAGCCCATAAATGGATTTTTTTTGAGCTTGCATACCTTACTAGTGCTAATCGAATCGACAAAACCCTCGGGATATATCATATACACGTCCTCAGTTAAGTTTCCGTGAAGGAAAGCCGTTTTGACATCCATCTGCCATATCTCATAATCGAAACAGGCAGCTATAGCTAGTTTGATCCTCACCGACTTCAGCATCGCTACCGGCGAGTAAGTCTTGTCGTAGTCAATTCCTTGAACTTGTCCATAATCTTTATCGACAACCCGAGCTTTGTGGATCTGAACATTTCCATCCACATCGGTTTTCTTCTTGAAGACCCATTTGCAACCTATGGCTTTATGCCAGGTGGCGGATCAACCAAGTCCCAAATTTGATTTTCATCCAGGGACTTTAATTCGGACCTCATGGCCTCCAGCCATGCCTCGGAATCTGGGCTTACCATCGCTTCCGCATACGTAGCCGGCTCGTCGCTTTCCAGCAACAACACATCACGCACTCTGCGCAATCTTTCCGACCTCCATGGTTCCGTTGCCGCTTCCACCTCGGGTTCCCTAACAGACTCCGGTATGATCATATCACCCGCCGAGTTGTCCCCAAGTGGTGCTCGAACTTCTTCGAGTTGCACCTACCTCCCACTAGCCTCCCACCCGAGAAACTCTTTCTCAAGGAAGACCCCGTTTCGAGCAACAAACACTTTGTTCGCTTCGTGGTTGTAGAAGCTATATCCCAAGGTTTCCCTCAGATGTCCCATGAATATGCATTCATCCGTTTTGGGTGTAAGCTTGTCTGACATAAGTCATTTGACAAATGCTTCAGAGCCCCAAATCTTTAGAAAAGACAAACTGGGACTCTTCCCAGTCCACATCTCATGTGGTGTCTTATCTATGGATTTAGATGGTACTCTGTCGAGTGTAAAAGCTGCAGTTTCTAGAGCGTATCCCCATAATGACAAGGGTAAATCCAATTTGCTCATCATAGATCGAACCATGTCCAACAAGGTACGATTCCTCTGTTCCGACACGCCATTTCTTTGTGGCGTACCCAGAGGTGTGAGTTGAGGTACTATACCTCAACTTTTCAGATGATCATCAAACTCCTGGCTCATGTACTCACCTCCACGATCAGATCGTAGAAGCTTTATAGTCTTGCCGAGCTGATTCTCTACCTCGCTCCAAAACTCTTTGAACTTTTCAAAAGTTTCCGACTTGTGCCTCATCAAATAGATATAGCCATATCTACTCAAGTCGTCGGTAAAAGTCACAAAGTACTGATAGCCACCTATTAGGCCCAAGATGCGATTCTATCCCGATCACGTGACACTTACGTGATTGGGGCACAACCGCATTTCGGGCGCTTAGCAAGATGGATATCATTACATCGTACCTTTACATACATACATGGGGATACAACAATACATACAAGTCACATGAATACAACAACATCAATACAAGGCATCCGACTACGGATGCAAACATGAAAAGCATAATGACATCCAACTTCTATCCCAGGCTGCCGACCCGGAACCTAACCTAAGACTGAAGAAGAAGAAGAAAGAACTCCAACACAATGATCATCGCTCTCACGTCAAGTCATCAGAAACCTGCACCTGCAACTGTTGTTGTAGTATCTTTGAGCCACGAGGAGCAGCGGCTAAGCAAAAGTATGGTGGCTAACTTACGAATACAAGAATAAGAAGAGCATCTACGCAAACGGTCGCAAACTAGTAATGATCGCTAAAGATCCTGAACTACCTACGAGTCAAACATAACCCCACTGTGTTCACTTCTCAACATGAAAAGAGACAGTCACGGTTACTCACCCAACTGTGTGTTTTACTTCGGATCCTCTCTTAAGTTTTCTACAACCGGACATTAACAAATTCCAATCTGCCACATAACCGCGGGCACGGCTTTCGAAAGATCATAACCCTGCAGGGGTGTCCCAACTTAGCCCATCACAAGCTCTCACGATCAGCAGAAGTAATAATAATATGACCCCTTATCTTAGGGACAATCCGACCAGGCTCGGAATCCTGGCGCACAAGACATTTCGACAATGGTAAAACAAGTCCAGCAAGACCTCCCGGTGTGTCGACACCCTGATAGTAGCCGCGCGTATCTCATCTCAGGCCACGACCGGATGGGCAATGCTACAGGTAAAACCAGCCCTCGGGTTTCCCCATGGTGGCCCTGCAGGACCCCCGTTTGGGACCAACACCATCAGCACTGGCCCCCCTGCTATGTAGAAAAAAATCCCGAGGACACGACCCCCTATGCAAATTTAATTAATTAATTAAGTTGTTATTATGAGGCAAATTAAAACCAATGTTGGACCTTGCTGGAGGAGTTTTATTCAAAGACGAACTGTCAAGGGGTCCCCATATACCCAACCGTGTAAGGAACGCAAAATCAAGGAACATAATGCCGGTTTATCGGCTCCTAAGGTGGCATGAGTGGAACAAAACACCGAGCAAAAGGCCAAGCCTTCCACCCATGCCCAGTATATAGGTGTGTTAATAATAATAGATATTGTGATATTCCAACAACAAGTTCCAACATGGAACGACCTTCATCTTCACCTGCAACTAGCAACGCTATAAGAGGGGCTGAGCAAGCGGGTAACATAGCCAAACAATGGTTTGCTAGGAAGGTGTCAAAGGTTAGAGGTTTCATGGCAACAAGGAGAGGGGCTGACAAGAAAGATGGGTAGCGCGACATATAACGATAGCATCGAGACACTGAGCAAAGGCAATGATAGTAAAGGTATCCAAGGTGATGGTCATCTTGCCTGAGATCCCGCAAGGAAGAAGAATGAGTCCATGAAGAAGACGAAGAAGAAGCCTCGAAGACGAACCACGTGAAGTCGAACGAATCCTCACGATCGCAACGGAAAAGAACTAGCGAGAAGAAGCACACAACAAAGTAAACACACAACACAAGAACAAGACAAGATGCTCAACCAAGCATGATGCAAGACAAGTCTATATGATGCGATTCATGGCAAGGGATGAAGCACACAAGAACAACACCAAACAACAAGTTTAAATGAGGCCGGAATCAACATATAACATTTCCGGTAAGTCCTCATGTGCACATTTTGAAATTAGTCCAGATCTGAACAAACCTTAAGTTAAAGTTGTTAAACAGCAAGTTAACATGCACCATAATGATCTACACGAAATTCTAGTCAAGTTTCGTATAAAGTTTGTTTAATTCGGAGCTACGGTCTAGAAGATATGAGCAAAACAAGACAAACAAGTCAACGGTGCAAGATGCACCCAAACATCAAGCAAACACACTCCAAACATGTAGACAACATGATATTATGATTCTACATGCAGAATCACACAAGTTTCATATAGGACACGCTCAAAACGGAGCAACGGTTCACCACATACACATGAAACAAGATACAATGCAAAGCTGAAGTTAACAGCCACATAGCAACTTTGGAGCAAGATATATATATATATATATATATATATATATATATATATATATATATATATATATATGCTACAACACTCAAACATGTTAACAAGAAGTATGGATGTGAAATAGACATGTTACTTAACAAGCATGAACTTAGAACACACCCAAAAGCTTGCTGGAACACATTTAAACAAGCATGGCAAGTGGCAATAAATTTATCCAGACTTAGTCAAAATCTGGGAAGGCAAAAACATCATCACGATGCTGCCTTCGGAGGCCCAAAACAACAAGCATATTAACTCTATTAAGTATATGAAGAGCATGGACATGTAGTAGACATATCATACAACAAACAACTCCATTGGAGCAACTCCATCGGAGGCATGGATCAATAACAACAAGCTACACCAAATTGAACATGCTGATAAAAACCTGACAGGTATAATTTATAGCAACTTGGGAGCAAGAAATAAATAAACTATAGCAGGTCATATGAGCAAGTAAGGACATGAATGGATAGACAATAACATGGACAACAAGACATGATCATTGGCTACTCCAAAACAAGCATGGATTTGAGTGGGGCATCAAGCAAACATAGCATCAGGTTAAACAGATTCCAGACTTAGCAGGTTTTTCACTAAGTATAAAACAACAACAACGACATGGCATGTTTACAAGCTTGTTTAGGTCACCTCAAGGCATATCATGGAAAGTGGATTGCACCACAGCAAAGACCTTATGATTGTGATACTAAAACATATAGACATGTGGCATGAAGGCAAACACACCAATAGCAATGAGCAAGTGAAATCAGCATCTCATAACAAGTTTCAGCACTTAACAGCCACGTGCACTTTTGCAACAGAGATTAACATGGCAATATGGCACCTAACATGAAAGCTACAGCAACCAACATGTAGAGCACTTCACAATGAACATTTTGACATATCATATGCTCCATTTGGATAAACATGCACAAAGTTACAAGCATCACAAGCATGCAACAAATTAACAACTAACAACAGTTTTAAACATATAGCACTCTTGCAACAGGGATTAGGGCATCAAGATGAACTCAAACAAGCATGTCACAATGGAACAAAGTGTAGAGCATATCACCACGATCATTTTGACATATCATTCACTCAATTTGGACATACACACATCAAGTTACAACCATGCAAACATGCAACATTTTTATGACAGAAAATACTTAGCGGTTTTTGACTTAGGAAAAAAACACAACGGGCGCAAAAGGTTATTAGTCGCACAGGGCGCGGGATAGGTGGGTTCTCACCAGAGGCCCATGGGCCGGATCCGGTGGCTGGGCTTGAGGGGGAAGATGTGGCCGCTGCTGGGCCCTGGAGGGGCGCGGCCCACCGCGAGGAGGAGGTGAGGCAGGCCTGGAGGGAGTTGGGGGCTGGACCGGACCATGCGGAGGAGGAGGCCCAGGGAGGCAGGCCGGGGCCTACGCAGCTGGGCCGGCGAGCTGCTGCGGCGGTGGAGGCGATCAAAGGTGGAACGACAGCAGCTTACGGAGCAGTGGTACATGAAATAACAGATAGAGCTCGTTTTTTCTCTTCTTGTACCTTTAGTCATGAATTTCGGACCTCGAACTTTGAGGCCCACAACCTCGCGAAGCATGCGTTAACGTTGGGGACCGGTCGCCATGTTTGGTTAGGCCACCCCGGCGATCTTTTGTTCGTCTGTGTAAACATTGTGACGGTTGAATAAAAGCTTCGCGAGTTTGTCTAAAAAAATGCTAGACCCCGAGCTATGGCATGGCGGTGGCGGCAGCTGTGGCCGGGCGGCGGTGGGAACGGCGCGGGGCGTCGGGGATCCACCGGATTTGGGCGGCTCCGGCCCAGATCGGGGCAGAGGCAAGGGGAAGCGGAGGCGTGGCGGTGTTGCCCTCCGGCGAGGTCCGGCGAGGCCGGGGAGGCGAGGGCTGAGGGGTCGCCGACGGGAGGTGCGAGCGGCGGCGGCGCTCGCCGGCTGGAGGCGAGCGGGAAGGCGGCGGCCAAGCGGGACGGCGGGAGCTGGTGCGTGGGGCGCGGGCCCGATGCGGTGGAGGCGCGGGCCGGAGACGGGCTTCGGCGGGCCGCGGTGGAGGGACGCGGCTGGGGCGACGTGGCGCGTGCCCGTTGGCTGGAGGCGGCGGCGGCGCTGACGTGGCGCGCCCGGATGGCCGGGACGACGTGGAGGCAGGGTGGACATGTCCGGCACGGCGCGGACATGTCCGGCGCGCGGTGGGAGCGGGGCTAGGGTTTGATCTGCAAGAAAATTAGGGGGGAGACACATATTTATAGGTGGAGGGAGCTAGGAGAGTCCAAATGAGGAGCGGTTCGCGGCCACGCGATCGTGATCAAACGGCCAAGAGAAAGGAGGGGGTTAGAATGGGCTTGTGGGCTGTATGAAAGGGGTGCTGGGCCAAAAGAGAGCAGGCTTCCGGCGGTTAACACGGTTAATTGTTGGGCTATCAAACAAGCTCTGAATGCGACGAAACTTGACAGGCGGTCTACCTATGATATAATAAGACCACACGCCAAGTTTCAACCCATTCAGAGAATGCTTTCCAGCCACTCACAAAATAAATAAACGGAGGTGCCGCGGGCACGTGCAAGTGTGTCTGGGCTCAGAACGGACAACGGAAAGGACGGGGGGACTCGGGCGGATGCAAGTTTTGAAAACATGCTGATGCAATGCACATGATGACAAGGCAAGGATGCAACACGCAAGCAGACAACATGGCAACGACGACGAATAACTGGCTGACACCTGGCGCACCGGTCTCGGGGTGTCACACCACCTCTAGCAGTTGTGCTTATTGGACCACACACATCGCTGTGTATGAGCTCGAATAGCTCGGACGCCCTCTCGCAACCCTTGGCAAAAGGAGACTTAGTCATCTTGCCAAGCAAGCATGATTCGCATGTCTCGAACAACTTGAAGTCGGGCGAAGTTAGGAGCCCATCACTATGGAGCTTCCTCATGCGTTTCAGACTAATGTGTCCAAGCCGACAATGCGAGAAGTATGTCGGATTTATCTCATTAAGCTTATGCCTCTTGACATTCATATTATAGACAGGTTCCGTTTCCAGATTCAAAATAAATAGCCCATCAATAATGGGTGCATAGCTGTGGAACATACCATTCAAAAATATCAAACAACCATTGTCCTTTAAATTGAATTCATAACCTTGACTCATCAAACATGAGGCAGAAATAATGTTCCAACTAAGTGCAGGAATGTAATAACAATTATTCAATTCCATAATGAATCCGGAAGGAAGCTGGAGCTGCATCGTGCCGACCTCCTACGCAGCAACTCTTGCTTTGTTGCCGACAATGATGTCAATTTCCCCTTGTGCCACACGCCTAGTTCTTGCCAGCCCCTGCATCGAGTTGCAAATATGAACAACCGATCCGGTATCAAATACCCAAGAGCTACTAGGTATGTTAGCAAGGTAAATGTCTATAACATATGCAACAAGTGTACCTTTGCCTGAAGTAGCATTTCCGGCCTTCTTGCCATGCTCTGCAAGCCACTTGCTACAGTTCCTCTCCCAATGACCGGTCTCCTTGCAGTGATAGCAAACGGTCTCTGAGTTCGGTCCAGACTTCAGCGCTGCGGCGGAGATTGCCTTCTCCATGCCCTTTGCCTTAGCCTTTTTCTTAGACCAACTCTTCTTGAACTTAGCCGAGTTCTCCACCATTAACACTTGATGCATGCCTTTCTTTATATCCTATTCTGCCACCTTAGCCATCCCATGCAATTCAGTGAGCTTCTTATCCGTGCCATGCATATGATAGTTCGAGATGAACGTCCCATAGCTGGGTGGAAGAGAACCCAGAACTGCATGTGTAGCCAGCTCATCCAAGAGTGGGAAGCCTAACCGATCCAAAGCTTGCACATATCTGATCATCTTGATCACATGTGGGCTCAGTGGATCACCTTCCTTCAGCTTACAATCCATCAAGGATCGCCAGACGTTGAACCTTTCGGTCCTAGCCTAAACCCGAAACATGCTCTTGAGACTCTCGATCATATCAAAAGCCCCAACATCTTCGAAATGTTGTTGCAAATCGGGCTCCATACAAGCCAGCATGAGGCAGCAGATCTCGTTTGATTCATCCACGAGTTTCTGGTAGGCATTTCTGGTTGTGGCATTAGCAGTATCGGCAGGTTCATCTGGAAGTGGATCCTCTAGAACATGTTCCTTCTAATCATGCTTGAGAACAATTCTCAAATATCTATACCAGGTGGTAAAGTTTGTTCCATTAAGTTTATCCTTTTCAAGATTGATTTCAAAGTTGGGTTGAGCAGGTGGTGCCATTGATCTACAATAGAAAATATGCAATCACTAAGCAATGTGTTTATGTAGAGTAATTCAAGCCTTAAACATAAATACTCCCACTGAAGTTAGCATCCCACCGCAAACTCCTAGTGATTCAGGATCCGACTAGCACATGCGACTAGTGGGCTTTAGCATCACTGCTAGCCAACATGACTATCCGGTAAGCAACTCCTTGCTAATCGTATCTCTATACGACTCCCATCGGTCGAGTAGGTATCTCATACCCCGGCTCCCGGCCACCTTTGCCACAAGGCCCAAAACCATTTTGATAGCCTTGTCAAGTTAACCTAATGTAGTGCAGGTTCGTGTCGGACACGAACCCTTCAGATCAAGGACACCTAGTAGCACCCCAATTTTATGAGCCCACTACTAGACGTACTTGACGTGCGAAGGTGCAACATAGGGAATGGCAATTTACTTGATATTCATGAGGTATGTTTCTACCATTCTAACAAGCATAGAAAGTAAGAAGCATAACAGTCACAAATAAACATATATTGTGAAATAGTATGGCTCCTTCATGGATGTTCTTCAAGGTTGGCTCCAACTCTGATGACCATCTTGGAACTCCATCTTGTTTGTCACGCCAGGACGCCAAGCCACCAACCTGATCTCGATTATCCAACTACTATAACTAGTAATGAACTTTACATAGAGTCTCAAGTCGACATGCAGGTCGTTATACATTATAATGACAGCACTTTGGCTCCTGCCACTGACAAACATGACGCGCAGGCCATGTATAAATTACACACATGCATCACATACACATGAGCCATACTATTCACATCAAACCTGCAAAACAAAGTCGTGCATAGAATCACATTCTACCGGTTTGTGTGTCCGGTACGAAATACACGGTGCTACGCACACGGTGGTCCCCGATGGCGGATAACCGACCGGTAGGGGTGGGTTGTGTCACAACCTCATCCGATTAATAGAAAATATAGCCACATAAATCCCCATGTGCAGTTGATCTTATCAACCGTGCACATAGCCGAACTCATAAACGACAACAGATCTCATATGTTGCCTCCACATATCTAATATGCATACAATCTGAATCCAAATCCTATAGCAAAGGCTCCGATACCACTATTGGGTTCTACCGTAGGGTGCGTCGACTGCAAATTAAAATTTTCCTACGCGCAGAACATCCAGGAACATGCTAAGGGATATGGATCACAGATCGTTACCACTAGACGCGTAGTACCGTGCATCGGAAGTAGAGTTGGGGCATCGCGTCTCCGGAGTTGTCTCCTCCTCATCGATCTCCCACGTAGCCAATCGGATCCCGCGAACAGGTTCGCTGGAGCGGCGCAAGTGCACCGTCTCTAACGGTATCCGCGCGTGTAGGAGGAATGTCGTGTGGCGGACTACTAGGTCTGATCACACAACCGGCAGCGAGTGGAGGTGGCTAGTGGCAACACATGCATAGCCCTAATGACGGCGCTGAAGCGATCAACCAAATGAGTGTGCCCCACCTCCACTATATATAGGCATTCATCGCGGGATCAAAACTTGGGCCTCGCATGGACCCTAAAGCCCAAAGTATGTTCGGTCTGTATCCGAGTCCGAGTAGGACCAAGTCTGACTCGTGGAGTCAGATCCAACCTCACATGTTCTTTCCCTTAAGCGCGTGACCCCTTAGGTTCAAGTTGGCTTGGTCACAGTTCGGATCACCTCCGACCTACATGGTTGGTAGCGGCCTCTAGCAAGGCGTGCTGACCACCAAGCAGACTATGAAGCTGGTTAGGCAAACATGTACAATGTGTCACACTTCCATTCCCTTTGCCTCACGATATATGTTGTCGTGCTCAAGGCGAGTCTGTCATCCTTGTGCTAGCCTGACCTCTTTCTCGTTCCAGTGATGCCAACCCAAACTGGATTATCTCATAATCCTTGTCACATGGCCATGCTTATCCTGGTCGGATCACACGAGGGGCCCAGAGTACATCTCTCCTGATCGGAGTGGCAAATCCCATCTTGCTCGACCACGTCTCGCAGCATGGGCCTGGACAAGCCCGAAACCTACCTTTGTAACTACCCAGTCACGGAGTAGCGTTTGGTTGGCCCAAAGCAAGTATGTCACCATCCCGAGTACATGCATCAACTCAGGTCTTAGGTCATAGAACGCATGTTGCACTAGAGACTCACATATGACATATCACTGTGTCTCATAGTTGAGTCTGTCCGACTCAGACCTTATCTCGACTCGGATCCGACTACGTCGACTCTGAACAGACCTTTCCAAGTCCATATTATCCGATTAGCATCGAATGCTCCATGGCTAGTGAGACCGAGCCATCCACCGTGTCATATGCTAGTCTAGTCCGACGTGAGTCGAGACATCACTTTCGACTAGGGACCATTTAGGATGTATCATACAACACAAGATCTCACAGACAAGTCACGTACTTGCCAAAAAGTATCATTGATTACATCCAAGGACTATCTTTATTCATAAACACATAGGAAATATCATCATACATGATTGCCTCTAGGGCATATCTCCAACACGAGGATGCTCTGCTTGAAGGAGGGTGACACAAATACAAACTTCTTTCATCGTCATGCGAGGCAAAGGTAGAGGCGCAATATCATTACGACCATCAAGAAGCATGGGCAGTTCTTGACCGGCCATGAGTCCATTGCGGCTGCGGTGGATGAGTACTACGAGAGTGTTTTGGGGGTTGCACCGGAGCGGGAGTTTGCGGTAAACCTTCAAGCCCTCAACCTGCCGCGTTGAGAGTTGTCCCACTTGGAGAAGCCCTTCATAGAAGAGGAGGTTGAGAGGGTTATCAAATCCATGCCCCTGGACAAGGCGCTCGGACCTGATGGATTTACTGTTCGCTTCTATGCGAGCTGTAGGTAGATCATAAAGGTGGATTTCATGAGAGCAATGGAGGCGTTTTACCATGGGGATATGTGTGGCATGGGGTGCATTAACAAAGCCATAGTTGCTTTGCTGCCTAAGGTGGATGGTGCTGAGGAATTGCGGGATTTTCGCCCAGTCAGTCTCGTGCATGGTGTTGTGAAGATTTTCAATAAGGCAATGGCAGTTCGGCTCGCCGAGGAACTACTACTCTTAGTGGGCAAACACCAAAGTGTGTTCATCAAGGGGCGATCACTACATGATAATTTCATGCTAGTGCAGTGTATGGCCAGGAGATTACACACATTGAAAGAGCCCACGGTAACGATCAAATTGGATATTTCTAAAGCTTTCAACTCGGTTCAGTGGCCATTTTTACTAGAGGTTTTGGAGCACATGGGGTTTGGCCGGCGATGGATCTCCTGGGTTAGCGGACTACTGGCAACTTCGTCCACCCGAATCATGGTCACTGGAGTACCGGGCAAGCCAATACTAAGTTGTCGTGGGTTTCGGCAAGGGGGGGCGTTGTCACCAATGTTCTTCATCCTCTTCATGGAACCGCTTCAGAAGCTCTTTGAGAAGGCTGGGACGGATGGTATCCTTGCGCCCTTGGCCGTACGTGGATTGGAGCAAAGGATGTCCATCTTCATGGACGATCTGATGATTTTCCTGAAACCGCATGTCACAGACATAGTGGGGTGCCAAACCATTCTTTAGACTTTTGGGATGGCATCGGGTGTACAAACGAACATGACGAAGAGCGCTGCCATCCCCATTCGCTGCTCGCAGTAGCAGATACAAGAGGTAGGAGAGATTCTTGGCTGCTCAATGGGAAGCTTTCCGTGCAAGTACCTTGGTTTGCCACTATAACTGCGGAAACAGTCGGCCTCGTAACTGCAATATTTGGTGGATCGACTCAGAGCATGCCTACTGGCTTGGCGGGCCCCAGCAATGCCCAAAAGCAGATGCCTTCTCCCTGTGCTTTCGGTCCTCAGTGCAATGCCTCTACACGCGATGATTGTTGGGGAACGTATATCTCAAAAAAAATCCTACGATCACGCAAGATCTATCTACTAGAAGCATAGCAACGAGTGGGAACAGTGTGTCTACGTACCCTCGTAGACCGAAAGCGGAAGCATCTAGTGACGAGGTTGATGTAGTCGAACGTCTTCGCGATCCAATCGATACAAGCACCGAACGTACGACACCTCCGTGTTCAGCACACGTTCAGCTCGATGACGTCCCACGAGCTCTTGATCCAGTTGAGCGTCACGAGAGAGTTTCGTCAGCACGATGGCGTGGTGACGATGATGATGAAGTTACCGGCGCAGGGCTTCGCCTAAGCACTGCAACGATATGATCGAGGTGTGTATCTGTGGAGGGGGTGATGGCTTCTCGCGCCTCGTTGGTTACCCCAAGTGGAAGGTTTGAGATGTAGTGTAGCGGAAGTTTTCCCTTGGCAAAGATACCAAGGATCGATTTCCCTGAGACTCCCAGTTTCAACAAGAAGGTGTCAACTGCTAACGGCGCCAGATATATTAGCAATCAACGTGGACCTGCACACAGATACAAATAACTTTACTCCCAACGAGTACAGAGAGGTTGTCAATCTCTCCGGCCTTGTAGTTTACAAAGGATCAAACGCAAGTGATAGTAGTGATAGGTAATGCTGCAATAGTAAGTAAAAAGCGTAAAGTAAATAGCGGATGTGATCAATGATGGTAATATGGACCGGGGTCCCATGATGTTCACTAGTGATGTCTCTCTCCCAAAAGACGATAAAACAGCTATGTGAGGTAAACGAATTACAGCTGGGCAATTGACAGAATTATGTGCGCAAACCAATGCTAACTATGTTACAAGAAAGGTAGAGGTTCAAAGCATGGGCGGTACGCCAAGGCAAGTATACCGAAATCCATCTGCATCTACTACTAATCATCCACCTTGAGATATCTATCCAGAACATCTCGCTGGTATTAAGTTGCGAGTCCCACCCATAGTGTAAACTCAAAGCAACAGACAACTGCATTAAAAGAACTTTGCGTAAAGTAAACAATCCTTGCACCCGCGGGCACAAGCACCGTTGTTTTCCCCCTTGTGGCAACAGCACATCCCCTAGACTCATGTTTCTGTCACTCAAGCTAGTCATCGAGGGGCATGAATCCACAATCAAGCATAACGTTCGCTCTTGGAGTCACTACCTACTACTTGGCCAAAGCAATAAATAACAAGAGGGAACATGCAAGAATTACTTACGAACATAAATATAAAAGAGGTAGATCAAATATATTACTCAAACACAATCTGGCAGGGTGCCGGGAAGAGTTCTCCTGGTGCTCCCGATCTTGGAAGCGGCGGCGGCGGCGGAACAGAGATGAGATCGCGAAAAAGGGTTCCCATCTCGAGGGTTTCGGGACGCGATATAAATATATGCCAAAGGGGGGCATCAGCGGAGGCTCGGGGGGCCCAGGCGCCCCCCGGCGCGGCCAGGGGGGGCCCGCGCCACCAGGGCGCCTGGAGCCCTGGTGGCCCCCCTCCGGCTGTCCTTTGGCAGCTGGGAAGCTTCTGGAACGCTGATTTTGATATAATTTTTCCGGGATTTTTCTGACAGTTCTCGTAATGGGAAAACCTGAAATACAAAAACAGCAGAAAACAGAAACTGGCACTGGGGTGCACTAAATTAATAGGTTAGTCCAAATATGATCAAAAGTGTATGGAAGTGTATAAATATCATAGCAATATCACCCAAAAGAGGCATGGAGCAAGCAGAAATTATAGATACGTTTTGGACGTATCAACATCCCCAAGCTTAATTCCTGCTCGTCCTCGAGTAGGTAAATGATAACAAGAATTATTTCTGTGGTGACATGCTATTAAGAATATAAGTATTTTTCATAGTCATATGACAAAAGCTTACTAAGACAATGAATCTGTAGTAATTAAGTTGCCTCATGAGAAAATCACAAAGAACTGAAAGTTTTACAACATGATATTGAAACATCAAATAGATTTGTAATGAGCATGGTGTGCAAATATGATAAAGTGATATCTCGCTTGCCCCCTTTACTGAAGCAAAACATAAATGCAGGGGCACCTCCAAGGTTTAAGTGATGACTAGATACAATGATTTCAGAATAAACGATATCACAATCATGCAAAAGACAATGCTACTTTGGGACAATGCACATTACACTCAGAATGACAATCATGCTCTCAGTAGTTGGTGCTTTAAAAGAAGGTGGAGACTCTCGAACCGTGGCTTTTGTTGGCAAGGTTGAAAACCCGTAGTCGGAAACAAAGAGAAAGCATGTACCAGAGCTCTTGGTTTTAAAAACAGAGGTAATAATTTTTTTTTTCTTAGATCATGCATGTTTCGTCAACGAATGCTAGCAGATAACTCAATTACTTCTTGAGAGGGACAAGTTTCAAGGAACGGCTCCCGAATGAGGACGATCACATCCTCTTAATCTCCTTTGTTTATCACTGCCAAAGTTTTCTGATTTCTCATGAACAAAGCGTGAAGGAGGGTTTGTTTGTTATATTAATTTTGAGCCGGGCGCACTCAATGCCAGTTCCTTCTCGTGTTATGGGTTTGCACATTATACATGCAATCCCGGGGTGAAGCTTGTCCAACTTAAAAAGATCATGAATTAACTACTACTTCCTCATGGACTTAAAACAGAGGCACAAAATAGGAATGCAATTTTTTTCTTTTCCTTTTTCTTTGAATAATTTCGAGATGGTACATGAAAGTCTCTGTTAGGAATGGCAGGTACATACCATGTAGGAAGGTATGGTGGACTCATATGGCATAACTGGTTTAAAGGAATTTGGATGCACAAGCAGTCAGTCCGCTTAGTACAGGTGGGGGTTAGCAAAAGACTAGGAGCGACCAACTAAGAGAGCAATGACGGTCATAATCATGCAGAGCGACAAAGCAACATTGAATCAGGCATGGTAGTTATATCGCTACTCGGAAATAAAAGATCATCAAGGCTTGACAGACTTTCTTTACAGTCTTAAATATGCGTGAGCATACGCCAAGTCAATCAAAATAAATTCTTGAAGGAAGATATTACTAAACCATACCACATCATAGGCAAACAAATCATGTTGGTACTCCAATAACACATTGGAAACCCCCCAGCTATTTGAGACTAACCATAAGAAAACATGAATTACTAAGCACCATTATGCACGTAGCATCTTTATCATAGACATATCAACCAGTGCCACGGAAGCAAACTCTCTTAATAAGATGATCATGATAAATAAAGAGAGTTCAAGCAACCAACTAAACAAAAGCTCTTTAAAAAGATAAGCATGAAAACTAAAAGCTAAGCATGATAGTAGCTATTGAAAGACAAAGAACACACACAGCAAAGATAGACATGAAAATTCTATGTTATGTTCTAGGTAGAAGTGGAGCGTGTTTCTCTCCCACATAAAGAAAGCTGAGTTCCGACTCGTTATGAAAAGCTAAAGAAAACTAAAAAGGAAAACTAAAAGCAAGACGCTCCAAGCATAGCACATAACACATGAAGTGATAAAAATATAGTGGAACGAAAGACGAACTGATAATGTTGATGGAGAAGGGGATGCACGGGGGCATCCCCAAGCTTAGACGCTTGAGTCTCCTTGAATATTTCTTGGGGGTGCATGGGGGCATCCCCAAGCTTGAGCGTTTGACACTCCTGAATCTTTTTATCATCTTCCCTCGCACACTTGAAAACTCCCTTCATACATAACTCATCATAATCTGATTAGCTAGGTTAGTACCCTTAATAAAATAATTGTTCCTTGCTGGAATTAAGGATATTCTTGAAGATCTACTGTTTCTCAAGATTGCCAAAAGGTTTTTGCAAAGAAAAAGCAAGCTCTAGGTTTGCAAAATGAAGGAAAGGCAAAACATGACAGAATCTGTGAAAAACAGAACAGTAGGTAGTAAATGATTTTTTCGGGGCACTTCTGCAACTCTAATCAAAAAACTCAAAACAGACGCACGAAAGACAATTATATAGAGCATGCTGTCGAAAAAATTCAGACCAAAAAGATGACCTGGTGATTTTATACGAATTTTTCTATCCAAGGACAGAATCTGTTTTCTGGACAGCACGTCACAACTTTTGAACTTTCTTGCAATCAGAGGCTACACTTGGCACAAAGTTGAAAAGCAAAGATACAATGATGATGCTACTGTAGTAACAACATCAAGACACAACAAAAGCAAAATTTTATTCATGTGGGCTGCCTCCCAAAAGCGCTTTCTTTTATGCCTTTAAGCTAGGCATAATGCAAAAAGATCAAGTTGTATCAATTGAACCATCATCTAGATCATCAAAAAGCTCTTCAATAATACAACTAGTTTTAAGAGGACTTTCATATAAAGGCCTCATAGAGATACTTCTAGGGAGAAGACCAAAAGGATAAAAGTCAAGGGAAGATTCATTTATAAATTCATCAAAGAGAGGTGTTTCTTCCAAAGTCTTTACAGTTTCAACCCCTTTGGCAATAGATGGATTACTTTTAGAACGGGGAGCCTTTGGAACGTGAACGAACTTAGGCTCCTTCTTTGCCGGAGTTTCTACCTTTTTGGTTTTGATTGAGGAGAAAGTAATTCCTAGAGTATCAAAGATTTCCTCAATCTTGTCTATCCTAGAAGAGTCCAAATCATGGGATTTGATGGTCTCCAAAGTTTTGAAAATTTTATGCATGGAGCTATCAAGCCTATTCAAATTCCCTTGGATCTTACGATCCAACTCGTTTATCTTATTAATGCTTGGTATCTCTAGCTCTATCTTTTCAAGTTTTTTCATAATGTGAGCTAGGGTGATGTCCTCTTGAATGCTAACAACAGGGGGATTCCCAACAAGATTTTCAATAATACTAAGAGACTCCCAAACTAGGGCCTCTAGGAAATTTCCATTGATAGCAGTATCTAGAATAAACCTATTCCAAGAAGTAATTCCAACATAAAAATTTCTAAGCAGGATAGTAGTAGATTGCTTCTTGGTGGCTCTTTTTTGAGAATCATTAATTCTATACCAAGCATCTTTTAGACTTTCCCCACCTCTTTGTTTAAAGGTGAGAACTTCTGCCTCGCCAAAGACAAAAGGACCCGACATAATGACAACTAAGGAATGAGATAACTATTTTTGTGATTTTCGATAAAAGATACTAAAGCAAAACTGAAAGGTAAACTAACAAGACTAAAAAGCAAAGGTAAAAGATAGCGTGCAACTCCCCTATCCTGAAGAGTGGAGTCCCCGGAAACGGCGCCAGAAAACTTTGCTTGATGGCTTCTCGCCCCTCGTTGGTTACCCCAAGTGGAAGGTTTGAGATGCAGTGTAGCAGAAGTTTTCCCTTGGCAAAGATACCAAGGATCGATTTCCCTGAGACTCCCAGTTTCAACAAGAAGGTGTCAACTGCTAACGGCGCCAGATATATTAGCAATCAACGTGGACCTGCACACAGATACAAATAACTTTGCTCCCAACGAGTACAGAGAGGTTGTCAATCTCTCCGGCCTTGTAGTTTACAAAGGATCAAACGCAAGTGATAGTAGTGATAGGTAATGCTGCAATAGTAAGTAAAAAGCATAAAGTAAATAGCGGATGTGATCAATGATGGTAATATGGACCGGGGTCCCATGATGTTCACTAGTGATGTCTCTCTCCCAAAAGACGATAAAACAGCTATGTGAGGTAAACGAATTACAGCTGGGCAATTGACAAAATTATGTGCGCAAACCAATGCTAACTATGTTACAAGAAAGGTAGAGGTTCAAAGCATGGGCGGTACGCCAAGGTAAGTAGACCGAAATCCATCTGCATCTACTACTAATCATCCACCTTGAGATATCTATCCAGAACATCTCGCTGGTATTAAGTTGCGAGTCCCACCCATAGTGTAAACTCAAAGCAACAGACAACTGCATTAAAAGAACTTTGCGTAAAGTAAACAATCCTTGCACCCGCGGGCACAAGCACCGTTGTTTTCCCCCTTGTGGCAATAGCACATCCCCTAGACTCATGTTTCTATCACTCAAGCTAGTCATCGAGGGGCATGAATCCACAATCAAGCATAACGTTCCCTCTTGGAGTCACTACCTACTACTTGGCCAAAGCAATAAATAACAACGGGGAACATGCAAGAATTACTTACGAACATAAATATAAAAGAGGTAGATCAAATATATTACTCAAACACAATCTGAACATAATCTCACAATCCATCGGATCCTAGCAAACTCATCATAGCAACAGCATAAGGATTACATATGTGCCTCGATCATGTAGGGCAGCTCACGAGGACTAATGAGTGAAGCACAAGAACGGGAGGAGAACATCACATAACTACTGGTCATGGACCCATGGTCCAAGGGAGACTACTCACAACTCATCCGGGAGGCGTCCATGGTGGTGGAGAAGCTCCCGGTGGTGATCCTCCCCTCCGGCAGGGTGCCGGGAAGAGTTCTCCTGGTGCTCCCGATCTTGGAAGCGGCGGCGGCGGTGGAACAGAGATGAGATCGCGAAAAAGGGTTCCCGTCTCGAGGGTTTCGGGACGCGATATAAATATATGCCAAAGGGGGGCATCAGAGAAGGCTCGGGGGGCCCAGGCGCCCCCCCGGCGCGGCCAGGGGGGCCCGCGCCACCAGGGCGCCTGGAGCCCTGGTGGCCCCCCTCCGGCTGTCCTTTGGCAGCTGGGAAGCATCTGGAACGCTGATTTTTTATATAATTTTTCCGGGATTTTTCTGGCAGTTCTCGTAATGGGAAAACCTGAAATACAAAAACAGCAGAAAACAGAAACTAACACTGGGGTGCACTAATTTCATAGGTTAGTCCAAATATGATCAAAAGTGTATGGAAGTGTATAAATATCATAGCAATATCACCCAAAAGAGGCATGGAGCAAGCAGAAATTATAGATACATTTTGGACGTATCAGGGGGGCACCGCACACGGCTAAAAGTGATGTTCAATTGTGTGTTCTAGGGTGCCCCCTGCCCCCGTATATAAAGGAGCAAGGGGGAGGCCGGCCGGCCTTGGGGCGCGCCAATGATAGGGAGGAGTCCTCCTCCTAGTAGGAGTAGGACTCCTCCTTTCCTGGTCCAACTAGGAGGAAGAAGGGGGAAGGAAGGAGAGGGAGAGGAGAAGGAAAGGGAGGGGGGCGCCCCCCTCCCTAGTCCAACTCGGACTCCCTATAGGGAGGGGGCGCGGCTTCCCCTTGTGGGCTGCCTCCCATCTTCCCTATGGCCCATGTAGGCCCAATAGTTCCCCCGGTGGTTCCTATAACCCCCCGGCACTCCGATAATTATCCGGTGACCCCCGTAACTCATCTGGTGTCCTAATATAGTCGTCCAATATATCAATCTGGGACTCTGAACTATCTTCGGTACTTCAAAACACATAAACTCATAATACCGATCGTCATTGAACGTTAAGCGTGCGGACCCTACGGGCTCGAGAACTATGTAGACATGACCGAGACTCATCTCCGGTCAATAACCAATAGTGGAACCTGGATGCTCATATTGGTTCCTACATATTCTTCGAAGATCTTTATTGGTCAAACCACATAACGACATACGTTGTTCCCTTTGTCATCGATATGTTACTTGCCTGAGATTCGATCGTCGGCATCATCATACCTAGTTCAATTTCATTACTGGCAAGTCTCTTTACTTGTTCCGTATTATATCATCTCGTGACTAACTCATTAGTCATTTGCTTGCAAGGCTTATTGTGATGTGTATTACCGAGACGGCCCAGAGATACCTCTCCGACACTCGGAGTGACAAATCCTATTCTTGATCTATGCCAACACCGCAAACACTTTCGGAGACACATGTAGAGCATCTTTATAATCACCCAGTTACGTTGTGACGTTTGATAGCACACAAGGTGTTCCTCTGGTATTCGGGAGTTGCATAATCTTATAGTCATAGGAACATGTATAAGTCATGAAGAAAGCAATAGCAGTAAAACTAAATAATCAAGTTGCTAAGCTAACGGATGGGTCTTGTCCATCACATTGATACGTATCCGTCCTATCTATAATTTTTGATTGTTCCATGCCAATATTCTACAACTTTCATATACTTTTGGCAAATTTTTATACTATTTTTTGGGACTAACATATTGATCCAGTGCCGAGTGCCAGTTCCTGTTTGTTGCATGTTTTTTGTTTCACAGAATATCCATATCAAACACAGTCCAAACAGAATAAAAACGGACGGAGATTTTTTTTGGAATATATGTGAATTTTGGGAAGCGGAACCAACACCAGACGATGCCCGGGTGGGCCACGAGGCAGGGGCGCGCCCTGGGCCCTCGTGGACACACCGTAAGGCCGTTGATGCCCTTCTTTCGCCGCAAGAAAGCTAATATCCGGATAAAAATCGTATAAAAAATCATCCCAATCGAAGTTACGGATCTGTGGGAATTTGAAACGGTGAAGGGCCAGAATCTGGGAACACAGAAACAGAGAGAGAGAGAGACAGAGAGACAGATCCAATCTCGGAGGGGCTCTCACCCCTCCACCACCATGGAGGCCATGGACCAGAGGGGAAACCCTTCTCCCACCTAGGGAGAAGGTCAAGGAAGAAGAAGAAGAAGAAGGAGGGGGGCTCTCTCCCCCTCGCTTCCGGTGGCACCGGAGTGCCACCGGGGCCATCATTTTGTGACGGCGATCTACACCGACACCTCCGTCATCTTCACCAACATCTCCATCACCTTCCCCCATCTATCTACAGCGGTCCACTCTCCCTCAACCCGCTGTACCCTCTAATTGAACATGGTGCTTTATGCTTCATATTATTATCCAATGATGTGTTGCCATCCTATGGTGTCTGAGTAGATTATCGTTGTCCTATCAGTGATTGGAGAATTGCTATGATTGGTTATGTTGCTGTCCTTTGGTGCCCATCATATGAGCGCGCGCGTGGATCACACCATAGGGTTAGTTGTCTGTTGATAGGACTACGTATTGTAGGGCAAGAGTGACAGAAACTTCAACCTAGCGTAGAAATTGATGCATACGGGATTGAAGGGGGACCAATATATCTTAATGCTATGGTTGGGTTTTACCTTAATGAACGTTAGTAGTTGCGGATGCTTGCTAATAGTTCCAATCATAAGTGCATAGAATTCCAAGTAAGGGATGACATGCTAGCAGTGGCCTCTCCCACATAAAACTTGCTATCGGTCTAGTAACGTAGTCAATTGCTTAGGGGCAACTTCGCAACTCCTACCACCACTTTTCCACACTCTCTATCACTAACTTTATTGTGTCTTTATCTTAACAGCCCCTAGTTTTATTTGTGTGCCCTTTATATTCTTGCAAACCTCTCCCACAAAAACTACAAAGTACTTCTAGTTTCATACTTGTTTTAGGTAAAGTAAACGTCAAGCGTGCGTAGAGTTGTATCGGTGGTCGATAGAACTTGAGGGAATATTTGTTCTGCCTTTAGCTCCTCGTTGTGTTCGATACTCTTACTTATCGAAAGAGGCTACAACCGATACCCCTACACTTGTGGGTTATCAAGACCTTTTTCTGGCGCCGTTGCTGGGGAGCAATAGCATGGGGTGAATATTCTCGTGTGTGCTTGTTTGCTTTATCACTAAGTACATTTTATTTGTTGTTCTAAGTTGTTTTCTATCTTTAGTTATGGGTAGGAAACGCAAAATACCAAAATAAATAGTGGTACCTGCTGAACCAATGGTTGAAGAACCACTCAAAATCTATCACACTACTAAAGCTGATTACTTGGATCATCTTCGAATCCTATATGCTCGGGCTGAAACCCCAACTAGCTTAGTTGAGGGAAAATCTTTAGATGAGCATGCTTGTTATGTGCGACACCGCATATCTAAAAAAGTGAAACTTTTACTGGATCAAATTCATCGTTTGCAATGCTATGCTTAGAATTTATGTGAAATTTATGATTTTACTTGTTGTTCTGAAGACCCTAAGAAACACCTTCCCTACCAATATGAGTTTAGTGATAATGGAATCGTATCTTCGTATGCTAAGGGTGTTTATAGTTACTATGCTGTTCAACAAATTGAAGAATTTGTTGCTTTTAAGGGTGCTTATGAAATTGCTTCTTTGATTGAAAAATATGATGCTACTCTTTACAAATCTGAAAAATTTGCCATATTTAAATATTGTTATGATAATTATGCTTCTAATGCCTATGTTAAACCATATATTGAGAACTACTCCGCTGTCCGAGAAAAGATTAATATTTTGCAGGAGTCTATGGAAGAAGAAATTAATGACATTATGAGCTCATTGGGTGAAAAAGATGAGGAGGAGAGCGAAGAACAAAAGGAGGAAGAGTGGATTAGCTACCCGTGCCCACCTTCTAATGAGAATAAGTCTACAACTCATACATTGTTTAATTTCCCTTCGTGCTTACCGATGGATGAATGCTATGATGATTGTTATGATCCCGTTGATTCTTTTGAAATATCCCTTTTTGATGATGCTTGCTATGCTTGTGGCCAAGATGGCAATATGAATTATGCTTATGGAGATGAACTTGCTATAGTTCCTTATGTTAAACATGAGATTGTTGCTATTGCACCCACGCATGATAGTCCTATTATCTTTTTGAGTTCTCCAAACTACACTATATTGGAGAAGTTTGCACTTATTAAGGATTATATTGATGGGTTGTCTTTTTCCATTGCACATGATGTTTTTGATGAATATAATATGCATGTGCTTGCTGCTCCTACTTGCAATTATTATGAGAGAGGAACTACATCTCCGCCTCTCTATGTTTCCAACATGATAAAATTGCAAGAAACTGCTTATACTATGCATTGGCCTTTACTTGATGTGCATGAATTGTTCTGGTATGACATGCCTATGCATAGGAAGAGAGTTAGACTTCGTTGTTTCATGACACATATCACTTTGTGGTCACTACTAAATGCCAAATCATTGCTAATTAAAATTGGCTTTGATATACCTTGGGATCCGGGTGGATCCATTACTTGAGCACTATGTGCCTAGCTTAATGGATTTAAAGAAAGCGCTGCCAGGGAGACAACCCGAAAGTTTTAGAGAGTCATTTATTTATGTTGTGTGCTTTCATAAAGTTTAAAAACAAAAAAATAAAGAGGGGAACCTAAAATTTTTTAAAAAAGAAAAGTGAAAGTAAGAAGGACGAGCACTGTTGAAATGGGGAGCTCCTTGAACTTTGTTCATGCCCATGGAAACTGGAATTACAGAAACTTTTCATCAAAAATAATTACCCCTTGTACAATTCCATTGTATTATAAAAATAATGTGCCAAGGTTTGCCTTTAGGATGTTTACAATGCTTGTTGGTTTGTGTGGTGCAGGACAGAAACTTTGGCTGTAGTGCGCGATTTTACATTTTTTGCTGGAGCGTCAAATGGTTCTGAAACTTTTTGCACTGTCTTTCTATACAAATTGTTTATTTTTCTTAATTTTTGCAGAATTGTTCAAGTATCATAAGTATGGTGAATGTTTAGATTATTACATAATGTTCTGTTTTAGACAGATTCTGTTTTTGATGCATAGTTTGCTTGTTTTGATGAAACTATCAATTTCTATCAGTGGATTAAGCCATGGAAAAGTTACATTACAGTAGCTACAATGCAAGAACAAAATATGAATTGGTTTGCAACAGTACTTAGAGTAGTGATTTGCTTTATTATACTAACGGATCTTACTGAGTTTTCTGTTGAAGTTTTGTGTGGATGAAGTGTTCGAAGATCGAGGAGGTCTCGATGTGAGGAGAAGAAGGAGAGGCAAGAGCTAAAGCTTGGGTATTCCCAAGGCACCCCAAGTAAATATTCAAGGAGACTCAAGCGTCTAAGCTTGGGGATGCCCCGGAAGGCATCCCCTCTTTCTTCAACAAGTATCGGTATGTTTTCGGATTCATTTCATTCATGTGATATGTGCAGATCTTGGAGCGTCTTTTGCATTTAGTTTTCACCTTTTATTTTATGCACCATGCTGGTATGAGATAGCCCTTGGTTGATTTATAGAATGCTCTTTGCACTTCACTTATATCTTTTGAGTATGGCTTTATAGAATACTTCATGTGCTTCACTTACATCATTTGAAGTTTGGATTGCCTGTTTCTCTTCGCATAGAGAACCGCCATTTGTAGAATGCTCTTTTGCTTCACTTATAATTGTTAGAGCGTGGGCATAACTTTTGTAGAAAGAATTAAAACTCTCTTGCTTCACTTATATCTATTTAGAGAGTTGACAGGAATTGGTCATTCACATGGTTAGTCATAAAATCCTACATAAACTTGTAGATCGTTGAATATGATATGTTTGATTCCTTGCAATAGTTTTGCGATATAAAGATGGTGATATTAGAGTCACGCTAGTGGGTAGTTGTGGATTGTAGAAATACTTGTGCTGAGGTTTGTGATTCCCGTAGCATGCACGTATGGTGAACCGTTATGTGACGAAGTTGGAGCATGATTTATTTATCGAGTGTCATCCTTTGTGTGGAGGCCGGGGGCGCGCGATGGTTAACTCCTACCAACCTCCCCCTAGGAGCATGCGTGTAGTACTTTGTTTCGATGGCTAATAATTTTTTGCAATAAGTATGTGAGTT
Source organism: Secale cereale (assembly GCA_902687465.1). NCBI lineage: Eukaryota > Viridiplantae > Streptophyta > Magnoliopsida > Poales > Poaceae > Secale > Secale cereale. The sequence goes on along the minus strand of LR738710.1, from coordinate 258,122,859 downwards.
CTTTATGACTAATGTTGAGTCCATGAATTATACGCACTCTCACCCTTCCACCATTGCTAGCCTCTCTTGTACCGCACAATTTTCGCCGGTACCATACACCCACCATATACCTTCCTCAAAACAGCCACCATACCTACCTATTATGGCATTTCCATAGCCATTCCGAGATATATTGCCATGTAACTCCACCGTTCCATTTATTATGACACACACCATCATTGTCATATTGCCTTGCATGATCTTAAGATAGCTAGCATGATGTTTCCATGGCTTGTCCGTTTTTTGATGTCATTGCTACGCTAGATCATTACACATCCCGGTACACCGCTGGAGGCATTCACATAGAGTCATATTTTGTTCTACCTTCGAGTTGTAATCTTTGAGTTGTAAGTAAATAAAAGTGTGATGATCTTCATTATTAGAGCATTGTCCCATGTGAGGAAAGGACAAATAAAAAAAATATGTCCTAAAAAAACATAAAAAATAGAGAGGGGCTAAAATAAAATAAAAGTAAAGCCCCAAAAAAACAAAAAAATGAGAGAAAAGAGAGAAGGGACAATGCTACTATCCTTTTCCACACTTGTGCTTCAAAGTAGCACCCATGATCTTCATCATAGAGAGTCTTTTGTTTTGTCACTTCCATATACTAGTGGGAATTTTTCGTTATAGAACTTGGCTTGTATATTCCAACGATGGGCTTCCTCAAGTGCCCTAGGTCTTCATGAGCAAGCAAGTTGATGCACACCCACTAGATTTCTTTTTGAGCTTTCATACACTTATAGCTCTAGTGCATCCGTTACATGGCAATCCCTACTCACTCACATTGATATTGATCGATGGACATCTCCATAGTCCATTGATTTGCCTAGTCGATGTGAGACTTTCTCCCTCCTTTTGTCTATCATCACCTTCTATTCCACCCATAGTGCTATGTCCATGGTGCACGCTCATGTACTGCGTGAAAGTTGAAAAAGTTTGAGAATACTAAAGTATGAAACAATTGCTTGGCTAAAACCGGGGTTGTGCATGATTTAAGTACTTTGTGTGGTGAAGATGGAGCATAGCCAGACCATATGATTTTGTAGGGATAACTTTATTTGGCCATGTTATTTTGAAGAGACATGATTGCTTTATTAGTATGCTTGAAGTATTATTGTCTTAATGTCAAATGATAGACTATTGCTTTGAATCACTCGTGTCTTAATATTCATGCGATGATTAGATTACATGATCACGATTATGCTAGGTAGCATTCCACATAAAAAATTATCTTTTTTATCATTTACCTACTCGAGGACGAGCAGGAATTAAACTTGGGGATGCTGATACGTCTCCGTCATATCTATAATTTTTGATTGTTCCATGCCAATATTCTACAACTTTCATATACTTTTGGCAACTTTTTATACTATTTTTTGGGACTAACATATTGATCCAGTGCCGAGTGCCAGTTCCTGTTTGTTGCATGTTTTTTGTTTTGCAGAATATCCATATCAAACGGAGTCCAAACGGAATAAAAACGGACGGATATTTTTTTGGAATATATGTGAATTTTGGGAAGAGGAACCAACACCAGACGATGCCCGGGTGGGCCACGATGCAGGGGGGCGCGCCCTGGGCCCTCTTGGCCACACCGTAAGGCGGTTGATGCCCTTCTTTCTCCGCAAGAAAGCTAATATCTAGATAAAAATCGTGTCAAAAAATCAGCCCAATCGGAGTTACGGATCTCCGGGGATTTAAGAAACGGTGGAGGGCTAGAATCTGGGAACATAGAAATAGAGAGAGACAGAGAGACATATCCAATCTCGGAGGGGCTCTCGCCCCTCCGCCGCCATGGAGGCCATGGACTAGAGGGGAAACCATTCTCCCACCTAGGGAGAAGGTCAAGGAAGAATAAGAAGGAGGGGGGCTCTCTCTCCCTCGCTTCCGGTGGCACGAGAGTGCCACCGGGGCCATCATCATGTGACGGCGATCTACACCAACACCTCCGTCATCTTCACCAACATCTCCATCACCTTCCCCCATCTATCTACAGCGGCCCACTCTCCCGCAACCCGCTGTACCCTCTACTTGAACATAATGCTTTATGCTTCATATTATTATCCAATGATGTGTTGCCATCCTATGATGTCTGAGTAGATTATTGTTGTCCTATCGGTGATTGGTGAATTGCTATGGTTGGTTTAAATTCCTTGTGGTTATGTTGCTGTCCTTTGGTGCCCATCATATGAGCGCGCGCGTGGATCACACCATAGGTTTAGTTGTATGTTGATAGGACTACGTATTGGAGGGCAAGAGTGACAGAAACTTCAACCTAGCATAGAAATTGATGCATACGGGATTGAAGGGGGACCAATATATCTTAATGATATGGTTGGGTTTTACCTTAATGAATGTTAGTAGTTGCGGATGCTTGCTAATAGTTCCAATCATAAGTGCATAGAATTCCAAGTAAGGGATGACATGCTAGCAGTGGCCTCTCCCACATAAAACTTGCTATCGGTCTAGTAACATAGTCAATTGCTTAGGGGCAATTTCGCAACTCCTACCACCAATTTTCCACACTCGCTATCAGTAACTTATTGTGTCTTTATCTTAACAGACCCTAGTTTTATTTGTGTGCCCTTTATATTCTTGCAAACCTCTCCCACAAAAACTACAAAGTACTTCTAGTTTCATACTTGTTTTAGGTAAAGTAAACTTCAAGCGTGTGTAGAGTTGTATCGGTGGTCGATATAACTTGAGGGAATATTTGTTCTGCCTTTAGCTCCTCGTTGGGTTTGACACTCTTACTTATCGAAAGAGGCTACAACTGATCCCCTACACTTGTGGGTTATCACACATCATTCTCCCAATGATGTGATCCCGTTTATCAAATGACAACTCATGTCTACGGCTAGGAAACATAACCATATTTGATCAATGAGCCAGTGTAGTAGAGGCATACGAGGGACACTCTGTTTTGTCTATGTATTCACACATGTACTAAGTTTCCGGTTAATACAATTCTAGCATGAATAATAAACATTTATCGTGATATAAGGAAATGCAAATAACAATTTTATTATTGCCTCTAGGGCATATTTCCTTCAGACTCCCACTTGAACAAGAGTCAATAATCCAGATTACATAGTAATGATTCTAACACCCATGGAGTCTTGGTGTTGATCTTGTTTTGCTCGTGGAAGAGGTTTAGTCAACATGTCTGTGATATTCAGATCCATATGTATCTTGCAAATTTCTATGTCTCCCTCCTTGACTTGATCGCGGATGGAATTGAAACATGTCTTGATGTGCTTGTTTCTCTTGTGAAACCTGGATTCCTTCGCCAAGGCTATTGGTCCAGTGTTGTCACAAAAGATTTTCATTGAACCCGATGCACTAGGTATTACACCTAGATCGGATATGAACTCCTTCATCCACACTCCTTCATTTGCTGCTTCCGAAGCAGCTATGTACTCCTCTTCACACGTAGATCCCGCCACGATGCTCTGCTTGGAACTGCACCAACTGACAGCGCCACCGTTCAATAAATATACATATCCGGTTTGTGATTTAGAGTCATCCGGATCAGTGTCAAAGCTTGAATCAACATAACCGTTTACGACGAGCTCTTTGTCACCTCCATAAACGAGAAACATATCCTTTGTCCTTTTCAGGTATTTCAGGATGTTCTTGACCGCTGTCTAGTGATCCACTCCTGGATTACTTTGGTACCTCCATGCTAAACTTATAGCAAGGCACACATCAGGTCTGGTACACAACATTGCATACATGATAGATCCTATGGCTGAGGCATAGGGAATGACTTTCATTTTCTCTCTATCTTCTGCAGTGGTCGGGCATTGAGTCTTACTCAACTTCACACCTTGTAACACAGACAAGAACCCCTTTCTTCGACTGATCCATTTTGAACTTCTTCAAAACTTTATCAAGGTATGTGCTTTGTGAAAGTCCAATTAAGCATCCTGATCTATCTCTATAGATCTTGATGCCTAATATATAAGAAGCTTCACCGAGGTCTTTCATTGAAAAATTCTTATTCAAGTATCCTTTTACGCCATCCAGAAATTCTATATCATTTCTAATCAAAAATATGTCATCCACAAATAATATCAGAAATGCTACAGAGCTCCCACTCACTTTCTTGTAAATACAGGCTTCTCCAAAAGTCTGTATAAAACCATATGCTTTGATCACCTCATCAAAGCGTATATTCCAACTCCGAGATGCTTGCACCAGTCCATAGATGGATCGCTGGAGCTTGCACACTTTGTTAGCACCTTTAGGATCGACAAAACCTTCTGGTTGCATCATATACATCTCTTCTTTGAGGTATCCATTTAGGAATGCAGTTTTGACATCCATTTGCCAGATTTAATAATCATAAAATGCGGCAATTACTAACATGATTCGGACATACTTAAGCATCGCTACCGGTGAGAAAGTCTCATCGTAGTCAACTCCTTGAACTTGTCGAAAATCTTTCACAACAAGTCGAGCTTTGTAGACAGTAACATTACCGACCGCTTTGATCTTCCTCTTAAAGATCCATTTATTTTCAATGGCTTGCCGATCATCGGGCAAGTCAACCAAAGTCCACACATTGTTCTCATACATGGATCCCATCTCAGATTTCATGGCCTTAAGCCATTTTGCAGAATCTGGTCTCATCATCGCTTCCTCATAGTTCGTAGGTTCATCATGGTCTAGTAACATGACTTCGAGAACTGGGTTGCCGTACCACTCTGGTGCCGAACGTACTCTGGTTGACCTACGAGGTTCAATAGTAACTTGATCCGACGTTTCATGATCATCATCATTAGCTTCCTCGCTAACTGGTGTAGAAATCACTGGAACTAGTTTCTGTGATGTGCTACTTTCCAATTCGGGAGAAGGTACAATTACCTCATCAAGTTCTACTTTCCTCCCACTCACTTCTTTCGAGAGAAACTCCTTCTCTAGAAAGGATCCATTCTTAGCAACAAATATATTGCCTTCGGATCTGTGGTAGAAGGTGTACCCAACAGTTTCCTTTGGGTATCCTATGAAGACACATTTCTCCGATTTGGGTTCGAGCTTATGAGGTTGAAGCTTTTTCACATAAGCATCGCAACCCCAAAATTTAAGAAACGACAACTTTGGTTTCTTGCCAAACCACAGTTCATAAGGCGTCGTCGCAACGGATTTAGATGGTGCCATATTTAACGTGAATGCAGCTGTCTCTAAAGCATAACCCCAAAACGATAGTGGTAAATCGGTAAGAGACATCATAGATCGCACCATATCTAATAAAGTACGGTTACGATGTTCAGACACACCATTACGCTGTGGTGTTCAGGGTGGCGTGAGTTGCGAAACTATTCCACATTGTTTAAAATGAAGACCAAACTCGTAACTCAAATATTCGCCTCCACAATTAGATCGTAGAAACTTTATTTTCTTGTTACGATGATTCTCTACTTCACTCTGAAATTCTTTGAACTTTTCAAATGTTTCATACTTGTGCTTCATTAAGTAGATATACCCATATCTGCTCAAATCATTAGTGAAGGTCAGAAAATAATGATACCCGTCGCGAGCCTCAACACTCATCGGTCCACATACATTAGTATGTATGATTTCCAACAAATCATTTGCTCGCTCCATTGTTCCCGAGAACGGAGTCTTAGTCATCTTGCCCATGAGGCATGGTTCGCAAGCAGCAAGTGATTCCAAAAGTCCATCAGTATGGAGTTTCTTCATGCAATTACACCAATATGACCTAAACGACAGTGCCACAAATAAGTTGCACTATCATTATCAACCTTGCATCTTTTGGCTTCAATATATGAATATGTGTATCACTACGATCGAGATCTAACAAGAATAGACAATTCTTCAAAGGTGCATGACCATAAAAGATATTACTCATATAAATAGAACAACCATTATTCTCTGATTTAAATGAATAACCGTCTCGCAACAAGCAAGATCCAGATATAATGTTCATGCTCAACGCTGGCACCAAAAAATTATTATTTAGGTCTAAAACTAATCTCGATGGTAGATGTAGAGGTAGCGTGCCGACGGCGATCACATTGACTTTGGAACCATTTCCCATGTGCATCGTCACCTCGTCCTTAGCTAATCTTCGTTTAACCCGTAGCCCCTGTTTCGAGTTATAAATATTTGCAACTGAACGAGTATCAAATACCCAGGTGCTACTACGAGCATTAGTAAGGTACACATAAATAACATGTATATCAAATATACCTTTGTTCACTTTGCCATCCTTCTTATCCACCAAATACTTGGGGTAGTTCCGCTTCCAGTGTCCAGTCCCTTTGCAGTAGAAGCACTATGTTTCAGGCTTGGCTCCAAATGATCACGTGATCCAAATCAACTAGACCATGTCTGATCATCATGTGAGATGGAGTAGTTTTCAATGGTGAACACTTATGTTGATCATATCTACTATATGATTCACGTTCGACCTTTCGGTCTCCAGTGTTCCGAGGCCATGTCTATACATGCTAGGCTCGTCAAGTTTAACCCGCATATTCTGCATGTGCAAAACTGTCTTACACCAGTTGTATTTGAACGTATAACTTATCACACCCGATCATCACGTGGTGTCTCGGCACGACGAACTTTCACAACGGTGCATACTCAGGGAGAACACTTGTACCTTGAGATTCTGTAAGGGATCGTCTTATAATGCTACCGCCGTACTAAGCAAAATAAGAAGCATAATAAGATAAACATCACATGCAATCAAAATATGTGACATGATATGGCCATCATCATCTTGTGCTTTTGATCTCCATCTCCAAAGCATCATCATGATCTCCATCGTCCCCGGCTAGACACCATGATCTTCATCGTAGCATCATGGTCGTCTCGCCAACTATTGCTACTACTACTATCGCTAACTCATAGTGATAATGTGAAGCAATTACATGGCCTTCGCAATTCATACAATAAAGAGACAACCATAAGGCTCCTGTCGGTTGCCGATAATTTACAAAACATGATCATCTCATACAATAACGTATAACTCATCATGTCTTGACCATATCACATCACAACATGCCCTGCAAAAACAAGTTAGACGTCCTCTACTTTGTTGTTGCAAGTTTTACGTGGCTGCTACGGGCTTAGCAAGAACCGTTCTTACCTACGCATACAAAAACCACAATGATTTTTCGTCAAGTGTGATGTTTTAACCTTCACAAGGACCGGGCGTAGCCACACTCGACTCAACTAAAGTTGGAGAAACTGACACCCGCCAGCCACCTGTATGCGAAGCACGTCGGTAGAACCAGTCTCGCGTAAGCGTACACGTAATGTCGGTTCAGGACGCTTCATCCAACAATACCGCCGAATCAAAGTATGACATATTGGTAAGCAGTATGACTATTATCGCCCACAACTCATTGTGTTCTACTCGTGCATATCATCTACTCATAGACCTGGCTCGTGATGCCACTGTTGGGGAACGTAGTACCTCAAAAAAATTCCTACGATCACGCAAGATCTATCTACTAGAAGCATAGCAACGAGTGGGGAGAGTGTGTCTACGTACCCTCGTAGACTGAAAGCGGAAGCGTCTAGTGACGCGGTTGATGTAGTCGAACATCTTCGCGATCCAACCGATCCAACACTACTAGGAAAAGGCCTATTAATGGCGCACCTAATTTGGCCATTAATGGTGCATTAGGGGTGCGCCATTACTAGCACGCCATTAGTATATTTTACTAATGGCGCACCTCTGATGCGCCATTAGTATCTGGTATACTAATGGCGCACCGCTGATGCGCCATTAGTATGCACAGTAGTGCGCCATTAGTATGCCTCCCAGGGGCCATGTGTAGCCAGGTGCTTTGGCATACTAATGGCGCACTCTGCTGTGATGCGCCATTAGTATGAATATTAGGTTTTTTTTAATTTTTTAATTTTCTGTTTTTTGCACAGGTTGTGCATATATATAAATATAATTTCTCGTGGAGCCAACATATATGGTACGCACATCGAAACTATTAGAATCTACTCCCTCCGTTCCGATTTACTCGTCATGGTTTTAGTTCAAATTTGAACTAAAACCACGACGAGTAAATCGGAACGGAGGGAGTATATAATAGCTCATAGAACAACTTAGCATCATGCATCATCGATCATAATAATAATAAAAACTCAACATTGGTATTAAATAATAAGTCTTACACATCATTATCGACCATACAACTTCTACTACGTAGCAATTTTCTAAGATAAAATGGCATAAAACAAGATGGCGTTTGTCTCTAAATCAATTAGATTTAAAGGGCCATTATGGAGAACGCAGATTATCTTGTCTCCATTTCTTGCCCTTCTCACTCTATTGCTTCCAAGTACCTCCTTACGAGTTTTCGTTATTTTTCGCCACTCTTTGATTCTCATTCCTTCATTTTTAGAAGAAATCCGATATGGAGACGTGTGATTTGTAGGTTCACCTGGCAGAATGTTTAAAACTTGTAGTTGACCAGATTGAAACATGACAGGAGGCACACAGTCACTAGGGAGAATCTGTTGCAAAACATAGTAAGACTTCGTAGTTAGCATTGTAGTTTAGTTCGAGAAGAACTAATGCAAAACATGCACGAATGTCGTAATAGTAAAAAAATCTTACCATGGTATCTCCATTGATATTAACGGTGTTCAAGACGTGCACTAGTGGGACGTATTGACTATATTGTGGATCAATATTACGATATTGAATGTAATCCAGAAGAAAGGAATAAAATAAGATGATCTGCTCTTTGTCCTTATAAGTACATTCTGAGCCAGGGGTGTAGTAGGTTCTGTCTAGCATCATCCTCACATTATTTGAATAATCAAAATAACCTATCAATGGAAATAAGTTGTCAACTATTTTGAAATAAACAATATAAATTACTAAATAACTATGCTTGATAAACTCACTTCTCGGCAGAATTGGAATCATATCGTCAACAAGGACCCAAATGTCCAAATCGTCTTCGGCGATGGAATCCGGATTACCAAGATCCATGGTGAGAAGTATACCCTCATAAAAACCATATATCTTACAAAATGATTCCCAATTCTTGCAACCAAAAGTGGTTACGTTATCTGAATTGTACAAATCCACTTCTAAATCAACATTATGCATGGTCCTTAGTTGAATTTGCTTTGTCTCCGTAGTTTCATGATCTTCAAATCCCATCCTCTCCAAGACATAGCGTCTTGCATGACACGGGATAAACTAGTTGCATGTAAAAGAAGAAAATTAATTACTTACACGATGAAGTAGCTAGAAATCGTGCTTAACTAATTATGAAACAAGACTTGTCGTTGCGTACCGTTTCGACATCGAAGGTCTCGTCGAGCTTAATACTGAAGTAACGACCGTCTACCAGGTGAGGCCTGTCGCACAGACCCCGGTCGTCACCGCACCAGGAGCACTCCGGTATCCTATCGTCGTCGAAAGACGACATTTCCTATGTTTCAAAGAGATTAAACTTTATAAATTAAAAATATGTACCTAGACAAGCTAGCTGTGGCACCATCCTAGGCTCATTAGGACTAACATTGTCAACACTTTTGCACTAGTTCTGCTACATACCATCGTCACTAGATATCTATAGTTTTATTACTAGAGCCACCATACAAACCTCATCATATTCTTTTATTACTGGAGCCAATTTTCCTCATATTCTTTTTTTACTGGAGGCACCATACAAACCTCAGAGCTTGGTGGCCTGGACCTGCATTTGTTCTTGGTTGCTTTTCATACTAGAGTTTTACTATCACAACAGTGTTTTTTTAAATATAATATCACAACAGTGATTTTTTATTAACAGCAAGTTCATCATGTCAATTACTCCAAGCAACAACAGTTTTCCTAGTGGAAAAATTTAAACTATGGCTTAGCAGAAAAATTAACAGCAACAAGTTTTTCATGTGTTTTTCAGAGTACAAGTTACTGAAACTAGTGTAACTACTGAAACTACTGAAACTACTGAAACTAGTCTAACTAGTCTAACTACTGAAACTAGTAAGTGTGGGTGTGGTAATAAAACATCACTGAAAAAACATCTCTAGCAAATACAATACTGTAAGCGGCACCGAAATACAATACTGTAAGTAGCCAATAAAACATCACTGAAAAAACATCTCTAGCAAATTACTAGATGGCGTCTGATTTCAAGCATTTCTCTGCAAAAAAATAAAAAGTTTTGCAAAAAAATAAAAACTAGATGGCGGAGACCGAACCGCAATGAATGGCAGCACTGCAATTTTGTATACACTTGTAGAATAGGTAGGGGGAAGAGCACGAGCTAGTTTAAGCAACCGGAGTTGGAGAAGACGAACATCCATCCATCAAGGCTCCTTCCATTTAGGGGCTAATCAAATTTTGATCCAAGTGACCTAAATTTTGATCCAAGTGACCTAAATTTTGATCCCAACCGCGTACTTCAACGAAAATGGCAGAAATACAAAAAAAATGACTTTGTGGTGGTGATTAGAGAGGAAGGAGGGAGGAGTGATGGCTACCTGCGTATGGAGTGGTCGCCGGCGTAGCTCCGGGCGGCGGCGTTGCTGCAGAGTCGGGGGAGGCCGGGGCGTCGGGGGCGCGGGCGTCAAGGCCGGGGCGTCGGGGGCGCGGGCGGCGGCGGCGTAGCTCCGGGCGTCCGGGGCGTCGGGGGCGCGGGCGTCGAGGGCGTCGGCGGCGCGGCGCTCAGCTCAGCGGGGGTGGCGCGGGGGCGGCGGCGTGGCGCTGGAGGGAGAGAGAGGCGTCGGGGAGAGGGGGGAGATCTGGCGAGGGAGAGAGAGGAGGGTGCGGCCGGTGGGGGGATATATGGATGGGGGATTACTAATGCCGCACCGCACCTCTGTGCGCCATAAGTATGTAGATTCTAATGGCGCACCACCCCCAGGTGCGCCATTAGTATGTTTGGACAGGCGCGCTAGTTCAAAAAAAAAACTTCTTGATACTAATGGCGCACTCTGGACATCGTGCGCCATTAGTAGTTCGAGCTCTAATGGCGTATCTGTTGCTGGTGCGCCATTACTATATTCTAATGGCGCACTGCTTGTCCGGTGCGCCATTAGTATCAATTCCATCTATAGCTCTTTTCCTAGTAGTGCAAGCACCGAATGTACGACACCTCTGCGTTCAGCACACGTTCAGCTCGATGAAGTCCCACGAGCTCTTGATCCAGTTGAGCGTCACGGGAGAGTTTCGTCAGCACGACGACGTGGTGATGGTGATGATGAAGTTACCGGCGCAGGGCTTCGCCTAAGCACTGCAACGATATGATCGAGGTGTGTATCTGTGGAGGAGGGCACCGCACACGGCTAAAAGTGATGTTTAATTGTGTGTTCTAGGGTTCCCCTGCCCTCATATATAAAGGAGCAAGGGGAAGGCCGGCCGGCCTTGGGGTGCGCTAAGGATAGGGAGGAGTCCTCCTCCTAGTAGGAGTAGGACTCCTCCTTTCCTAGTCCAACTAGGATGAAGAAGGGGGGAGGAAGGAGATGGAGAGGAGAAGGAAAGGGGGGGGCGCCCCTTCCTAGTCCAATACGGACTCCCTATAGGGAGGGGGCACGGCTGCCCCTTCTGGACTGCCTCCCCTCTTCCCTATGGCCCATGCAGGCGCAATAGTCCCCCCCGGGGGTTCCGATAACCCCCCGGCACTCCGATAATTATCCGGTGACCCCCGGAACTCATCCAGTGTCCAAATATAGTCATCCAATATATAAATCTTTATGTCTCGGACATTTCGAGACTCCTCGTCATGCCCGTGATCACATCTAGGACTCTGAACTATCTTCGATGCATCAAAACACATAAACTCATAATACCGATCGTCATCAAATGTTAAGCGTGCGGACCCTACGGGTTCGAGAACTATGTAGACATGACCGAGACTCATCTCTGGTCAATAACTAATAGCGAAACCTGGATGCTCATATTGGTTCCTACATATTCTTCGAAGATCTTTATCGGTCAAACCGCATAGCAACATACATTGTTCCCTTTGTCATCGGTATGTTACTTGCCCTAGATTCGCTCGTCGGTATCATCATACCTAGTTCAATCTCGTTACCGACAAGTCTCTTTACTCATTCCGTAATATATCATCTCGTGACTAACTCATTAGTCATTTGCTTGCAAGGCTTAGTGTGATGTGTATTACTGAGAGGGCCCAGAGATACCTCTCCGACACTCGGAGTGACAAATCTTATTCTCGATCTATGCCAACACCACAAACACTTTCAGAGACACATGTAGAGCATCTTTATAATCACCCAGTTACGTTGTGACGTTTGATAGCACACAAGGTGTTCCTCTGGTATTCGGGAGTTGCATAATCTCATAGTCATAGGAACATGTATAAGTCATGAAGAAAGCAATAGCAGTAAAACTAAACGATCAAGTTGCTAAGCTAACGGATGGGTCTTGTCCATCACATCATTCTCCTAATGATGTGATCCCATTTATTAAATGACAACTCATGTCTATGGCTAGGAAACATAACCATCTTTGATCAATGAGCTAGTCTAGTAGAGGCATACTAGGGACACTCTGTTTTGTCTATGTATTCACACATGTACTAAGTTTCCGATTAATACAATTCTAGCATGAATAATAAACATTTATCATGATATAAGGAAATACAAATAACAACTTTATTATTGCCTCTAGGGCATATGTCCTTCAATGATGGCCATGGAACTGGCCGCGAAAACTATCAACACCATCAAACAAGATCATATGTGGTTTCTTTTGGTGTGGGAAGAAGGAAGCAAGGGGTGGTAATTGCTCAGTGGCGTGGATGGCGGTGTGCGCGCCCAAATGGGCTGGTGGTCTCGGAGTCCCGGACCTAAGGTGGATGAACATCGCCATGCGGGCGAGGTGGCCGTGGCTGTAGCGAGCCGGCGAAGACAGGTGTTGGCTGGAGTTCAGGATCTCGGTGCCGACGGAATCCATGCAATTATTCAAGGCGGCGACTAGGATGCAACTAGGCAACGGACGTAGCAGACTCTTCTGGGAGGATCGGTGGTTTGATGTGTACCACATCTAGGAGCTGGCCCCGGCGGTCTACGCTGATGTGTCGCCTAGGCTGTGACGAGCTCGGACGGTGGCCGGCGCCATTGAGGGCAATGCATGGGCAAGAGATACTAGGCCGGACCTACACATCGACACTATAAGAGGATATCTTCGGTTGTGGACTAGGATCAACGATGTTGAGATACAAGAGGATCTCCCGGATGTGGCTACCTGGTCCTGGGACAGGGGTGACATATTCTCAGTAAGATCGGCGTACACGGCCAAGTTTGCATGTGATACGTCCAAAATGTATCTATAATTTCTGCTTGCTCCATGCCATTTCTGGGTGATATTGCTATGATATTCATACACTTCCATACACTTTTGATCATATTTGGACTAACCTACTAATCCAGTGCACCCCGGTGCCAGTTTCTGTTTTCGGCTGTTTTTGTATTTCAGGTTTTCACGTTACGAGAACTGCCAGGAAAAATCCAGAAAAATTATATAAAAAATCAGCGTTCCAGAACCTACCTTGCGCCCGAAGGACAGCCGGGGGGGGGGGG
>LR738710.1:257998383-258102818 GCA_902687465.1 Secale cereale | reverse complement strand
AGGGCTCCAGGCGCCCTGGCGGCGCGCCCCCCCTGGGCCGCGCCGGGGGGGCGCCTGGGCCCCCCGAGCCCCGTCTGGTGCCCCCCTTCGGCATATATTTAGAGCTTCCTTCGAAACCCTCGGGACGGAAACTCTTTTTCGCGATCTCATCTCTGTTCCGCCGCCGCCGCCGCTTACAAGATCGGGAGCACCAGGAGAACTCTTCCCGGCACCCTGCCGGAGGGGAGGATCATCATCGGGAGCCTCTCCACCACCATGGACGCCTCCCGGATGAGTTGTGAGTAGTCTCCCTTGGACCATGAGTCCATGACCAGTAGCTATGTGATGTTCTCCTCCCGTTCTTGTGCTTCACTAATTAGTCCTCGTGAGCTGCCCTACATGATCGAGGCACATATGTAATCCTTATGCTGTTGCTATGATGAGTTTGCTGCGATCCGATGGATTATGAGATTATGTTCAGATTGTTCTTGAGTAATATATTTGATCTACCTCTTTTATATTTATGTTCATAAGTAATTCTTGCATGTTCTCCGTTGTTATTTATTGCTTTGGCCAAGTAATACGTAGTGACTCCAAGAGGGAACGTTATGCTCGATTGTGGGTTCATGCCCCTCGATGACTAGCTTGAGTGACAGAAACATGAGTCTAGGGGATGTGCTGTTGCCACAAGGGGGAAAACAACGGTGCTTGTGCCCGCAGGTGCAAGGATTGTTTACTTTACGCAAAGTTCTTTTAATGCAGTTGTCTGTTGCATTGAGTTTACACTATGGGTGGGGCTCGCAACTTAATACCAGCGAGATGTTCTGGATAGATATCTCAAGGTGGATGTTTAGTAGTAGATATTGATGGATTTCGGTCTACTTACTTTGGCGTACCGCCCATGCTTTGAACCTCAACCTTTCTTGCAATGTAGTCAGCATTGGTTTGCGTTCGTGGTCCTGTCAATTGCCCAGCTGTAATTCGTTTACCTCACATAGCTGTTTTATCGTCTTTTGGAAGAGAGACATCACTAGTGAACATCATGAGACTCCGGTCCATATTACCATCATTGATCACATCCGCTATTTACTTTTCGCTATTATTTACTATTGCAAACATTATCTATCACTACTATCATTTGCGTTTAATCCTTTGTGAACTACAAGGCTGGAGGGATTGACAACCTCTTTGTACTCGTTGGGAGCAAAGTTATTTGTATCTGTGTGCAGGTCCACGTTGATTGCTAATCCGGCGCCGTTAGCAGTTGACACCTACTTGTTGAACCTAGGAGTCTCTGGGGATTCGATCCTTGGCATCTTTGCTAAGGGAAAAACTTCCACAACACTGCATCTTACACCTTCCACTTGGGGTAACCAACGAGGGGTTAGAGGCCCATCAGCATGTCGTGAGGTCGTCCCTACGGCAGACTTCTCGTGGAAATCTAGGGCACCTTTGCAATGCCAGATGTTCTCATGGTTGGCCCTTCACAACAGGCGTTGGACGTCTGACAAGCTAGTAAGGAGGGAGCTACCGCACCAGGACTCTTGCCCTTTCTGCAACCAGGAGGAAGAAACCATCAACCATTTACTGCTAACTTGCGTTTTCTCGAGATAGGTTTGGGCGCACATTTGCCATGCACTTGAGGAGCCGGCATGAGCTCCTAGTGGGACGGAGGTGCTCTCCTTATGGTGTCAAGGTAGAGACAAGCAAGGCCTCGGCATCAGGACGTCTAGGGCTATAATCTTACTTGGTCTTTGGCAATTGTGGAAGCACCGAAACGTTATGGTTTTCGATGGTGTCACTCTGAACGTTGCCAAGGTCATGCGACATGTGGAGCAAGAAGGAAGAGCATGGTGGAATGCAGGGCTCATGAAGTATAGTGTGCATGGTTTCTTTGGTAGGCTAAGTAGGTGGAGTACGAGTGAGTAGTCGGTTGTATGGAATAGCTCACTAGGGTGGTGTCAAGTGGATTATGGTTATGGTGTAACATGTAAGATGTAAGCTGTAACCCTATCTGTGGAGGGCTTTCTTTGACCTTTCCCCCTTATATAGAATGATACGCATGATGTGCGTATCCGTGAAAAAATATTTCTCCATCCTAGTCCTCAATCTAGAAAATAAAATAAAAGAAAGAGCAAGATCAGATCGGTTTTTTCTGAGCCTAATCTCTTTGCACCACCCGTTCGTAGCTTCTCGTGTGCATTAAATCTTCTGGCGTGTCTTATTCTTTTTTAGCACACGCACGTGATCTGGTCAGGTTCAGACGTTTTTCTTCACGCAGGACCCAAGACACTATCCAACTTTTGTCTGCCCAGGGGCGTGATGAGCCTGCCCAGCCTTGCAGCCATCTATTACATCGAAATAAAATACTGGCTGGCCGTCCGCGCCGCTGTTCTTTGGTATTATTTCCACGTTTTTGCTAGCTTGTATAGCACACAATAAAAAAAACCTTGAACAACAAATGGGGCGCAGTCATCGTTTCCTTTATATCGCCCTAACTTGTGTACGTATACACTTGCGCATAGTCTAGTACTAACCGGCCAGTTTAGAAAAAAAGAAAAAAGAGAGAGAAAAAATTTAAAAAGAGCAAATGTTTTTTTTTCAAAAGTTCAGGCCGGTTAGAATATTTTTTTGGACAGTCTCTTTTACTTCAGAACTTTTACTTTGTTTATATAAGTAATAGTTCCTGGACATTTTCTGGTCTTGGTTGCACCTACACTGCGTTTATACCTCACCTATATCCAACTACTTACAGCTCTCAAATTTTCATCAGTTTCCGCTCACTTGTTTCAGTATCTGGGGTTAGATTGTTTTCTCTCTTACTTGTCGACTGCCGGCACTAGTTAGGAGTTTGAACAATTATTCAACTTGCATTACTTTTTGCTTAGTCGTGCCACATATTATGAGTTGATAAAACCATCATCAAGCTCCACTTCCTATATTATACCTTGTTCGGTCACTTGACCGTCGCTATATCCAACTTTGCTAACTTTTGACAGCGCCAAAGGTCGACAACCACTGCAACACGATAAGAACGGGTAAAAGCTTGGTAATTGCTAGAGAGTTGAGAGACGATTTTCACCACCTCTGAGCAATACTATAGGAAAAATATACATGTGATTTTGTTTTTGCATGGTACTAACCATGGCAGATTCTAGAGTGACCAATAGTTGGGATATGTCTATTGTGGGAGATGACTTGCCGTACGTTGATACAAGTCATTCTATCCCACCACATAAGGTGTGTCAACCAACACAAGATGTACATCAAGGTAAAAACACACATGATTAGATTACCTCCCATCAAACTTCAGTTTGAGGGTAAATATGACCCTGATTTATATATTGATTGGGAAACTGAGGTAGAAGAAATATTTGGTAGCCATGATTTTTCTGAGCATAAGAAAAATAATGATGTCACTAAAAGCTTTTTCGATTTTGCTTCAGTTTGGTGAAGAAATTATTGCAGGGAAAATATTTGTAATAGACCTACTACTTGGAAAGCTTTAAAACTTGTTATGCAAAATCGATCTGTTCCTTCATACCATGCTAGTGATTTGCTTCAAAAATTTAAACTTTTAACACAAGGCAATAACACCGTTGAAGAATATTATGATAATTTGTGTAGTGCTTTGTTTCGTTGTGGATTGGAAGAATGTGAAGACAATTTTCTGAACGAATTTTGGAGAGGTTTAAACCATGATATACAAGACAAAATAATGCATGAAGAATTATATTATGTCGACCATTTGTTTCGTCTTTCTTGTAAAGCTGAACAAAGTTAAGAAGAGGTATATACAAGATAAATAAGGGTGCTATGAAATCACTGTCAAAGAAGGTTACTTCCTCCAATGTAGCACCAACTATGATTGCGCCACTTGGAGCTTATGAGGAGTCACCATCGACCATTCTTCCTTCATATCAACTAGGACTGCCATGTAATAAGGAATGTATTGAACCGACCCATCCACCCGATATCGATTTATGTCATGTTGAATTAAAAGATTCATGTGCTTGGTTGAATGAAATGCCACATGTTTCAATCATGCCAATTGTAATGGATATTTGTATTGCTAACTTGGGTAAATTGTGTGGTCAGATAGTTGAACAAAAACATTTTTCCGTTGTTAGTAATGAGCCATGCGAGAGCTTTGCTACATATTTTCGTTATGTAGAGATAATAAAACATGAACAAATGGTTACACCTATTTCACATGCTAATTCTATGTGTGCTATCCTGCTTGATCAACCTATGAATTTGTCGCATACCAAGAATAAAATTTCTGAGTTGACAAGTCTCAAATATTTTACTAGTGTACTTGGAAAACTTAAATTTTTTGGTACACCGAATTTGCATCACATATGACAATTTTTCGGATTTAATGCTTGTTGGCTCGAAAGACCATACACTTATGCGAAGGCTTGATCATTTTGATATGACCTCCAACATTGGTGTTGATTATATGCCAAATAGCATGTTGCATGATTGCTTATTTAAGCATGTTGTGTCATGTAATTTGGATACACTAGTGCAGGATGCTGCTAACGCGACACTACGATCAGAGACCCTTTGACGAAACTGTGTGCGATGCATTAATCAATCGCAAACGATGGTGTAAAAAACCCGTCAGAAAAGGGGCAAAACGTTTGCGATGACGGATGCATTAAACACGATTCAGAATTTAGTTCTGTCTGTGATGTAGGGCATACAGTTCAGTGCAATTAACTGTTTGCGATGAGGAGCAACAAAAGAAACGGGCAGCCAGATGAAGGTATGTGTGATATACATCATACGGTTCACTAGGATGAATTGTTTGTGATTAGGCAACACAAAAGAAACGGTCAGTCAGATCAAGGTGTGTGCGATATACATCATGCGGTTCACTCGGATGAACTGTTTGCGTTGAGACAAGAGAACATAAACGGTTCAATATAACAAGATCTGTGTGATACACGGCAAACATGTCTGTAATCAGAAATGTGTGCGAAGACCGATAATAACACATACATTTGCTGCCAATAAGACGTGTGTTGTGCAATGGGATTGCATACATAACAACAACATATATATACACACACTTATAAGTACATGGTTGCATAACCAAATTAAACATCCATTTACAGAGGTGGCTACTACAACCATGGCATTTCCACACACCAAAGTAAATTATTACATACATAATTACATAGGTGGCTACTACACACATGACATTTCCACACACCAAAGTAAACTATATATTACATGGATGATTAACTAGCATAAATGATCATCTGATCATCATCTACTTCTTGTGACGCTTGCTCTGCTTGCGGCTCGATCCGGGCTCATCGATTTGGGTAACGAGGCACTTCCTCATGTCAATGATCCGCCTATACATCTCGTAGCATGTGTACACGCTCTTGGCCGCGAACTTGAGGTGAGGTTCATCCAGATGCCGCATCCAGGCCCTACGCCAGGATACGGGACTAGTTCTCTAGGCATCCTACTTCATCTTTTCGTAGTAGGGCTCGATGATGGCCGAGGCGAGTTCAACCAGGGAGTCCTTCTTCGTGCTGCCCCAGACCCTATAGTGCTCACGGATTTCGACAAGGTTCTTGCATTCCAAGTTCGTAAGCCTGAGCGCTTTTACATTGTCGGTTGCTTCCACCATAGCAAACTTGTAGTCGTTGTTGTTGACAAACCTAGTGAAACGGACGCAAGGCTCTATGCCCATGCAGTAGTGGTAGATGAGGATATGATGGCGCACACACAACTCGGTGACGGCAACCTTCTGATCTTTGCCGAGAAGACCGGCGGTGTACCGAAGGTCGATGCCGACCACCTTGTACTTGTCTCCAGCAAGCAACTGCTCAACGGTGTTGTTGTAGTCATCCATCATGGCTGGGTCGATGGTGTACACCACCGAGAGATCCGCCTCCCTCACGTGGGTCTCCACTTTATGCTCGTCCAACTCCATTGGAGCGCCGCTGGACATCCCCTCCCTATGTGTCGTCGTGGGTGTGCTTGTTGTGTTGTGGGACGCGATCGAAAGGTTGAAGAGACTAAGGTTATAATGCCCACGGGAATTAAAGGGAAATCCGTACAGCCTGGAATATTGGCACTCCCTGATGGCAGTTCTAATTCGCAGCGCGTAACTCCATAGTGCCACACGTAACTGCATCGCGTGGCAACGCGCGTGGCACAACCGCATGCATATGGGGCCCATGATGTGATCGTGCGCATGCCCAACTGCTGGCAGAGCGCGCGCGGAGGGACGCGAGCAGAGCGGACCGCGGTCATCTGAACGGCGAGCAACCATATATATGCATATAGGAGTTGAACACGCAAGGAAAAGTTGTCCATAGGCCGAGCGCGCCGACGGGCATGCGCAGAGCGCGCTGCGGCGCCTAACGGCGCCTAACGGCGAGCAGAGCTTGCCGAGGGACGCGAGCAGAGGCCGACACAGTGATACATGGCAAATAAGACGAACTGTGCGAGCGACGTCGAAGACATCAAGCATGAATCAGATTAGAGTTGCGTGTGCGATACGTGGCATACAGTTGATACATCCTAGCTTTTGTGATGGGATAAGCCGTGTGTGTTGTGGGTAAACGCTTGCTGGTATATAATCTCAAATTTAACCAACAAAATGTTAATGCATGTTACAAAAATTATATAACTGAAAACTATGTTCAAATACGAATCCAATGATATAATCTTTGGCGACATGCATTCGTATTTTATTAATTAAATACTACTTATAAAGCAGGACGGGGGTATAGTAGGTAATTAAATCGCAAAGGTTTTTTTATTAAACGTATGTATACGTGTCCTTTCGTCCTCCTCTCGCACATCTTGTCATCCCGCTGCCGCAGACGGTTCGAGCGCAAGCTTGAGCAACGCGCGGGGGCGTTCTTTTGACCAAATGGCGGTGAGCCCGTTCCCACGCAGGTTCCCGCGCAAGCTTCCCGCCCGACTCGGTGAAATCCCCAAAAATCCCAATGCTTACGAGCCTACTATATAAACCCTCATGGCCGACGAGTCCTGCGTCGCATTTTCCCATCCCTCCCTGTAGCTTATCTCGTCTACTTCTCCCACAGTCGGCAATGGCACCAGTTCGTCGTCGTCGCTCAGCCACTCCGCCGTCATCAGAGCACAACTCCAGCTAGGAGGCTACACCATGGCGGCGGCATAGTGTAGTACGTGTGGGTCCCTATTGGGTGTGCGCGGAACACCCACAACACGCTCCGCCTCCGGTGCCCGTCGGCAGTTGTTGACGGCCGCCATAGCACCGTCGAGAGCTAGGGCCATCGCCCGCTCCGCCGCCGCGGGCCGAAGGCGGGAGGTGGCCGTCGTGGCTGCCACCCCACTGCCGACCACCGTGGACATGACCCGCTCCGCCACCGCGGCCCGAAGGTGGGAGGTGGTGGTAGTGGCCGCCACCCCATCGTCGACCGTCGTGGCCGCCAGCCCACCGTTGACCGCCAGGATCATCACCCGCTCTACCACCGCCGCCCGAAGGAGGGAGACAGAGGTGGAGGCCCGCACGTGCGATAGTGACCTTGCATGCTACATCGAGTTCCTGCGGGAGGAGGAGGACCGCCTCGTCGAGCACGCAAAGAACCTTACCGCCCCGGTGGCTGCGTCACACGTCGACGTAGAGGCGAGAAATTAGGAGATCTACGGGCAGTCCGGCCGCTTCGAGAGGGGTCGTCTGGAGCGACAGAGGGCATTCTAGGTGAGCATCGCTGAAGGTGCAGCGGCAGCAGGCACCGTATTGCAGTTGTCCAGCTCGTCGGTAGGCTCCTCCTTCTCTTCCTCTTACTGAGCGAGCTCGGCACAGGAAAGGCTGTCGGAAGTAGTACAAAGCCGCTCCGTAGTAGTAGTATTTAGGGGCTATTTTGTCCAGTTCATCTGACTATAGATGTGGTGGAACTGTACAACGTACTTAAAATTAGCTAGTATATATAATTGAACTACCTATTTCAGTATGTGGTTGGCAACAATTGGGGAAAATTTTGGTCGGTTCAGCTGTTGAGTTGAACTGTTTGTGTAAATTAAGAACGATCGCTTAATCTATAAATGAAATCTATACTTAATTATTGAATCTTAGTTGCAAAAATTAGATAGTGCTAGTGATTTTTAGCTGCATATTTCGACAAATCACATTGTTACAAGGATTGACAAATGGCAATGTTACTAGATCAACAAATGTCAATTTTCCAGTTTGACAAATGGCAATATACTCAGTATGACAGATGCACATCTTACTGAATTGTCTATACGTGGTTGCACACGGGTCATCCAAAAAACCATTTGCATTGAAGCGAGGTACAAATCGTGCTTGCCAAATTTTCTCTTGGCTTAGCGCCGAAGTCTCGCTTTGCATACGTTATTCAATCTGAACCGTTTGCGTTGAAGAGATGCAGAAATCCAGCGCAACGAATTTTTCCTTGGCTTACTGCGGAAGACCATATCTCTCACTTTGCATACATGTGTTCTATCTAAAACGTTTGCGATGAAGAGCTGCACAAATACTGCTCGGCACATTTTCCCTTGGCTTACTAGGGAAGCTGTCAGTTTACATACGGGTGTTTTATCTAAAACGTTTGCAATGTTAGAGTGGTAGCTATTTGTTTCAAAATGCCTTTGTTGACTGTTATTCGAGTGCGCGTTCTCTCAAAATGAACACTAAAATTACGACAGCATGTCGGAAGCCATTCCATGATAGCATGCCAAGTTTGATGAATTTCAGACGAGTTTTGGATTTACTAGAATTTAACAAAAAAATATCTCAACGTTTTGTCGGCAATCAATAGTGCCCTTGTGTTTGAAATTCATTTCCTTTTCTTGCATGGGACCTAAGCATGCACCCAAGGACACAGATTTGATTTTTCAACCAATTTATATGCACTGGAGCATGTGCATGTAGTTCAAATTTGAATTATGCATCTAAAATGCATAGAAAACCCAATTAATGTATAAAAATGTCCAAACGAACCCCCAAAAAATCCAAAATTTAATACAACACTCTTGTTGTTCTATGTTGACACTAGAATTTTTTTGAAAGCAATAACAGGCAACGGGTACTGTTTCATCCACAAAGGTGGCACGTTCCCTACCAAAACCATCAGGCTTGTTGTGAGAAGCTCTGGTTTGTGAGAAGTTTATACCCAAATCTGCCCCAAATGGGACAAACATTTACCATGGCATGTCAGGTGCCATTCCATGATAGCATGCCAAGTTTCATGAATTTCAGACGAGTTTTGGATTTACTAGAATTTAAAAACCAGATCTCAATGTTTGCGGCCGAGTGACGGTGGCAGGGTGTTTGACATTCATTCGTACTTCGTGCATGTGACCTAAGCATGCAACCAAGGACACATATTTGCATTTTCAACCAATTTATATGTATTAGAGCATGTGCATGTAGTTCAAATTTGAATTATGCACATAAATGCATTGAAAACTCAATTAATGCATAAAAATGTCCTAACGAACCCCGAAAAATTCCAAAATTTAACACAACACTCATGTTGTTCTATGTTGACACTAGACAAAAAATTGAAATCAAGAAGAGGCAACGGATATTGTTTCGTCCAGAAAGGTGAAACGTTCCCTACCGTAACCATGAAGCTTGTTGCGAGAAGCTCTGGTTTGTGAGAAGTTTATACCCCAACCTGCCCCAAATGGGACAATATTTTTACCACTACATGTTGATGCCGTTCCATGATAGCATGTCAAGTTTCATGAATTTATTATGAGTTTTCGATTTACTAGAATTTTAAAACCATGTATCTCAATGTTAGCGGTCGAGCGACGGTGGCAAAGGTGTTTGACATTCATTCCCATTTCTTGCATGGGACCTGTTGGAGATATAACTATTGTGCATAACCCGCCCAGGAGGGGCCGGGTCATACCACCGGCGGTTTATGGCAAAGAAGCCCAAGATGGTGGTGCATGAAGGCCCAAGACCCGGAGATGGCTTGAGGCCCGCGGGTGTGAACCGCCATATGTGTAACTTGTATTGTAAGGCAAGCTCAGTTTGTTACCGAGTCGGACACATTGTGTATGAGACGGCCGGGACTGTGTAAGCCATCGGGCATCGACCTGCATATATAAAGGGGTGACCCGACGGCAGGTTAAGGTAAGAAACAATCGCTCGAGAGCTAGGTCAAGCATCGCTCCCTAGTTATTGAGTCTCGAGCAATACAACCCCAGCTGGATTAAGCTTTTACCTCATCGACGGGTTGAACCAGGATAAAAAAACTCTCCGTGTCCTTTGTCCCGTTTAACCCCTTCAAGCTAACCTAGTTGCGATGGCTCCACACCTAAGTCCTAATTCTAGGGCATCTGTCGTGACAAATCCACGACAGTTAGCGCCCACCGTGGGGCCAGCGCACGGTGGTTTCGAGTTCTTGAAGGGCAGTTCCGCAGGGCTCAAGGGATACGCCGTGGGTCGAATGACTAAGAGTCGTTGTGGCTAGCTCTACATCGACGACTCAGTCTGGGGCCCCCAGGCCGACTCAATTGAGTACGGGTATTGTGTCCCCTTCGGCGGGATTCATGTCTTCATCGGTAAGATTGGTGAGCCAGGGCCTGAGCTGGACATCTGCACCGACATCATCGAGATGGCTTAGCGCGCACGACCCGCCAAGGTTCGAGCCGCTGTCAAGTGGGCTTTCGCTGGTTTCATCCATGGATCGGATCATGGTGAAAGATCTGTGTCTGAGGGAGGGATGGAAATCTACTCCGACGGTGAATCTTCAACTCGCGAGACCAATTCACTGTATTAACTGCAAAACGGCAGTCTTGGGGGCTGTTCCAATGATGACAATATTCCGGACTCCTATGTGCCGCCGAACCGAGTTGCGATCTTCATGGTCGGCACCCAATCGGTGCTTGGTCCGACTACAGCCGCAGCTATGACCTCTGGTTCAATGGCTGCGGCAACGGCTGGTGCTGGCATTTCTGCATGATCACGAGCTCTCCGATTGTCTGAACTATTGGAGGCCTTGGCAACCTTATTAACCGTGGAGGTGACACCAGAAAATCAAGAACAACATAAGGCAGATATTGCAAAGCTGCGAGATGAATAGCTCAGGCTAAGGAGGAATTCAACGCTGAGAACGCCAGGATGGCCAAAGAACGAGTCGCTTTGGATGCTCAGGCCCAGCGGATTCAAGCGGAATCATTCCGGCTTACCTTGGATCTGTACGCTTCGAACGCCGTCATGAGGAGGAGGCATCAGACCCGCCTACCTACATAATTTGAGGCTAGGAACTTGTTTAACACGCCCGGGGCAGGAACCAGCGACCCGCCCATAGTGAACCGGGTGATTGAGACGACTGCGACTGGGGCGCCGGTTCAGCCGCGATCCATGGACCCACCTCGTCTGAATGTGACTCCACCTTAGCACGTCCCGATGCCTCCGGGTCATTACTCTAATCCTCTGGACAACATGGTCGCTGCAGCAACACGTTTGGCGGATATCCCTATTGAGGGCGAGTCTCCGGCGGCGATGGAGATATGGAGAGCCGGCGAGCTGCTCCAGTCAACCATGGCTCAGCAAGCGGCTTATTCATACAGCCGTGACCGGATTCACTCAACTCCTCGTCCGAGCCAGAGTTATAGCAGACACATCGAGTCACCAGCAGTTTCAAACAGTGAGCAGCACCACAACCAACCTCGTAGGCGTGACCCGCCGCGCGCCGGTAATGATGCTCAAGCCTTGGTAGATCAGGGCAGGGCACAGCGTTTGGTGGAGCTAACGGATCAGTTGGTGGCTCACCAGCAATCTCTGGTTTACCCAACGACGTATGTGGAGGCGGGGATAACCTCTAAAACCCTTGGTGTGCCATGCTTAGTGCCAACGATACGCAATGAGCGTTTGCCTAAAGATTTCAAGGGCCCTCACAAGGTGCCTAACTATACGGCGGATCAACCCCCAGACGCTTGGGGCGAGAGTTATGAGGTGGCCATGGAGATGCTAGATGTTAGTGAAGCTATCTGTGCTAAATACTTCACCGTGATGTTGGATGGACCGGCGCACACTTAGTTGAAGGGGTTGCCCCCTAACTCCATCAGATCGTGGGCAAAGTTGAAGTCGCATTTCATCAAAAAATTCAAAGACACGTGCAAGCAGCCTATGTCGATCGTTGATCTAGATTCATGTGTTTAGAATGAGGGTGAGTCTACAACCCATTGGGTACGCCAGATTTCGGCGGTTATCCACTCGTCAGACAATATCAATGTCGGTTCAGCCATTCTAATGTTAGAAAAGAATTGTCGTTTACTTCCCCTTAAGCAGAAGCTCGGGCGGCTTAAGAGCCACGTCGATGATATGGGAGAACTCATGGTAGCCCTCGTCAAATATGTTGATTCTGATAGCACTAAGGACCCAGAGTCTGATGAGGAGAAGACCGGCAAGGGGAAGAAGAATGGCAACAACAAGGGCCAGCAGCACAACACGCCGGGTCAAGGTAACAATGGTACGCATAAGCAGATGGATGGTGGCTCAGATTTTGTGGCCAACACCAATACACAAAATAGTCATCAGCGTCGAAAGGGAAAAGGCTCAAATTCCCGGTTCGGTGGGCAAAAGTTCAACCTGGGGGCGATGCTGAATCAGCCTTGCCCGAAGCACGGTACAAAGGAGATGCCATCTAATCATCTGTGGAAGGACTGCTTTATTGTGAAAGAATATAAAATTTTCGATTCTTCCCAGAATAACAATGGCCAGTCTGGCGGGTCAGGGCCCGACTTTCATGGGCCTGGTTTTGGAGGCGGCGGCTCAAGTTTCGGTTTTCAAGGACAAGGCAGCCAAGGTGGTTTTAACTAGAAATCTAATCAAGGGAATCATCAGCAGCAGTCTGGTTACCACATCAATCCAAAGCAGCTGACTAGTGGTCAGTATCACGTGTTTACCACAAGCTTGTGCAAACAAGATTAGAAGGTTCACAAACGAGCAGTAAATTCGGTTGAACCAGCGGTCCCTCGATACTTGAGGTGGTCAGAACAGCCTATCATATGGAGCCGTGAAGATCACCCACCCGGGTTGATAATCCGGATCAATTGGCTTTGGTGGTTGCTCCTCAAGTGGGAGGATTCAAGGTGACCAAGGTACTCATGGATGGGGGTAGTAGCATTAATATCCTTTACTATGACACCTTTCGCTGTATGAATTTAACTGACAAAGATCTTCAGACACCCAATACTGTTTTTCATGGGGTGGTGCCTGGTAAGTCAGCATATCCAGTGGGTAAGATAACGTTGGAAGTGGCTTTTGGTGATGACCAGGACTACAGGGCAGAAAAATTGACCTTTGAGGTAGTCAAGATCAAGAGTCCTCACCATGCTTTATTTGGGCAGCCGACTTATGCCAAGTTCATGGCCCGGGCTTGTTACGTTTATCTACAGCTTAAGATGCAGGGTCATAAGGGCACCATTACAGTACACAGTGACAGGAAAATAGCCTTGGAGTGCGAAGAGGGCGATGCTGCTTATGCTGAGTCTGTTTGCGCAACGGAGGGGTTAAATTTTTACAAAGATAATGTTGACCCGACAGACATGACCCCTTTGAAAAAGCCAACTATAGAGCATGATCCTTTACTGAAGTTTAAGTCGGCGGATGACACTAAACAGGTTGATTTTATTCCTGGCGATTCGTCCCAATAGTTCACTATCAGTGCTAATCTAGATCCGAAATAGGAAAGCGCGCTCAACGAGTTCATCCGTGAGAACCGGGACATTTTTGCATGGAAGCCTTCACACATGCCAGGTGTACCGAGGGAACTCGCTGAGCACACTCTTAATATTGTCCAAAGTTTAAGCCGGTCAGGCAATTTCTTTGTCGTTTTAATGAAGAGAGGCGCAAGGCTATTGGGGAGGAAGAGGCCCGGCTCTTGGTGGCTAGGTTCATTATTGAAGTCTTTCACCCCGAGTGGTTGGCTAACCCGGTGCTGGTGCTTAAGAAGAACGACACTTGGCGTATGTTTGTGGACTATACAGATCTTAATAAATCATGTCCAACTGATCCCTTTGCTCTTCCCCGTATTGATCAAATCATTGATGCTACAACGGGTTGTGAGCGTTTGAGTTTTTCGGATGCTTATTCAGGTTATCATCAGATCAAGATGGCAATTAAGGACCTGGAGAAGACAACTTTCATCACTCCTTTTGCAGCCTTCTTCTATGTATCTATGCCTTTTGGGCTCAAGAGTGCCGAGGCGACTTATCAGCATTGTGTTCAGAATTGTCTCCATGATCAAATCAGCCGCAATGTTCATGCCTATGTGGATGACATAGTTGTGAAATCAAGGAAGAAAGAGACCTTGTTGGATGATCTGAAAGAGACCTTTGACAACCTCCTGGTCTACAAAATGATGCTTAACACGGCCAAGTGCATTTTTAGGGTGCTAGCTGGTAAGCTCTTGGGCTTTGTGGTCTCTGAATGGGGTATCGAGGCTAACCCGGAGAAAATCAAGGCTATCACCTCTTTGGCTATACCGGCGTGTATCACGATGTTCAATGTTTGGCGGGTCGTATTGCGGCCTTAAGCTGGTTCATCAGCCGCCTGGGCGAGAAGGCCATCCCTTTGTACCAGATGATGAAGAAAACAAACCACTTTGTCTAGAGTGATGCTGCTAACCAAGCATTCGAGGCGCTAAAAAACAATTGGATGAGCCGCCGGTCCTTGCAGCTCCTATTGATAAGGAGCCTTTGCTTTTATATGTGGTTGCCAACAGCAGAGCTGTCAGGGTAGCAGTAGTTGTGGAAAGGAAAGAGTCAGACAAGGAATATCCAGTTCAGCGGATGGTTTACTATGTCAGTGAGGTGGTCATTGAATCCAAACAGAGATACCCCCATTGACAAAAGCTGGTTTACGGAGTGTTCATGGCTAGTCAAAAGTTGAAGCAATACTTCCTTGGCCATCCCATCACGATGGTTAGTAATGCTCCCCTAGGAGACCTAATTCAAAACAGAGAAGCCACATGCCGGGTGGCTAAGTGGGCCATTGAGCTTGGACCCCATGGCCTGAAGTATGTGCCATGGACAGCTATCAAGTCTCAAGCGCTTGTGGATTTTATCAATGATTGGACAGAGCTGCAAATGCCCGAGGAGAAGCCAGATGACACTTATTGGACTATACATTTTGATGGGTCCAGGCAGTTGGAAGGCTCAGGGGCTGGAGTTGTTTTGACTTCCCTACGAGGTGATAAGTTATGTTATGTTTTAAGATTGATGTTCCGTTGTACTGAAAATGCAGCTGAGTATGAAGCCTTGCTCCATGGTCTTCGGATGGCTAAGGAGATGAATCTAAGCCGGGTGAGGTGTTTCGATGACTCGGATCTGGTGGCTTAGCAAGTTTCGGGAACTTGGGATTCAAAAGACCCGCTCATGGCGGCTTATCGCCGGCTGGTTGATGCGATTGCTGGTCACTTCAAGGGTTATCAAGTGGAACACGTGGATCAAAGGAAAAACGAGGCGGCTGATGCATTAAGCTGGCTCGGCTCTCAGCGTAAGCCGGTGCCACCCAATGTTTTTCTCGATATTTTGAATAATCCTTCGGTTAAATTGTCCACAGAGGAGGATCTTGCTATCCCTGACCCCGAGGCACAGTTGGTGGCGGATCTTCATGTTATTCCTGATTGGATAGTGCCATACTTGACTTATATGACCCGGGGCGAATTACCTGAGGATGAAACTCTGGCCAGGCAGATAACCCGACGATCTAAGTCGATGACTATTGTCAATGGTTAATTGCACTGATGCAGTGTCACAGGGGTGTTCCAACATTGCATTTCTCCCGAGGAGGGCTGTGAGATACTACGGGAGATTCATGGAGGAGACTGCGATCACCATGTCGGTTCTAAGTCCCTTGTAGCCAAAGCTTTTCATCATGGGTTTTATTGGCTGACGGCTCATGCAGATGCAGAGGATCTAGTTAGCAAATGTGATGCTTGTCAAAAAAATCCCAGCGAGCTCACGTGCCGGCTCAAGAATTGAGGATGATTCCAATTACTTGGCCGTTTGTGGTCTGGGGGCTGGATATGGGCCTTTCAAGAGGTCCTAGGACAAAAAGACTCACCTCTTGGTGGCAGTTGACTAATTTACAAAGTGGGTTGAGGCCGAGCCAGTCAGCAAATGTGATGCAACGATGGCGGTTCAATTCATTAAAAGGCGATCTTTCGCTTTGGATACCCTCATAGTATCATCACTGGTAATGGTACTAATCTGTCTAAGGGCGCCATGAAAGAGTTCTGACAACAAGAACATATTCGTCTCGATGTTTCATCTGTGGCTCATCCCCAATCCAATGGACAAGCTGAAAGGGCGAATCAAGAGATCTGAAGAGGCATCAAGCCCTGGCTTATGGTCCCCTTGTAGAGGACACCGAGTTGTTGGTTTGAGGAGCTACCTTCAGTACTATGGAGCATCAATACTACCCCTAACAGATCTACGGGTTACACGCCTTTCTTCATGGTTTACGGAGCAGAGGCGGTTCACCCCAGTGATATATGTCACGATTCGCCTCGTGTGGTGGCTTATGTTGAAGCTGTTAATGAACAAGCACGTTAGGATGACCTTGATCTCCTGGACGAAGAGCATGACCATGCAGCGGCTCGATCGGCAATCTATCAGCAAGACATATGTCGTTATCATAGTCGTCGGGTTAAAACTCGCACCTTTCAAGAAGGTGACTTGGTGCTCCGTCTCATCCAGGATCAAACCGATATGCACAAGCTATCCCCGCATTGGGAAGGACCTGTTGTGGTCAGCAAGAATTTGCATAACGGATCATACTATCTCATCGATGTTCGAGACCACAAGGACTCGCTCACGTCGGAAGAGGAGACCCGTAGGCCGTGGAACATTGCTCATCTTCGGGCTTATTACACCTGAGCCATTGTCTCTTGTGATGTACATATCTCAATCAATGTATTATATACTATGATTAATACAATAAAGCCGACATCCCTGGTAATTAGGGGCCTCTGTCATTTCATTTGTGAGTATCTGAGTCTTTATTAGTTACAAAATACATGGGGGCTTCCTGCTCACTGAGCATAGCCATGACTACCCTTTGACTCGGCTTATAGGCTGGGCTATAAAGATCACTTGGGGGCTTCCTGCTCACTGAACATAGCCTTAATTACCCTCTTGATCGGCTTGGACGCCAGGTGTATTCACCAAAAATCCGGTTTATCCTACCTTTGTACGCCTGCCGCTCCAACCAGGTAATCCTGGAATGACCCGCCGTACTCTTGACAGTCAATTTCAAAAAGACCCTGAACTTGTCAAGGTTAAAATGGAGATTGGTCATGTGAGGCCCAACTTACAAGGTTTGAATGAAGGATTAACTCAACGGTTGTGCGGCCCTTTGAAAGCACTTGATATTGAGGCTTGGCGGCCTATAAAAGCCTTGTTTTTTTCTTCTGATTTTACTTGATACATTGCTTTTATTTGTGGCTTATTGAAATATGGTTAAAAAGATTCAGGCCATGTAGCCTTTATCATTATGGCTCATATTTGAGCATATTCAGAGATTAATAACCCGGTCTGGCTTGAGACAATAAGTCGCTAGTATGATATGATTAGGCACTTGGAGTTTATGATCTAAGGCCTTTTTGGGGTTTTTGCCCTTATCTGCTGCACATGGTATATTAAACCGGCTGCCTGAACAAAATTTCACAGGTATGTTTTTTGTTTTTTATATGATGATATGAAGTTTTGATAAACCGCCATGGTTATGGACTATACAGTCACTAGCAATTTATATATGGGATATTATGACTCGCCCTGGGGTAAAGCGCCAGGGCAAATATTATGTGCTTATGCGCAGGAATTGTGATGCATATCGTCTGCATAGCTGAATTATAAGCATACACAATAGATCCTTTATGAAAGATTGATAGTTCAAAGTGCAAACAAACATGCACGGTGGCATGACAGGACATTGTTTCCAACAAGCCTATTACAAGGCGTCATCTGGACCAAAGGAATAATTGTTTTTGGCACATTATCCAATGATGAGGACGGTAAGCCGGCTCTATGATCAACTATCCTGGCCTTGGCGTGATGATGATTCCGGGTTATCTCCCACCGGTTCTTCTACCTCTTCGTCACCCGTTGGATGGAAGCCAGAGGTGGCCCAATTGATCCTAGTAAAAGCCTTGAAAACAGCTTCATCATCTATAAGAGTCAACGGGTCAATATCAGGGGCGAAGGTATGCTTACGTGTTGGCGGGATAAGATTGACGGCTTCGTGAACCGGCGGCTTCACTTTGGCATTATCAGCATCGTAAACCGGATGATATTTGGAAAGGTCAGTTTCCTCAGCTAATCGGCTGGCCAAAGGACGCATCTCCCTTACTATTTGAGTGAAGTCATCGGCAAGGAAGGGAGGCCCGTCTTCTTTAAAGCTTGGATATCAAATGGCTAGTTTGGCCGGGTCAAGCTCGGCTTGCCATGCTTTTGCCCGGCTTAAAGCAGTAATGGCGCCAGCTCGAGCGGCTGATTGCTTGAGTTCCTCCGCCCTTTGTGGCAGCACAAATAATCTTTACAACACTTCCTTGATAAGGGAAGGTGGTTGCTTCTTATGGAGGGCAGTAGAAATAGCCCGTTGGGCGCCAGTGTACAGCTGTTCAACAAGAGTATATACAACCTTAAGCCTCAGGCGCATATCGTCACCTAACTTGGAGCTTCTAGAACCTGCATTTGCAAAGAATGTTCATGAGTTGATAAATGATTATGAGACATTGATGAGACAGGTATAAGTGTTATGTTGCTTACCGAAGATAGCAGCTGTCATCATATTGATTTGATGTTTTAAAATAATTCCTTAGTCATCGGCTTAAGAGCAGCCTCAACATCTTCTGCTCTTTTCAAAAGAGCTACCTTCTCAGTTTCCCAGCCGACTCTCTCACTGCTGAAATCCCTCTTCAGCTTTTCAATATTTTCCAAAGTGATTTTGACTTTGGAATTTACCTTGGAAATCTCAGATTGCTGAGTTTGAAGGTTCTGCTGCAGATCAGCCAATTGGGTTTCTTTCATGCTCAATTCAGCCTGTATGACAAATAGATGATGCAGTAGCATGTGATTATAATAATCATTTCTAAAGTCCCAAGCACAATACCAGTATTTTACTTGGCACATGGGGGCTAATGTACGTTTGCTCTATTGCATAAAAATTCTTAAATGACCCGCCTAAAGTTGTTTCAACTACAGACGACTCATGGGGGCTACATACTTGGACTTTATTCATGATTCTGATGATAAGTACCGGCTTAACTTGTCAGTTTAAAACCGTCACTTGGGGGCTACATGTGCAAAATTGAGCTATGATATATGAAGTTCCGGCTCAATTTGATAGTTTAAGCCGACCCTTGGGGCTGTACGTATGAAAATGAAAGACAATAATTTGAAGTCCTGGCTTAGCTTACCAGCTTAAATGGGCCCTTGGGGGGCTACAGGATATGATTCTATAACTACAGTGCCATTATATGAGCGTAAGATCAAATGGATTACCTACAAGTCTACGGCATATTCAATTCTATCATATCCAGTAGGCTTGGCGGCTAGTATAAATATATTGGTATGAAGAGGATTGTGCGGCTTACCTCAAAGTGCTCCTTAATAAGATGGACCAGGCCAGCTTCAAGATCACGACTGGTATGAAGGCGGTTTAAGTAACCTGTCAGGGATATTACTATTAGGTATAAACTGCCCAAGAGGGGCCAGATTATGCCTATCAAGATTACTTCTACTGAAGCCCAGCAAGACATGGAGCATGGCGCTTTATTATAGAAGACTAGAGATTCAGGGCCCAAGAGGTGTTAGGGCCCGTAATGTGTAAACCGCCATACGTCGTGTAACTTGTGTTGTAAGATAGGAAATACATAAACCGAGCCGGGCACGTTTATGAGCCGGCCTCGGGATTCTGTAAACTAGACCGGGCGTCATCCTGTGTATATAAAGGGACGACCCGGCGGTGGTTCAGGGGAGAGAACAACAACTCGAGAGAAATGCAAAGCGGATTCGCTCCCTGGTCATCGAAACCATAGCAATACTACACCAAACTAGACGTAGGCTTTCACCTTCATCGAAGGGGACTAGTATAAAAATCCCTTGCGTCTTTGTCCGCTTTAACCCCTTTAAGCTAACCCGTACCGATGGCTCCACGACTAAGTCCTTTTGCCAAGACATCTGCCGTGACAAAACCACGACAGTTGGTGCCCACTGTGGGGCTATCGCACGATGGTTTCGAGTTCTTGAAGGGCAGCTTTGAAGGACTCAAGGGCTACGCAGTGGGCCAGATGACTAAGAGTCGTCATGGCAAGATCTACATCGATGATGCAGGCTGGGGTCCCGAGGCCGATTCAATCGAGTACGGGTACCGGGTCCCCTTTGGGAGCATCCACGTCTTCATTGGAAAGATCGGCGATCCGGGCCCTAAACCGAACATCTTCCCCAACATCGTCGAGTTGGCTCAGCGTGCGAGACCTGCCCGGATTCAGCATGCCATGAAGCGTGTCTTCGTGGGAGCGGTTCACGGGGCACAAGCTGAGGATGGATCGGAATCTGGTAGTGAGACCGTCGTTTATTCCGGCGACAAATCATCCACTGGAGAAACCGAGTCATTATACCTGTTGCAAGATGGCCAGTTTGGGGGCTGTTCTGATGGCGACAGTATTCCGGACACCCTCGATCCGCTAAGTCGGGTTGCAGTTTTCACGGCCGGATCACAATCTGTGCAACAATCTTCAACCGCGGCGGCATTAACGTCCGACGCAGCAGCGACAACGACAACTGGGGCAGGAGGCCCGGTTCAGCCACCGGCTCAAGTTCTGACCGCTTTAGTTGATACTTTGACAGAGCTGCTAACCGCGGAAGTCGGCCAGGCCGAGAAGGTACAACACGACGCGGAAGTTGCTAAGGTGAGGGGCCAAATAGATCAAGCTAAGTTGGACCTGGCTGCTGAGAATACTAGGATGATCGCAAAGCAGGCCGAGCTAGATGCTCAGGCCTATCGGCTCCGGTTGGATCAGACGGCATCAAACGACGTAGTGAGATGAAGGCGTCAGTCTCGCCTGCCGCCGGTTTACGAAGCGAGGAACCTCTTCAGTACGTCAGGAGTGGGAACCAGCAACCAGCCGGGGGTAAACCGGGGAGAAGTGCCTGGCACAGGGGCATCGGTCCAGCCACAGGCCGTGGAGCCAACCCGCCAGGTCGTTTTGTCAAAGCATGCGCCAACCCCTCCTGGTCATTACTCCAACCCTTTGGATAACATAGTTGCCACTTCTTCACGATTGGCAGCCCTTCCCATTGAAGGGGGATCCCCTATAGCAGTGGAGGCGCGGCGAGCTAGGGAGTTTCTCGAGACGGCTTTAACTCAGCAACAAGCTTATTCTCACAGCCGCGAGAGGATTCATTCCACCCCTCGCCCAAGCCGAAGCTACAACAGGCACCTGGAAGAACCGTCCATGCCGAGTAGCGCGCGGAATCGTAACCCGCCGCAGAGGGATAACCCGGCGGGAGGAGGTATAAACGCACAGGATATGGTGGATCAGGGCACACAGCGCCGAGAGGCCGAATTAGCAGCGCGGTATGAAGCCCGTGAACCTACGCCGGTTCGTCCATCTACCATGGTCGAGCCAGGGGTTACTTCCAGTTCCTTGGGAGTGTCGTGTCTCACGCCCGCTTTACGTAATGTAAGACTGCCTAAGGACTTCAAAGGACCGCGCAAGGTGCCCAACTATACCGCGGATCTATCCCCCGAAGCCTGGGTTGAAAGCTATGATATGGCAATGGAGATGCTGGATGTGGACGATGCGGCGTGCGCAAAGTACTTCACCATGATGCTGGAGGGCACGGCTCGCACCTGGCTAAAAGGGTTACCGCAGAACTCCACTGGATCATGGGCCGAGTTGCGGGGCCGGTTTATCAATAACTTCAAGGATACATGCAAGCAACCCATGTCTATTGTAGACTTGGCGGCCTGCGTTCAAGGGGAAAACGAATCAACAAGTCATTGGATGCGCCGGGTGTCAGAGATCTTGCATTCCTCAAACCGCATCAATCTGGACACGGCGGTGGTGACATTGGAAGGCAACTGCCGGTTTGAACCTCTGAAGCTAAATTTAGGATGGCTCAAGCGTCATTGTCATGACATGGGGACACTCATGGGGGCCCTGGTGAAGTATGCAGATTCAGATAGTGCCAAATATCCAGAGTCTGACGACGGGAAATCAGGAAAAGGAAAGACGAATGGTAAAGCGCCGCAGTTTAATCCGGCGAATCAGGGATATAGCGGTAAGCATAAAGCGGATAATAGTTCAGATTTCATAGCTAACACCAATGTAAGGGCATATTTCTCCCTAAGTAGTTTTGGTGATTGATAACAATGCTTTTGCGGACTAATCGTGTGCACTGAGTTTTTTAGATATATCTCATCTAGGCACAAGACGATTAAGTGCCCCTCGGAACCTATGGAAGACGGTGTTTCCTTTTGTTTCTTTTCGCTGGAATTGAGTCATAGGAAAGCCGTACTATTAAGAGGGAGTCCGCTTCGGAAAGGTTCGGGTGGAATCAACACGTACACGTCTATTCTTTCGCACCACCTTTCCTTGCTTCTCTGGAGCTTCGGCTGTTTTCCTTGTCGGTACAAAAACAGTGGCAACCTACTACTACCACTGCTTGGCATGCGGTAGTACCGCTCAAAGTATGCGGTAGTACCGCACGACCCCACGGTAGTACCGCTTCTTTCAGGGCTGCGGTAGTACCGCACTATGTGGTAGTACCGTACCCTGGACACGGTAGTACCGTGTGACCGGCCCAGTGTCGTAACTAGTACGGTAGTAGGTGCGGAAGTAATTTTTTACTTCCGCGTCCTACGCGGTAGTACCGCTTCGTGCAAGCGGTAATACCGTGTCGGGTTTTTGCAACGACCGTAAATCTGTGGATGTAGCTGCAGATGTATTTTATTTAGTCCGCGCTTCTCCTCGGGTAGTCTGACCCTGCCTTGCGGTAGTACCGCAAGGACGTGCGGTAGTACCGCTCCGGCAGTACTACCGCCCGGTGTTTTAACGCAACAGGGCTAGTACTGGCATGTACCGCGCCAGCGGTAGCACCGCACCAAGAGCGGTAGTACCGCTGGGGCGTGCGATAGTACCGCAACTTATGTGCGGTAGTACCGCCCTCTGTAGGCAGATTTGTGGGATAACGGTTGGATTTACCCTCCCATTATATATAGGAAGTCTTCTTCCCCAAGAAGACTCACCTCTTCCTCCCCAAAGCCCCATTGTTGCTCAAAGCTCCATTTTCGCCCGATCTCTCTCCCTAGCCAATCAAACTTGTTGATTTCCTCGGGATTGCTTGAGAAGGCATCGATCTACACTTCCACCAAGAGATATTTGATTCCCCCCACTAATCCCTTGCGGATCTTGTTACTCTTGGGTGTTTGAGCACCCTAGATGGTTGAGGTCACCTCGGAGCCATATTCCGTTGTGGTGAAGCTTCATGGTGTCGTTGGGAGCCTCCAATTCGGTTGTGGAGATTGCCCCAACCTTGTTTGTAAAGGTTCGGTCGCCGCCTTCAAGGGAACCACTAGTGGAATATCGACACCTTGCATTGTGTGAGGGCGTGAGGAGAATACAGTGGCCCTAGTGGCTTCTTGGGGAGCATTGTGCCTCCACACCGCTCCAACGGAGACGTACTTCCTCTCAAAGGGAAGGAACTTCAGTAACACATCCTCGTCTTCACCGGCTCCGCTTGTGGTTATTTCTTTCCTTTACTTGTGCAAGCTTTCTTTGTATACCTTAGTTTGCTTCCTTGTGTGGTTGTTATTGTTGCCTCCTATAAGTTGTCCACCTAGTGGCATATCTAGACAACTTACTTTGTTGCTTAATTTAACTTGGTTAAGAAAAGCAAAAATTCTTAGTTGCCTATTCACCCCCCTCTAGTCAACCATATCGATCCTTTCAATTGGTATCCGAGCCATGTCTCTTTAAAGGAATTTACCGTCC
Organism: Secale cereale; assembly: GCA_902687465.1. Taxonomy (NCBI): domain Eukaryota; kingdom Viridiplantae; phylum Streptophyta; class Magnoliopsida; order Poales; family Poaceae; genus Secale; species Secale cereale. Next base: position 258,078,834 of record LR738710.1, on the reverse strand, counting down.
AAAGAGTATAGGTGACAACGTAGTCGAGACGGAGGGACACTCCGGTGGAACTCCGTCCTTGCCTACATCCGATGGGGGAACCACGGTCTCTCGTGAGGAGTTCAATGTGGCTATGGACACATTGAAAGAATCACTAGCGACCGAGGTCAAAGGCATGTTTAAGGAATTACTTGAGGGACTCAAATTATCCACCACACCGTTGGAAGTGGTTCGTCCCGCTACCAACGTGTGAGAGGCTATTCCCGACAAGGGAGAAGCTAGTAGTGAGCAAGTCCCTGTTACCAAGAATGGGAGTGGGATTTTTGCCCACTCCGCTCCTCCTATCCACTATGGAGGACCCGTTCCTACTCCGCATTTAAATTCCGTTGGTCCTCCTCCTAAGTTTGTGAAAATTTCTGATTTTGCTACTTGGATGTTTCGCTTTAGACGACATTTACATCATTGTTCTACGAATCTTTGGAGAATTATTGAGCAAGGTTTCTAACCGCATGATCCCGACAACTTAACTCCAAGAGAAGCTGCAGATCATCAATTCAACGAGTCTGTTCTTTGCATACTTCAAGATGCTATCCCTCCCGAAGACATTGCACATCTTCGACCCTTCACCGTGGCCAAGGAAACATGGGAGCATGTTGGTTCCATGTACAAGGAAAGCGCAAGCATTTAACGCTCAAACTATGAAGTTGTGCTAGATGAAGCCGATGATTTTGCTATGATCGAAGGTGAAGATCCTCGTGAACTTTATCGGAGATTAACCACTCTTGCAGTCTCACTTCGAGATCATGGGAGCAAGGACACGGATTACAACTGGATCAAGCTAAAGTTTCTCAAGGCCATGATGCCTTACTACAAGGCCATGTCATCCGTCATTCGCCAAAGACCGAATTTCCACACTTTGTCATCAAATGAAGTGTTGGATGAGGTCGTTGCCATGAGGATCTTGGACAAGACCGCTGACAATGCGGTTTTGAGAGCTCAATGATCAAAGAAGCCTAACCTTGCCTTAAAGGCCAAGGCTTGTGTGGAAGAAGAGGAGGAAGAGGATGATGATGAGAGTTGCCCCGAGGACACCAAATATGCCTATCATGAGCACATGGCTCTTGCTTCACGACAATTTTGGGGCAACAAGAAGAACTCAAGGCTCAACTTCAACAAGAACAACTCAAGTGGCAACAAGGGTAGCAATGAGTGAGGACGTGCTTCAACTGTGGGAATGTGAGCCATTTTGTTGTAGATTGCCCATATGAGAAAAGAGAAGACTATGGAGGCAAGCTTATCCGAAAGGACAAGGCCAAGTCTTATCCCAACAAGAACAATCTCAACAAGAAGACCCCTCCCAAAGGGTTGGTGGCCCAAGAAGAATATGTTGAGGATGATGATGATGATGAAGATGACGAGACGGTCACCATGGCCACCATTGCTATTGCTACTACTCCACGCTCATCTCTCTTTGGTTCACAAAATGAGAACATCACCGCCAAGTGCCTCATGGCTAAGGCCACCAACAAGGTAACTCCCAACATCAACACTACCATCACCTCTAATCCTTCATTAACGGATTGTATTGATGAGAGTGAGGGGGCGGATGAGGAAGAGAATGAATTTAAGTTGTTTATGTGTAAACTCAAGGGCAAACCCAAGAAGCACTTCGTTGCTCTCTTGGAACAACTCGGTGAGGCCAATGACATGATCGAGGCTCACGAGGAGACCATTTCTAAAATGGAAGGACATAGTCGAGACTATGCCAATGAGATATCGGATCTCTCTAATGCCCTAGAGGAAGAGCGTGGTCTTCGTTGGTCTCTTGAGGAGTCACACAATGACGATCATGCTAAATTAAAGAAAGATCTTGATCATGCTTTAGTTGTCTCTCGTATGGTTAATTCCGAGAAGGCAAAGCTTGTGGTTGACCATGCGAGACTCAAGGAGGAGTTTGTTACTCTTGACAAGGCTCACAAGGCCTTGAAAGGTGTACATGCCCCTCTTCAAGAGTATCATGATCAACTTCAAGTTTCGCTAACCAAGGAGAAAGCTATCTTTCCTCGCATGGTGTTGATTGATAATGCAAATGCTACTAACCCATGTTGCGAGCATATGCATCTTGTTGAAGAGAATGCCAATTTGAAGAAGCAGCTTGAGAAAGGCCTTATGACATGTATCCAAGGTGAGAAGAACCTCAATGACCTTTTGAGCAATCAAAAGGAAGTTGTGGCAAAGGAAGGAATTGGGTTTGCTCCCAAGCCCAAGAAGAAGAAGAACGACAAGACCAAGCAACCTCCTCCTCTCAAACAAACCTTTGTGAAAGAGGGAGAGGGTACTTCTAAGAAGAAGAACAATGTGAAAAGTGGTGGAGTCAAGAAAAACCCCGCCATGCCATCAAACATAGTCGGCGACTTTAATCCTTCATATGTTTTATGTCGTGCTAGTGATGGTCATGTTTTTGCTAAATTTGTTGGTTCTTCTTATGAGTACATTGAATGGTCTATTTGGGTTCCTAAGACCCATGTTACTAACCTCAAAGGACCCATTACCAAATGGGTACCTAAATCCAAGCATTGATCTCATGTAGGAGTTTGCTTCGGTGGGGATCATGGTTGCTCGATAGTGGAGCCACAAATCATATGACCGGAAGCAAATACTTGGTGGTGGACGTGCATCAAGGTTCATCCATGGCCACCAACGTCGAATGGTGTGACGCTTCATTTTCTAAGGTATTGGGGCTTGGCAAGGTTGTTGTTTCTCATGATCTCACGATCGAGAAAGTCATGCTTGTTGAGTCCCTTGCATACAACTTACTTTCTGTTCGTCAACTTGCACTCATGGGCTTTGCCACATTCTTTGATATTGATACCGTGGCCCTCTTGTGGAGCAAGACTCTTAAAGTAGCCAACTGTTGTACATGTCGAGAATGGTCTTTATGTGGTTAACTTCTCGGAGCAACCCACTAAGACCACGACATGCCTAATGGCTAAAGTTGATGTGGGATGGCTGTGGCATCGCCAGTTAGCCCATGTCAATATGAGATCTTTTCAAAGTCTCCTCAAGGGGGACCATGTCCGTGGACTAACAAATGTTAGCTTTGCCAAAGATCGTGCTTGCAGTGCTTGTATTGAAGGAATGTTACATGAGACGGCTCACCCTCCCACGACTATCATCTACTCAAAAAGACCGTTAGAGCTCCTTCACATGGATCTCTTTGGGCCTCCATCCTTTGATAGTCTTGGGGGCAGAAAGTATTGCTTGGTGATTGTAGATGATTATTCAAGATACACATGGGTATATTTCTTCAAGAAGATTGAGACCCAACAAACCGTCTTCAACTTTGCAAATGAAGCTCAACGTCAACATGAGGCAAAGATTTTGATGATCCTAAGTGACAACAGCACCGAGTTCAAGAACTACACCTTGGATGAGTTTATTAGTGATGAGGGTATCAAACATCAATGTGCCGCACCTTATACCCCTCAACAAAATGGTGTGGCAGAGAGAAAGAACCGGACATTGATGGACGCGGCAAGGACCATGATGGCAGAATTCAAGTCTCCATACAACTTTTGGGCCGAAGCCATCAACACCGCGTGTCATGCATCCAATCGGCTCTATCTCCGCAAGGGCTTGAACAAGACTCCGTATGAGATTCTTACCGGGAACAAGCCCAATCTCAAGTACTTCTGGGTGTTCGGATGTAAGTGTTTCATCCTCAAGAAAGGTGCTCGTTTGTCTAAATTTGAGTCTAGAGCTCATGAGGGCATATTTGTTGGTTATGCTACAAACTCTCATGCTTACTGTGTCCTCAACAAGTCCAATGGACTCATTGAGGAGACGTGTAATGTGGAGTTTGATGAGAATAACGGCTTCCAAGTGGAGCAAAGTGGTACTTGTGATGTAGGTGATGAAATTTCTCCTCAAGCCATAAGAAGAATGGGTGTTGGCTATATCCTACCCATTGAGGAACCCCTTGTGGCCGAAGGAGAAGGACAATGTTCCACACAAGTCGAACCATCATCTACCCAAGACCCACACACCTCCGAAGAACAAAGTGAAGGCCCTCAACCGAACGAACAAGGCCAAGTGCAAGATCAATCACAAGATGGCGGTGAGCCACCAAATGATGCACAAGGCCAAGTTCTCTCCTCTGAGCAATATCAAGATCAAGATGAATCTCAAGATCAAGATCAAGCTCTTGATGTCGCTCAAGATGATCAACTCAATGCTCCTCAATTATCACTTGAAGAGCAATTGGAGCGTCGTGCTGCAAAAATTGCCTCCAGGCTTGCTTCTAGAGAACATCACATGGAGAATATTCTTGGAAGCATCATAAAGGGGGTAAGCACTCATAGACAATTAGCAAACTATTGTGCTCATCAAGCTTTTGTCTGTTATGTTGAACCTCAAAAGGTCTATGAGGCGCTCGAAGATCCTGATTGGCTCAATACCATGCATGAAGAACTCCATAACTTCGAGCGCAACAAAGTGTGGTGTCTGGTGCCGAGGCCAAAGGAGAACCATAATGTCATTGGAACCAAGTGGTTCTTTAAGAACAAGCAAGTTGCTCATGGCATTGTCATTCGCAACAAGGCACGTTTGGTGGCTCAAGGCTACTCCCAAGTCGAGGGTATCGACTACGGTGAAACCTTTGCTCCCGTTGCTCGCCTTGAATCTATCCGTTTGTTGCTTGCCTATTCTTCTCATCATAACATTAAGTTGCAACAAATGGATGTGAAAAGTGCATTTCTTAATGGTCCTATTAATGAGTTGGTGTATGTCAAACAACCCCCGGGGTTCGAGGATCCTAAGTTCCCCAATCACGTGTATCAACTCGATAAGGCGCTCTATGGCCTTAAACAAGCCCCGCGTGCGTGGTATGAGCATCTTACCGAGTTGTTGAAAGATCGTGGGTTTGAAATTGGGAAAATCGACCCCACTCCTTTTACTAAGAAGGTCAAAGCGGAGTTGTTTGCCTGCCAACTATATGTTGATGATATTATCTTTGGTTCACCTAACAAAGCTTTCAATGATGAGTTTGCCGCACTCATGACCACACATTTTGAGATGTCCATGATGGGAGAGTTGAAGTACTTCCTTGGGTTTGAGATTAAGAAAAGAAGAGAAGGAATCTTCATCAAACAAGCCAAGTACACTGAAGACATGCTCAAGAGGTTTAATCTAAGTGATGTCAAGCCTGCTACTACTCCAATGCCAACCAAGTGCCAACTCGACATTGATCCCAATGGTAAAGCAGTGGATCAAAAGTTATATTGTTCTATGATTGGTTCCTTGCTTTACCTTTGTGCATCTAGACCGGATATTATGTTGAGTGTGGGAATCTATGCATGGTTTCAAGCCTCACCTAAGGAAAGTCACTTTGTGGCAGTCAAGAGAATCTTTCGATATTTGGCTCATACCCCAAACTTTGGCTTATGGTACCCAAGAGGAGCAAACTTCAACCTTGTAGGTTTCTCTGATTTGGATTGGGCGGGAGATAAAGTGGATAGGAAGTCCACTTCTGGAGGGTGCCAATTCCTTGGTTGCTCTCTAGTAAGTTGGTCTTCCAAGAAGCAAAGTTGTGTGTCTCTCTCGTCAACTGAAGCGGAGTATGTGGCAGCTGGCAGTTGTTGTGCTCAACTTCTATGGATGGGGAAAACTTTAAAGGATTGCGGTGTCACTTGTGACAAAGTGCCTCTTTGGTTTGACAATGAAAGTGCCATCAAGATTTCTCTCAATCCGGTGCAACACTTCAAGACGAAGCATATTGAGATTCGGTATCACTTCATCCGGGATCATATTCGGTGAGGATAAATAGAGCTTCACTATGTCAACACTCATGATAACCTTGCAGATATCTTCACGAAGCCATTGGATGAAGCAAGATTTCGCGAGTTAAGGTATGAGCTAAATATCATAGATTTGAGCAATGTGGCTTGAAACCTTGCACACACTCCACCCACTCAATATGATTATGTTGCCTAGATGTAGGCATGGACATAGGGGGAGTATTGTTCTCTCAATGAACTCTTCCTCCCCCCATTATGCATAAATTGATCAAGTCTTTATTATTTGCCATGTTAAATGGAATGAGTGCTTCAAGACGAGTGTTGGTCATGGGCCCAAGGATAGTTCTTCGCGGTACCATACCAAATAACTCAAACATAGGTGGCTTCGGCCACCGACCTCCTTCAAGGAGTAGTGTCTCGTGTGTTGTTCCAGTTGTTTGTTGTCTCTCTTACCGTTTGCCGTGCGTGTGCGCTTTTTGCGTTGCTTAAGCCTTCTTGTCAAAACTTGCATTTTCTTGGGGGAGCGGTACTACCGTGAATAGTCACGGTACTACCGCAAGAGAGAATTCGGTACTACCGCAACCAGCACGGCAGTAATTTTTTACTGCCGTTGGTAGAGCGGTACTACCGCTCTACGTGCGGTACTTCCGCCCGGGCGGTACTACCGCGATGACCGCGGTACTACCACATTTGTTCGAATGGCTGGGGGTAAGCGGGCAGGGGGAGTTCTAACTCCCCCATACCCTTTCGTCTCGTCTCCCCCACGTCTCTCTCTCTCTCTCTCTCTCTCTCTCTCTCTCTCTCTCTCTCTCTCTCTCAAGAACGGCGCCGGAGGACCTCGCCAGATCTCCGTCCCCGGCTACTCTCCTCGCATTCCGACCGCTGGGATCGTTCCCCACCTCGACCTCTTTCCATGGATGAAGGTTTCTCCCCAGAATCCCCTCTTTTTCTTGCCCTTGTGTTGTTTCTAGGTTCTGGGGAGATGCATGTTGTTCTTGTGGTCTTTGTTACCTTATCCATGGAAGATTAGGATGTAGGAGAGTTGTAGTGCAGTAGAAATACTAGTAAGTATGTTGCTACCAAGTAGTTGTGATCATCCGTAGTACCGTTTGCTCGTTCTACGCGTTCATTATTCAGATCCGCTTTCGGATCTGACTCCGCGCGGTACTACCGCTGGCTGACAGCGGTACTACCGCGCTGACACGTAACGGTACTACCGCTCCTACCAAGCGGTACTGCCATGATGAACGCGGAAGTAATTTTTTAGTACCGCGTCTAGTGCGGTACTACCGCATCCCTTCGGTGCGGTACTACCGCCCCCTAGACGGCACTAAAAATTTACTTCCACAAACTTCGACCTGTACTACCGTTCGATCCACACCGACTTCGTAGCACATACATATTATCTTTTCTACATGTTTCTTGTGCTTTTATGGCTTTTGCATTGATTCTCTTTGTTTTTCTTTCGTGTTCTTGTGTTTGTGTCATAGGTGGTGGCTCCGGTTCCAATGTCCGTTGTTTGAATCCCATCCAAGACACATGATCTAAGCGTCTGCGCACCCAAAGTGATGTTCCTGAGGGCTCCAATGCCCCCCCCCAACACCACGGCCACCAAGAACAAGGAACCAACTATGACCATGGAGGAGATACCATCTCATGAGTTTATCACTAGGAGGAAGATCAAACCCTATGCCGATCCCCGGGCTCAGTTCCATGGAGATGAATTGTTCTGGACCAAGCAGCAGTATCGTATCTACACAGAGGTACTCAAGAGCAAACACAACCTATATGTGGATGCACATTGGATTGACATCACCCACATGGGGAAGGCAGAGCACCGGGCATATTTTGTAGAGGCTCTAGATCTTGTGGAGCAGTTTGGCATTGAGCACATCATGACATTTTCAGATGGACTTTGACCCAGAGATTGTGGCACAGTTCTATGCTTCAGTTCACTTCCATCCTAAGGAGGAACGCAACTTGACTTGGATGACAAATGGACAAAAGATGACTGCTACATGGAAGGACTTTATGGATCTGCTTCAGGTTGCTGATGAGGGGCTCCACACTCCTGTTGGAGCTTGCCCTCATGCCAACGAAGAATCTGCCAACAAGGACCGGCTGCTGCCTTTCTATGTGGAGAAGACGCTTGCTAGTGGCAAGAAGACTTGGGTGATGAGCCCCTTCCTGGAAATCATGCATAGGATCTTTCGCAACACCTTATTTCCTCGCATTGGGGACAACGACAAGGTACATTCATACCTCGTGGACATGATGCTTATGTGTGAGGAGGCCCGCAGTGCTTAGACTCAACCACTTGGTATCTCACATATCATGTGGTGTGAGCTTCGGTTTGCTATTTTCACCCGCAAGGTGCCTATCTATGGTCCATATCTGTTTCTACTGATCTCCAAGACTTGGCAAAAGCTATATCCCGATGAAGAATTTAAGGCCCCTCACTGGGTTCGTCATGGGCCTATCCGACTTTGCATCAAGAGTCGTTGGGCTAACACTACTACCCGAGCAGAGGTTGCTGCAGCTTAGATGGACAAGGATGAGGAGCCAGTTGAGGAGGAGGCTGCTGATGAGGACAGTTCTGGAGGGTATGCTCCCCCTCGTCTGAGCCCTCGTGGGCTAAGAAGTTGAAGAGGAAGATGAAGGCTCTGTTTTGTATGTAGGCAAAGGGGCAGTACAAGGCTCATGTGACTCACAAGCAGACTCGCCAGCGTGACAAGAAGATAATGAGGATCTTTGGTGAGGATGCGCCTAGTGGGTCAAAGGAGCTCATCACTCCAGAGGATGAGTGGATTGCCAAACAGGGCTTCAAGTGGTCTGATTCCGAGGAGAAGCAGCAGGAGTCCGACGGAGCACGTGACGACTGATTTCTTCTGCCTAAGCTACCACCTTTGTCTTAGGTGTCCACTTTCCCTTTGTGGTGTCTCGATGCCAAAGGGTGAGAGAGTGTTAGGATTTGTGTCTTGTGTTGTGCCGTGTTTATTTGCGTTTCGTTGGTCGAACCTTTTCTGCTTTCGTTGGTTTGTGTCGTGTGTGTGAGACCTTCATATGGCGTGATACATATGCACTCTACTAGTTATCTCGTTATTATGTCTATGCTATCTGCTACGTTGTGAGCGGTTGCTTCACTTGCCCTTAATATGTGGTCATGTTATCCTCCTTACATCCATGCGTAGAATCTTATTCTTTGTTGCAAGGAGAATATTGTTTGTAGAATACAGGGGGAGCATTGATCCTAGTATGTGTGCTGTGCAGTTCAAGGCACCTTCTTATGTATGCACACATCTAGGGGGAGCTTACCTATATTCAATAACTTTGCTGGGTTTGCTTACTATTCTTATATATCTTTGTGCAAATCCCGTATTGTCATCAATCCACCAAAAAGGGGGAGATTGTAAGGGCATATTTCTCCCTAAGTAGTTTTGGTGATTGATGACAATGCTTTTGCGGACTAATCGTGTGCACTAAGCTTTTCAGATATATCTCACCTAGGCACAAGACGATTAAGTGCCCCTCGGAACCGATGGAAGATGGTGTTTCCTTTTGTTTCTTTTCGGTGGAATTGAGTCATAGGAAAGCCGTACTATTAAGAGGGGGTCCGCTTCGAAAAGGTTCGGGTGGAATCAACACATACACGTCTGTTCTTTCGCACCACCTTTCCTTGCTTCTCTGGAGCTCCGGCTGTTTTCTTTGTCGGTACAAAAACAGTGGCATCCTACTACTACCACTGCTTGGCATGCGGTAGTACCGCTCAAAGTATGTGGTAGTACCGCACGGCCCCACGGTAGTACCGCTTCAGGGCTGCGGTAGTACCGCACTACGCGGTAGTACCGTACCCTGGACATGGTAGTACCGTGTGACCGGCCCAGCGTCGTAACTAGTACGGTAGTAGGCGCGGAAGTAATTTTTTACTTCCGTCTCCTACGCGGTAGTACCGCTTCGTGCAAGCGGTAGTACCGTGTCGGGTTTTTGCAACGACCGTAAATCCGCGGATGTAGCTGCGGATATATTTTATTTAGTCCGCGCTTCTCCACGGGTAGTCTGACCCTGCTACCGCAAGGACGTGCGGTAGTACCGCTCCGGCAGTACTACCGCCCGGTGTTTTAACGCAATAGGGCTAGTACTAGCATGTACCGCGCCAGCGGTAGTACCGCACCCAAAGCGGTAGTACCGCTGGGGCGTGCGGTAGTACCGCAACTTATGTGCGGTAGTACCGCACTCTGCGGGCAGATTTGTGGGTTCACGGTTGGATTTACCCTCCCACTATATATAGGGAGTCTTCTTCCCCAAGAAGACTCACCTCTTCCTCCCCAAAGCTCCATTGTTGCTCAAAGCTCCATTTCCGCCCGATCTCTCTCCCTAGCCAATCAAACTTGTTGATTTCCTCAGGATTGCTTGAGAAGGCATCGATCTACACTTCCACCAAGAGATATTTGATTCCCCCCACTGATCCCTTGCGGATCTTGTTACTCTTGGGTGTTTGAGCACCCTAGACGGTTGAGGTCACCTCGGAGCCATATTCCATTGTGGTGAAGCTTCGTGGTGTCGTTGGGAGCCTCCAATTCGGTTGTGGAGATTGCCCCAACCTTGTTTGTAAAGGTTCGGTCGCCGCCTTCAAGGGCACCACTAGTGGAATCCGGCACCTTGCAATGTGTGAGGGCGTGAGGAGAATACGGTGGCCCTAGTGGCTTCTTGGGGAGCATTGTGCCTCCACACCGCTCCAACGGAGACGTACTTCTTCTCAAAGGGAAGGAACTTCGGTAACACATCCTCGTCTTCACCGGCTCCACTTGTGGTTATTTCTTTCCTTTACTTGTGCAAGCTTTCTTTGTATACCTTAGTTTGCTTGCTTGTGTGGTTGTTATTGTTGCCTCCTATAAGTTGTCCACCTAGTTTCATATCTAGACAACTTACTTTGTTTCTTAATTTAAATTGGTTAAGAAAAGCAAAAAATGTTAGTTGCCTATTCACCCCCCTCTAGTCAACCATATCGATCCTTTCAACCAATGTATAGGAGGATGTCCAGCGCCGTAAGGGTAGACCGCCCCCACGGGGTGGAGGGCAAAATATCAATTTGGAGCACCTGATGAATGTGCCTTGCCCCAGGCATGACACGAAGGAAAAACCAGCCACACACCTTTGGACGGACTGCTTCATTATGAGGGAGTTCAGAAACCGGTTCCAATATGATCACGGATCATCCGGCGGTTCAGGCCTTGGTTTTCATGGGCCGGGTTATCAAGGTGGTGGTTCTGGTCCAGGATTCCAAGGTAACCAGGGCGGCCACAGCAATCGGAATGGACACAACCAGCAGAATAGCCAGGGTGGCTATAATAATCAGAGCAATCATCAGCAGCAGCAACAATCAGGCTATCATAGCGAACCGAAGCAGCTGAGAAGTGGGCAATATCATGTCTTCACCGCAAGTTTATGTAAGCACAATTACTAGGTTTATAAGAGGGCAGTGCACTCTGTTGAACCGGCGGTGCCTCGTTATTTTCGCTGGTCGGAACAGCCCATTGTGTGGAGTCGAGAGGATCATCTGCCCCGGGTAGATAATTTGGGTCAGCTGGCTTTGGTGGTGGCGCCTCAGGTTGGGGGCTATAAGTTCACCAAGGTGCTCATGGACGGAGGAAGCAGCATCAATATTCTGTATTATGAGACTTTTCGTCGCATGGGGTTGACAGCCAAGAAGCTCCGACAGTCCAACACTGTTTTCACGGTGTGGTACCTGGTAAATCAGCGTATTCGGTCGGTAAGATAGACCTGGAGGTCACCTTTGGAGATGAGCATGATTCAAGGTCAGAAACCTTGACCTTTGAAGTGGTAAAGATCAAGAGCCCGTATCATGCCTTGTTCGGGCAGCCGGTTTATGCTAAATTCATGGCGAGGCCTTGTTATGTTTATCTGCAGCTTAAAATGCCAGGTCACAAAGGAACTATTACGGTCCACGGGAGCCGTAAGATTGCTTTGGAGTGCGAGGATGGTGATGCAGCCTATGCTAAGGCGGTTTGTGCGACCGAAGAATTGAAATTTTACAAAGATAATGTTGATCCAACAGACATGTATCCGTTGAAGAAGCCAACTACAGAGCATGATCCGACCTTAAAATTCAAATCAGCTGATGAGACCAAGCAGGTTGACTTTGTTCCTGGTGATTCATCCAAGCAGTTTACCATCAGTGCTAACCTGGATCCGAAATAGGAAAGTGCGCTCATCGAGTTCATCTGTGAGAATCGGGACATCTTTGCATGGAAACCTTCTGACTTGCTAGGTGTACCGAGGCAACTCGCTGAGCAAACTCTTAATATTGATCCCAAGTTTAAACCGGTTAAACAGTTTTTCCGCTGCTTCAATGAAGAAAGGCGCAAGGCTATTGGTGAAGAAGTGGCCAGGCTCTTGGTGGCATGTTTTATAGTTGAAGTATTTCATCCTGAGTGGTTGGCTAATCCGGTGCTGGTGCTTAAAAAGAATGGCACTTGGCGAATGTGTGTTGATTACACAGATCTGAACAAAGCTTGCCCAGCTGATCCTTTTGCCCTCCCTCGTATTGATCAAATCATTGATGCTATGGCAGGTTGCGAGCGCTTAAGTTTTTTGGATGCATATTCCGGTTATCATCAGATCAAGATGGAAGTTAAGGACCAGGAGAAAATAGCCTTTATAACTCCCTTTGGAGCCTTCTGCTATGTATCCATGCCTTTTGGGCTCAAGAGTGCCCAGGCGACCTATCCGCATTGTGTGCAGAATTGTCTTCATAGGCAGATTGGGCGGAACGTTCATGCATATGTGGATGACATTGTGGTTAAGTCCAGGGAGGAAGAAACGTTGATAGCTGATTTAAAGGAAACTTTTGATAACCTTTGGATTTATAAGATGATGCTTAATCCGGCCAAGTGCGTTTTTGGTGTACCGGCAGGCAAGCTCCTGGGGTTCTTGGTATCAAACAGGGGAATCGAAGCTAATCCGGAGAAGATCAAGGCTATTACATCCTTGGCTAAACCGGCGTGTATCAACGATGTCCAATGCTTGGTAGGCCGCATTGTAGCGCTAAGCCGGTTTATCAGCCATTTGGGAGAGAAGGCCATCCCGCTTTACCAGATGATGAAAAAGACAGACCGCTTTGTCTGGACTGATGCTGCTGATGCTGCATTCGAGGATTTAAAGAAGCAATTGGCAAAGCCACCCATCCTTGCTGCACCAGTTGACAATGAGCCGCTGTTGTTATACGTGGCCGCTAATGCCTGAACAGTAAGCGTTGCCATTGTGGTAGAGCGCAAGGAGGCAGGAAAGGAATATCCGGTTCAACGGCCGATTTACTATATCAGCGAGGTGCTCATTGAATCAAAGAAGAGATACCTGCATTGGCAGAAATTGGTATATGGAGTCTTCATGGCAAACCGGAAGCTTAAGCAGTATTTTCGGGGCCATCCAATCACCGTGGTCAGTTCAGCCCCTCTGGGAGATATAATCTAGAACAGAGAAGCAACTGGTCGGGTTGCCAAGTGGGCCATTGAATTTATTCCTCACGGGCTAAAGTATGTTCCTCGTACTGCAATCAAATCTCAAGCACTGGTGGACTTCATCAACGATTGGACGGAGTTGCAAGCACCAGAGGAAAAGCCGGATCACACGTACTAGACTATTCACTTTGATGGATCCAGACTATTGGAGGGCTCAGGGGCTGGAGTAGTGTTAACTTCCCCACGAGGTGATAAGTTCCTTTATGTCCTTCGTTTAATGTTCCCTTGTACTAACAATGCAGCTGAGTATGAAGCTCTCCTCCATGGTCTGCGAATGGCTAAGGAAATGAATTTAACCCGGGTTAAATGTTACGGTGATTTGGACCTGGTGGCACAACAAGTATCTGGCACTTGGGACTCCAAGGATCCACTTATGGCGGCGTATCGTCGAGAGGTGGACGCTGTCGCTGGACACTTCAAGGGTTATCAGGTGGACCATGTGGACCGGCGAAAGAATGTAGCTATTAACGCATTAAGCCGGCTAGGTTCTCAGCGTAAACCGGTTCCACCTAATGTCTTCCTGGATGTATTGCATAATCCATTGGTGAGATTACCTTCAGAAGAGGATTTAGCTATTCCTGATCCAGAGGCTCAATTGGTGGCGCGCTTCATGCTATTCTAGATTGGACAGTCCCATATCTGATGTACATGAACTGAGGTGAGTTACCAGAGGATGAAGTCTTAGCTAGACAGATAGTCCGGCGGTCCAAATCAATGACTATTGTCAATGGAGAGCTGCATCATTGCAGCGTATCTGGGGCATTTCAACGTTGTGTATCACCAGAGGAAGGCCGTGAGATTCTTCGAGAAATTCACGAAGGAGATTGTGGTCACCACGCCGGTTCAAAATCTTTGGTGGCTAAAGCTTTTCGTCATGGGTTCTACTGGCTGACGGTCATGCTGATGCAGAGGACTTGGTCAAAAAGTGTGATGCTTGCCAGAAATTCTCACGGCGTGCTCATATACCGGCTCAAGAATTGAGGATGATTCCAATTACTTGGCCATTCGCGACTTGGGGGCTAGACATGGTTGGGCCCTTTAAGAGATCTCTAGATAAGAAGACCCACCTTCTGGTGGCGGTGGATAAGTTTACCAAGTGGGTCGAAGCGGAGCCAGCCAGCAAGTGTTATGCAGCAACGACGGTTCAATTCATCAAGAAGGTGATTTTCTGGTTTGGCTTTCCACACAATATTATAACTGATAATGGTACCAATTTATCCAAGGGGGCTATGGAGGAATTTTGTCAACGAGAGCACATCCGGCTTGACGTATCTTCAGTAGCTCACCCCCAATCCAATGGTCAGGCCGAGAGAGCCAATCAAGAGATCTTGAGAGGCATCAAGCCCCGGCTTATGGTCCCTTTCTAGAGGATGCCGGGTTGTTGGGTAGAGGAATTACCCTCTGTGTTGTGGATCATCAACACCACACCTAACAGGTCTATGGGTTACACGCCTTTCTTCATGGTATATGGAGCTGAAGCGGTCCTCCCTAGTGACATCCGTCATGATTCGCCTCGGGTGGCGGCTTACGTTGAAGCTGATAATGAGAAGGCACGACAAGACGCGTTAGACCGGCTGGATGAGGAGCGTGACATGGCAGTAGCTCGATCGGCGATTTATCAGCAGGATCTGCGCCGATACCATAGTCACCGAGTTAAAACCAGAACGTTTCAAGAAGGTGATCTAGTGCTCCAGCTCATCCAAGACCAGACAGACATGCACAAGCTATCCCCGCCTTGGGAAGGACCCTTTGTGGTCAGCAAGAATCTACACAATGGATCATACTACCTCGTCGACGTTCAAGAGCACAAGGACTCACACACCGCGGAGGAGACCCGACGGCCGTGGTACATCGCCCATCTTCGGCCTTACTACACCTGAGCCATAGGCTCCGCTTTATGTACATAAATTCACAATGTATATATTATGATCAGTATAATACACCGGCATCCCCGTTAAAGCGGGGTATCTGCTGCTTTTTTCATAAGAGTTTGTCACATGGGGGCTTCTGTGTGTAAAGGAGTTCCTATGGCCCTCTTAGACCGGCTATTACGCCAATATCATCATAAGAGCACAGCTCTGGTTACTTCGGTAATCCGGCTATCAAGCCAACATGATGGTAAGGGGCAAAAGAGAGTTTGATGCATAGCACAACTCAAACATAGGCACCCAACGAACACATCTCACAATGTTACTTGGGGGCTCCTTTCGCACAGCGGCAACGAGTTTTTAAGACCCTTGTAATAGGCTACCAAGCCACGGCTTGGAAGCCTGGTGTATACACCTAAAACCCCGAGTTAACCTACCTGCATCAAGTAAGTCACTCCGCCCAGGTAAACCTAGTATGACCCGTCGAACGATTGATAAGTCAATCTTATAACAGACCCTGAACTTGTCGATGTTAAATTGACGATTGGTTAAGGATTGAGGACCATCTTAACAGGGTTTGTGAAATGGTTCAACTCAGTGGCCTGGCAGCCCATGAAAAGCCTCGAATTTGGAGCCTGGCAGCTCGTAATAAGCCTCGACTACAGGATTTTATTTCGGCAAGTGTTTCTTTATTTTTTGCCAAGTTCCTTATCTTTTGAGATCATTGGTATTTATCCTAAATCTGTTGATTCGGCGGAGTGGTTGACTATAAGTTGCCACCATAATAAACTAGCATTCACAGAACCTGGTCTGGTTTGATTGCTAATCGCCAGAACTATCTACAGCTAAACCGGTGTTTATCACAACCCGGCACGGTTTCATCATGAACTGGCAAATATTCAAGGAGTCATCAAAACTCACAAATTGGGATCATCGCCCTTACTACAAAATATTGGTTAAAGCCAATGACACAAATTTCTATCACAGGTATGATATATGTTTTATGTTTTAAATACAGTTCAGGTTATAAACCTAGAATCATGTATTTGGGCATTATGACTCGTCCGGCAATAAACCGCCAGGACCCTTTAAACTTTGTCTTGTGCAGAAGCAGGTGGAATAAACTGTTAAAGCATCATAAGCAGAAAAATAATGAAGTTGCCAGATGGAGCAATGTTATGAAAAGGGAATACGCATGAAGACATAACCAAATGTTTCAGCTACCCTATTACAAGGCGTTTTACAGCCCAAAAGAATATATGTTCCTTGCTAAAGTACTACGACACGATAAATGATAAACCGGCACCGGTTCATGGTTTTGCATCAGCCCGGTTAGATGGTTGTGGATCATCCTGCGCCGTCTCCTTGTCGTCCTCATCCAGCAGCTGGAAGTCAGTGGTTGCCCAATTGATCTTTGTCAGCGCTTGGAAAATAGCTTCATCGCTTATGAGTTCAGACGGTTTAACATCAGGGGCGTAGGTGTGCTTATGGACAGGTGGGATGAGATCTTCCACTTCATAGACAAGGGTATTAACCCGACGATTGTCAACGTCGTAACCCGCCTGATAGCAGGACAGATCAGCTTCATCAGCTAATTTGCTGGCCAAGGGCCGCATTTTTCTTGTTAGAGCCTGCAAGTCTGTGTCTGTGAATTCTGATCCGTCCTCCTTCATGCTGGGATAACCATTCATCACATCCGCCGGATCAAGATCAGGCACCCAAGCTTTTGCGCGAGTTAATGCCATTAAAGCGCCCGCCCTGGCAGCTGATTTCTTGAGCTCTCCAAACCAGGCGGGTAGCACTGATAACTTCTCCAAAGTCCCCTTGATCAACGTGGGAGCCGGTTTGTTATGAGAAGCAGTGCAAACAATGCTTCGAGTACCGGTATACAACTGCTTTATAAGCGTATATGCGGCCTTCAACTTCTTCCGCATGTCAGTGCCAAGATGAGCAGTACGTTTTCTCGCATCACTAGAGCTTGAGTTAAACCGGAAGAGTGCAGAACTATCATATTCAGAATTGTGTTAAGTATACTTACCAAAGAAAGCAGTAGTCATGGCATTTATCTGCTCCTTTAAGCTAGTCAGTTCTTCTGACACTGGATTGAGAGCGTTTTCTGCATCAACTGCCCTTTTCTCCAAAGCGGCTCTTTCTGCATCCCAATCCGCCCGTTCCTTTTGCAAGTCTTTCTTCAATTTCTCCAAGCTTGCTAAAGAGAGAGTCAGCTCATCCTTGGTCTTAGAAGCGGCGGATTATTGGAATTTCAGGTTATCTTGAAGCTCAGACATTTGAGAGTCTTTCCGGTTTAGATCAGCCTGCCAAGGAAAGAACACATCATACGTTGGTAAAGCATATCGGAAGCCCCAAGCACATAACAAGTTATCCACTTGACACTTCGGGGCTAATGCATATTTGCAGTTATCAGGCATTTTTAATAAAGTCCCAAGCACATAACAGGTTATACGCTTGGCTCTTGGGGGCTAATGCGTCATTGTTCAAAGAGGGTTACAAAATAAAAAGTCCCGATTCATCCTGAAGAGATAAACCGGCCCTTGGGGACTACACATGTGAAAAACTATATAATGGGTATTCTGAAGTTCTGGTTCATCCTGAAGGAGTAAACCGGCCCTTGGGGGCTACGGTGGAGTAAAGACAAGCTCTAAGACTTAAGGAGGAATAAAGTTAAAGGAAGTTAAGCAGAAGTTTACCTCATAGCGTTCCTTCATCAGATTCACTAAACCGGCTTCATGATCACGGCTTGTATATAACCGGTTCAGATAGCCGGAATGAAGATCTTGGGCGCTAATTTGAGCATAATTGGACAAATCGGCATTCCATTTGCCTTTGTCCTTGCTGGAGACCTCATTTTTCGCAGTGTGTTTGGATAAGGCAACGGGTTCACTTGGAGCAGTATAACCAAAGCCAGTAATTTGAACATCCTCTATTGAAGCAGCAGTGGGTTTAACAGGGCTAGCAGGAGTATTACTGGCCCGGACTGGACTGGTCGGATTATCACCAAGGTCCATTGGCACAGCTTCTTGTTCAGGAAGGATTTCATGATCCATTAGAGGAGGATCATCATGCAAAACATTAACATCTTCTTCGGCTGGCTCAGGATTCTTTTCCGGTTCAGGATTGACATCATCACCTGCCGGTTTATTCAATTTAGCCCTCTTGCTAGGCTTGGGCTTACTGCGAAATTTAAAGGTGAAGATAGTCAGTGGAGTGAAAGAAAAAGGTTAACAGAAAAATGAAAAACTTACCCATGAACAGTTTTGAGAGGAGGAAGCTGCGTAGCTGTTGACTCGCCGAATGACGAACGAGGAGTATCCTGATAATTTAAATCAGATGGATTAAGAGGCTGGCGAATATGACCCACTTTGGGGTAAAGAGCATCTAGAGTATGTAAAACCTCTGATCGACGTCTCCGGGCTGGCGTTTGCGGTAAACCGATGGACTCAATAACTTGGCCACTGTGTTGCGTTGTGCGGCGAGCTTCATGTTGCTGTTTCTTCAAAATTAAGTTTGGGTCCAAGTAAGCGAAAGGGTGAGAAAATTGTACTTTCCGGCTTGCTCGACGAATTTTTGGTGTTGGCAGAGGATCTGAACCAAAAGAAAGGGTACTTACCTCGACATCATCAGCCTTGCTTCCTTCAGCGATTCCCTGAGTACAGTCATTGTTAATAAGATGCAAGAGAAAGGAGCCAAGGGAGTCAAGTGATACCTCTGAGGCCGGTTCATCTTCTTCAAGATTGGATTCAGATGCTTCAGTGTTTTTCTTCTTCACAGTTTTCTTAACAGCCTTGGTTTTCTGGCGGGCTGCCTTTGCCGGTTTATCCAGGTTTTTCCTCTTCCAGAATGGATCATTACCCTGATAATAGATTGTGAGGTTGATCAGAAAGGATATTAAAAACAAATTGAAATAAAGAAAGAGATATAAGAAGATTTACCGATGGCGGTTTATTGAGCTCGCAGAAGGGGGCCAGTCCGGTTTGACTGCAGGCATCCACTGGTTCATTCAATAGCTTTTTAACAGCTTCAGTGACCTCATTCTCTGACAGCACAACTTCAGTGTGGCGTAGAGGATCTTTGGGGTCTCCGGTATACTCACACATTAAACTGGAGCACCGGCTTAGCGGGAGAATACTCCCAGAAATCCAACAGCGAACGAAGTCAATGCCTGTCAAACCGTTGGCGATGAAGGCTCGGAGCTTTGAAAGTTACGGTGCGTATTGGGCTCGCTCTTGAGCACTCAGCCGCTGAGGGAAAGGGTGGTTCTCACAGAGCCGATGAGAACGGTAACCCGATAGAGGATTTTTGTCTTCTGGAGATGTGTCTAAACAGTAAAACCAGGTTTGGTTCCAATCTTTAGGATGGCTGTGATGTTGGACGCGAGGAAAGCTGGCATCCTTCCTCTTCTGGATGGACATTCCGCCAAGTTCAGTGTTAGGACCGTCAGAGAGCTCTGTGCGACGGTTTAAATGGAAGAAATCCCTGAACAGTTCAACTGAAGGCTCCTCTTACAGATAAGCTTCACAAAATACTTGAAAATTGCTGATGTTGGACACAGAATTTGGCCCAATATCTTGGGGATGGAGCTGAAAGTCAGCTAGCACGTCACGAAAAAACTTTGATCCGGGAGGACTGAATCCCCGGGCTAGATGATCAAGAAATACGATAACCTCTACCTCTTTGGGCTCTGGAGGACATTCCGGTCCAGGAACTCTCCAACGGAGGACATCCTTCTTGCCAAAAGCGCCAATTTTAGCCCGGTTCTGCAGTTCCTCTTCAGTAACCCAAGACTGGACCCAGTTGCAGGAAGTAAATTGTTTAGCTTGATTTGCCATTTTGAAGGGAAAAGCTGAAAATATAGTGAAGGGCCGATTTATGATTTATGCAATGTTAAACCGGCAGTGTTTCTAAGGTAATTATAAACAACGGTTTAAGCGGGGCCTAATGGTATCTACCGGTTTATGATTTTTTCTAAAGTTAAACCGCCAAGGAGAATATGAAAGGTGCAGATCTAAAGTTATGGAAGAACAAGTTTTGCAAAATCAGTAACAAGGTTATAGATCTACGGCATGTCAGAAAGTCGGAAATATTCGGGGGCAATATTCAACGGATACAACAATGGTTCAAACAAACTCAGTTTGGGCTAGTACTTTGGGGAAGAATAAAGCGCACTAAGGAAGCGGAGTTATTATTACAGTCGCAAAGCAGGAGGATCAGATCTACACTCGTTATCGGAGCCGCGATGAAGAACAGTGACGAACAACGCCTTTCCATGAACTCGCATGAGAAACCCTAATGAGATCTATATAAGGGGGAGGAAGGAACTTACCGGAGTCAACGGGTGCAGAGGCGCGCTGGTGAGTTTCTGGTCCGAACAGGTTGACGCAGCGGCCTGAGTTGACGAAGATGCAAGGGTCGACGGCGGCGGCAGAGCTTGAGCACGAGCGAGCACGAGGAGGAAGAAGCAAAGGAGCAAGGAGGGAAAAGGAGATACCCCTCTTCCCTATTTATAAGCCGAAAGGTGAAACGGCAGGTGCGGGAATCAAGGAGCCAGAAAAATAGATATGGGACGATATTGTCGCCTCGATCTTTGGAGATTTTAATAAATGAAGAGTAAAATAGGTACAGGTATTAAATGAATAGATGACGTCACGGCGGTTCAATGTGATCCAGGAGATTACGTCACGGCGATTTATGAAATGTTTGAAGCCATAGAGGGCAAAACTTTTACAAGGCGTTGAAGATTGACATGAACATATTCAAATCAATCTGGGGCCTAATGTCAGGGATATTACTATTAGGTATAAACCGCCCAGGAGGGGCCGGTTTATGCCTATCAAGATTACTTGTACTGAAGCCCAGCGAGACATGGAGCATGGCACTTTATTATAGAAGACTAGAGATTCAGGGCCCAAGAGGTATTAGGGCCCGTAATGCGTAAACCGCCATACAACGTGTAACTTGTGTTGTAAGATAGGAAATATAGAGACCGGGCACGTTTATGAGCCGGCCTCGGGATTATATAAACCGGACCGGGCATCATCCTGTGTATACGACGGTTCAGGGGAGAGAACAACAACTCGAGACACAGGCAAAGCGGATTCGCTCCCTGGTCATCGAAACCCTAGCAATACTACACCAAACTAGACATAGGCTTTTACCTTCATCGAAGGGGCTGAACTAGTATAAAAATCCCTTGCGCCCTTGTCCGCTTTAAACCCTTTAAGCTAACCCATAGCGATGGCTCCACGACTAAGTCCTTTTGCCAGGACATCTGTCGTGACAAAACCACGACATCACCGGAATGAAGCTCTTGAGCGTTGAATTCGACATACCTCTCCATATCCAGCTTCCACTTCTCTTATCAACAGTTGGAATTTCTTCTTTAGCGTTGTGCTTGGATAAGACAGTAGGATTGCTCGGTGCGGTGTAAGCCATCCCAGTAATGATCACATCTTCAGCTCCTTGAGCAGGATTGGGCGGTTTAGCATTTTCCGGGTAAACTTCCATGGAATCCATGGAATCCATGGTGACATGATGCTCTTCTGGCCACAGATCATCCATTACTGCTTTGGAAGATTGAGGCAAAGGCTCAGAAATAATTGATTCTTCCAGGTTGGAAGGTTTGGGATCCTCGGCCGGTTTATTCACTTTGAGTTTCTTGCTGGGCTTGGCCATGGCACTGGAAAAAAAACATATGATGAGATGGATATACCAGTTGAGCAGAAAGCATAAAAATAAACAGGCTCAAGTGTCCTCACCCAAGAGCAGTCTTGAATAATGGAACCTGAGTCCGAGTGGAGTCACCAGAGGAAGAATGAGAGGTGCCCTGATAATTTTAGTCACACGGGTTAAGAGGCTGTCGAATAAGACCTGCTTTTGGAAATTTTAAGCCGGAAATTTGAGAAACCTTAGCTTGATGCTTGCAACGAAGTGGTGTATTGGGTAAGCCGGAAGAAAGGACCCCGCCGCTGGTATTCCGGGTCGTACGGCGAGATTCATGTTGCTGCTTCTTCAAAATAAAGTTGGGATCTAAGCAAGCTAAGGAGTGAGAAAATCTTACTTTCCGACACACTTGACGAACTTTCTGCTCTGGCAAAGATTTCGAGGAGGAGGAAAGGACAATTACCTCTTCCACATCTGCATGGCTGCCCTCCGCATCATCTTGATAATAATCTGTGTCTATAGGATGAATAAAGAGAGAGCCAAGGGAGTCAAGTTCTACCTCCGAGTCATTATCATCCAAATCAAATAGCTCTACATTATTTGACTTCTTCTTAGCTGGTTTCTTGGGAGCCTTAATCTTGGTCCGGGTCTTTTTTACCGGATTTTCCACAAGCTTCTTGGTCCAGAAGGAGGAGTCAGCCTGAAATATTAAAATGTTAAACAATAAGGCGGCTTATGGAGTCAATGATTAAACCAGAAATTGTTCAAAGGTACTTACGGCAGGAGGTTTGTTGTGGACGTAAAACAGAGCCAGTCCTGTTATGCTACAAGTTTCAAGGTCCTCATTCAACAGCGTCTTTGTCATAATGTTGATATCTTCATCGGTCAGTGCTATTTCACAGTGATGTTGGGGATCCTTGAGGTCACCGATGTATTCACACATTAAGCCGGATCCGCGGCTTAAAGGCAATATTCTCCATGCAACCCAACACCAGACCAAATCAACTCCATTCATCCGATTGGCCATTAAAGCCCGGATCTTTGAAAAGACGAGCATATATTTGGCCAGTTCTTTGGTGCTGATCCGTTCTGGCAAGTGATGTCTGTTGCTAAGCCGGGTTTCACGATAACCCGACAAAGGGTTCTCACTTTCAGGAGAGCTGTCTTTGCAATAAAACCATGTACAATTCCATTCTTTAGGATGGCTAGGGAGTGTGGCAATAGGAAAAGTAGCTTCTTTATGCCTCTCAATGGAAATGCCCCCTAGTTCCAAACTGGGCCCATAAGTGAATTCAGTCTGGTGGTTCAAATAGTAGAATTCCCTGAATAATTCTACAGTGGGCTCGTGTTGAAGATACACTTCACAAAAGACTTGAAAATTGTAGATGTTTGAAACAGAATTGGGACCAATGTCTTGAGAATGGAGCTTGAAGAAATGCAGCACATCACGGAAAAATCTTGAACTGGGCAGAGTGAACCATGAGAGCATGTGATCGGTGAAAATAATAACCTCTCCTTCTTTGGGCTGTGGAGGAGTTTCTGTGCCTGGGATTGTTGACATGGATTTTGACCAAGATAAATAAAATGCGTAAACCACATAAAATATAAACACAAAGCGGCAAAGTCTGTTTTATTATGAAAAGTAATCATTTATAATCAACTGCTCAAATTGAGGACAAAAAATAGCCCTATGATACATTTTTGAATGTCGATAATGCATACATTAAACCGACAATTTTAAAATATAGCGAAAATCATCAAGTTTTCTCCTATGAAAAATGGAGAATACATCGTTTATATGTACGCGCACCATCGCCGATGAATACTGATCTAAAATTTCACCGTCAAAGACAACGCCAATATTGTCGAAGCATCGCGCAGTATGTTCCTCCATCAAAGTATCGTTGTATCTTAACGGATGCACACAAAACATAATTTGATAGAGAAAGCCAGTAATAGAATTGATCTGCCGCGCAAAGAAAATTGTCCATTGGATAGCATATACACATGCATGTGGTATGCGTACGTGACATAGCTCATATAGCCACACATCGTAATTGGTTTCCTCTTAATCATGTTTAGGCATGCATGCATTAGGCTCCAATTGAATTAAGAGGCCCAAATGATGTCTTGTAGCAGATCCCATCTCTACGTAGTGTTTAATTAAGCAAATTGATTAAACTAACTGGGCCAAAGGGCCATGTGCGCTGCCGCCAAGGTCCCATCAATCAACTCAGGGAGACAAGTTTGGAGCACTCCATTTCCTACCCATGTTCTACTAGCCAGCCACGTTCCTGCTCCCCACGTTCTCCACGATGTGCAGGTTGAGTCCTTGGCGCGTGAGGCAGCCTCCAAGGGCCAGTGCTGCACACCCACCCCTATAAATACCAGGCAGTCAGACTGCTCTAGGGTCGACCCTTAGATTGTTTCTCCCACTCCTAAAATCACACACACACACGCACAACACATAAGAGCTCAGAGAGAAGGAAGAGGCAGGCGTGGTGTTTGCAGGAGGTGAGAAGGTGAGACTCATGGCTCTCTTCTAGCCCCTGGTTTGGCCATTGTGGTACATACCAGGGAGCTTTCTTCTTCCTCTTCGAAAATCCTTGCCCTTAGTCCGGCCATTGCGGTACAGACTAAGGAGTGTGTTACATCCATCTTAAACTTTTGTCTTTGGTTCGACCATCGCGGTACAAATCAAAGAATTTATGTTATATCCACTCCAAAACTTTCGCCTTCGGTTCGGACATCATGGCACAAATTAAGAAGCATGTTTCGCCTCGCTAAAATTCTTGTCTTTGGTTCGGCCATTGAGGTACAAACCAAAGTGCATGTTTAATCTACATAAAAAAATTATCCTTGGTTCAGCCATCGCGGTATGAGCCAAAGAAGGATGCATGTTCCTTCTTCATGTTGCATATGCTTCGTCCTAATGATGTCCTTCTTGATTCGGTCCCATTAGCGATATAGGCCATGACGATCGTCTCTTTCCTGGTTTGGTCCCTATACGCGGATACGAATCAAGAGAGTATCGTAGGCACGAACAAGGTTGTCAGAATCATGATTCTGTTGTACGATTCTACGACTTTACGATCCAAACTAACCCCTCTGATTCTACGATTTTAGTTAATAGAATCTATGTTTTTACGATCTTGGTAGTGAAGATTCTACGATTTGCGATCCTACCATCACAGCTTCGATCCGATTCGAAATCGCGATTCTGATAACCTTGGGCACGAAAACTTCATGAAAATGCCTTAATTTGGTGGTCATAGAAAATGGATATGATTAAGTTGGAATGAAATCACGAATATGCTAAACTAAATTTGTTCTTCTTCGGTTACGCTACGGACCTTATGTGCCGCGTTAGCTGTAATACGGACAACAATATACAAAATGTTGCTTCACTTGGTTACGCTACACGAGGGCATTATCTTAATGCTACTCGGTGTTAGTAGTAATACGAGCAGGGCAAAACTTATTAAAAAATGTGTTCATGTTACACACCCAAAAATCAAAATCATGCCAGATGGATTATAAAACATGTTGCATCATAAAAACCAATCTTACTAGGTTACGCTACACGCGGGCATTATCTTAATGCTACACAGTGTTAGTAATAACACATGTGAGAGGCATTAAACAAAATATTCGGGCCACATATTTTGGCCAAAGTAAAATAAAATATGTCATGGAATGCTCCAATGCTATAAGAGCCTAAACTATTAGCATCGTCATAAATGGATATCACAAACTCACTATACTTGGGTTATGCTACACACGAGCGTCAATGATGTGACGCTATGTGGAGTTAGTGCTAATACCATGTAAGGTACAAACATAAACAAAAATGATAAATGTCAAATGACTTGTGCAATACCATAATTTCTCCACAAACCTTTGCTTGGTTACGCTGCACGCGGGCATTATCTTTGCGCTACGTGGTGTTAGCAGTAATATGAGTAAAACATAACTTAATAAAAATAGGTTCACTCCACATCCACATATGCATACAAAATTCATACAAAGTACATGATAAGGCATATCCCATGTAGCCCACATAGGCTTTAAATAAACAAAAATATCATAAGAAAATTACACTCAGGCCATGCTTGATATTGTCTGGGCGGACTCAGAGTCAACAAAATATGGCACATATCATATGCACCATAAAAAGCATGAATATTGTGTGAGAAAGATTCAGTCCATTACCCTACACACGGGCATCACATCAGTGTCGCACGGTGATAGTAGTAATGTGAAGATGCAAAACTTATGAAAATTGGCATGTCCATGCCACCAAAACTAAAGATGTCATATAAAATTCCCAAAGAAAAATATATACATATCCTATATGCCAAACGTAGGATAAAACAATGCCTAGCCAAAATCAACCTGCACTCCACATATAAATGAGGTTGAACACACACAGATGGTTGCATGCTAGGAAATATATTCCCAAACATCAGACATAAAATCATAGAGGAGTACTTGCATGGAACCAAACTTCAAGCTCACCAGGCAGGAGTTCGCCGTCGACCGCGAAGAGGATTTCTCTTGTAGTATATTGTAATAGGAATGTGATGCAATCCTATGTAATAGAAATGTTGGAATTTTTAATCAGGGGTTTTCTCCTTGGAGATGTAATTAACAAAACTGTTATGTAAATGTAAGAGTTCTGGAAATATGTACCTGCAATGTTTGATTCTACTTTTATTTTATGCATTTAAATTTCATTCTGTATCAATGACGTGGATGCGTGTTTTCACGCCAGCCATTTTCCTGTCATCAGGGATCCTCTAGTGGATGAAATCTTTTTTGGCTAAAATGCCAGTTTGAAGATATATTATGTAATGCCCAGGATGGAGCTATATCTCCTACGTGTCGAGGCACGACTTAGAGACATAACCCCATGCTGGAATGATCGCAAGTCTGGTATCTTTGCACAACTCATGTAAAAAGGGGGATGGAAAACATAAACATAGTTGGCTTACACTCGCCACGTCACACAAATACAATACATGTCTCAATCATCATACAATAAAACATCACAGCCCTCTAAGGGTAAAATCCAAATGACAAGATACCAAATATAATTAAATCCACAGGTCGGATCGAATCCTAGTAGAAGTCTCCACTACTGATCATGAGGATAACGAACATAGTATCGACTACGCTCCTCGTCGTACTCCCAGTCTAGCTTGGTGCCATCACCTGGATAGCTCACCGTCGGACCTGCATCTGGTGTGGTGAAGTAACTGTGAGCCACAAAGGACTCAGCAATCCCGTTCCCGGGTAACAAGACTATTTAAGCCTTGGGAGAGGTTAAGGCTGAAGAAAAGAATAAGTGTCTGCAGCAGCAACTAGCACTAGCTTACGTGAAAGAGTGCGAGAAGAGAAGTGCCTCGGACGAGAGATGATCACAAAGTGATCCTAGCTACAACACGTCAAACATAACCGCACCGTGTTCAACTCCCGAATCCCTATTCGGAAATTGACAGTCACGGAACACACGCTGGTAGTGTATTAGAACAAGGTGTCAAGTTATCTACAACCGGATATTAACAAGCTCCCATCTGCCACATAACCGCGTGCACGGCTTTCGAAAGTTCATAACCCTGCAGGGGTGTTCCAACTTGACCCATTACAAGCCCACGATCCGCGGAGTCGCAACTCCAAAGTGGGAAGACCCGAGTATTCTCGGAATCCCGTGCTCAAGATACTCCGAACTAAGGTAAGGCTAATCCAGCAAATCCTCCCGGCATGTCGACACCCTGATAGTAGCCACGCGTATCTACTCTCAGGACACGTTTGGATGGGCGATCCCACAGGTTTTTACCAAACCTCGAGTTTCCTCGTGGTGGCCCCGCTTAACCCCCAGTTTGGACCAACACTCATGTGCAGCACTGGCCCGGGTTGTAGAATTAAGAAAGAGGGTTAATTACTCCCTATGCAAGTTTATTTGGTTATTAGGCAAATAGTACCAATGTTGGGACTTGCTGGAAAAGACTTAGCACTTAGCGGTTTATCGAGGGGGTCCCATACACCCCAACCGTGTAAGGAACGCATAATCAAGGAACATAACACCGGTTTAAACGGTTCCTAACGGCATGAGTGGAACAAATCACCAAGCAAAAGGCTTAGCCTTCCACCCTTACCAATATATAGATGATTTCATTTTAAGCATTTATATAGTGTGATATAACCCAACAAACTTCAACATGAAGCAAGCATCTTCGATCTTCACCTGCAACTAGCAATGCTATAAGAAGGGCTGAGCGAAGCGTACTTAGCCAAGCAACGGTTTGCATAGGTAGGGTGGTTAGACATGGACATGGTTACAAGTAGGAGGCTGACAAGAAAGACATGGGCATCGAGGCAAAACTATAGATCGAGACTACTAGCAATAGGCAAAGATAGTAATGTTATCGCGGTTCGGTCATCTTGCCTGAAGAGAAGTCGTTCGGATCGTAAGAAGGGTCCTCGTGCTCAACCTCGTTGGTAACCTCGTGCTCGTACTCGTACTCGGTCTCAGCTTCCGGCTCTAAACAAAACAATCACACAAGGCACGAATCAACAAGATGCAATGCGCACTCAAAAATGATGGATGCATTATGGATGCACTAAGAGAGCACACGGAGCACGGAAAATAGCACTCAAGAAAATCACTTCAAAACATGGCAACAATAGGAGATTATGAATCTACACGGAAAATCAATCAAGTTTCATATAAGACTCGCTGAAATCGGAGCTACGGGCTAAAAGTTATGCCCGAAACAAGAAATAGGCGAAAGCTGAAAATTACAGCAACATAGCAACTTCGGAGCACTAGAAAAATAACCTACAGCACTCAAACACCATGGCAAAGAGCATGAACATAAACTAGACATATCCTACAGCAAATAAGTCCAAAGGTGCACCCCCAAAGGAGCCACGGATCAATAGCAACAAGCTTGGACATATTGAACTTGACAATAAAATTCTGACAGCAGAATTTTATTGAAACTTTGGAGCAAAAGTTAAACATGCTACAGCCACTTAAATAAGCATGTGATAACATGAATGGAAAGCCAACAATATATACTACAAGGAACCATCAAGATCCACCCCAAAACTATCATGGTTTGTCCTAGAACAGCAAGCAAACATGGCATCGGAACATTACAGATTTCAGACTTAGTGAAAATCCACTAAGTGTTAAAACAGCAGTTTCATCATGGCATCTAAAAGAGCAAGTTTAAGTCACCTCGAAACTAAATATGGCAAGTGGTAAGCGCCACATCAAAGTACACATGATGGTGATTCCAAAACATACAAGCATGCATCATGGAGATAAACACAACGATAGCAATGAGCTCAACAAGATGTCATTTCATAACAAGTTAAACAACTAAACAGCCACATAGCACTTTTCAACGAGGATAACCATGTCAAGATCAAATCTATCATGCAACCTAACACAAGCAACATGTAGAGCATGGCAAGACGAACACGTGGACATATCATTTGCATCAAACGGGTAAACGAGCTAAAAGTTATCACTATGCAAAGATGGCATAAAAACATCACATAGCAGCAATTGTATCGGGATGCACTCTTGCAACAGAGAAATAAGCATATAGATGATCTCTAATATGCATGGCACAATGGAATGAATCGTAGTGCTAGTCACCACGAACGTCTGGACACCTCATTTGCGCAAAACGGAGCATCACACACAAAGTTATCGCAGATCTAATATTGCATCAGACACAACAAATCTGGGGACTTAGAGATATAGAGGTCAACCTCAGATCTGAAAAACGGGCTGGAGAAGTGGATCGGGCCGGGGCGGTGCGGTTCAAATCACCTCTAACGAGCTGCACCCGCTAGGGTTCGGCCCGCGGGGCAGATTGCGCGAGGGAATCGGCCTCCGAGCGGCGCTGGCGGCGGCTACGAGCGACCTGGGCGGCGGTCTCGCGAAGAGGCTGGCTGGGCGATCGAAGAGGCCTCGGTTGACTCTGGCCCAGGGCGCTGGAAGGAGGCCCAGGAGGGAGCCAGTGCGCGGATCGGGCCGGCTGCGGCTGGAGGCCCACGGCGAAGGAGCCAGCGACCGGATCTGGCAGCTGGTCGGGCCCGAGGCGAAGGCGGCTGGGCCTCAGACAGTGGAAGGAGGCCGCCCGCTCGGGGTGACAGGCGGCGGCCTGGGTCGGTCAACGCGGCGTCGATCCGATCGGGCGAGGGATCGGGCGCCCTCGTCCCGAGCGGCGGCGCGGATCGGGAGGAGTGGCCCGGCCGGATCTAGGCGGCGGTGGTGGCCGTAGGCGAGGGGCGCCGGCGGGAGGGCCCCCGCGGCGGCGGCGACCGGAGATGGCGGCGGGGTGAGGTAGGCGCGCAGATCCCGGCGAGATGGCGAGGTGGTGGTGCAAATCCGACGAGGTGGCGCAAATTTCCGGCGAAAATTCCGGCGAGGTGGCTGGTGGCTGGAGGTGGAAGAAGGAGAGGTAGGAGATGGACTAGGGTTTCCTTGATTTGGGACAAAATTTTGGGGGAGTGGACAAATATATAGGCACAAGTAGCTAGGGTTGTCCAAATGGAGTGCGGTTTTCAGCCACCGGATCAGATTTGGATGGCCTAGATGATAGAAATGGTTATGAGTGGTTGGTGGGCTGTTGGAGGGGGTGTCTTGGGCCACAAAGTGGAGGCACTTTGAGCCCACACGAATAACTGTTGGGGTAGCAAACGGACTCGAAACGTGACGTGATTTGACACGCGGGTTACACACAACAAAACAACAACACACGACAAGACTCGCGCCAAACCGGTAACGTTACACGACCAAATACCAAAGTAGGCCTACGGGACGCCACGGACACGTGAGGGAGCTCCGAAACGCGAAACGGACAACGGGAAGGAACGCGTGGAACCGGATGCAACCGACAACACAAATGCAATGCAATGCATATGTCTACATGATATGAATGAATGCCACACACGCACACAACAAAACGACGAAAACCCGAAAGGCAAAGAACCCGGAATGGAATAGATGGAGCCGGAGATATATTATATGCCCAAAATGGAAAGTATTACATCCGGGGCATTACAAACTCTCCTCTACTACAAAAAGATCTCGTCCCGAGATCTAGGACTGGAAAAAGGAAGGGTACTCGGAACGAAGATGATCTTCTCGTTCCCACGTAGCCTCTCGGTCGGTGTGATGTGACCACTTGACTTTCAAGAATTTGATGGACTTGTTGCGGGTCTTGCGCTCGGTTTCTTCGAGAATAGCAACGGGATGCTCTCGGTAGGACAAGTCTTGTTGAAGATCAATCTCTTCAAATGGAATCATGCGTTCAGGTGTCTTGAAGCATTTGCGGAGTTGAGACACATGGAACACATCATGAACATTGGCGAAGTTGGAAGGGAGCTCAAGTTGATAGGCTAGATCGCCTCTTTTGCCAAGAATCTTGAAAGGCCCGACGTATCTAGGAGCAAGCTTTCCTTTGATACCGAATCTCTGGGTTCCTTTCATCGGAGAAACACGAAGATAGACATGATCACCAATGTTGAAGGCCAAATCACGATGCTTGCCGTCATAGTAGCTCTTCTGACGCGACTGAGCGGCCTTGAGATTCTCACGTATGACTTTGCACATTTCTTCGGCTTGTGAGATCAAGTCATTGCCAAGAAGTTGACGTTCGCCTGTTTCAGACCAGTTGAGAGGGGTACGACACTTTCTGCCATAGAGGATTTCAAACGGAGCTTTGCCTGCACTTGCTTGAAAGCTGTTGTTGTAAGAGAACTCGGTAAATGGAAGGCAGTCTTCCCATTTCATGCCAAAAGATATGACACAGGCTCTGAGCATGTCTTCTAGAATCTGATTCACTCGCTCGACTTGACCACTAGTCTGAGGGTGAAAAGCAGTGCTGAACCTGATCTTAGTGCCCATGGTGGACTGAAAGGAGTCCCAGAACCTTGAAGTGAACAAACTTCCACGGTCTGAGGAGATAACTTGAGGAATGCCATGTAAGGACACAATTCTGGAAGTGTACAACTCTACCAATTGAGCTGCATTGATGGATTCTTTGACTGGAAGGAAGTGAGCGACTTTGGTAAGCTTGTTAATCACCACGAAGATAGAATCATTCCCTCTCTTGGACTTAGGAAAGCCAGTGACGAAGTCCATTTCAATGTGGTCGAACTTCCACTCGGGAATAGGAAGAGGTTGGAGAAGACCGGCTGGACGTTGATGTTCTGCTTTCACTCTTCTGCAAACATCACATTCGTTCACGAATTGGGCAATCTCCATTTTCATGCGTGTCCACCAGTAAGACTGCTTGAGATCTTGGTACATCTTGGAGCTGCCAGGATGAATGGAAAGGAGAGAATCATGTGCTTCTTCCATTATGAGCTTCCTGAGATCACCTTTGGGAACAACAAGTCTGTCCTCGAAGAACAAGGTATCTCTCTCATCAACACGAAAGCACTTGTATTTAGGAGTGCCCTTTGCAATACCATGTTTCACTTTCTTCACCATGGTATCACTGAGTTGGGCCTCACGGACCTGATCTTCCAAGGTAGGAGCAACTTGAAGATTTGCAAGAAAACCCTGCGGAACAACTTGGAGGTTGAGCTTCCTGAATGCTTCACAAAGCTCAGGCTGGAACGACTTGATAAGAATGCTGTTGCAATATGCCTTTCTGCTCAAAGCATCTGCAATCACATTCGCCTTGCCAGGAGTGTATTCAATGCTGGGATCATACTCTTGGATCATTTCAACCCAACGAGTCTGACGGAGGTTCAGATTCGGCTGTGTGAAGATGTACTTCAAGCTCTTGTGATCAGTGAAGATGTCGACTTTTCTGCCCAACAACAGATGTCTCCACGTAATCAAAGCATGTACCACAGCTGCTAGCTCGAGATCATGTGTGGGATAGTTCTTCTCACTTGGCTTGAGATGACGAGAAGTGTATGCCACAATTCTCTTATCTTGCATAAGCACACCACCAAGTCCTTGAAGAGAAGCGTCACAGAATACTTCATAGGGCTTGGACTCATCTGGAGGAGTCAGAACTGGAGCAGAGACAAGCTTTTCTTTGAGAGTTTTGAATGCCGCTTCACACTCTGGAGACCAAAAGTATTTGACATTCTTCTGAAGCAAGTTGAAAAGAGGCTTGACAATCTTGGAGAAGTTCTCAACGAACCTTCTGCAATAGCTGGCAAAACCCAGAAAACTGCGGAGTTGCTTGACGTTCTGAGGAGCTTCCCAGTTGACAATTGCTTCAACTTTCTCGGGATTTACCGCAATATCGTCAGCTGAGATGATATGGCCCAGGTACAAAACCTTATCGAGCCAAAACTCGCACTTGGAGAACTTGGCATAGAACTTATGCTCACGGAGTCGATCAAGAACCAGACGTAAGTGCTTTTCGTGATCTTCTTCATTCTTGGAAAACACCAGAATATCATCCAGATACACAAGCACAAACTCGCCAGTATAGGGGTTGAAGATGTAGTGCATCATCCTCGAAAAGGTAGGAGGAGCATTGGCGAGACCAAAGGACATGACAGTAAACTCGTATGAACCGTAGCTCGTTCTGAAGGCCATCTTGGGGATGTCTTCCTCGCGAATGCGAATTTGATGATAGCCCATTCGGAGGTCGAGCTTAGAGAACACTTTAGCTCCCTTGAGCTGCTCGAAGAGTTCGTTGATGTTGGGGAGCGGATACTTGTTCTTTATTGTCTTCTTGTTCAATGGCCGGTAATCAACACAGAGACGCTCCGTGCCATCTTTCTTCTTGACAAATAAGACACCACAGCCCCAAGGAGATGTACTAGGCCTGATGAGACCCATACGCTCCTGTTCATCAAGCTGCTTCTTCAATTCCTTCAATTCTTTAGGAGCGAGCTTGTACGGACGCCTGCATGCTGGCTCAGTACCCGGCTCGAGTTCAATGACAAATTCCACCTGACGGTGTGGAGGCATGCCTGGAAGTTCTTCAGGAAAGACGTCTTGATATTCGTTCACCACCGGAATTTGAGATATGGCATTAATTTCGCCTTTATCATTGAGAGAGAAAAGCCTGATAGTGTTATCCCTGGAGGCGAAGATAATCACTTCTTCATCAGGATGAGTCATCTTGACTTCTTTCTGTGCACAATCAATGTGAGCATCATGCTGAGAAAGCCAATCCATTCCGAGGATGAGGTCAATGTCAGAATTACCAAGAACCACCGGATTAGCCAGAAAGCGATAATCACCCAAGCGAATAGAAACATTCGGAGCATATAATCTTGAAGTCATGCACTTGCCCGGAGAAACAACTTGCAACATATTTGGCAAAGGTACTGTGCCCACATTGTACTTGGATGCAAATGGGAATGACATGAAGGAATGTGAAGCACCCGAATCAAATAACACTTTAGCAGGTATAGAGTTAACTGGAAGGTTACCCGAAATGACATCAGAAGAATTCTCCGCTTGTGCTGCATTCATCAGATTGACCCTTGCTTGCTTGGGGTTATGCTTGACAATAGCTGAACTCACAGGTGGAGGAGGTGGAAGACGCTTCGGGTTCGGACATCTGTTGGCATAGTGACCTTTCTGAGTGCATTTGTTGCAAGTCACTTCTGAGAGAGGATGGAAATGAGAACCACTTGACTTGGAGCCTTGAGACTGAAACTGGTTCCTCGACTGGTTGCTCGGGTTGGGTGGGTGGGAGAAACCACGACCACCGGAGTTCTTGTTGTTGGAGTTGTTGTAAGGAGCTCGAATCACTGGAGGAGGAGGAAGCCAAAATTTCTGTTGTTTCGCAGCCAACTGAGACGATGAGGAAGAGTGAACGGCATCTCGAATCCTCTTTTTAGAAGCCTCCATCTTAAGCTGAGCTGCCTCTTGTTTCAAAGCCATGTTATAGAATTTGTCGAATTCATCGGGCTCGAACAAGGTGAGAGCAAGTTGAAGTTCATCTTTGAGACCACCACGAAACTGGTAGATTTTGCTCTTGGCTTCAGGAATGTCTTGCTTAGCATAGCGGGCGAGGTTTTGGAACTTGACATTATACTGGTAGACTGTCATAGAGCCCTGCTTCAGGTTGCGGAATTGCTCACGCATACCCTCGATGACACTTGTTGGAATGTGGTGAGAGCGAAAGTCCTTGCAGAAATCCTCCCAAGAGATCACACGACCTGGACTGGAGTCTTTGTACTGCTACCACCAGTCAGCTGCTTGGTCTTTGAGTTGGAAGGCTGCAAACTTCACATAATCCTCTTCCTTCACATTACTGCACTCAAAATGCTTCTTGATATCGGTTAACCAATCTTCAGCATCAAGAGGGTCGACACAGTAACTGAAAGCTTTTGGATTATTGGCCAAGAACTGGTTGAGAGTAGCATGGTGCTGCTGGTTGAAGAAGTTGCCTTGATTCTCTGGAACACCCTGATTAGCTTGATTAGCTTGCATCTGCTGCATCATCTGCATCAACATCTGGGTGTTCTGAGTTGTAGTCTGCATAATCGCTCTCGAAGCCTCAGACGGAGGAGGACGACGATCTGGAACCTCTTCCGCCTCTGGGTTAGCGTTGGAAACCCGTTTCGGAGCCATCCTGAAAGAGATGACCACGAATCAGCAATTGATTGACAGAAGGTATAAGCTGAATCAATGGAATGAATTGCAACAAGTCTTCACAATAATCATTCGAATAATAGGAACGAATGAAATCATTCAAACAAGAGGCACGAATGAAATTCTCAGTTAAATGATAACATCAATCTTCACGAGAAGCCATATAGGGGACAAAAGGTAAAATAAGAAAAACAACAAGGTACAGACGGGAACAAACACAAGATAGGAGCTTCATTCTAACATCTTTGTGCTGAAAGCATATGAACGCGTTACGAAAGGGTTTTGCAATCCCCGGATCAGCATAGCCAAGGACCCTTTAAGATGCAACTCCCGATCGGAACATCGGTCATAATACCACTTCACTCAATGTAGAACCCCGAACTCGCTAACCTGCATTCGTTGGAAGAATGCCTACGATCTACTGGATAAACCCACCTATTAATTTTCGAAAGATTCCAGTTATGCAATCAGGTGTTGGGGATACACGGGAAGCACCGCGCAATCAACTCTAAACCTACATCCAGGTGTATCCATCCTTCAACACATAACCAGTCTTTCTCGGAAACTGTCTACCTCGGACCTTCGAAAAGCATCCACTATAACAAGCTATGGCAATACTCCCGAACTACCTCCCCAGTACTGGGTGATGTCGGGGTTATCTTGCCACTAACCGTATAGGAGAGATTTTCGATGTCGGCCGTCTTAAGTATTTAGTACTGCCGCGATATGCTTGTGACGACAATACCCCGAAGCTCAACTCTCCGGGACACTGCCACAACCCCTAATGTCAGGAGGCATCGAGAACAATATTCTCGTCACAAGAACATCGAAACAATCCCAGAATACTCGCGAGATTCCTAAAAAAAATTTGGTGCAATTTTTGAAAGTAGAAGAGGGAAGAGTAGTCGTCAGGAGTCCTCACCAGAGAGAAAGGGGATGAGAAGCAAAGAAATCCTACTCTCCGATATAAATATAGGACTCAAAATGTTTTCAGTGTGTGCCTAGACTCGACCGTCAACGATTCGATCAAATAGTGGGGGCTCCTAGGTCGGAGAAGGCTCTGAATACCAACTTGTAATGCCTAGGATGGAGCTATATCTCCTACGTGTCGAGGCACGACTTAGAGACATAACCCCATGTTGGAATGATCGCAAGTCTGGTATCTTTGCACAACTCATGTAAAAAGGGGGATGGAAAACATAAACATAGTTGGCTTACACTCGCCACGTCACAAAAATACAATACATGTCTCAATCATCATACAATAAAACATCACAACCCTCTAAGGGTAAAATCCAAATGACAAGATACCAAACATAATTAAATCTACAGGTCGGATCGAATCCTAGTAGAAGTCTCCACTACTGATCATCAGGATAACGAACATAGTATCGACTACGCTCCTCGTCGTACTCCCAGTCTAGCTCGGTGCCATCACCTGGATAGCTCACCGTCGGACCTGCATCTGGTGTGGTGAAGTAACTGTGAGCCACAGAGGACTCAGCAATCCCGTTCCCGGGTAACAAGACTATTTAAGCCTTGGGAGAGGTTAAGGCTGAAGAAAAGAATAAGTGTCTGCAGTAGCAACTAGCACTAGCTTACGTGAAAGAGTGCGAGAAGAGAAGTGCCTCGGACGAGAAATGATCACGAAGTGATCCTAGCTACAACACGTCAAACATAACCCCACCGTGTTCAACTCCCGAATCCCTATTCGGAAATTGACAGTCACGGAACACACGCTGGTAGTGTATTAGAACAAGGTGTCAAGTTATCAACAACCGGATATTAACAAGCTCCCATCTGCCACATAACCACGGGCACGGCTTTAGAAAGTTCATAACCCTGCAGGGGTGTTCAACCTTGACCTATTACAAGCCCACGATCCGCGGAGTCGCAACTCCAAAGTGGGAAGACCCGAGTATTCTCGGAATCCCGTGCTCAAGATACTCCGAACTAAGGTAAGGCTAATCCAGCAAATCCTCCCGGCGTGTCGACACCCTGATAGTAGCCGCGCGTATCTAGTCTCAGGACACGTCCGGATGGGCGATCCCACAGGTTTTTACCAAACCTCGAGTTTCCTCGTGGTGGCCCCGCGTAACCCCCAGTTTGGACCAACACTCATGTGGAGCACTGGCCCGGGTTGTAGAATTAAGAAAGAGGGTTAATTACTCCCTATGCAAGTTTATTTAGTTATTAGGCAAATAGTACCAATGTTGGGACTTGCTGGAAAAGACTTAGCACTTAGCGGTTTATCGAGGGGGACCCATACACCCCAACCGTGTAAGGAACGCATAATCAAGGAACATAACACCGGTTTAAACGGTTCCTAACGGCATGAGTGGAACAAATCACCAAGCAAAAGGCTTAGCCTTCCACCCTTGCCAATATATAGATGATTTCATTTTAAGCATTTATATAGTGTGATATAACCCAACAAACTACAACATGAAGCAAGCATCTTCGATCTTCACCTGCAACTAGCAATGCTATAAGAAGGGTTGAGCGAAGCGTACTTAGCCAAGCAACGGTTTGCATAGGTAGGGTGGTTAGACATGGACATGGTTACAAGTAGGAGGCTGACAAGAAAGACATGGGCATCGAGGCAAAACTATAGATCGAGACTACTAGCAATAGGCAAAGATAGTAATGTTATCGCGGTTCGGTCATCTTGCCTGAAGAGAAGTCGTTCGGATCGTAAGAAGGGTCCTCGTGCTCAACCTCGTTGGTAACCTCATGCTCGTACTCGTACTCGGTCTCAGCTTCCGGCTCTAAACAAAACAATCACACAAGGCACGAATCAACAAGATGCAATGCGCACTCAAAAATGATGGATGCATGATGGATGCACTAAGAGAGCACACGGAGCACGGAAAATAGCACTCAAGCAAATCACTTCAAAACATGGCAAAAATAGGAGATTATGAATCTACACGGAAAATCAATCAAGTTTCATATAAGACTCGCTGAAATCGGAGCTACGGGCTAAAAGTTATGCCCGAAACAAGAAATAGGCGAAAGCTGAAAATTACAGCAACATAGCAACTTCGGAGCACTAGAAAAATAACCTACAGCACTCAAACACCATGGCAAAGAGCATGAACATAAACTAGACATATCCTACAGCAAATAAGTCCAAAGGTGCACCCCCAAAGGAGCCACGGATCAATAGCAACAAGCTTGGACATATTGAACTTGACAATAAAATTCTGACAGCAAAATTTTATTGAAACTTTGGAGCAACATTTAAACATGCTACAACCACTTAAATAAGCATGTGAGAACATGAATGGAAAGCCAACAATATATACTACAAGGAACCATCAAGATCCACCCCAAAACTATCATGGTTTGTCCTAGAACAGCAAGCAAACATGGCATCGGAACATTACAGATTTCAGACTTAGTGAAAATCCACTAAGTGTTAAAACAGCAGTTTCATCATGGCATCTAAAAGAGCAAGTTTAAGTCACCTCGAAACTAAATATGGCAAGTGGTAAGCGCCACATCAAAGTACACATGATGGTGATTACGAAACATACAAGCATGCATCATGGAGATAAACACAACGATAGCAATGAGCTCAACAAGATGTCATTTCATAACAAGTTAAACAACTAAACAACCACATAGCACTTTTCAACGAGGATAACCATGGCAAGATCAAATCTATCATGCAACCTAACACAAGCAACATGTAGAGCATGGCAAGACGAACACGTGGACATATCATTTGCATCAAACGGGTAAACGAGCTAAAAGTTATCACTATGCAAAGATGGCATAAAAACATCACATAGCAGCAATTTTATCGGGATGCACTCTTGCAACAGAGAAATAAGCATCTAGATGATCTCTAATATGCATGGCACAATGGAATGAATCGTAGTGCTAGTCACCACGAACGTCTGGACACCTCATTTGCGCAAAACGGAGCATCACACACAAAGTTATCGCAGATCTATTATTGCATCAGACACAACACATCTGGGGACTTAGAGATATAGAGGTCAACCTCAGATTTGAAAAATGGGCTGGAGAAGTGGATCGGGCCGGGGCGGTGTGGTTCAAATCACCTCTAACGGGCTGCACCCGCTAGGGTTCGGCCCGCGGGGCAGATTGCGCGAGGGAATCAGCCTCCGAGCGGCGCTGGCGGCGGCTACGAGCGACCTGGGCGGCGGTCTCGCGAAGAGGCTGGCTGGGTGATCGAAGAGGCCTCGGTTGACTCTGGCCCAGGGCGCTGGAAGGAGGCCCAGGAGGGAGCCAGTGCGCGGATCGGGCCGGCTGCGGCTGGAGGCCCACGACGAAGGAGCCAGCGACCGGATCTGGCAGCTAGCCGGGCCCGAGGCGAAGGCAGCTGGGCCTCGGACAATGGAAGGAGGCGGCCCGCTCGGGGTGACAGGCGGCGGCCTGGGTCGGTCAACGCGGCGTCGATCCGATCGGGCGAGGGATCGGGCGCCCTCGTCCCGAGCGGCGGTGCGGATCGGGAGGAGTGGCCCGGCCGGATCCAGGCGGCGGTGGTGGCCGTAGGCGAGGGGCGCCGGCGAGAGGGCCCCGCGGCGGCGGCGACCGGAGATGGCGGCGGGGTGAGGTAGGCGCGGGGATCCCGGTGAGATGGCGAGGTGGTGGTGCAAATCCGACGAGGTGGCGCGAATTTCCGGCGAAAATTCCGGCGAGGTGGCTGGTGGCTGGAGGTGGAAGAAGGAGAGGTAGGAGATGGACTAGGGTTTCCTTGATTTGGGGCAAAATTTTGGGGGAGTGGACAAATATATAGGCACAAGTAGCTAGGGTTGTCCAAATGGAGTGCGGTTTTCGGCCACCGGATCAGATTTGGATGGCCTAGATGATAGAAGTGGTTAGGAGTGGTTGGTGGGCTGTTGGAGGGGGTGTCTTGGGCCACAAAGTGGAGGCACTTTGAGCCCACACGAATAACTGTTGGAGTAGCAAACGGACTCGAAACGTGACGTTATTTGACACGCGGGTTACACACAACAAAACAACAACACACGACAAGACTCGCGCCAAACCGGTAACGTTACATGACCAAACACCAAAGTAGGCCTACGGGACGCCACGAACACGTGAGGGAGCTCCGGAACGCGAAATGGACAACGAGAAGGAACGCGTGGAACCGGATGCAACCGACAACACAAATGCAATGCGATGCATATGTCTACATGATATGAATGAATGCCACACACGCACACAACAAAACAACGAAAACCCGAAAGGCAAAGAACCCGGAATGGAATAGATGGAGCCGGAGATATATTATATGCCCAAAAGGGAAAGTATTACATCCGGGGCATTACATATTCATTCAACATTTCCTCGGTAACCCGGGAAACGACCCAATTACAAGAAGTGACAGTCTTGGCTTTCGACATATTTGTCTACAGAGAGAAAGATTGCTGGTTTAATTGTGTTGTTGAGCCGGAAAATGATCAATGTTACAAAAACCAGCGTGGACGAACCGGAATGCAATATCAAGCTAAAAGGATTAAAGATGAATATTGGCGGCTTAGTAAGGGGACTAATGCTACATGGCACGTTACGGTTATTTTATAAGCCGCCCGTAGGGTTGCGATGCAACAGATTGGAGGATAAATTTTCCTAAGTAAAGGACAAACAACTTTTTCAGATTGATGCTATAATTTTGGATCTACAGCGAGCTGGAAAATACAAATAAATTCTAAACCTAAACAGACAGGGGCGGAAACATTCATGTGCTCGGGTGATGTCTTCAACTGAGGTACTGATTGTGGTTATGAGGAATAAGCGCTGAAACTGCGGCCGCGCACTTTGACAACTGGGTTCAGATCCAATCATGCAATACAAGAGGACCAGATGAAGAATGGCGGACGAACTCTGATGAACTGAGGAAACCCTAAGCAGGGATCTGAGATGAGTCCAAGCGTGTACCTGGAGGTGCTGATGAACAGCGAAGGAGCATCGCTGATCATTTCTGGTCAAGAACAGGTTGATGCAGCGGCCAAGGTCGACGCAGTTGACCGGGACGACGAAGCTCCCGAGGCGTCGGTTGTCGCAAGGAAGGAGAAGAGGCAGAGGCAGGGTAAAAAGTGAAAAGAAGGACCCTTGTCCCTATTTATAAGGAAGTGGATAAATGGCATGCGCGGGAATCGAGGAGACCGAAAAACTGGTTCTGTGGCGACAGAGGCACCTCGATTTTTGGGAGCCCATTAAAAAGGATCTACTGGGATGTGTTGAGCTTAGTGTGCTATTAATGTGAGATGACATCATGGCGGGTTAACACAAGTTTGATATGTGACGTCACGGTGGGCTGCAGCAATATGGAAAGGAATTGGCGAGGAAAGATTCTGATAGGTCAACTGTTGAAGATTGACATGAACAAGTTCAAATCAACCTTGGGCCTGATGTTGGAGATATAACTATTGGGTATAACCCGCCCAGGAGGGGCCGGGTCATACCGCCGGCGGTTTATGGCAAAGAAGCCCAAGATGGTGGTGCATGAAGGCCCAAAACCCGGAGATGGCTTGAGGCCCGCAGGTGTGAATCGCCATATGTGTAACTTGTATTGTAAGGCAAGCTTAGTTTGTTACCAAGTCGGATACGTTGTGTATGAGGCGGCTGGGACTCAGTAAGCTGTCGGGCATCGACCTGCATATATAAACGGGTGACCCGACGGCAGGTTAAGGTAAAAAACAATCGCTCGAGAGCTAGGTCAAGCGTATTCGCTCCCTGGTTATTGAGTCTCGAGCAATACAACCCCATCTGGATTAAGCTTTTACCTTGCGAGGGGCTGAACCAGGATAAAATAACTCTTCGTGTCCTTTGTCCCGTTTAACCCCTTCAAGCTAACCTAGTTGCGATGGCTCCACACCTAAGTCCTAATTCTAGGGCGTCTGCCGTGACAAATCCATGACAGGACCTAAGGTTGCAACCAAGGACACACATTTGACTTTTCAACCCGTTTATATGCACAGGAGCATGTGCGTGTAGTTCAAATTTGAATTATGCAGATGAATGCATAGAAAACTCAGTTAATGTATAAAAATGTCCATGCGAACCCCGAAAAATCGCAAAAAATTGCACAACACTTCTGTTGTTCTATGTGGACACGAGAAAAAATGAAAGTAAGAAGAGGCAACAGATATCGTTTCGTCCCCCAAGGTGGCATGTTCCCTACCGAAACCATCATGCTTGTTGTGAGAGAAGCTCTGGTTTGCGAGAAGCTTATACCATAACCTGCCCCAAATGGGACAATATTTTTTTACCCCAGCATGTTGAAGCCGTTCCATGATAGCATGCCAAGGTTCATGAATTTTAGACGAGTTTTGTATTTACTAGAATTACAAAAGCAAGCACCTCAATGTTTGCCGGAGAGCCACGGTGCCGTGGTATTTGAAATTCATGGCCATTTCTTGAATGGGACGTAAGCATGAACCCATGGACACATATATCATTTGACAACCCTTTTTGGTGCACCGGAGCATGTGCATGTAGTTTAATTTTGAATTGTGCACATGAAATGCCTAGAAAACTAAGTTTCCTTTATAAAAATGTCCAAACGAACCCTGAATAATTCCAATTTTTTTGACGACACACCTATAGTTGCATGTTCATTGCAGATAGAAGTTCTAGCAATTCAAACACCATCATTTGCAGCTGTGACCCCATTATGTCATTCAAATCAAGACGAAAAATCAAGTAGATTGCACATAGTTTATTATGACCAATAGTGTGAGATGCAGTACAAAATATCCTGGAGCACCGTCGGTGTATAGTACGCATAAGGCTTACGCGAGAAGGTGCGTCGGCTACAATGTGGGTGTGTTGTAGTCACATTTGTGTACCCAGATTATGCAATGACATGGATGAGCACTATAACTAGGGAAATTGGAACAAAAAAATTTGATGTTCAAACTCATCACACACGAGTTAAGCTATCTGAATCGTTTGTGATGTTCATATATCCTACACAGTTCTGAATAAGGGATCGTGTCTGATGATACTTTGCGTGCCAGTTTTTTTGCGGAACCGATTCAAAATTTTCAGCTTCCGCGGAAATATCTACCTCCCCGCCCCCTCCCCCTTACCAAAAGCCACATTTCCCTTGTTTCCGCCTTCCTTTCCAAGTTGAAACCTTCACTCCTTGCTTGCAGCACCGCCCCCTCACCGGCAACCCTCCTTCACACTACTCAACCTCGTCTATCCAGGCAGGTAATCCACACCAGACCCCCATCCTCCTCCTCCTTCCACATCCCACATGCCCCGGCCGTCGGCGCGACACCTTCCACCCAAATCACCGACCCCTCCACCAAATAAGCGCAGCCCTATGCCATGGTGCATGCAGTATAGCAGGAGCTCAAGGAGCATTTGGCAGTGGAGAAGCAAATCGCGGCCGCACGCTGATGTTGCTTAAAGCTACTTCGGTTATTCCCCACAGAGGAAGGGATAATGCAGCACATCGGCGGTACGTATTTCCCTCAGATGTGAAACCAAGGTTATCGAACCAGTAGGAGAACCAAGCAACACAACGTAAACAATTATGACGCCCCCGATTTGTCCGTACACTAATCATGCACGCAAATGTGTAAGACCAAGATCAGGGACTCACTGGAAGATATCACAACACAACTCTAGACACAAATTAAAATAATACAAGCTTTATATTACAAGCCAGGGGCCTCGAGGGCTCGAATACATAAGCTCGAAACACAAGAGTTAGCGGAAGCAACAATATCTGAGTACAGACATAAGTTAAACAAGTTTGCCTTAAGAAGGCTAGCACAAATATAGCAACGATCGAAAAGGCAAGGCCTCCTGCCTGGGACCTCCTAACTACTCCTCGAAGCTGAACTCCATGTAGAAACATCATCGGGGTCTTCTGGCTCCTGGACTCCACCATCTGGTTGCGTCATCCGAGAAGAAGGGACATAAGGGGAAATGGGGGAGAAAAGCAACCGTGAGTACTCATCCAAAGTACTCGCAAGCAAGGATCTACACTACATATGCAATGATATATGTGTAAAGGGGGTAATATCTGTGGGCTGAACTGCAGAATGCCAGAATAAGAGGGGGATAGCTAATCCAATCGAAGACTACGCTTCTGGCCACCTCTATCTTGCAGCAGTAGAAGAGAATAGATGGAAGTAACAAGTATCCTCGTATC
Organism: Secale cereale; assembly: GCA_902687465.1. Classification (NCBI taxonomy): domain Eukaryota; kingdom Viridiplantae; phylum Streptophyta; class Magnoliopsida; order Poales; family Poaceae; genus Secale; species Secale cereale. Next base: position 258,034,219 of record LR738710.1, on the reverse strand, counting down.
TCGCAGCCTCCGTCTTGCAGCAGTAGAATAGAATAGATGGTAAGTTCACCAAGTAACAATGTATGGCATAATCCTACCCGACGATCCTCCCGCACGTCACCCTGTGAGAGAGCAACCACCGAGTTATATCTGGCACTTGTAAGGGTGTGTTTTATTAAGTATCCGGTTCTAGTTGTCATGAGGTCAGAGTACAACTCCGGGTCGTCCTTTTACCGAGGGACACGGCTATTCGAATAGATTAACTTCCCTGCAGGGGTGCACCACATAACCCAGCACGCTCGATCCCATTTGGCCGGACACACTTTCCAGGGTCATGTCCGGCCTCGGAAGATCAACACGTCGCAGCCCTACCTAAGCACAACAGAGAGGTCAGCACGTCGGTCTAAGTCCTAAGTACACAGGGGTCTGGGCCCATCGCCCAATGCACACCTGCACGTTGCGAGGACGGCCGGTGAGCAGACCTAGCAATCTCCATTACTAAGGAAGTTGCGTTACGTGGTCCAACCCGGCACGCGCCGCTAAGTCGCTAACGTCAAGAAGGCTTCGGCTGATACCACGACGTCGAGTACCCATAACTATTCCCACGTAGCTGGCTGCACACAAATAACAACACCTCGCAACCCGACGTGTTAAAGGGGTTGTCAATCCCTTCCGGTAACGAACATGAGAGAGAGATAAATATTGGTAGATTGGTTGATAAATAAGATAAATTGTAGAAAGGTATTTTTGGGTTTTTGCTTTAGTAGATCTGAAAATAAAAGCAAAGGCAAATAGATCGCAAAGGCAAATATATGAGAAGGAAGACCCGGGGGCCGTAGGTTTCACTAGTGGCTTCTCTTGAGAAAAATAGCAACGGTGGGTGAACAAATAACTATTGGGTAATTGATAGAACTTCAAATAATCATGACGATATCCAGGCAATGATCATTACATAGGCATCACGTCCAAGATTAGTAGACCGACTCCTACCTGCATCTACTACTATTACTCCACACATCGACCGCTATCCAGCATGCATCTAGTGTATTAAGTTCATGGAAAACGGAGTAATGCATTAAGAACAATGACATGATGTAGAAAAGATCCGTATATCTATGGCGTTAGATACGAATCTCGTTGTATTATCTTTAGTGGCAACGATACATATGTGTCGGTTCCCCTTTTGTCACTAGGATCAAGCAATGTAAGATCGAACCCACTACCGGGCACCTCTTCCCATTGCAAGATAAATAGATTAAGTTGGCCAAACAAAACCAAATATCGGAGAAGAAATACGAAGCTATAAGCAATCATGCATATAGGAGATCAAAGAACTCAAAAAACTTTCATGGATATAAAAAGATAGATCTAATCAGAAACTCAAAGTTCATCGGATCCCAACAAACACACCGCAAAAAGAGTTACATCATATGGATCTCCAAGAGACCATTGTATTGAGGATCAAAAGAGAGAGAGGAAGACATCTAGCTACTAACTACGGACCCGAAGGTCTACAAAGAACTACTCACGCATCATCGGAGAGGCACCAATGGAAGTGGTGAAGCCCTTCGTGATGGTGTCTAGATTGGATCTAGTGTTTCTAGACTCCGCGGCAGCTCGATGAATATTTCGTCGACTCCCCTAGGGTTTCTGGAATATTGGGGGTATTTGTAGAGCAAAGTGGCGGTCCGGGGGGCACCCGAGATGGGCACAACCACTAGGGCGCGCCTGGGCCTCCTGGAGCGCCCTGGTGGGTTGTCCCCTCCTCGGGACTCCCCCCAAGTGCCACCAGGGCCCATTGCCTTCCTTCTGGCCCAGAAAAAATCACAAAAATAGTTCCGCGGTGTTTGGGCTCCGTTTGATATTGATTTCCTGCGATGTAAAAAACATGCAGAATACATCAACTGGCACTTGGCACTATGTCAATAAGTTAGTACCAAAAAATGATACAAAATGACTATAAAATGATTGTAAAACATCCAAGAATGATAATATAACAACATGGAACAATAAAAAATTATAGATACGTTGGAGACGAATTAGCATCCCCCAGCTTAAGTCCTAGTCGTCCTCGAGTTGGTAAGTGATAAAAACAGAATTTTTGATGTGGAGTGTTGTTTATTAAGTCATATCATATTCTTTTCTTTATAGCATGGACATTTGGACTTTTATGTGGTTTAAAGCAATAGTCTAGTTTTGACATAATAATTTAGATACTCAAGCATATCAACAAGCAAGCGTGTCTTTCAAAATATCAATGCAAAAATAAGTTATCCCTCGCCCATTATGCTCTATCATTGATCCATTCATGTAACACACTCGCATAGTAGTTACATCCCATGCTCAAGTACGATCATAGCGTCTCCTAGTTGGTGCTTGTAAAAGAATATGGAGACTCAAATTCAAGAATAAAAATTGCATAAGTAAAAGAAAGGTCATTCGCAGAGGGAAGTAGGGATTTGTAGAGGTGCTAGAGCTCAAAGCTTTAATTGAGAGATAATTTTTTTTTGGGAGGTATACTTTTCCCACCAATGAGAACGACTTGAGGTTCCCAACACTTTTCGTGCTAGATATATCATAGGTGGTTCCCAAACAGAAAATAAAGTTTATTCCTTTTCCACCAAACTTTCGCAAGCCATGGCTAGCCGAATCCACAGTTGCCTTCCATACCAACACTTTCCAAGAAATTTATTATTTGACAACATAAAGTAATTTTTTTTTCATTTCGGGACTGGGCATCCCTGATACCTTTGCCTTACTCTCGTGCAATGACAAGTGAATAAACACTCATTGTGAGAATAACACATCCAGCATGGAAAATATTGGCCACCCCTCACCGCCTCGCGAGTGGTACGGGCACACAAAAGGGAAAAATATTTGAAAATTTGAGATGTCACATACAAATTTGCTTATAATAGCAATGAAATACCGCATATAGGTAGTATGGTGGAATCATATGGCAAAACCGGGATAAAGGATTTGGGATGCACAAGTAGAGATCATACTTAGTACAAAATGAAGGCTAGCAAAAGACTGGAAAGCGACCAACCATGAAACAAATAATCTCGTAAGTGAACATTGAGCATAAATAACACCAAATAATGCACCACAAGTAGGATATAATTTCATTGCATAATTATTGACTTTCGTGCTTGCATAGGGAATCACAAACTTTAACAATAGTATTCTTACTAAAACACAATTACTCATCAACATGACTCACATATCATATCATCATGTCTCAAAACTATTACAAGGAATCAAGTTTATTTTGTCCAATTATCTTCATGATTTTTTTTACTTTATCCTTCTCTATCACTTAGGGACTAATTTTCATGTGTTGCTTTTCATAAGCTCAAACAAATATTAGTGAAGATCATGAGCATAATTTTCATTCTTTCTTCATTCTCTCAAAATAATATATGTGAAGCAAGAGAGAATTTATTTAAAATTTACTAACTCTAGAATAAATCTAAGTGAAGCAAGAGAGTATTTCTTCAAAAATACTAAGCACACCGTGCTCAAAAAGATATAAGTGAAGCACTAGAGCAAGTCCTAGCTCATAAAAATTTAAGTGAAGCATGGAGAGCTATTCTAACAAGTCATGGCATAATTTTGGCTCTCTCAAATAGGTGTGTACAGCAAGGATTGATGACTTAAAAAGAAAAAGAAAACAAGAAAAGACTCATATCATACACTACGCTCCAAGCAAAACACATATTATGTGACAAATAAAAATATAGTTTCAAGTGAAATACCGATAGTTGTTGGAAAAAAGCGGGGATGCCACTCGGGGGCATCCCCAAGCTTAGTTGGTTCCTCATCTTTGGATTAATAGCTTGGGATTCCGGGGCATCCCCAAGCATAGGCTCTTACATCCTTCTTCATCCATCGTAAGATAACCCAAAACTTGAAAACTTCAATCACACAAAACTTCAACAAAACCTTCGTGAGATTCGTTAGTGTAAGAAAGCAAGCCACTACTATAAGTATTGTATCAAACTAATTCATTTTTTTTATTATCTACTGTATTCCAACTTTTCTATGGCAAAAACTCATCAAAGAAAACCATACAGCCATCCAGATAAGCACACAACACAAAGAAAACAGAATCAGTCAAAAACAGAACAGTTTGTAGTAATCTGGAAGTTTGAAAACTTCTGGACCTCTAAAAATCTTGAAACAAATAGGTCCATGAGAGAAATTTGTATATTAATCTTCTGCAAAAAGAATCAACTAAAAATCAATTTTCTGTTAAAATGAGAATTTTTCTCATGAGCGCAAAGTTTCTATCTTTTAAGCAAGATCAAACAACTATCACCCAAGGAGATACTATCGGTTCTACTTGGCACAAACACTAAATAAAACACAAAAAACACAATCATGCCAGTAGCATAACCGTGTAGACACTGAAGAACAGCAAGCAAAAAGCAAAAATAAATTTTATTCATTGGGTTGGCTCCCAACAAGCACTATCGTTTTACGCCCTTAGCTAGGCATAATACCAAGATCTAAGTCTTGTCATCCTTGTCTTCAAGTTCCTCAACCACACAATTTTTCAAAGATTGGGCATATAATTCTTCTATAAAAACACTCCTAGGGATAAGATCAAGGAATTTGCTTTTGTAAAGGGGCTCTTTTATTACTTCAATGATGTTAGGATGACTACTAATCATTTTAAGATCCCCATTATTATTACTAGAAGTAGCCCCTTTGTTCTTACGTCTTTTTCCGGGAGTTTTTTCAATAGAATTAATGGAATAAAAGGCGGTGCCCAAGTTACTAAGAATTTCTTCCAATTTATCAATCCTAGAAGGACTTTCTTTGATTCTTTCATTAACTATGGGTTCCTTCTCTTTTAGCATTTTAAGAACATTACCCGCTTTATCCCCAAATTTATTAGCAAGCTCATGCATCTTTGTATCTAAATTTTCAATATGTTCTGTAGTGAGCATTCCCTTTTCAATAGCAACTAATCTTTGCATAACATGCTCAAGAGTAAGAGTAGTTTCATTGACAAGTATAGGCGGGGAACCAATAAAACTTCCCATAGCATTCAAGGCATCAAGAGTAGGACAACTTAAGAAATTTCCCCCGGTAATGGTATCAAGAACGAATCTAAACCAAGTAGTAATTCCCACATAAAAATTTCGAAGAAGATCAATAGTGGATTGCTTACGGATAGAACTGTTATTAGCATCGCAAATCCTATACCAAGCATCTTTTAGGATTTCTCCTCCTCTTTGCTTAAAGTTGAGAACTTTGTTCTTGGGGGTGCAAATGATGAGGGTAGGATTGGCCATGATGACAAGAACTCAAATAGATCCGGCAAGAAAACATCGAACGAGAAAGAAGGCGAATAAAACGACATTTTTTTATGAAGTGGGGGAGATGAAAACGAGAGGCAAATGGCAAATAGTGTAAATTGCGAGGAGATGAGATTTGTGATTAGGAATCTGGTACATGTTGAAGATCCTTCCCGGCAACGGCGCCAGAAATTCCTTTTGATGTCGCTTAAAGCTACGTCGGTTTTCCCCAAAGATGAAGGGATGATGTAGCACAGCGGCGGTAGGTATTTCCCTCAGATGTGAAACCAGGGTTATCGAACCAGTAGGAGAACCAAGCAACACAACGTAAACAACACCTACCCACAAATAAACCCGACGTGTTAAAGGGGTCGTCAATCCCTTTCGGGTAACGAACGTGAGAGACAAATAAATATTGATAGATTGGTTGATAAATAAGATAAATTGCAGCAAAGTATTTTTGGGTTTTTGGTTTAGTAGATCTGAAAATAAAAGCAAAGGCAAATAGATCGCAAAGGAAAATATATGAGAAGGAAGACCCGGGGGCCGTAGGTTTCACTAGTGGCTTCTGTCGAGGAATATAGCAACGGTGGGTGAACAAATTACTGTTGGGCAATTGATAGAATTCAAATAATCATGACGATATCTAGGCAATGATCATTACATAGGCATCACGTCCAAGATTAGTAGACCGACTCCTACCCGCATCTACTACTATTACTCCACACATCGACCGTTATCCAGCATGCATCTAGTGTATTAAGTTCATGGGAAAACGGAGTAATGCATTAAGAACAATGACATGATGTAGACAAGATCCGTATATCTATGGCGTTAGATACGAATCTCGTCGTTTTATCCTTAGTGGCAACGATACATACGTGTCGGTTCCACTTCTGTCACTGGGATCAAGCAACGTAAGATCGAACCCACTACCGGGCACCTCTTCCCATTGCAAGATAAATAGATCAAGTTGGCCAAACAAAACCCAATATCGGAGAAGAAATACGAGGCTATAAGCAATCATGCATATAAGAGATCAAAGAACTCAAATAACTTTCATGAATATAAAAAGTTAGATCTGATCATAAACTCAAAGTTCATCGGATCCCAACAAACACACCGCAAAGAGAGTTACATCATATGGATCTCCAAGAGACTATTGTATTGAGGATCAAAAGAGAGAGAGGAATCCATCTAGGTACTAGCTATGGACCCGAAGGTCTACAAGGAACTACTCACGCATCATCGGAGAGGCGCCAATGGAAGTGGTGAACCCTCCGTGATGTTATCTAGATTGGATCTGGTGTTTCTAGACTCTGTGGCAGTTGGATGAATATTTCGTTGACTCCCCTAGGGTTTCTGGAATATTGGGGTATTTATAGAGCAAAGAGGTGGTCCGGGGGGCATCGAGGTGGGCACAACCCACCAGGGCGCGCCTGGGCCTCCTAGCGCGCCCTGGTAGGTTATCCCATCCTCGGGACTCCCACCAGGTGCCATCAGGGCCCATTGTCTTCCTTCTGGCCCAGAAAAAAAATCATAAAAATAGTTTCACGGTGTTTGGGCTCCGTTTGATATTTATTTCCCACGATGTAAAAAACATGCAGAAAACAGCAACTGACACTTGGCACTATGTCAATAGTGAAGGAAATATGCCCTAGAGGCAATAATAAAGTTGTTATTTATATTTCCTTATATCATGATAAATGTTTATTATTAATGCTAGAATCGTATTAACCGGAAACTTAGTACATGTGTTAATACATAGACAAAACATAGTGTCCCTAGTATGCCTCTACTTGACTAGCTTGTTAATCAAAGATGGTTATGTTTCCTAACCATAGACATGAGTTGTCATCTGATCAATGAGATCACATCATTAAAAGAATGATGTGATGGACAAGACCCATCCGTTAGCTTAGCAACTTGATCGTTTAGTTTTACTGCTATTGCTTTCTTCATGACTTATACATGTTCCTATGACTATGAGATTATGCAACTCCCGAATACCGTAGGAACACCTTGTGTGCTATCAAACGTCACAACGTAACTGGGTGATTATAAAGATGCTCTACAGGTGTCTCCGAAGGTGTTTGTGGTGTTGCCATAGATCAAGAATAGAATTTGTCACTCCGAGTGCCGGAGAGGTATCTCTGGGCCCTCTCGGTAATAGACATCATAATAAGCCTTGCAAGCAAATGACTAATGAGTTAGTCATGAGATGATGTATTACGGAACGAGTAAAGACACTTGCCGGTAACGAGATTAACTAGGTATGGTGATACCGACGGTCTTATCTCGGGCAAGTAACATACCGATGACAAAGGGAATAACGTATGTTGTTATGCGGTTTGACTGATAAAGATCTTCGTAGAATATATAGGAACTAATATGAGCATCCAGGCTCCGCTATTAGTCATTGACCAGAGATGAGTCTCGATCATGTCTACATAGTTCTTGAACCTCTAGGGTTCGCACACTTAATGTTCGATGATGATCGTTATTATGTATTTATGAGTTTTGATGTACCGAAGGTAGTTCAGAGTCTCGGATGAGATCACGAACATGACGAGGAGTCTCGGAATGTCTGAGACATACATATTGATATATTGGACGGCTGTATTCGGACACCAGAAGTGTTTCGGGTGATTTCGGAGAAAACCGGAGTGCCGGAGGGGTTATCGGAACCCCCCGGGGGAGTATTGGGCCATAGTGGGCCATGAGGGAAAGAGAGAGGCAGCCCACTAGGGCTGACCGCGCCCCCCAAGGGAATCCTAGTTGGACTAGGAGTGGGGGGGGGAAGCGCCCCTCTCCTTCCTTCTCCTCTTCTTCTTCCTTTCACTACTAGGAAAAGGGCTATAGATGGAATTGATACTAATGGCGCACCAGACAAGCAGTGCGCCATTAGTATATAATAATGGCGCACCAACCTCTGATACGCCATTAGAGTTCAAACTACTAATGGCGCACCTGGCCCAGGGTGCGCCATTAGTATCAAAAAGTTTTTTTTGAACTAGTGCGCCTGTCCAAACATACTAATGGCGCATCCAGACAAAGTGCGCCATTACTAGTTGTAACTAGTAATGGCGCACCAGCAGTAAAGTGCGCCATTAATGTTCTTTTTTTATTATATTTTTTATTCTTTTTGTTGCAAAACTACTAATGGCGCACCAGCCATCAATGCGCCATTAGTAACGTTGGTTACTAATGGCGCATTGATGACTGGTGCGCCATTAGTAAAGTAGGACATCTATATATTTTGGACAGCCACACCTACCCACTTACTTTCCCTTCATTCTCTCCACCTCGATCCTCCTCCAAGCTTGTGTCGGCTGCAAACTGGGTGAGTACGCATACCGGAGGTGATGTTCCAGTTGTGCCCGCTCGCTCGTGCCCACTGTGCCCGCTGTGCCGCCGAATCGTCGATGGTCCAGTTTGAAGCCAACTAGATCGGAGCTCATGGAGTGCTAAGATCCGCGCTGCAGTGTGTTCGTCACGGCCTCCCATCTCAGGCTCCGGCAGCGGCTGGTTCGTCACCGCCTCTCCAGCATCACCTCGCGTCCTCCTCGACCTCGTCGGCTGCAAGTCGTTGGTCAGCTCCATCTCAATTTTATTAGCTAGTACATGTATGATGCATATAGTTTTATTTTCTTGTGCTTGTTCATGTCAAATCTGGTCGTGCCTGAATGATGCACTTTTGCAACTTCAATTTGATGCTCATACTTGTTCAAGTCTTGGTGGTTTGGCAGTCTAATTTGGACATTATGTTTAACTATTAAGTACTCTAGAGAACCAAGTTAGTAGGTTAAGGACGGGTAGATAATGCTCGTTTTGAAATTTAGGACATTGCACTGAAAATAATAATATCTACGGTTGTTCCATTTATCGTCACAATACACATTCATTCAGTGAAAAGTTGATGGACAGTGTTGCTGGAATGTCGATTAACTTCCATTTCGGCAAATTCGGGTACTCCATATGTCGTATTTTCAGCAAAGGTCATGCTGAAATTTTCCGTGAATTTTAGCATGACTTTTCTAAAAATAGGACATATGGGGTACTTAAGAGTCTGTCGGCATCTAGACAGTTGATATACTTCAGAGAAATACTAGGAAAATTAAACATATGGATGTTGGAGACATACTAGATGGGGTTTAATTAAGTCTGCCATAGTACTTAAGAACCTGCCATTCTACTTAACAGTTCACAAACACTTCACAGTTCACAACCATACTAGCTAGCGCAAAAGTTAAACATCATCAACTTCACAGTGGGTGACTACATGGGACTCATAGCCTTCAGGAGGGCTGCATGCTCTGCCCTGATCTTCAGGTCCCTCCCACTCGTCTTTAAACCGTGTGCATGCGACATAAGGTGCTCATACATCCCATCCTTGGGAATTGGCTTAGTGGTGCAGTATGGGCACTTGAACTTGCCCCACTTGTAGTACGCCGCCTTCCCCTTCTCCCTAATCTTGTTGGCTTCCTTCTCAATGAAGGACTAGTGGTTCCACTCTTCCACCTCATCTCCAGAGTTGTACTGCACATACAAATGATTTGCATAAATACATACTTCCCATTTAGAGTAATGTAATTAACAAACATCAGATAATTGCCATTTAGTGGAATTTAATGAACAAACAAACATCAGATAACTGCCATCTACTAGAATTTTAATTAACAAACATCAAATAGCTAGCCACGAACGTCCAGGAATTAATTAAACAGAAATAGACCACAGGTAAATCTAACCAAGCTGAACTCAAATCACAGGTCTCAATTTTGACATGCGCTAAAACTGCAATTTGATTTGATCATTTGTCCCACACGTAAGATGCATATCAACATTACTCAACACAGATAACTATACTATGATCGAAGCAGATGCCATCCCAGCAAATGATTAACACATACTAGTAGGATGTACAAATAAATCCCAAATTTGGACATGCGCTAGAGAACATATATTCTGTCTTGAAAAGAATGATTCAAAAGAAGCAGTAGGGGCATTAGAACATCACACATAATAACATAAGGCAGAAGTTCACCAAAGATGCAGGCAGAAGTTCACATAATAACATAATAACATCAAGCAAATTGTGCCTGGTCGATGCTCCGAGTCCTAGATAAATGGGAACACAGAACATGATTATTACCAAATCACATAGTAGCAGCTACGACATTGAACTGGTACGCTAGATGTAGTAGACCTTGAAGAGATCCATGGCGAGCACCCCAAACTAGCTCTAACCTATGCATCCAAACAGGGCCAAAAAACAGCTTGAGGTTACCTCCTCGTCGTCGTCAGAATCAGACGGGTCGTTGAACCCAGCAATGTCCAGCTTCCTCTTGTTGCCAACAGCTTCCTCATTCCGCAATATAAGTAATTAATTCAATTATACTACTAACTACATATAACACATCACATAACATAATCTAACAATTAATTGAGGGAATATGCACAACAAATCTAACAACATATACAACACATAACATAATCTGAGCACATGCGGCAATCCAGATTCTAATATAAATAACCTAACTAAACATCTAATTAGAAAACCCTAACCACTAAATCCACTGGATGATTCAATCACAGATTCTACATATAACTGCCTATAAATTAATCCAATACAAAAAAACCCTAACCACACTACATCCACTTGATGATTAATTCAATCATAGATTCCACATATCAGTGGCTATAATTGAATCCAATACCAAAAACCCCCCAACTAAACATCTAAATCAAAAACCCTAACTAGTAGATCTACTGGATGATGCAATCACACCAAACTTAACCTTTCACTATAAATCAATCAATCAAACATCTAAATCTACTTCTTAATAGAAACGGAGGGGACTGCTGGCAAGGATTACCTGCAGGTCCATGTGCTCGCCGCCGGCCTCCGTAGGTCCATGAGATGGGCCGCTGGACGCCGTCACGCCAAGCTCTGGCACGGAGGAGGCCGCCACGACCACCTTCTTCTCCTCCACACCCGCTGCCACAGCGACCGATCCAGCGCGTGGGGATGTAGCACCTCCTTCTATCATGGCAGCTTCGCCACGGCCTTGCTCCATCCGAGCCAGAAGCAAGCAGGAGGAGAGAGGGAGGCGGTGGTGGTGAGCGAGCAGGTGGGGTGGTCGGTGAGGGAGACGACGAGGCAGAGGAGAGAGGAGGGAGTGGGAGGCGATTTGGGGGAAATGGGGTGGGCGATGCGGCCGGTGCCTGTTCCCCTCCTTTTATACTAGGGGCCTTTTTTGGAAAATATCCACACACACGTGCACGCGCACGACCAAGGGGAAACAGAACTTCCAGCAATGGTTGTGGTTAGCGCGCGATGGTCGTAAGTGTCCTACAATAGACATATACTTGTGGTTAGAGCAGTGAAGCATATAGCTGTGTACATTGAAGCCTGAGCCGGACGTGTTGGTAGCATGTGAAAATGAGAATTTTTTTATGTGAGTTGTATGTAGGATGAAGCACAAACATGCTTGTTTATGGGGCAACTGTGATGGTAATTTTGGTTCTCGGAAGCATGGAAAACAAATGGTAAATGCATGTAATTGACCCCTTAGGTGTAGGCAGGATAATACTCTCGGTAATGGCCACCTTTTCCGAGAGGAGCTCTCGGTAAAGCATGTAACCTAGATCTCTTTCCTTCTTGTGCATTCTCGATAATATGTATTATACTTTTGTTGTTGTTTTCTTCCATGCTTGGCAAACAACCTTAGCACATCATAATTACCGTCTTGTGTTTTCTTCTTTGGCTAGTGCATAGCGATGCCGTCGTATGTCGTGTACAAGGGTAAGGTTCCCGGAGTCTATGACGACTGGGAGGAGTGTCGGAGACAGGTTCACCGATTCAGCGGTAACAGTTACAAAGGGTACACCACTAGGGCCGAGGCGGAATCTAGATACGCCCGCTATCTAGCGGGAGAGGGGAGGGAGCGTTGGAGGAATCGGATGAAGACGAGTTTCATCGTGATGATGCTCATCGTGATGACCGCAGCTCTCTTCTATGTGATGGTAGTTTAGATGATCGATATCGACTTGTAATGTGAAGACAAACTCGCTACTCGCGGTCTCGAGATTTGTAATATAATGTTCTATCTTTGTTCGGTCTTTTCAATTCGGAGACTAATATGTTGAATTGTATTCGGAGACTAATATGATGAATTGTATTCAGAGACTAATCTTCTATTGTATTTGATGAATCTGTTGTTGATGTGTCCTATCTATATTCCAATTATAAATTTTGTAACCTGTGCAAAAAACATAAAATTAAAAAAAACCTAATATTCATACTAATGGCGCATCACATCACAGTGCGCCATTAGTATGCCAAAGGATACTATTGGCGCATCATTAGACAGTGCGCCATTACTATGCCGAAGTTACTAATGGCGCATCTTGCTGGCGTGCGCCATTAGTATGCCAAAGCACCTGGGTATACATGGCCCCCTGGGAGGCATACTAATGGCACACTACTGTGCACACTAATGGCGTATCTGTGGTGCGCCATTAGTATACCAGATACTAATGACGCACCAGAGGTGCGCCATTAGTAAAATATACTAATGGCGTGGCACTAATGGCGCACCACTAATGTGCCATTAATGGCCAAATTAGGTGCGCCATTAGTAGGCCTTTTCCTAGTAGTGTTTCCTACTCCTAGTAGGAATAGGAAAGGGGGATTCCTACTCCTACTAGGAGTAGGAAAGCTCCCTCTATGACGCGCCCCTAGGGCCGGCAAGCCCTCCCCCTTGCTCCTTTATATACAGGGGCAGGGGCACCCTAGGACACACAAGCAACATTGTTTTAGCCGTGTGCAGTACCCCCCTCCACATAAACACACCTCGGTCATATCGTTGCAGTGCTTAGGCAAAGCCCTACGTCGGTAACTTCATCATCTCCGTCACCACGCCGTCATGCTGACGAAACTCTCCCATGAAGCTCAACTGTATCAAGAGCTTGTGGGACGTCATTGAGCTGAATGTGTGTTGAACCCGGAGGTGCCGTATGTTCGGTGCTTGGATCGGTTGGATCGCGAAGACGTTCGACTACATCAACCGTGTCACCAGACTTTTCCGCTTTCGGTCTACAAGGGTACGTAAACACACTCTCCCCACTCGTAGCTATGCTTCTAGTAGATAGATCTTGCAAGATCGTAGGAATATTTTGAAATACTACGTACCCCAACAGTGGTATCAGAGCCAGGTCTATGCGTAGATGATATGCACGAGTATAACACAATGAGTTGTGGGCGATAATAGTCATACTGCTTACCAGCATGTTGATACGTCCATTTTGCATCATGCTTTTATATTGATATTTATTCCACTATGCGCTGTTATTACACGTTATGTCACAACACTTATGCCTTTTCTTTCTTATTTTACAAGGTTTACATGAAGAGAGAGAATGCCGGCAGCTGGAATTCTGGGCTGGAAAAGGAGCAAACATTGGAGACCTATTCTGCACAACTCAAAAAGCTCCAAAACTCAAAGAAACACCATTTCAGAAAATATAAAAAATATCCGGCGAAAGAGATCTGCCAGGGGGGCACCACCTGTCCACGAGGGTGCCCCCCCCTCTGGGCGCACCCCCTCCCTCGTGGACCAGTCGGTGACCCCCCGATGCCCATCTTCTCCTATATGAGGTGCTTTGACCTAGAAAAAACAATCAAAAGGAGGCTTTCGGGATCGGACGCCGCCGTCTCGAGGCGGAACCTTGGCGGAGCCAATCTAGGGCTCCAACGGAGCTATTCTGCCAGGGATACTTCCCTCCAGGAGGGGGAAATCGTCACCGCCGTCATCACCAACAACTCTTCCATCTTAGGGAGGGTTATCTGCATCAACATCTTCACCAGCACCATCTCCTCTCAAACCCTAGTTCATCTCTTGTATCCAATCTTTGTATCAAAACCTTAGATTGGTACGTGCGGGTTGCTAGTAGTGTTGATTACTCCTTGTAGTTGATGCTAGTTGGTTTACTTGGTGGAAGATAATATGTTCAGATCCATTATGCATATTAATACCCTCTGATCATGAACAATATTATGTATAGTGAGTAGTTACTTTTGTTCCCGAGGACATGGGAGAAGTCTTGCTATAAGTAGTCATGTGAATTTGGTATTCGTTCGATATTTTGATGAGATGTATGTTGTCTCTCCTCTAGTGGTGTCATGTGAATGTCGACTACATGAAACTTCACCATTGTTTGGGCCTAGAAGAAGGCATTGGGAAGTAACAAGTAGATGACGGGTTGCTAGTGTGACAGAAGCTTAAACCCTAGTTTATGTGTTGCTTCGTAAGGGGCTTATTTGGATCCATATGTTTCATGCTATGGTTAGGTTTACCTTAATACTTCTTTTGTAGTTGCGGATGCTTGCAATAGAGGTTAAACATAAGTGGGATGCTTGTCCAAGTAAGGGAAGCACCCACGCACCGGTCCACCCCCATACCAAATCATCAAAAGTAACGAACATGAATCATATGAACGTGATGAAAACTAGCTTGACAATAATTCCCACGTGTCCTCGAGAGCGTTTTCCTTCATATAAGAGTTTGTCCAGGATTGTCCTTGGCTACAAAAGGGATTGGGCCATCTTGCTGCACCTTATTTACTTTTACTATTTGTCACTTGCTACCAATTATCTTATCACAAAACTATTTGTTACCAATAATTTCAGTGCTTGCAGAAAATACCTTACTGAAAACTGCCTATCATTTCCTTCTGCTCCTCGTTGGGTTCGACACTCTTACTTATCGAAGGGACTATGATAGATCCCCTACACTTGTGGGTCATCAAGACTCTTTTCTGGCGTTGTTGCCGGGGAGTGAAGCGCCTTTGGTAAGTGGAATTTGGTAAGGAAAAATTTATATAGTGTGTTAAAATTTACTGTTACTTGTTACTATGGCTCATAATCCTTTGATGGGCTTGTTCGAGGTATCTTCACCCCGACCATTAGAGCAAAGAGTTGCTCCTCAACCTACTGAACCTACTGAAAATGTTTGCTTTGAAATTCCTTCGGGTATGATAGAGAAACTGCTAGATAATCCCTTTACAGGAGATGGAACATTGCATCCCGATTTGCATCTAATCTATGTGGATGAAGTTTGTGGATTATTTAAGCTTGCAGGTATGCCCGAGGATGTTATCAAGAAGAAGGTTTTCCCTTTATCTTTGACGGGATACACATTGACATGGTTTAGGCTATGCGATGATATTGGATAATGGAACTACAATCGATTGAGATTGGAATTTCATCAGAAGTTCTATCCTATGCATCAGGTTCATCATGATCGTAATTATATATATAATTTTTGGCCTCGCGAAGGAGAAAGAATCGGTCAAGCTTGGGGGAGGCTTAAGTCAATGTTATATTCATGCTCCAATCATGAGCTCTCAAGAGAAATGATCATTCAAAAAATTTATGCTCGGCTTTCTCTCAATAATCGCTCCATGCTCGACAATTCTTGCACTGGTTCTTTTATGATGAAGACTATTGAATTCAAATGTGATTTATTGGAAAGAATTAAATGCAACTCTGAAGATTGGGATCTCGACGAAGGAAAGGAGTCAGGTATGACCCCTAAGTATGATTGTGTCAAAGATTTTATGGATACTGATGTTTTCCGTGAATTTAGCACTAAATATGGACCTAACTATGAGATAGTAGCTTCTTTCTGTGAATCATTTGCTACTCATGTTGATCTCCCTAAGGATAAGTGGTTTAAATATCATCCTCCCATTGAAGTGCAAGTATTTGAACCTGTTAAAGTTGAATAAAAGACTATCACTTATAATGTTGATCCTATTGTTCCTACTGCTTATATTGAGAAACCACCTTTCCCTGTTAGAATAAAGGATCATGCTAAAGCTTCAACTATGGTTCGTAAGAGTAATACTAGAACACCTACACCCTCTGAGCAAATTAAACTTGAACCTAGTGTTGCTATGGTTAAAGATCTCTTGGTTGAAAATTTAGATGGACATGTTATTTACCTCCAAGAGGAAGCTGCTAGAATAGCCAAACTCGATACTAGGAATAGACATAGACCTGTTGTAGGCATGCTTGTTATTTCTGTTAAAATAGAAGATCATTGCTATCATGGTTTATGTGACATAGGTGCTAGTGCGAGTGTAATACCTCATTCCTTATATAAAGAAATCATGCACAATATTGCACCAACTGAGTTAGAAGGGATTGATGTTACTATTAAGCTTGCAAATAGAGACACTATTTCACCAATGGGGATTGTTACATATGTTGAAGTCTTGTGTGGGAAAGTTAAATACCCTGCTGATTTTCTTGTTCTTGGTTCCCCACAAGATAATTTTTGTCCCATTATATTTGGTAGACCCATCTTGAATACTGTTAATGCTAAGATAGATTGCGCAAAAGATATTGTTATTGTTAGATTAGGGGATATGTCTCATGATTTTAACTTTGCTAAATTTCGTAGACAACCCCATGATAAAGAATTTCCTAGTAAGAATGAAATTATTGGTCTTGCTTCTATTGATGTGCCTCCTAACGATCCTTTAGAACAATATATCTGCTAGATCATGAAAATGATATGTATATGAATGAGAGAAGGGAAATAGATGAAATATTCTTTAAGCAGGGACCCTTATTGAAAAACAACTTGCCTGTTGAAATTCTAGGGGATCCTCCTCAACCCAAGGGTGATCCCGTGTTTGAACTTAAACCATTACCTGATAATCTGAAGTATGTTTATCTCAATGAAAAGAAGATATAACCTGTTATTATTAGTGCTAACCTTTCAGAGCAGGAAAAAGAAAAATTATTGAAAACTCTGAAGAAGCACCATGCTATTATTGGATATACTCTGGATGATCTTAAGGGCATTAGTCCCACTTTATGCCAACACAAGATAAAGTTGGAAGAGGATGCGAAATCGGTTATCGATCATCAACGACGGTTAAATACTAAGATGAAAGAAGTGGTAAGGAAGGAAATACTAAAGCTTCTAGAGGCAGCTATAATCTATCCAGTTGCTGATAGCTAGTCGGTAAGTCATGTCCATTGTGTCTCTAAGAAGGGAGGTATGACTATAGTTCCTAATGATAAAGATGAATTGATCCCGCAAAGAATTGTTATAGGTTATAGGATGGTAATTGATTTCTGCAAATTAAATAAAGCCACTAAAAAAGATCATTACCCTTTGCCTTTTATTGATCAACTCCTAAAACGGTTATCCAAACACACCCATTTTTGCTTTCTAGATGGTTATTCTGGTTTCTCTCAAATACCTGTGTCAAAAGGGGATCAAGAAAAGACCACTTTTACGTGTCCTTTTGGTACCTTTGCTTATAGATGTATGCCTTTTGGTCTATGTAATGCACCTGCTACCTTTCAAAGATGCTGATGGCTATATTCTCTGATATTTGTGAAAAGATTATTGAGGTTTTCATGGATGATTTTTCCATTTACGGAACTTCTTTTGATGATTGCTTGAGCAACCTTGATCGAGTTTTGCAGAGATGTCAAGACACTAATCTTGTCTTGAATTGGGAGAAGTGCCACTTTATGGTTAATGAAGGCATTGTCTTGGGACATAAATTTCTGAAAGAGGTATTGAAGTTGATAAGGCTAAGGTTTATGCTATTGAAAAGATGTCGTGTCCCAAGGACATCAAAGGTATACAAAGTTTTCTTGGTCATGTTGGGTTTTATAGGAGGTTCGTTAAGGACTTCTCCAAAATCTCCAGGCCTCCGACTAATCTCTTACAAAAAGATGTTCCTTTTGTCTTTGATGATGATTGCTTAGAAGCATTTGAAATACTTAAGAAAGCATTGATCTCTGCACCTATTGTCCAGCCTCCTCACTGGAATTTACCCTTTGAGATTATGTGCGATGCTAGTGATTATGATGTAGGTGTTCTTCTAGGGCAAAGAGTTGATAAGAAATTGAATGTTATCCAATATGCTAGTAAAACTCTAGACGGTGCCCAGAGAAATTATGCTACTAGTGAGAAAGAGTTTTTTGCAGTCGTATTTGCATGTGACAAGTTTAGACCTTATATTGTTGATTCTAAAGTAACTATTCACACTGATCATGCTGCTATCAAATACCTTATGGAAAAGAAAGATGTTAAACCTAGACTTATTAGATGGGTTCTGTCGGGGAAACTGGTCGCCCACGAACACCTATGGGGCCGGAGCCCCTTCTACGGTACGGCAAGAGTGCGGAGGAAGCACGAAGAGCAGATCGAGGGGCACACGCGGGCAGTTTACCCAGGTTCGGGCCGCGCGGACGCGTAAAACCCTACTCCTGCCTTGGTTGTATTGAGTTCGTGAGCTCGGGAGCTTGAAGATCTACAGTACTAGCTGCACCGAGCATGAGAGTGGTCAAGTTTCTGGGATCGAACCCCCTCTACGTTGTGCATGGGCCTCCTTTTATAGCTCAAAGGGGTCACCGACAGGTGTCAACGTAGAGGAGGGCAAAAGTGTAAAATCGGTGGTAGTTGTAACAGTGCATGAACAGTGTATGCACAGTGCACGTACAGTGATCTATACCTAACCCAGACGGTGGGGGACAAAGGCATTGAATGCCCATCGCCGTCACCCCAAAAGCGTCCGCCCGGGCGTCTCCGTTCGCCACGACGATGGCCTCGTCACCGCGGCTCGCCACCGTGTACCCCAGGCTTCACAGCCATCCGCCACGTGCTCCTGGAAGGGCCCCAAGGCGACGCGTGGCTAGATGAGCTGGAGCGCAGGCACACAGTGTAAGCCTTCCCCGGCAAGCACCTTGCCGGGGTTGCTACCTTGCCGGGCCCGGAAGCTTGTCGCTCTCTGGGCCCTGTCGGGGCGCATGATGCGCCGCGATATATCTTCCGAGGTGCTGTTCTTTGGCCTTCCTGGCAAGCTCCTCTTGCCAGGGTCTTGTGCTGGAATAATAACCTTGAGCCTGGCGCGGCCTTCCCGGCAAGCTCCTCTTGCCGGGGTCTTGTCTCTTATCTTGAATACTTTGTTCTTGAATGGCTTCAAGGGATCTAGAGCGGGCCTTGGCGGGCGCGTGGTAAGCCCGACCACGGGACGCTGCTACTGCCCGTGCACAAGTCGGGATACTAAAGTACCCCTATTTTAGTACACCGACAGGAGCCCCCGGGCCTGGGCCACACACGGTGCCGAGCGCTGTTGGGCCAGGCCCAAAACAGTGCACGGGCACACGCGGCCCACGGCGCGCCGTTTCCCACTCCGCATCAGCCGCATCCCTCCCTAACGGCACGCGTCGATTGCGGCGTCGTGGGAGAGATCGTGGCCTGTTTCTTTAATGGGAAAATGCAGAACGTCCCCCACTTCCCCCTTCAAAGCAGAGGAAGCAGGGGCAGTTTCCCTCCATTGCCTTCATTGTGCCTTGAATCTCCAGAAACCCCCGCCGCTCTCCGCCTCCCCAAAGGTCGACAGAGAGCCGAGCTCCACCCCCTCCTCCGTTTCCAGTATCTGCCGCGCCGCCGACCTCCCTCGCCGTCCTCGCCATGGCCCCGAAGAGCGACAAGGCGAAGAGCGACAAGGCTAAGAAGGAGAAGTCCGACAAGGCGGCGAAGCTGGCAGCCATGCGGAGAAGGATGGTGGTCTTCCCTCCGAGGCTCGGCACGAGGGAGCTGCGGGACAAGTATTACTTGTTCTGGGCGAGGGAGACGAAGGCTCACCCGCGCACCAGAGTCCTCCCCGCCGTAGCCGTCGACATGTACCCGGGAGGTTACCACTTCTTCGCTTTGTTCTTCCATTGCGGTCTCTGTCCTCCGTATTCGGAGTTTTTCTGCGATGTGATGAACACATACGGGCTCCACCTCCTCGATTTCACCCCGAATGCCGTCCTCACTTTGGCCGTTTTCGCACATCTGTGCGAAAACTACATCGGGGTCCATCCAAACGTAGCTCTCTTCCGCCACTTCTTCACGCCTAGAGTAGAATCCGGATCTCCACTCTCCGGCGGCATCTCCTGGATCTTCAGGCTCGGCAAGAAGGAGGCGTACTTGATCGGAGAGCTCCGCGGCAAGTGGGAAGAGTGGAGGGCTGATTGGTGCTGGGTCATGGAAGATGAACCCGAGAAGTTTACCTCGCCGCGCTGGACTGCAATAGTGCGCGGCAAGGATTGGAGTGACTTGGCCCCGGAGGACGACAAGCTGCAGATTGCCCTCACTAGGATCCTTCGCCTCCGGGCCGCCAACCTTACTGTAGGTGAAGTTGGGGCTGATTTCCTCCGCCGCCGCATTGCCCCTCTGCAGGAAAGGAAGAGGCCTGCCTGGGAGTTCGGCAACGCGGCAGACCGCATGAGGCTGCGCCCCGGGTTGAATTATAACTTCACTGTCTTGGAACTCAGGGGGATGGTCCGGGAGCTGTTCAAACATGACCCCAAGCACCCGGAGTGGTTCAGACCGTCGGACGGGGTAGTTCCATTGTGTAACAATACTGCTCTGAGTGCCATCCGCGCGGCAATGCCTGAGTGTGACTCCCACGGGGTTGTTCCCACTTGGCTGATGCCTTCAGCGGAGACCGTCCAAACCTTCTTTGATAATCTGGTTGAACGGCCGCGCAACCCCGAAGAGAAGAAAGGGCTCACCCGTGAGACCACCGAGCGAGATGTGGCATACATAGCCACCAGAATGGAGGAGGCCGCCGTAGCTGCGGCTGCGGGTGAGTTTGGGTACACCGTGGACGAAGCAGAAGCAGCGGACGCGGTGAGCCAGGCCGAGGAGGAGGAAATCTTCAAGCTGTTGATGCCCGCCGGGAAGCTTGCCGGGGAGCCTGCCGGGATGAACGAGGCTGCCGGGCAGGGCACCGAGTCCAGCGAGCCCGCCGAGGAGGAGGAGGACGCCGAATCCGGCGATTCTGACGAAGACTCTGGCGGGTCTCTGAATCTCGACGACGACGCCTCCTCATCCTCAGAGAACTCTCCGCCACCACCAAGTCCTCCGCCACAGCCGAAGAAGCGCCTCCGCAAGGCCACAGAGACGGCGAGGTAACCGGCGCTCCGACAGCAGCCGCAGCGTCGAGCGACGCGCGCCACCACGACGAGCAAGGTCGTCAAGGAGGCACCCCGTGCCCGAGCGACAAGCGGAGGGGGATCTTCCCGGAGTGGTTCTGGTGCTCCCAGCGCCCCTCGGTCCTCGGGGACGACCGGAGCGGGGTCTTCACAACCCACGGCTCTGGAGCCCGCCAAGCGCCCGAGGGAGCCTTCTCCTCCAGCTCCTCGCGCTGGAGCACGTGAGGAGCAGTTTGACTTCTCCGCCCTCAGCTCCGATGAAGAGGAGGAAGAGTAAGCACTTGCCATTTCTATTTCCTTTGATTTTTGTTGCTTTTGTCTTGATTTCTTTTTCGTCTAACTCTGATCTTGTTTGGCTTCCAGGACCTTGACCCAGCGGATGGCGAAGAGGGCCAAGATCCCTGTGGTTGACCTCGAGGACGACGAGCCTGCCGCAGCGACGGGGGATGCGCCAGCGACAAACTTGCCGGACCAGCCTGTTGCTCCGGAGAGCAGCCCCCAGCGCAGCCCCCAGCGTAAGCCTTGTGTTCACTTTTCAGCTCGACGGGCGCGCTTGAGGTAGTTATCCTTATTAATGTTTTGTTGTCTTGTGCAGAAGTGGAGCCGCAGCCGCAGGAGCACCAAGAGGTCGCCCCCGACGAGCCACTCGTTCCACCCTCCCCGCCAAGGAGGAGCTCCCTGGCGAGGGACAGTGCTCCGCCAAGGATGGGTACTCCGCCAAGGATGGAGGGCGAGCACCCCGACAAGGGTGAGCACCCCACCAAGGGAAGGCGCCAGCGGCCCTCCGTCGGCGGGGGCTTCTTCTACGCCGCCAAGGGTGAACTCCCCGGCGAGGGACCCCATTGTTGAAGAGGCCCACGAAGGTAAACCCTTGTGCCTTTCTTCTTTGAACTCTTCTTTTTTTTGGATATTTGCTTGACGATTCTTTCTTTTCTTTTTCTTCTGTTAGATCTGCCTGCCCCGGAGTCGATGGAGACGGAGACCATCGCCGAGGAGGGAGTGTGCGGCGACGCTGGCGACGCCACCACCGCTGAAGGAATGGCCGGCGCCGACAAGCCAGCCGCTGAGGAGACTGCCCCGACCGCTGACGCGGCGGCTGGGGAAGGGACCGGCGACCGCACTGCTGGCCCTGAGGCCGCAGGAGCGCCGGACGCTGCACCGGCCGCCGACCCTTCCGCCCCTGCTGCTGGGTCGGGCGTCTATCTGGAGGCCGCCAACGGGGTCTTCATCCAAGTCCCGTGGGCGTCTTCATCAAGGGCACCCGCGGAGGGGGAGAGCTTCGACGGAGAAGTTCTCGCCTCCGCCGGGCTGAGGGTTGTCGACGTGCCCGGCAGCAGCGACGAGCCCGAAGAGGAGCAACTCTTACGCCGGCTTCTGGCCTTGTACCGGGCCAGGCAGGCTAAGTTGGACTCCCGGGAGGCCCTGGCTGCCCAGGCTGGTGCTGATCTATAGAAGCGCGCCGTGGAGCTCCGTGCCGCCAACCAAGCGGCCCTCCGGAATTTGGCGGAGGAGCATGAAGAGCTTGCCGAGGCGCAGCAAGCATTCGTCCTCGAGAAGGCTGAGGTCGAGGAGCAGCAGCGACGGACCGCCGAGGATCTGTCTCGGCGGGAGGGAGAGCTCAACCAGCGGAAGGTCGACCTCGATAGCCACGAGGACAACCTCACCGCTCGTGAGCAAGCCATTGGCGGGGCTCTGCAGGAGGCGAGGGATGCCGCCGCCGCCGTAGAGACCGCCAAGAGGGATCTGGAGGCCAGGGTGGCGCAGTTGGAGACGGGCTTGAAAGCGAGCGAAGACAGGGTTGCCGCGCTCAATGTGGCGCGGGAGAAGGACGCCCACACCAATTCAGAGTTGCAAGTCCGTCTCTCCGAGAAGGGCAAAGAGCTCAACGACGCCAAGGACTCCATTGCTGACTTGGAGCTGAAGGTTTCCACTCTCACCGGCTTGCTTGACGCCTCCCGGGACCGCGAAACGAAGCTGAAGGACGATCTCCGGTCTGAAAGGGCCTTGCTGGACAGCGCCGCCGTCTCGCAAAACAACTTCCAGCGGACGGTGGAGCAGTGGACCGAGGAGCTCGTCGCCTCCGCCGCCAACATCGACAGGGAGATGGTGGCACTGAGGGCGGAGCACCTCGTGTACTCCCCCGACGAGAGCCTCCCCCACAGCGCCAAGCTGAGCCTGTTCTTCAGAGGAGTAGCGCCGGCCCTCGCGCGGCTACGGGAGAAGATCCCCGCGCAGCTGGCTGACGAGGCGCACCGGCTTTGCATGGGTACTATGGAGCGGGTGTTGTCGAAGATCGTCTACCGCAACCCCGGGATCAACCTCGTGAACGTCCTCCGGAGCCTGCCGCCCGAGGCTGACCAGGAGGCGTTGAAGGCACAAGTCGCCCACATCGTAGCTAAGGCGGGCAGGATCCAGAGGGTCGACGGAGACCGAAGAGACTAGGCTTCCTTCTTTCTGCTTCCCTTGCCGCTGTCGATTAAGTCGTAGGCAATAGTTGGTTAGAACAGCGGCAAGTTATCTTGTAATATAACTTTTATTTTGGATAATCAACGCAGTGTCATCTCCCTTGTTTAATCCTTTCACTTTGTATGCTTTCCACCCTACGCTTTTAGGGAACTTGTCGGCAAAGGGACCCTTGCCGCGAGCGCCGAGTGCGAAACTTCAGCAGCCTGCTGGCAATGCCCTCGCCGGCAAGAAACCTTGCCGCAACTAGTCGCAGCACACTTAGGTTGTTGAGCGAACTCGAAAACGAAGTAAGGGCGCAACACTTGTCGCAGCTCACTTAAGCCGTTGAGCGTGCTCGAAACAAAGTAAGGGCCGGCTAGCCACGGGTAGGTTCCTCCGCACACAGGTTTTCCATACAAAGTGTGGTTGTTCAAGGAAGACAACAAAAAATTTAAAATTTTGAATTGCTCAAACTCTGGCAACTTAGCTTTCATGGATTGTTTGCTCCCCGGCAAGGCTTCCCTTCCTTGAACAGCACTTGGTCCATACCACTATCTCCTTCCCCCCCGGCAAACTTGTGCGCGAGGAACACTTCTTCTGTTTAAGAGAGAAAGGAAAAGAGGAAGAAACACAAGTATGGAGCTTTGCGGCTTGTTACTGCTTACCGAGGATGTGTGCTGCACAAAGTTTCAGATGATACATGCAAGTAAAAAGAAAATGCACGAAATGACAAATGGTGCAAAGCACTAGAGTTTTACTGATGCACGGGGTCTGCGCTCGGCTTTGTACAAAAGGTTTACATGCAACAGCGGCAAGACTTGTACAAAAGGTGGTTGCCGGAGCGGATCATGGCAACCGCGCCTCATGGGTGAAACTTGCGAAGATGCTCAATGTTCCAGGAGTTGCTCACCGGTAAGCCTTCTTCGGTCTCAAGGCGGACAGCGCCGGGCCTTGTGACTTGTCTCACCCGATAAGGGCCTTCCCACTTCGGTGTTAACTTGTTGGAATTCTTGGCGGACTGAACGCGCCGAAGAACAAGGTCGCCTTCCTCGAGACTCCTGGCCTTGACTTTGCGGCTATGATAGCGACGCAAAGCTTGCTGGTATCGAGCAGCTCGTACAGCAGCCTGGAGACGGTCCTCCTCGAGGAGCAATGCATCATCTTGCCGCAGTTGCTCTTGCTCGAGCTCGTCGTAAGCGAGTACTCGAGGAGACCCGTATACGAGTTCCGTGGGGAGAACTGCCTCTGCTCCGTAGACAAGAGCAAAGGGTGTCTGTCCGGTGGCTCGATTTGGTGTCGTCCTGATTGACCAAAGAGCCGCCGGCAACTCCTCAATCCAGTTTCTTCCACACTTGTGCAGCCTGTCGAAGGTTCTTGTCTTGAGTCCGCGTAGCACTTCAGCATTGGCCCTCTCCGCTTGACCATTGCTCCTCGGGTGAGCAACAGAAGCGAAGCAGACCTTGGCGCCAAGGTCTTGGACGTACTGCATGAAAGTGCGGCTTGTGAACTATGTGCCGTTGTCGGTGATGATCCTGTTAGGGATTCCGAAACGGCAAACGATCGATCTGAAGAACCT
The DNA here is from genome assembly GCA_902687465.1 of Secale cereale. NCBI lineage: Eukaryota > Viridiplantae > Streptophyta > Magnoliopsida > Poales > Poaceae > Secale > Secale cereale. The sequence goes on along the minus strand of LR738710.1, from coordinate 258,008,892 downwards.
GACTGCTGACTGTGCGGTCACCTTTCTCACTGGTTCCACTTCTGGCCACTTTGTGAACTTGTCGATTGCAACGTACAAGTATTCAAAGCCCCCGACAGCACGGGGAAAGGGGCCGAGGATGTCGAGCCCCTAGACCGAGAAGGGCCAGGACAAAGGGATCGTCTGGAGAGCTTGAGCTGGCTGGTGTATTTGCTTGGCATGGAACTGGCACGCTTCACACTTGGTTACTTGTGCAGTTGCATCTTGGAGGGCTTCTGGCCAGAAGAAACCTTGCCGGAACGCCTTCCCAGCAAGTGCTCTTGCGCCAATGTGGTGGCCACATATGCCTCCATGTATTTCTGCCAACAGCTTCTGTCCATCTTCCCGAGAAATGCACTTCAATCTGACACCATTGAGTCTTCTTCTATATAGCTCGTTGCCGACGAACTGATACATACTTGACTGCCTGGTAATCCTCTCTATCTCTTCTGGTTCTTCGGGAAGTTCCCCGGTTTGAAGAAAGCGGACGATTTGCTGTGCCCATGCTGGAGCCTGGGGCTCAACAACAAGGACAAAAGGCATCAGTGCTGCTGCGGGGACGTCGGCTTCTACGGCAAGAACCTGCGGCTCTGCCGGAGCTGTACGCCCCCCAGCAAGCTTGCCGGGGCAAGACTTGTCGAGAACGCCTGCTTCAACTGTACAGGCCCTTGGGTCTGCAGGAGCAGACTGTTCTTCAGCAATTCGATCGTTGATCTTGGGGACCTTGGCGGCGGCTTCAGGAAGGTCCGTCGGCAAGTAGTCATCGGAGACCAATTTCCTCTTCTTGCTTGGCCCAATTGATGGTGTAACGGATGGTTGAGTTAGCTTGAGCATGAAGGTCCCTGGTTCCACAGGTAACTTCATTGCAGCACACTTTGAAAGGCCATCTGCGATATCATTCTGAGCTCTCGGGACGTGCTCCATCTGCAGGCCTTCAAAGTGTTCTTCAAGCTTCCTCACTTCATCGATGTAAGCTTCCATCAGAGGACTCTGGTAACTCTTGTTTACTTGTCAGACCACCAATTGTGAATCTCCCCGCACAATCAGCCTCTTGATCCCAAGTTCGGCCGCAATTCTGAGGTCGGCAAGCAAACCTTCATACTCAGCAGTATTGTTTGTCGATTGCTCCTTGGGAAAGTGCATTTGGACAACATACTTGAGGTGTTCCCCGGTGGGTGCGACAAGCAGCACACCAGCACCGGCGCCTTGCAGCGAGAAGGCACCATCGAAGTACATTATCCATTCTTTTCTTGCTTCCTGGACGGGGATGTTTGTCTCTGGGACTTCTTCATCTGGTGTTGGGGTCCATTCCGCTATGAACTCTGCCAAAGCTCTGCTCTGTATAGTTGAAGTACTCTCAAACTTGAGACCAAAGCTCGACAGCTCTAGTGCCCACTCGACGATCCTGCCTGTTGCTTCTGGATTCTGCAATATCCTCTTTAATGGAAAGCGAGTGACCACCGTTATCTCGTGTGCTTGGAAGTAGTGGCGCAGCTTTCTTGAGGCCATGAGGAGACCGAAAAGTAACTTCTGCACCCTAGAGTATCTTGACCTAGCCCCCTGCAGGAGGGAACTTACAAAATAAACTGGGCGTTGCACCATCTTCTTTCGCACTTCTCCTTGTTCCTGCGCAGACTTGTCCTTGTCGGGGCCAGAGTTTGTCGGGGAAGCCGCCTGCTCGTCGCTGGAAGTGCTTGCCGGGGCCGTGGTCTCTTCCTCTGCCTCCCTCTCCACTACCAACGCAGAACTAACCACTTGATTGGTTGCTGCTAAGTATAGCAGCAACTTCTCTTGTGGCTTAGGTGCGACAAGTATTGGAGTAGAGGACAGGTATCCTTTCAAGTCTTGCAGCGCTGCCTCCGCTTCCGGAGTCCATTTCATAGGACCTGCCTTTTTCAAGATTTTGAAGAAAGGCAGGGCGCGTTCTGCAGACTTTGAAATGAACCTGCTGAGGGCAGCCACACAACCCGCAAGCCTTCGTACATCTTTGACGCGCTTTGGGGCTTCGATCTGCTCGATGGCCTTGATCTTGTCGGGATTGGCTTCAATCCCCCTCTGGGACACAAAGAACCCGAGAAGCTTGCCGGAGGGGACTCCGAAGACGCACTTCTCGGGGTTCAACTTGAGTTGTATCTTGCGCAGATTGTCAAAGGTTTCTTCTAAGTCTTGAATTAGGGTATCCTTGCTCTTGCTCTTGACCACTATATCATCCATGTAGGCTTCTACGTTCCTGTGTATCTGTGGCTCAAAAGCAGTGTGGACCACCCTTGCAAATGTTGAGCCCGCATTCTTCAGTCCAAAGGGCATGCGTATAAAGCAATATGTGCCGCATGGAGTAATGAATGCGGTCTTCTCTTCGTCTTCCTCAGCCATGAATATCTGATGGTAACCTGAGTATGCATCGAGAAATGAAAGCAACTCACATCCAGCCGTGGAGTCCACAATTTGGTCAATGCGCGGCAAGGGAAATGGATCCTTGGGACATGCTTTATTCACATCGGTGAAGTCTATACAAAGTCTCCACTTCCCATTGGCTTTGCGCACGACAACTGGATTGGCCAGCCACGTGGGATGAAGTACACCTCTAACAAGGCCTGCTGCTTCCAACTTCTTAATTTCTTCAGCTATGAACTGTTGGCGCTCCACTGCTTGCTTCCTGACCTTCTGCTTGACGGGCCGCGCATGAGGACAAACAGCAAGCTTGTGCTCAATTACCTTCCTGGGAACGCCGGGGATGTCAGACGGTTGCCATGCAAACAGGTCAACATTCGCCCGCAGGAAGGCAACGAGCGCGCTTTCCTATTTGGGGTCGAGCGTAGCACTGATGGTGAAGGTACCACCAGTGCCGTCCTCCTTGGCAGACACCTTCTTGGTTGCAGGTGGAGCTGCCATTCCCTTCTTGCACTTGCCGGTGGAGCTCGATGGTGCGTCCTCGACGGCAGCGCAGCACTCCGAAGAGGTGCGTTTGCCGGAGTGGGCCCCAGAGCTCTTGCCGGACTTGGTCTTGGTCTCCCCCCCCCCCGGGAGCTTCAGCGGCAAGTGTTTTGCTGTCTGCCGCGGCTGCTGCGTCCCGATAGATCTTGGCGGCGCAAATGAGCGCGTCCTTCTTGTCGCCGGGGACAGAGATGACGCGGATTGGCCCCGGCATCTTGAGCATGTTGTATGCATAGTGGGAGGCTGCCATGAACTTGGCGAGCGCAGGACGGCAAAGTATCCCATTGTATGGTAATGGGATATCGGCAACGTCGAACATGATCCTCTCCGTCCTGAAGTTAAGCTCTCCGCCAAAGGTCACCGGCAGCGTGATCTTCCCCTTCGGCTTGCTCCTTCCCGGGTTGATTCCTTGGAATGTCCCGGTTTCCTCGAGCTCGCTGTCGGGGATCTGCAGCTTCTTGATCACAGCGGAGGAGATCAAGTTGAGGCCGGCCCCGCCGTCAACCAACATCTTGGTGACCTTGAGGTTGCGGATAGTTGGTGAAACCAACATCGGCAAGCACCCGACCACAGTTGTGCGGTCAGGGTGGTCCTCAAGGTCGAAGATGATGGGCGTGCCGGACCATTTCAGCAGCCTGCGCGACTCAACGGGTGGCTCAGCTGCATTCACTTCCCGCACCCATTGCTTGAGTTGGCGGTGGGAAGTGTGCAGGGAGGCACCTCCGTCGACGCACAGGACTTCTGTGGCCTTCTGGAACTCCTGCTCGCTGTTATCTCAGTCATCCATGTCCTCGTCATCGTCTTCGTCTTCATCCTTGTCGTGGCCCCGGGGAGGTCTGTCTCCTTGCCGCTGCTTGGCCGTGCCGCGGCGTCCTCCCCGGCCATTGAACGGCCGCTTCTTGCTGGGCTCTCCTCCGCCCCCTTGGGCCTTCTCCTTGTCGCGACGCTCGTATTCAGCCTTCTGCTGTTCTACGAGGTACTCTACCCTCTTGCAGTTCTGGAGATCGTGGCCCTTGGTGCGGTGGATCTTGCAGTACTGTTTGTCGGAGCCGTCCTACTTGTCGGCTGCTGCTACAGGGGTGGCCTCCTTGCCGGAGCCACCAGCCTATGTCTTCTTGGCGGCAGCCTCCTTGCCGGACTGCTCGACAACCAGTACCTCCTTGTTCTTCTTCTTCTTGTTCCGCCGCCGGTTTTTCCTTGCCGGGGCGGCATCCTCGCTGTCACTTCCTCCTGCGCCGGTATCCTCTCCGGGGAGTCTCCTCCCCTCTTCAGCACGTGCACATTTGTCAGCCAGAGCATAAAGCTCGCTGACGTCCCGGATCTTGGTCATCGCCATCTCCTCCCTCATCCGGCGGTTACGCACGTTCTGATGGAACGCGCTGATAACCGCGGCAGGGTGGACATCCGGGATGTTGTGCTGAACGCGGCTGAACCTTTGTATGTACTTACGCAGGGACTCTCCCTCCTTCTGGGCAAGGATGTGTAGATCGCTCTCCTGGCCGTGTGGCTTGTGGCCGCCCGTAAAGGCGCCGACAAACTGGTGGCACAAATCTGCCCAAGAAGAGATGGAGTTCTCCGGCAAGTGCATAAGCCAAGACCTGACGTTTGGCTTAAGCACGAGCGGGAAGTAGTTTGCTAAGATCTTCTCGTCGCGTCCCCCGGCAGCCTGCACCGCAATGGTGTAGATGCTGAGGAACTCCGAGGGGTGTGTCTTGCCGTCGTACTTCTCGGGCACGTCAGGCTTAAAGTTCTTCACGCTGGGCCACTGGACTTGCCGCAGCTCTCGGGTGAACGCAGGGCAACCTGCCGCGTACAGCAAGTCGCCCGGTTCACCGGGCGCGTGCATGTCGACAGCAGTCCCAGCGCGTTGGTCGGACTGTCTTCTAGCTTCTCTTCGACGCTCGATACGAGTTCGAGCGTCTTCTTGTCGCCTGTCGTCAAGGACTTGGCGCTGATCGCGGCGAGCCCGCGGATCCGACAACGCCGTGGAGTCATCGTCGACGTTGATCCGGCGGGTCGGCGATTTCTGCTTCCGCGGCGGGGAGTGCACGGTAGTTGCACCCCCGGCAGTCTTGTCGCCATCGGCCTTCGCTTGGTCGACTTGCCGCGGCCGTGATGTTGCCGGTTGCTGCGGCGTGTCGTTGTTGGCGAAGGCGATGAGGCTCTGGATCGTAGCCCTCCAGTCTTCGGCCTTGGCCGCTGCTGGAGGGAAGTCGAGGAGCAGCTGAGCCCTAGCTAGGGCTTCTGCTGGAGAGGAGGGAAACGGTGGCGAACGGTGTGAGGAGCGAGATACGCTCGGACTTCTAACCGCGTTAGAAGGAGCATGTTCTCGCCCCGGCGACCACGCCTTGCTCGTGCCAGGAAGCTGGCCTTGAGCATCCCGCGACCCGCCGGTTTGGCCACGTCCCAGCAAGCGTATGGTACTACCGGTACCATGTCGCTGCTGGTCTGGCACCTCCTGAGAGGGACGTGGTGCGTGCACGGACGCCGAGGCTTTGGAGTTCGCCCGGTCGTCCGTCTTGTCCTTGGACTTGGTGGCGCCGTGAGTCTCCCCACCGGCGCCCACCCTTCCGACGGCGTCTCCCCCACCAACCGTCGGTTCTGGTGGTGGTGGGATCGACGCGGACGGGCCTCCGACCTTCGAAGCCTTCTTCTTCGGAGGCATGTTGATGTAGTCGATGAAGTTGCTGAAGCTAGTGAAGTTGCTGAAGGTTGCGCCCGCGTGAGCGCCGGATCAGGTTCGCACAACCTCGACGCCCCCCTACCTGGCGCGCCAAAGATGTCGGGGAAACTGGTCGCCCACGAACACCTATGGGGCCGGAGCCCCTTCTACGGTACGGCAAGAGTGCGGAGGAAGCACGAAGAGCAGATCGAGGGGCACACGCGGGCAGTTTACCCAGGTTCGGGCCGCGCGGACGCGTAAAACCCTACTCCTGCCTTGGTTGTATTGAGTTCGTGAGCTCGGGAGCTTGACGATCTACAGTACTAGCTGCACCGAGCGTGGGAGTGGTCAAGTTTCTGGGATCGAACCCCCTCTACGTTGTGCATGGGCCTCCTTTTATAGCTCAAAGGGGTCACCGACACGTGTCAACGTAGAGGAGGGCAAAAGTTTAAAATCGGTGGTAGTTGTAACAGTGCATGAACAGTGTATGCACAGTGCACGTACAGTGATCTATACCTAACCCAGACGGTGGGGGACAAAGGCATTGAATGCCCATCGCCGTCACCCCAAAAGCGTCCGCCCGGGCGTCTCCGTTCGCCACGACGATGGCCTCGTCACTGCGGCTCGCCACCGTGTACCCCAGGCTTCACAGCCATCCGCCACGTGCTCCTGGAAGGGCCCCAGGGCGACGCGTGGCTAGATGAGCTGGAGCGCAGGCACACAGTGTAAGCCTTCCCCGGCAAGCACCTTGCCGGGGTTGCTACCTTGCCGGGCCCGGAAGCTTGTCGCTCTCTGGGCCCTGTCAGGGCGCATGATGTGCCGCGATATATCTTCTGAGGTGCTGTTCTTTGGCCTTCCTGGCAAGCTCCTCTTGCCAGGGTCTTGTGCTGGAATAATAACCTTGAGCGTGGCGCGGCCTTCCCGGCAAGCTCCTCTTGTCGGGGTCTTGTCTCTTATCTTGAATACTTTGTTCTTGAATGGCTTCAAGGGATCTAGAGCGGGCCTTGGCGGGCGCGTGGTAAGCCCGACCACGGGACGCTGCTACTGCCCGTGCACAAGTCGGGATACTAAAGTACCCCTATTTTAGTACACCGACATGTTCTCCTACTACAAGACTTTGATTTGCATATTATTGATAGAAAGGGGGCTGAGAACCCCGTTGCAGACAACTTGTCTAGGCTGGAGAATATTCTTGATGACCCACTACCTATTGATGATAGCTTTCCTGATGAACAATTAGCTGTCATAAATACTTATCGTACTGCTCCGTGGTATGTTGATTATGCTAATTACATTGTTGCTAAGTTTATACCACCTAGTTTCACATACCAGCAAAAGAAAAAGCTCTTCTATGATTTGAGACATTACTTCTGGGATGACCCATACCTTTATAAAGAAGGAGTTGATGGTATTATTAGACGTTGTGTACCTGAGCATGAACAGGAACAGATCCTACACAAGTGCCACTCCGAAGCTTATGGACGACACCATGCTGGAGATAGAACTGCACATAAGGTATTGCAAACTGGTTTTTATTGGCCTACTCTCTTCAAGGGTGCTCGTAAGTTTGTCTTAGCTTGTGATGAATGTCAAAGAATTGGTAATATCAGTAGATGCCAAGAAATGCCTATGAATTATTCACTTGTTATTGAACCATTTGATGTTTGGGGCTTTGATTATATGGGACTATTTCCTTCCTCTAATGGGTACACACATATTTTAGTTGTTGTTGATTACGTTGCTAAGTGGGTAGAAGCTATTCCAACTAGTAGTGATGATCACAACACCTCTATTAAGATGCTTAAAGAAGTTATTTTTCCGAGTTTTGGAGTCCCTAGATACTTAATGACTGATGGTGCTTCACACTTTATTCATGGTGCTTTCCATAAAATGATTGCTAAGTACGATGTTAACCATAGAATTGCATCCCCTTATCACCCACAGTCTAGTGGTCAAGTAGAACTAAGTAACAGAGAGCTGAAATTAATTTTGCAAAAGACAGTTAATAGGTCTAGAAAATATTGGTCCAAGAAACTTGATGATGCATTATGGTCCTATAGAACTGCATACAAAAATCCTATGGGTGTGTCTCCATATAAAATGGTTTATGGAAAAGCATGTCACTTACCTCTTGAGCTAGAACATTAGGCATATTGGGCTATTAAAGAGCTCAATTATGATTTCAAACTTGCCGATGAGAAGAGGTTATTTGACATTAACTCTCTTGATGAGTGGAGAACTCAAGCTTATGAGAATACCAAGCTGTTCAATGAAAATGTAAAAAGATGGCATGACAAAAGGATACAAAAATGTGAGTTTAAAGTAGGTGATTATGTCTTGCTATACAACTATCGTTTAAGATTTTTTGCACGAAAACTTCTCCCTAAATGGGAAGGTCCTTACGTTATCGAGGAGGTCTATCGTTTCGGTGCCATAAAAATCAACAACTTCGAAGCCACAAATCTGAAGGTGGTGAACGGTCAAAGAATCAAACATTATATCTCAAGTAACCCTATAAATGTTGAAACCAATGTTATTGAAACCGTAACCCCATAGGAATACATAAGGGACACTTTCCAGGACGATTCAGACTCCGAAAAGGAAGAGGTATGTGGTACGGTAAGTAAATCGACTCCAAAACAGTTCTAATGGTAATTTTCACCGTTTTGGAATATTTAGAAAAATCAAAAAATAAGTGGCAGTCCGGAAAGGACACGAGGCGTCCACAAGGGTGGAGGGCGCGCCCTACCCCTCTGGGCGCCCCCCTGCCTCGTGGGCACCTCATGTGCCTCCCGGACTCCGATTTCTTGCACGTTACTTCTTTTGGTCGGTAAAAATTCACTATATATTCTCCCGAAGGTTTTGACCACCGTATCATGCAAAAATCCTCTATTTTCGTTTTGAGCTGTTGTTTTTGACAGATCTTGGTCATCATGACGCTTCCAGCACCCCCAAGGATAAGTTCTTCGAGAAGGTCATGAATCCCTACCTTGCGGAGGTGTTGCATCACCCTCAAACCATTGAGGTGCGTGAGGGGGTGCTGCACATCCGCGATGTTGAGGGACCAAGGAGGACCGGAAGCGTGGAGACGAGACTCGAAGCAATGGAGCAGCAAGTTTTCAAGTGCCAAGGTATGGTGGAACGAGGACCCAATGCCAACCACATGATGATCACGGATCTCGCCAACAACCACAATCTGGATGTCAAGATCTTTGGGGAAGCCATCTCCAAGCTCCAAAAGAAAATCGAGCACCTCCAGGCCCAGATCTATGACCCGCAAAACCAAAACAGTGAGTATGAATATAGATTCAAAAAGATGAGTTAGGCTGCAGATTTGAGGATTCGGGAGACTCGGTCATCCTTCTACGATGGTGAGACCATGCCTTGGAAGATGGACGACAAGCCTACATCATCAACAACCCCATCGTCACCACCTCCGAAGAGAGAGACATAATCGTATGGGTATGGGCACTCCCCTTGGCAACTGCCAAGCTTGGTGGAGGTGCCCCGGTATCGTATCACCATCACACTCATATCTTTACCGTTTTTCTTAGTTCGATCCTTTTGGTAATATCTTGGTCTAGTAGAATAAAGTTAGCATGATCTAGTTGTGAGCTTTTGCTTTATGATCCTTACCTTTGTAATCGAGTCTATGAGCTATATAATAAAGATTAGTGTTGATTCAAGGGCTTGGTTTCCTCACTATGGTCATGAGAGAATAAAAGAAAATATAAAAAGTATCAAAGAGATCATATTTATTTTATGGAAAGTAATGACTTCACATATAAAGGGTATGATGAATAAAAGTTGTTGAAAGTTGACAAAAATAGTTTTGGTCATCGTTGCAATTAATAGGAAGTAATAAAGAAAGAGAGGTTTCACATACAAACATACTATCTTGGACATCTTTTATGATTGTGAGCACTTATTAAAATATGACATGCTAAAGAGTTGATGTTGGATAAGGAAGACAACATAATGGGTTATGTTTTCTTATATCCAAAATAAAGTATATTGTCATGGATCACCCAACATGTTGAGCTTGCCTTTCCTCCTCATGCTAGCCAAAACTCCTTGCACCAAGTAGAGATACTACTTGTGCTTCCATACATCCTTAAACCCGGTTTTGCCATGAGATTCCACCATACCTACCTATGGATTGAGTAAGATCCTTCAAGTAAGTTGTCATGGTTGCAAACTCTATTAAATATGTATGATTTATTAGTGTGGAGGAAATAAGCTTTATACGATCTTGTCATATGGAAGTAATAAAAGCGACGGACTGCATAATAAAGGTCCCTATCACAAGTGGCAATATTAAGTGATGTTCTTTTGCACTAAGATTTTGTACATCCAACCATAAAAGAACATGACAACCTCTGCTTCCCTCTGCAAAGGGCCTATCTATTATTCCTGCCTTACAAGAGTCAAGGTGATTTCCACCTTTCCTTTTTTTTCATTTTATCCTTTGGCAAGCACATTGTGTTGGAAAGATCCTGACATATATACCCAATTGGATGTAAGATATCATGGTCTATTATTTTTGACATTACCCTTGAGGTAAAAGGTTGGGAGGCAATACCATAAGCCCCTATCTTTCTCTGTGTCCGATTAAAACTCCATATCCATAAGTATTGCGTGAGTGTGAGCAATTGTGAAAGACTAGATGATAGTTGAGTATGTGGACTTGCTGAAAAGCTCTTATATTGACTCTTTCCGATGTTATGATAAACTGCAATTGCTTCAATGACCGAGATCATAGTTTGTTGGTTTTCAATGAAGTTTCTCATTCATACTTGACATTGTGAATGAATTGTTACCTTAGTATAAGAGTCATATGACTATATATATATATATATATATATATATATATATATATATATATATATATATAT
>LR738710.1:257926704-257996759 GCA_902687465.1 Secale cereale | reverse complement strand
GTGCTGCTGTTATAAGAATAATCATGATGCCCTCATGTCTATATTTCATTTTTAACGACACCTCTATCTCTAAACATGTCGACACATTTTTCGATATCGGCTTTCGCTTGAGGACAAGCAAGGTCTAAGCTTGGGGGAGTTGATATGTCCATTTTGCATCATGCTTTTATATTGATATTTATTGCACTATGGGTTGTTATTACATGTTATGTCACAATACTTATGCCTTTTCTCTCTTATTTTACAAAGTTTACATGAAGAGAGAGAATGCCGGCAGCTGGAATTCTATTCTGGAAAAGGACCACACATTGGAGACCTATTCTGCACAACTCAAAAAGCTCCGAAAGTCCACAAAACACAGTTTCAGAAAATATAGAAAATATATGGAAAAAGAGATCTGCCAGGGGGGCACCACGTGTCCATGAGGGTGGGGGCGCCCCCCCCCCCCACTCTAGGCGCGCCCCCTGCGTCGTGGGCCAGCCGGTGACCCTCCCGATGACCATCTTCTCCTATATAAGGTATTTTAACCTGGAAAAAATTAAAAGGAGGCTTTCGGGACTAGACGTCGCCGTCTCGAGGCGGAACCTTGGCGGAACCAATCTAGGGCTGCGGCGGAGCTGTTCTGTCGGGGATACTTCCCTTCGGGAGGGGGAAATCGTCACCGTCGTCATCACCAACAACTCTCCCATCTTGGGGAGGGTTATATTCATCAACATATTCACCAGCACCATATCCTCTCAAACCCTAGTTCATCTCTTGTATCCAATCTTTGTATCAAAACCTCAGATCGGTACCTGTGGGTTGCTAGTAGTGTTGATTACTCCTTGTAGTTGATGCTAGTTGGTTTACTTGGTGGAAGATAATATGTTCAGATCCATTATGCATATAAATACCCCTCTGATCATGAACAATATTATGTCTTGTGAGTAGTTACTTTTGTTCCTGAGGACATGGGAGAAGTCTTGCTATAAGTAGTCATGTGAATTTGGTATTCGTTCGATATTTTCATGAGATGTATGTTGTCTCTCCTCTAGTGGTGTCATGTGAACGTCGACTACATGACACTTCACCATTGTTTGGGCCTAGTGGAAGGCATTGGGAAGTAATAAGTAGATGATGGGTTGCTAGAGTGACAGAAGCTTAAACCCTAGTTTATGTGTTGCTTCGTAAGGGGCTGATTTGGATCCATATGTTTCATGCTATGGTTAGGTTTACCTTAATTCTTCTTTTGTAGTTGCAGAGGCTTGCAATAGAGGTTAATCATAAGTGGGATGCTTGTCCAAGTAAGGGCAGCACCCAAGCACCGGTCCACCCACATACCAAATCATCAAAAGTAACGAATGTGAATCATATGAACGTGATGAAAACTAGCTTGATGATAATTCCCATGTGTCCTCGGGAGCGTTTTCCTTCAAATAAGAGTTTGTCCAGGCTTGTCCTTTGCTACAAAAGGGATTGGGCCATCTTGTTGCACCTTATTTACTTTTACTATTTGTCACTTGCTACCAATTATCTTATCACAAAACTATCTGTTATCGATAATTTCAGTGCTTGCAGAAAATACCTTACTGAAAACTGCCTATCATTTCCTTCTGCTCCTCGTTGGGTTCGACACTCTTACTTATCGAAAGCACTACGATAGATCCCCTACACTTGTGGGTCATCACATGTCATACTTTGATTCGGTGGTATTGTAGGATGAAGCGGCTCGGACCGACATTACGCGTACGCTTACACGAGACTAGTTCTACCTATGTGCTTCGCACACATGTGGCTGGCGGGTGTTAGTTTCTCTAACTTTAGTTGAATTGAGTGTGGCTACATCCGGTCCTTGTGAAGGTTAAAATTTCACATACTTTACGAAAAATCTTTGTGTTTTTTTGTATGTGTAGGTAAGAACGGTTCTTGTTAAGCCCATAGCAGGCGTGTAAAACTTGCAACAACAAAGTAGAGGACGTCTAACTTGTTCTTGCAGGGCATGTTGTGATGTGATATGGTCAAGATGTGATGAGTTATACGTTATTGTATGAGATGTCTATCTAAGTGGGAGTTCTTTAGTAATATGATTAATTGAACTTTAATTTATCATGAACTTAGTCCTGGTAGTATTAGAATATCTATGTTGTAGATCAATAGCTCGCGATGTAGCTCCCTGTTTATTTTATATGTTCCTAGAGAAATATAAATTGAAAGATGTTAGTAGCAATGATGCGGACTAGGTCCATGGTTTGAGGATTATCCTCATTGCTGCATAGAACTATTATGTCCTTGATGCACCACTAGGTGACAGATCTATTGCAGGAGCAGATGCAAACGTTATGAACATTTGGCAAAGCTCAATATGATGTCTACTTAATAGTTTAGTGCACCATGCTTTACGGCTTCGAACCGGGACTTCAAAAACGTTTTGAATTCCACGGAGCATATAAGATGTTCCAAGAGTTGAAATTAGTATTTCATACTCATGCCCGTGTCAAGAGGTATGAGACCTCTGACAGTACTTTGCCTACAAGATCGAGGAGAATAGCTCAACCAGTGAGCATGTACTCAAATTGTCTCGGTACTACAATTGCTTGAATCAAGTGGGAGTTAATCTTCCAGATAAGATAGTAATTGACAAAGTTCTCTAGTCACCATCACCAAGTTAGTAGAACTTCGTGATGAACTATAATATGCAAGGGGTAACGAAAGTAATTCCCGAGCTCTTCGCGATGCTGAAATCGGCGAAAGTAGAAATCAAGAAAGAGCATCAAGTGTTGATGGTTAAGAAAACCACTTGTTTCAAGTAAAGGGCAAAGGGATAGAAGAGGAACTTCAAGAGGATTGACAAGCAAGTTGTCACTCCCGTGAAGAAACCCAAAGCTAAACTCAAGCCTGAAACTAAGTGCTTCTACTTCAAAGGAAATGATCACTGGAAGTGGAACTGCCCTAGATACTTAGCGGATAAGAAGGATAGCAAAGTGAACAAAGGTATATTTGATATACAGATTATTGATGTGTACTTTACTAGTGTTCATAGCAACCCCTGGGTATTTGATACCGGTTCAGTTGCTAAAATTAGTAACTCGAAACGAGAGTTGCAGAATGAACAAAGACTAGTTAAAGGTGAAGTGATGATGTGTGTTGGAAGTGGTTCCAAGATTGATATGATCATCATCGCACACTCCCTATACTTTCGGGATTAGTGTAGAACCTAAATAAATGTCATTTGGCATTTCTGTTGAGCACGAATATGATTTGATCATGTTTGTTGCAATACGGTTATTCATTTAAAGTCATAGAATAATTGTTATTATGTTTACATGAATAAAACCTTCGATGGTCATACACCCAATGAAAATAGTTTGTTGGATCTCGATCATAGTAATACACATATTCATAATATTGAAGCCAAAAGATGCAAAGTTGATAATGATAGTGCAACTTATCTGTGGCAGTGCCGTTTAGGTCATATTGATGTGAAGCGCGTGAAGAAACTCCATGCTGATGGGATTTTGGAATCACTTGGTGCTTGCGAACCATGCCTCATGGGCAAGATGACTAAAACTCCGTTCTCCGGAACAATGGAGCGAGCAACTGATTTGTTGGAAATCATACATACTGATGTATGTGGACCGATTAGTGTTGAGGCTCGCGGCGTGTATCGTTATTTTCTGACCTTCACTGATGATTTGAGCAGATATGAGTATATCTACTTGATGATGCACAAGTCTGAAACATTTCAAAAGTTCAAAGAATTTCAGAGTGAAGTAGAGAATCATCGTAACAAGAAAATTAAGTTTCTACGATCTGATCACCGAGGCGAATATTAGAGTTACGCGTTTGGTCTTCATTTAAAACAATGCGGAATAGTTTCACAACTCATGCCACCCGGAACACCACAACGAAATGGTGTTTCCGAATGTCATAACCGTACTTTATTAGATATGGTGCGATCTATGATGTCTCTTACCGATTTACCACTATCGTTTTGGGTTATGCATTAGAGACAGCTGCATTCACGTCAAAAAGGGCACGATCTAAATCTGTTGAGTCGAGGCCTTATGAACTGTGGTTTGGCAAGAAACCAAAGTTGTTGTTTCTTAAAAGTTTGGGGCTGCGATGCTTATGTGAAAAAGCTTCAACCTGATAAGCTCGAACCCAAGTCGGAGAAATGTGTCTTCATAGGATACCCAAAGGAGACTGTTGCGTGCACCTTCTATCACAGATCCGAAGACAAGATATTCGTTGCTAAGAATGGATCATTTCTAGAGAAGGAGTTTCTCTCGAAAGAAGTGAGTGGGAGGAAAGTATAACTTGATGAGGTAATTGTACCTTCTCCCGAATTGGAAAATACTAGATCACATAAACTCGTTCCAGTGATTCCTACACCAATTAGTGAGGAAGCTAATGATGATGATCATGAAACTTCGAATCAAGTTACTGCTGAACCTCGTAGGTCAACCAGAGTACATTCGGCACCAGAGTGGTACGACAACCCAGTTCTGAAAATCATGTTACTAGACCATGATGAACCTACGAACTATGAGGAAGCGATGATGAGCCCAGATTCCGCAAAATGGCTTGAAGCCATGAAATCTGAGATGGGATCCATGTATGAGAACAAAGTATGGACTTTGGTTGACTTGCCCCATGATCGGCAAGCCATCGAAAATAAATGGATCTTCAAGAGGAAGACCGACACCGACGATAATTTTATTGTCTACAAAGCTCGACTTATTGTGAAAGGTTTTTTGCAAGTTCAAGGAGTTAACTATGATGAGACTTTCTCACCCGTAGCGATGTTTAAGTCTGTCCGAATCATGTTAGCAATTGCCGCATTTTATGAGTATGAAATCTGGCAAATGGATGTCAAAATTGCATTCCATAATGGATATCTTAAAGAAGAGTTGTATATGATGCAACCAGAAGGTTTTTGTCAATCCTAAAGGAGCTAACAAAATGTGCAAGCTCCAGCGATCCATCTATGGACTGGTGCAAGCATCTCGGAGTTGGAATATACACTTTGATAAGTTGATCAAAGCATATAGTTTTATACAGACTTGCGGTGAAGCATGTATTTACAAGAAAGTGAGTGGAAGCACTACAACCTTTCTGATAAGTATATGTGAATGACATATTGTCGAACGGAAATGATGTAGAATATTTTGGAAATCATAAAGTAGTGTTTGAAAGGAGTTTTTCAAAGAAAGACCTCGGTGAAGCTGCTTACATATTGAGCATCAAGATATATAGAGATAGATCAAGACGCTTGATAAGTTTTTTCAATGAGTACATACCTTGACAAGTTTTTGAAGTAGTTCAAAATAGATCAGTCAGAGAAGGAGTTCTTTCTTGAGTTATAAGGTATGTAGTTGAGTAAGAATGAATGAAATTCATTCCCTATGCCTCAGCCATAGGTTATATAAAGTATGCCATGCTGTGTGCCAAACCTATTGTGTACCTTGGCATGAGTTTGTCAAGGAGGTACAATAGTGATCCAGGAGTAGATCACAGGACAGCGGTCAAAATTATCCTTAGTTACTGGATGACTAAGGAAATGTTTCTCGATTATGGAGGTGATAAAGAGTTCGTCGTAAAGAGTTACGCCGATGAAAGCTTTGACACTAACCCAGATGACTCTCAGTATCAATCTGGATGTGTATTGAAAGTGGGAGCAGTTAGCTAGAGTAGCTCCATGCAGAGCATTGTAGACATAGAAATTTGCAAAATACATACGGATCTGAATGTAACAGACCCGCTGACTAAACTTCTCTCACAAAGCAAAACATGATCACACCTTAGTACTCTTTAGGTGTTAATCACATGGCGATGTGAACTAGATTATTGACTCTAGTAAACCCTTTGGGTGTTGGTCACATGGCGATGTGAACTATGGGTGTTATTCACATAACGATGTGAATTATCGGTATTAAATCACATGGTGATGTGAACTAGATTATTGACTCTAGTGCAAGTGGGAGACTGAAGGAAATATGCCCTAGAGGCAATAATAAATTTGTTATTTATATTTCCTTATATCATGATAAATGTTTATTATTCATGCTATAATTGTATTAACCGGAAACTTAGTACGTGTCAGAATACATAGACAAAACATAGTGTCCCTAGTATGGCTCTACTTGAATAGCTCGTTAATCAAAGATGGTTGTGTTTCCTAACCATAGACATGTGTTGTCATTTGATCAACGAGATCACATCATTAGGAGAATGATGTGATGGACAAGACCCATCCGTTAGCTTAGCAACTTGATCGTTTAGTTTTATTGCTATTGCTTTCTTCATGACTTATACATGTTCCTATGACTAAGAGATTATGCAACTCCCGAATACCGTAGGAACACCTTGTGTGCTATCAAACTCACAACATAACTGGGTGATTATAAAGATGCTCTACAGGTGTCTTCGAAGGTGTTTGTGATGTTGGCATAGATCAAGAATAAGATTTGTCACTTCGAGTGTCGGAGAGGTATCTCTGGGCTCTCTCGGTAATACACATCATAATAAGCCTTGCAAGCAAATGACTAATGAGTTAGTCACGAGATGATGTATTCCGGAACGAGTAAAGAGACTTGTCGGTAACGAGATTAACTAGGTATGGTAATACCGATGATCGAATCTCGGGCAAGTAATATACCGATGACAAAGGGAACAACGTATGTTGTTATGCGGTTTGGCCGATAAAGATCTTCGTAGAATATGTAGGAACCAATATGAGCATCCAGGTTCCGCTATTGGTTATTGATCGAGGATGAGTCTCGGTCATGTCTACATAGTTCTCGAGCCCGTAGGGTCCGCACGCTTAACGTTCGATGACGATCAGTATTATGAGTTTATGAGTTTTGATTTACCGAATGTAGTTCGGTGTCTCGGATGAGATCACGGACATGACGAGGAGTCTCGAAATGTCTGAGACATAAAGATTGATATATTGGACGGCTATATTCGGACACCGGAAGTGTTCCGGGTGATTTTAGATAAAACCGGAGTGACAGAGGGGTTACCGAAACCCCCCGGGGGAGTTTTGGGCCATGGTGGGCCATGAGGGAAAGTGAGAGGCAGCCCACTAGGGTTGGCCGCACCTCCCCCAATGTAATCCTAGTTGGACTAGGAGTGGGGGGCGCCCCTCTCCTTCCTTCTCCTATTCTTCTTCCTTTCCTACTCCTAGTAGGAATAGGAAAGGTGGATTCCTACTCCTACTAGGAGTAGGAAAACTCCCTCTAGGGCGCGCCCCTAGGGCCGACCGGCCCTCCCCCTTGCTCCTTTATATACGGGGGCAGGGGCACCCTAGGAGACACAAGCAACATTGTTTTATCCGTGTGCGGTGCCCCTCTCCACAGAAACACACCTCGATCATATCGTTGCAGTGCTTAGGCGAAACCCTGCATCGGTAACTTCATCATCTCCGTCACCATGTCGTCGTGCTGACAAAACTCTCCAGTGAAGCTCAACTGGATCAAGAGCTCGTGGGACGTTATTGATCTGAACGTGTGATGAATGCGGAGGTGCCATACGTTCCGTGCTTGGATCTGTTGGATCGCGAAGACATTCGACTACATCAACCGCGTCACTAGACGCTTCCGCTTTCGGTCTACAAGGGTACAAAGACACACTCTCCCCACTCGTTGATATGCTTCTAGTAGATAGATCTTGCTTGATCGTAGGAATTTTTTTGAAATACTATGTTCTCCAACAAATAGGTTAGTACCAAGAAATGATATAAAATGACTATAAAATGATTGTAAAACATCCAAGAATGATAATATAACAGCATGGAACAATCAAAAATTATAGATACGTTGGATACGTATCACGCGCGCGGATGGCTGCCATTCTTGCCGACCCCCAAATCTTGGAGGAGCACCGACGCCGCGACGTAGTTGGCTAATTTAAAGGACAGTTCGTGGCGTTTTCTCGAGGCCACCCTCGGTGCCTTCGACAAAGACTACGAGGTGTTTTCTCAGCGTGCACGTGTTTACCTCAACTCGAGAGCCAGCAGGTTGGTGCCCGGAGCGGCTCAGGCAACTCACCACTACGACGAGGTCACCCACAATGTGGAGGCCTTGCCCTCTTCCATGTATAAGGAGACAATCGTCATGGATATCTCCGACAATGAGGAGTAGCTTGTCTTATTATCTCACTATAAGGACCCATGTTCAGTTTGCTAGCTATTGCCTTTCCTTAACAAATTCTAGTGAATTGCGCTATCTACTTTTACCAGCAATTTGTTTCTCTAGTGTATATATTATATATGTCGTGCAATCTGGTGCTCACTTATTAACTGTTTGGTTAATTAGTTGTCGTGTTTAGTTAATTGTTTGGTTCAATTCTTCAGGGTGCAATTTTGTATTGTCTTCCGTGTGAGAAATAAATCAAAATTTTCATTTACAAAATACATGAGAAACAAATATAATTGCTATATTTTCAAGTTGTCAGGCATGCTTGGTTTGGTTAACTGATTGATCCTCTAGTATGTTATACATTGTGCAATGTGGTGCTCAGTTAATGTTTGGTTCATTTGTTGTGGTGCTTAGTTAACTGTTTGGTTCCATTCTGTAGTGCGATGTTCAATTGTTGCGGATGCATGTTATTGTATACCATGTGAGAAATAAATCGAATTTGGATCTACTAAATACATGAGAAACAAATACAATTGCTATATTTCCAAATTGTTAAGCATGCTTGGTTTGGTTAACTGTGTGATCTTCTATTAGGAGTATGTTATATTGTGCAATGTGGTGCTCAGTTAATGTTTGGTTCATTTGTTATGGTGTTTGGTTAACTGATTGGTTTAATTCTGCAATGCAATGTCCAATTGTCGTGGGTAGAATTTTGTATTGTTGTGCATGTGACTAATAATTGAATTTGGCTACACTTAATGCATGGGAAACATATACAATTGCTACATTTCCTAGTTCTTAATCATACTTGGTTTGGATAAATGGGTTTTACGTGTGGCTTGAATCAATCTGATGAATCTGCAATGTGCTTATTTTTCATCAACATATTTTACTAATAGCATGTGAACCCTCACTTAACCTGATCACTAACTACCTTATATGTGTTGCAGGGAAACAATGGGAAGCACTGAGGTTTACAATTGAGGTTTGCACATGCATGGTCCTTTGTCTAATAGCACATTATTGTGCAATTACAGGAACCATTCTAATACTTAGGTTTTAAACAGTTTGGTCTTGCACATGTAGGTCCTGTTGTCAGAGGTTTTGACCCACTGTTCGACCCTTTTCGCATATGGGGAAATGAGTTGTCCATGAATATCAGTCAAGTCAAGAAACTCAGAAAGATTGTTAGAATAAAGAAATTAGCGACAAAAAACAACAAGATCTTTGTCTGCACAATGAACAAGACATCAGTTCACTACAGGATAGTAATAACTATTATACCTTGCCTTTTTTATTGCTTTGCCCCATTTCCAATATAGAGAAGATATTTATGCACATCCTTGTTTTCAGGCCTTTCCAAAGCAGTTCACTGATGATTACCTCTCAAACCTCCTGTATGGTCAAGATGCGAGGAAGGTATTCATACAACACCCACGGTTCAATATTGAAGTGTTCCTGAAGAGGACGAAGGATGGACGGTCAATCATCCATAGGCACTGGCCTAAAGTTGCAAAGACCTTCAACATCAATTAAGGCTCAATATTCGTCTTCTGCTTCAGCAGTTTTCCAGATGAGATACATATGTCTATGTACCGTCTATGATGCTAATTTTGAAAGGTTATAAATGTTGCATGTGAAACTTGATGCTGGTGCAGTTGTGTAATGGGGTAGCTGAGTGCTGAAGCTATATGATGTTGTACTCTGATGTATTTGAATTATGAAAATGAAATATATTGTGTGCTTAATATGAAATTTCAATTAGATCAATAAATGGATTATTAATAGGATAATTAGCCTGCTATATGGGTTTTTCTATTGCAAACGGTTATTGAGAAAACGGCGTGGGCGATGATCTCAGGCAACACACGGAGCTCCTAGGAATAAACCGTGTTGGATTAATGAACAATCACACACGACATCCTCTTGAAAACTATTTGCGTTAGGCCACATGGTGCAAACGTTTACCATATAAAAATTGTGTGTGATGCATGGACAGTCTTTGCCACACAGTATCTTCTACGCACCGTGTGTGATGTATTCAATAACGCAGACGATAAAATTGTTAATATCGTGTGCAATGGAAATGTTATCACAAACGTTTTAACGAGGAAAATTGTGTGTGATGTACCTGCGAACAACAATGTTTTCCTTAGAACGACTGTGTGGGATGTATATACAAACGGAAACGTTTATCTGGGACTGACTGTGTGCGATGAACTTACGACCGGAAACAATTTCACCTGTATAATTGATTTTTTTAGTGCTACTGTACGTATAACCGTATTTAATCATTCACCGGTCACACACAACCTCATTTTGTCGAGCGTGTGTGCCAGGAGGGCATATCCCCAACGGTTTTTGGGTAGTGTGGGAAGGACCACCCTATCGCAGTCACTCACTAGGTGACGGTTCAAATGAAGTCATGGAAAGGGGTAAAAACCGTTTGTATAGAACCGAAGCGTACCAGTGATACTGATATGGTTTATTCATCTATGTTGGGATGATTTAATGATGAGTGTTATAAATTGGATGACACAAATATGTGCTTCACTTATATATGCAAACTAAGTTGTAATACTTCACTTTGGTATATTTCTTGTGCTAATTATTTGGACTTTCATCTCATATCATATGCTAATTACGCATGTATCAAGACATTAATAGTGCAACAATGGAGAAATGGTAAAATGGATGATTTATACATATACCACGTATACACCTTGTCTCTTTGCTTAGTCTATTTTTTGATTATCCAAAGCCGAGGACGTCTTTGTTTTCAAGGAAGGGAGAATGATGTGGACATGGCCTCTATAGATACGACCAAAATTATTGTCCGCATATACAATAATCAGGTGATCTATATTAATAATTATATAAATTATAAATATATTATTCTGAACAGAAATACAACACAATATCTTATTTTGTGCAGATTTATCAAAGATTTATACAAACCACGTGTCAAGATACCAAGGTGTATGTATACTCATACATATGAGTGTGTGTATATATTCATGCATGCGAGCATCCATGCATGCACTGCACTGAATCATCCATCCCATCTATCATGCATGCAAACAGCGCCACAAGGGTCAGGCAATTTAATTTTGACTACATGGGCCAAGAGGAGTAACGTGTTGGATCCAAAGGATTTCTTTTGGTGCACTAATTACACCACAACTAGCCAATGTGTCTCATCAAGAGAAGCAACCGCCATGCAATGTGCAGCCTTCGTACGACAAGCGTTCGATCACACCATGAGGCAGCAAATCCTCTTAATAAATAGCTAGTCTAAATTAGGGTTTAGACTCAGGTTTTATTATATTGTCTAGTTTCGCTACAATTAGCATCTACAAGACGTATAGGACTATCGTCTTGTCAGATCCAAAATGGAATCCCAACTATTCATCTAGTTCGTGTGCTTTATTTATCATTTCATATTGCAATTCACTTTGTACTTGCTGGTTCTTTGGTTGCTTGCAGGAACTCGAACCTCGTTGTTCAGGTTGAGTGCCTACGGCAAGATCAATAACCATTAGATTGGTTTAGCGATTGTCGAGGTGTATCGTCGGGTACAGCATAGCCGGATCGTCTAGGAAAAAATCCACCAAATTGATAGTTATCCCCACTCTCATCGAAAGATTGGGCCACTGTCACATCAAGTAGAGTGGGGATAACTATCGATTTGGTGGATCTTGACCTTGACGATCCGGCTATACCGTACCCGATGATACGCCTCGACAATCGCTAAACCAATCTCCGATGGCTATTAACCTTGCCGTAGGCACGATCAACCTGAACAACGAGGTTCGACTTCCTGCAAGCAATCGAAGAACCGGCAAGAACAAAGGTGAATTGCAATATGAAATTGCGGATAATAAACTGAGCACACGAACTAGATGAAAAGTTGGGGTTCCACTGTGAATCTGACAAGGCGATAATCCTACACGTCTCGTATAGACTAATTGTAGTGATGACTAAACAATATAATAAAACCCGAGTCTAAACCCTAATTTAGACTAGCTATTTATTAAGATGATCGGCTGCCTTATGGTGTCACCGAACGCTTGCCGTGCAAAAGCTGGACACTGCATGCATGACATGGCAGTTGCTTCTGTTAATGAGACGCGTTGGCCTGTTGTGGTGTAACTAGTGCACCAAAAGAAATCTTTTGGACCCAACATGTTACTCCTCTTGGCCCTTGTAGTCAAAATCAAATTGCCTGGCCCTTGTGGCGCCGTTTGCATGCATGATACTCCCTCCGTTCGGTAATAGATGACCCCGTCGTATTTTTTGCGAAACAGTCCTCTTATTTTTCCTGACCAATCTCGCGGTCCTCTCTCAATCCGTTCCCGACACAGAACTCCGTCGCTCACCATTCTTGCTCAGGCGCTCACCGTCTTGGCTCTCCGACGCCGCCCACCGCCGCCTTCCTCCCTTCCCCGCCCCACGCCGCCTTCCTCCCCCGAACCACGTTGTGATGCTGCCGCCTCGTCCTCCTCCGCGTTTCCCACCATCTCAAGCTTCAATTTTTGCCACATCGCCGGTGGTTGATCTGCGGGCAGAACTGCGGGTGGCGGCCTGGAGCGGCAGTACGCGAGCTCTGACGCCATCCTGAGCCAGCCTGCACACCCGCCGAGGACGGACCGGAGCAGCCACGGTCGGCGCCGCCCGCAGGGCGAGGCCCCATCCTGCAGGGCGAGGCCTCCCGGCCAGGCCCATAGCAGGCGCCGGTCCGTGCGCCTTGGCAGATGCAGGGGAGGCGCAGGTCGACGGCCTCGGCTCCCCGCCCAGTCCAGGGACCGCCACGCCGTCGCTCTCCAGGAGCGCGGCCGCAGATCCTTCCGACATCCCGACCGCCGGCGTCGCGCATCCCGGCATCGCTCATAGGCTGTTGCTACTCCGACCGTGGAGACGCGAGGCGCATCTCCGTCGACTGCACGAACCCTCCGGCCCTTCGCTCGCGTCCGGCGCTGGACGCACAACCTCCCCGAGTGTGCGTCAAACTCTGTTTGGTTCAGTATAGTCATGTTCAGTTAACTGTGAGCAACTAGCAAGTGATCGATGGAGAGTCCTCTCTGCATTTTTTGATTGTTTGATTGATCCCTTATCTCTTTTCAATAGGGTTGACTCTGCATCTGATGTTATTTACTGAAACAAACAGAGATGAACTTAGTCAGCGGTCAATTTTGATTTGGAATTCTGCCTGTTACTTCTTTCCATTACTGGCATTAATACAAAAAAAAGACATGTAATGCCATCAGCAGTAAGTCCTTTATTCAGATCTTCAAAAAATGAGTTGTGTTATTTCTTATGGCTGACTGTACCTTTGGTACTGACATGTCAAGACAAGTGTTCTATGTTGTCCATTCCATCAATTTCTTGATTCTTCAGACAGTGTTGATCTTACATTTTCAAGATTATTTATGTTATTATTAGTGGCTCCAAAGATTCTTAACTGACTTCAGGATTACTCATTTGTTTTCATCACACATTAGAGTTTTTTGTTCTCCACTTGTGTGTACACTGACGTTCCAGATTATCAGGTCCATATTGCAAATATTTGGTACTTGTCCATCTTGCAAACAGAAGAAACAGAGGATGCTTATCAGGTCCATCTTGCAAAGATGTCTCAGACCCAGGAAAGATGAACAAAGATTTGGTTTCATTACAAGTTTTGGAAAACATTCAAGCTTATCAGGTCAGTTAGTTGCTTCATTTATTATTATTTTACTGCAAAATGCTCATCCCTTTGAGCAGTATTCAGCTAAATCATTTTTTATGGCATGATAAATATTGGAAGTGCTATCCCTGACCATGTACATATAGGACATGTGGTTGATAACGTCTTGATGGTTTTATCTGTTCGTTTTTTCATTCAGTAGATTTTTTTTTGTTTAGTTGCAATACAATGTCAATTACCTGAAGCAGCACATTTGGAATTGTATTCACTCAAGGTTGATATTTTGGGGTATTATGTCCAATAAAACAATGTAAATGTTGTTTACCTTGAATTATCACTTTCATAATGCCATGCATCTTACCGCTGATGTGTTTCTAGAAGAAATAATTATTACTCCTAATTCATGCTCACACAACCACTTCATGCTCACACAATCATACAAGTTGAACATCATCCTTTCCTTTCATATACAGTAATAAAATCTGTTGGAGTTTACACACAATCTGTGCTCTTATCATGTGCTTGTATCCTATGCTCTTCCCGGTCATCAACAATGGAAATGATTGTGTGAAATTGAACACTTTACTGGCATGCCAACTCCTTCCATTATCCTTCTGAACACAACCTTTGCAGGGACGCACGGAATTGCTCCTTTCCCTTTCTCTACTTCTTTTCCTTTCTTTGCTTGGAGGGCGTTGCTGCTCTTCTTTCTCTTTCTCTGCTTCGAAGGTGGTGCCGCTTGGAGGGTACTGCTGCTTGGAGGATGATGCTGGTCTTCTTTCCCTTTCTCTTCTCCTTTCCCTTTCTTTGCTTGGAGGGTGTTGTTGCTCTTCTTTCTCTTTCTCTGCTTCGAAGGTGGTGGTGGTGCTGCTACTGCTTGTAGGGTACTGCTGCTTGGAGGATATTGCTGGTCTTCTTTCCCTTTATCTGCTTGGAGGGTGCTGCTGCTCCTCTTTCTCTTTCTCTGCTTCAAAGGTGCTGATGCTGCTGCCTCGAGGTCTGCTGCTGCTATAAGTGCTAAGGTTTGTTCAACTAGCTCAACGTCTAAAGAGAGAGCAATAGGAAGCCTTCCTTCTTGCTGCCGGCGCTCTTTTTGCATGTGAGGAATCTTGTAGCCTATCCCTCCTTTTTCTCTCATAATCTCTCTCATGCATGATTGCAGTGTCATGAAGCTTCGAGCTAACGTGTTGACATCATAGTCTCGATATTCTTCCTCCACGCCTTCTATCAATTCCCTTATGCTTTGAGGTGCTCTGCAATCGGTATGCGACTGGAGAGACCTGAAGAAGCAGAGATCAAAAATATTCAGGTCGGGGCTATTTGGAGGTTGCTGGATCAACTTGATATCCAGACCGGTCTGTTCTACGGCCCATCGAAAAATCTCGTCACTAGGCTTAAGATGCGGTGTAGCATTATCTTGCTGGATAAAGATGGTCCGCTCTTCATCTTCATCAGGCCACAGGTCATGGATAGCTGGAATCAGTTTCTCACACATATAGAGCCTCATTACATCTCTTGTAACTTTCAATGATTTGAGTTCAAGTGTCCCTCTTTCTCTATTTTCACTCCTTCATTGAGCCGGAGACTCTGTGACAAAGGCCGAAATGCCTATCTTTCCATCAAACGTGACGACACCATCATTGCCATATCTTGGTTTAGCCACGGCCGCAAGAAACATCACCTTCGCGATGCTATCCTTATGATGCAAGGTGCGTAAGGGATCAGGTTCTTCGGGAAGCAGCAAGTAGCCATTCTCCTCCTGTGTCAGATTGAACCATTTCTCATCCATGTAGACTATGTCATCTAATTCCCGGAAATGAGGCCTGGGAGTTCTCAGCCAATTCTCATCAGCCATAGAAATGCAAAATCTCAATCTCTCTATCTCGTTGGCTGGCTTTATCGTGGGCCTTAGTTTGTTAGTGTTGCGCCTCAACTCACCCAACACGAACCTTGCGTGTAAGGTCGTGCAGCTTACACCCAGAGACCTTGCTAGACTTCGAAATGTCCTCCGCCTATTAAGTGGGATTGTTGCCATCCTTGACAGGTCCAGATCTTTCGGCTTACGGCCGACTCTACTTTTCTTTTGGTTCGAGACATCAACTTCCTCTCCTCGTGCAATTTGGCGATTTGCTCTTCTCCATATTCTGCTAACAGTGCTTAGGCTTGTTTTCAGTAGGTCGGCAACGAGCTTCTTGTCTATTTTCAGTACTTGTCCATCTTTGTTTTTGATTACTTTGA
The DNA here is from genome assembly GCA_902687465.1 of Secale cereale. Lineage (NCBI taxonomy): Eukaryota > Viridiplantae > Streptophyta > Magnoliopsida > Poales > Poaceae > Secale > Secale cereale. The sequence goes on along the minus strand of LR738710.1, from coordinate 257,980,715 downwards.
GAGCAAAATAAACACCAAATCTCTCCTTATTTGTCAGTTCTCTGCTTTTTGGATGCTCAACACCTTCAAGTTGTACTTCTTCTTCTTGAGGAAACAAATTCAGATCTGGTACTTGTTCTTCTTGTTCTTCTCGAGGAATCCAATTCAGATCTGGTACTTGTTCTTGAGGAATGAAATGTAAATCTGGTTCTTCTTGTTCTTCTTGAGGAGTCCAATTCATATCTTGTTCTTCTTGAGGAAGCCAATTTAAATATGGTTCTTCTTTTCCTTCTTGAGGAATCCAATTCAGATCTGGTACTTGTTCTTGAGGAATGAAATGTAAATCTAGTTCTTCTTGTTCTTCTTGAGGAGTCCAATTCATATCTTGTTCTTCTTGAGGAAGCCAATTTAAGTCTGGTTTTTCTTGTTCTTCTTGAGGAATCCAATTCAGATCTGGTACTTGTTCTTGAGGAATGAAATTTAAATCTGGTTCTTCCTTTTCTTCTTGAGGAATCCAATTCATATCTTGTTCTTCTTGAGGAAGCCAATTTAAATCCGGTTCTTCTAGTTCTTCAAGTTCCCAATCATCATCTTGTTGAGGACTCGTGTTGAGATCAACACCAAACATCATCGTAGTGGTGGCGATGACACAACTTGAGCTCACTGCGACACATAAGTTGAAAAGCAGAGTCATAAACTGTGATAAACTTCAGGCATTCATCCAGTTTATCTTTACTTTAGTTTGTGCAAATAAAGAATGAAAATAATAATTGAGGATTATTACAAAGACAGAAATGTGTTCAAAATGGATGACATCATGAGTGTCACTGCTCTTCTTATATAACTGAATTTTTTCTTAACTTTGCAGGGTGCCATCACCAAAAGGTTGTCAGCAATTGAGGAAATGGTAGGAATGGATGTTCTCTGCTACGACAAAACTGGAACTCTCACTCTCAACCATCTTACAGTCGACAAAAACCTAATAGAGGTACTTTTCTTATCCTGAAAGAAAGAGTATATTCATCCTGGTTATAGTTACAGCAGCAGGGGACAACCACTTGCTGTCAATTTCTGATTCTAGTTACAGGAGCACACAACCACTTCATCCTCACACAATCTTTTCAGTTTTGAATAATGGCTAATCAAAAGAAATCTACACTGCATCAAGCAATTGAAAAATATTTGTTGACATTTGTACAGGGTGAAGATTTAGAATTCCATGTACCTTCTTCTTCGGTGAGGAACTCTAAAACTCGATGGAGCTTGCCGGAGATCTACTGGCAAAATCGATGAGGGGTTCTGCTGGTGATCTCATCATCGAGCTGGAGCTGGTGATCTCAAAAATTTGTGGATACCTTGTATAGCTACACAAGGCTGCTACCAAGTGCTCTTTGGGTGACTTGCTTACAATTTGTCAGTTCTTTTCAGCCAAAAATATACCAAGTGTCCACACTCAATACCTTGTACTCCAAGTGTTTGCTACCAAGTGTTCTAAAAAAGATTCAGTTATGTGTTCATCTGTGGCCAGGTAGCAGGCTCACGGTGACCTACTGGTGTCCAAGGGGTCGTCAGAGAAGCGTGGACTGACGGGCATGGAAGGTAGTAGCTGCAGCTCGTCGTGGTTCTCCTGCACCTACTGCTCAGGCAAGAAGCAGCAGCAGCGGCGGTAGCAGCTGCAGACCGTCTTCGCTTCCCCTGCACCTCCTACTCAGGCAAGAAGAAGCAGCAGCAGCGGTAGTAGCTGCACCCCTGTGGCCACGAACCTGGTTGTGGAGATGCAGGGACGCCTACCCACGCTACAACAAGGAGGAGGGGAAGATGGAGCCGCGGCGCCTGAGCCTGGCAGCGGCGGAGACGGAGCTCGGTGTGCTGGAGTCGCCGACGCTATCTTGTTGCCGGAGCTGGAGCTCGAGGTACTCGGAGGTGGGGAGCTCGAGGAGCTGACGCCGGCGACGGGGTCCTACTGTTGGGGATGGAACTCGAGGTTCGGGCTGGCAGGAGGAGGAGAAGATGGAGCCGCGGCGCCTGAGCCTGGCAGCGGCGAAGACGGAGCTCGGTGTGCTGGAGTCGCCGGCGCTATCTTGCTGCCGGAGCTGGAGCTCGAGGTGCTCGGAGGTGGGGAGCTCGAGGTGCTGGGTGCGGGAGCTCGAGGAGCTGACGCCGGCGACGGGGTCCTACTGTTGGGGATGGAGCTCGAGGTTCGGGCCAGCAGGAGATCGAGGTTCGGGCCGGCGGACGGAGGTTCCGCGCGGTGGATCGCGACGAGCGGACGGAGCGACGAGCGGACGGAGAACTGGTACTGGATTGTAATGATTTCAAATTTCGGAAGGGCCTTATTGTAAAATTGATTTGTTCACGATTCCCTCCCCCTGGAGTCATCTATTACCGAACGAAGGGAGTAGATGGGATGGATGTTTTGGTGGAGTGCATGCAAGGATGCTCGCATGCATGGATGCTCGCATGCATGAATTTATACACACATCCATATGTATGAGTATACATACACCTTGGTATCTTGACACGTGATTTGTATAATTCTTTGTTAACTCTGCACAAAATAAGAGATTGTGTTGTATTTATGTTTAGAATAATAAATTTATAATTTATATAATTATTAATAGAGATCACCTGATTATTTTATATGCGGACAATAATTTTGGTCATATCTATAGAGGCCATGTCCACATCAACAATGTTTGCAGAGTTCAGGCAGTAGAGGTTTGCCATGTGCAGGGTGCCGAAAAGAGAGACTATCGTCATGATGTCATCCTTGATAATGTACCAACAACTCTTGAAGAACAAACCGGTGAAACCATCCGGTCTGGGAGCTTTCTCGCTTGGCATTTGGTTAATTGCCTTGTGCTCCTCCTCCATGTTGATGGGCTCCGCGAGGGAATCCAAGTTTTGCAACTCCAAACCAAGCTCTTCCCAATTGAACTCGCGCGTTTGAGGGCACCCTTTTCCCTTGGCCTCAGAGAAGTGGTCGTGGACAACCTTTTCTTTGGCATCATGGTCGGTGATCCATCCCTGATTACGCTTAATCTTGTGAATGAAGTTTTTGTGGCGTCCCCCATTGATCCTTCGATGAAAGTTTTTGGTGTTTGCATCACCCTCGTTTATGTTGGCCAGCCTCGCGCACTATCTCTTACGAGCCCTCTCCATAACTGCCAAGCTGATGACTCATCTTTTGAGCCACTTACGGGGGTCCCCTTCCTCCATAGAGAGTTGCCGGTTGTCCTGGGCCATGTCAAGGTGCAAAATCACTAAGAGGGCAGCGTGGAGATGGATCTTCGCTCTGGAGAACAACCCCCTACTCCACTCGGACAAGCGAGTAGCGGTCTTCTTGAGCTTATAGTGCAGGATTTGGTACGGCTCGGTATGGTCTGTATGCTCATTACATGCCTTGAGGACGACCTCCTTGAACCCTGGAAGGGAAACCTAAAAATTCTCGAACTTGAAGTTTCGTGGCCTCCAGGGTCCCCTAACCTCGGCGAGGAGGAGATGAGAGTGATCAGAGAGTGAGGATGAGAGTGCATGAACGATGTGAGTGCCAAATTGATCATCCCACTCCGCGTTGCAAAAGAACGAGTCGAGTTTGCAAAGGGTCGGGTTTTCCCTCTCATTGGACCACGTGAAACGTCTATTCTGGAGGTGGATTTCCATCAAGCCACAACTTTGGAGAGTTGCAAGAAAATGGTTAAGACATCTAGTGTCGATGTTTCTCCTGTTTTTGTCACGGGCTCTGTAAATTTGGTTGAAATCACCCAGACAAAGCCAAAGGGTATCAATGGGAGGCTTCTGAGTGATGAGCTCGGCGAAGAAAGCATCCTTGAGAGATCAGGAAGACGAGCGGACGAGCCATACATAGTTTTCTTGGGAAACGTTGCATGGAAAAAATCTACGCACACGCAATGATCTATCCATGGAAGCATTTCACAACGCGGTTGATATAGTCGAACTTCTTCGTGCTTCAACCGATCAAGTAACGAACGCACGACACCTCCGCGTTCTGCACACGTTCAACTTGGTGACGTCCCTCGCCTTCTTGATCCAGAAAGACGCCGAGGTAGTAGATGAGTTCCATCAGTGATCTCCGCAGGGCTTCGCCTAAGCACTACGAAAATATGACTGTGTGTATACGGTGGAGGGGCGCGCTGCACAGGGCTAACAATTGATATGGTGTGTGCTAGGCGCCCCCTCCCACAAATATATACGTAGGAGGGGGAGGGGAGGTAGCCTGGATCACCACATAGGTGGTCGGCCGGCCCTAGGGCTCCTGCTCTGGTCGCGCCCCCCTTGCCATGTATCCTCAAGGGGAAGGGAAGAGAGGTGGAGAGGGAAGGAAGTGGGAATCCTAATAAACACTTTCCTTTCCCTTTCCCTTCCCTTCTCCTCCTTAGGTCGGCCTGCTATGAGGGGCGCACAAGACCCTTGTGGCTGGTGTGTTTCATCTCTTGCCCCATAAGGCCCATATCTTTTGTCGGGGTGCCGAAAACTCCTTTCGGTGACCCGATAAGTACCCGATACCCTCCGGAACACTTCCGGTGTCCGAATACCATCGTCCTATATATAAATATTTACCTCTCGGCCATTTCGAGACTCCTCATCATGTCCGTGATCTCATTCGGGACTTCAAACAACATTCGGTTAGCAAATCACATAGCCCATATAACACTATATCATAAACGAATGTTAAGCGTGTGGACCCTACGGGTTCGAGAACTATGTAGACATGACCGAGACACCTCTCCGGCCAATAACCAATAGTAGAACATGGATGCCCATATTGTCTCCTACATATTCTATGAAGATCTTTATCGGTCGAACTATTATGACAACATGCACAATTCCCTTTGTCCGTGAGTATGTTACTTGCCCGAGATTTGATCGTCGGTATCTCTATACCTAGTTCACTATCATTACCGGCAAGTATCTTTACTCGTTCCATAATACATCATCTCATGACTAAATCGTTATTCATTTGCTTGCAAGGCTTATTATGATGCGTATTACCGAGAGGGCCCAGAGATACCTCCCTAATACTCGGAGTGACAAATCCTAATCTCGATTCGCACCAACCCAACAAAACACCTTTGGGTTACCTGTAGAGCATCTTTATAATCACCCAGTTACATCGTGATGTTTGATAGCACACAAGGCATTCCTCTGGTATCCGGGAGTTGCATGATCTCATAGTTAAAGGAATATGTATTTGACATACATGAAAGTAGTAGCAATAAACTGTACGATAAAATGCTAAGCTAATGGACGGGTCTTGTCCATCACTTCGTTCTCATAATGATGTGATCCCATTATCAAATGACAACTCATGTCCATGGTTATGAAACTTAACCATCTTTGATTAACGAGCTAGTCTAGTAGAGGCTTACTAGGGACACGGTATTTGTCTATGTATTCACACATGTATTTAGGTTTCTAGTCAATACAATTCTAGCATGCTTAATAAACCTTTGTCATGAATAAGGAAATATAAAATAATAACAACTTTAGTATTGCCTCTAGGGCATATTTCATCAGTCTCGCACTTGCACTAGAGTCAATAATCTAGATTACATTGTAATGAATCTAACACCCATGGAGTCTTGGTGCTGATCAAGTTCTGCCCGTGGAAGAGGCTTAGTCATCGGGTCCGCAACATTCATATATGTATGTACTTTGCAAATTTCTATGTCTCCATCATTGACCTTTTCAAGAATGGAGTTGAAGCGTCTCTTGATGTGTTTCGTACTCTTGTGAAATTTGGATTCCTTCGCCAAGGCAGTTGCTCTAGTGTTGTCACAAAAGATTGTCATTGGACCCGATGCACTAGGTATCACACCTAGATCGGATATGAACTCCTTCATCCATACTCCTTCATGTGCTGCTTCTGAAGTAGCTATGTACTCCGATTCACATATAGATCCCGCCATGACGCTCTGCTTGGAATTGCACCAACTGATAGCTCCACCATTCAATATAAGTATGTATCCAGTAAGTGACTTAGAGTCATCCAGATATGTGTCGAAGCTAGAATCAATGTAACCTTTTAAGACGAGCTCTTCGTCACCTCCATAAATGAGAAACATCTCCTTCGTCCTTTTCATATACTTCAGGATGTTCTTGACCACTATCCAGTGATCCACTCCTGGATTACTTTGGTACCTCACTGCCAAACTTATGACAAGGCACACATCTGGTCTGGTACACAACATAGCATACATCATAGAACCTATGGTGGAGGCATAGGGAATGTCTTTCATTTTCTCTTTATCTTCTGCAGTGGTCGGGCATTGAGTCTGACTCAATTTCACACCTTGTAACACATGCAAGAACCCTTTCTTTGACTGATCCATTTTGAACTTTTTCAAAACTTTGTCAAGGTATTTGCTTTGTTAAAGTCCTATTAAGCGTCTTGATCTATATCTATAGATCTTGATGCCTAATATGTAAGCAGCTTCACCGAGGTCTTCCATTAAAAATATCTTATTCAAGTATCCTTTTATGCTATCTAGAAATTCTACATCATTTCCAATCAACAATATGTCATCCACATATAATATCAGAAATGCTACATAGCTCCCACTCACTTTCTTGTAAATACAGGCTTCACCGTAAGTCTGTATAAAACCATATGCTTTGATCACCTCATCAAAGCGTATATTCCAACTCCGAGATGCTTGCACCAGTCCATAGATGGATCGCTGGAGCTTGCACGCTTTGTTAGCACCTTTAGGATCGACAAAACCTTCTAGTTGCATCATATACAACTCTTCTTTCAAATATCCATTAAGGAATGCAATTTTGACATCCATTTGCCAGATTTCATAATCATAAAATGTGGCAATTTCTAACATGATTCGAACAGACTTATGCATTGCTACGGGTGAGAAAGTCTCATTGTAGTCAACTCCTTGAACTTGTCGAAAAACCTATTGCGACAAGTCGAGCTTTGTAGACAGTAACATTACCATCAGCGTCAGTCTTCTTCTTGAAGATCCATTTATTCTCTATGGCTTGCCGATCATCGGCCAAGTCCACCAAAGTCCATACTTTGTTCTCATACATGGGTCCAATCTCAAATGTCATGGCCTCAAGCCATTTTTCAGAATCTGGGCTAATCGTAGCTTCTTCGTAGTTTGAAGGTTCGTTGTTGTCTAACAACATAACTTCCAGGACAGGGTTACTGTCGTGGAATTAACACGGCAGATGTCCGGTTTAGCGGACTTAGTCGTGAGGCCGCGCATCTATTTGGTAGCTTGAGAGGGGTTGAGCGGAATCGAGAGAAGCAATGCGCAAGACAAAGATTTAGACAGCTTCGGGCCCTGGGAAACATCATCCGGTAATAGCCCTACGTGATGTTTGAGGCTAGGTCTCATTATGATCCTCCTGGTGTCGCCGGTAAACCGGTTCTTGGTGTCTAGCCTAGAAACTTGTGAGAACTTGTCCCTCTTTGGGGAGCCCTGCCCCTCCTTATATATGTTGAAGGGGCGGGTTACATGACTAGTCCTAGTAGGATTAGGATTACTCTATTACAAGGAGTCCTAGCCTTGCTTCCTTTGTAAGAGAATATTCCTTATGCTTTCTTCATAAACTGGCCCACCATACATGAACCGGCCTTCTGGGCCTTGGGCCTTGTCATCCATGATCCGCCTGCCGGGTTACCAGTAAATTGCCAAGTGTAAACCGGGTCTCAAGTAAACCGCCAAGTCCGGCCGGGTCATATTTCCGGCCGGTTCATACCACGGGGTATATCCCCGACATTAGCCCCCAGTTTAGCTTGGATTTATCCATGGTAAACTTATGCTGCAAAATAACCATAAGAACAAATTTGATGGGTTGTGCTCCGGGTTAAGAATTCTTGTAAACCGACACTTTGATCATCTTTAAGTCCTTGTCATTTCCTCCTTGATATGTATCCATGATCTCATAGCAAATCTCCTTAGCAGATATGTTCAAATATTACCAACGCAAAAAATCCAGGTACTTCCTCTGAAAACCCCGGTCAATAGACCAGCTTCATAATCCGTTTGCTGACGTTGGTGTCTCATAGAGAAATATTGTAAGAGATAATCTACTTGAATCAACCTTCAATGCTCTGACTTGACAAAAATATTAGTCTTTGAAATATTCAACTGATATCCAGCCGGCTTAAAGATGCCGGTTTATGATTACCACCATTGTCGGTTTATAAAAACTGATGACTCCGGGTCATGACTGTTGCCAGCGCCGGTTCATGATTATTAATAACTCCGGGTTGCGGCCATAGGGTCATAATGATTGGTGACGCCGGGTCAAAACTGGTTTGCTTCAAACAGAGAATTTGAAAAGATTTCTTCGATAATAATAATATAATACCTGTAGCCCCAAAGTCTTGAGCAGGACAAAGTGATGGCTTAAGACTTGCCTCAATATAAATGTTGCAACTTTGAAGAAATCCAGATTGTTCATCTCAGTCACTTGTAGAGACTGAATATTCCACATATGTAGCCCCAAGTGCCGAGTTCTCATGCTTGCAGCGACTCGGGACTATTTCTTTGTAAAATAAATCACTTGCATTGATGAAATAATATCCATTGCGCTTAAAGCGACTTTGAAAACCCCAATCATAATATTTGAATAATATAATCCGGTTTGAGACTGGTTCCAGTGATATTTGATCACAACTAGGCCGGGTTAATAAACACCGGTCATTATTTTATCTCATACTGGCGACTTATATTCAAAGCCAGGCCGGTTTAATAAACACCGTTCATTATGTGCGTCTGCATGAATGAGGCTAAAAGACATCCTCTGATTAAGTGTGCCTAATGTCCTTAATCTGGTAGGCATAATCGAATGTGTAGTTTCTGATGAGGCTCTTGGCTCTCTTGGCGTTTGCCTGATGACTGTTCCGGGTTTTGATAAATGCCGGTTTAAATCATGCTGGTGTTCTATGACCCAGACTTTTGTAGATATGTGGTCAACTTTGAAGTTGCTCAGTTCCGGATCAAAAACTTGGTTAACCACAGAAAACTTTGAAAAATCGTAAAAAACAAAGCATTGTTGGGAAATAAGACCATGTAGTCGAGGCTTTTTGCGAGCTGCCAGGCTCCAAATCGAGGCTTCTGACTCGAATGCGATCAGTAAACCAGAAATTTTGCCGATCAATGGATCCGAATGCGATCCAAGGGGCTATGATTCATTTTGCCAATCAATGGATTCGAATGCGATCCAAGGAGCTATGATTTATTTTGCCAATCAATGGATTCGAATGCGATCCAAGGAGCTATGATTTATTTTGCTAATCAATGGATTCAAATGCGATCCAAGGAGCTATGATTCATTTTGCCAATCAATGGATTCGAATGTGATCCAAGGAGCTATGATTTATTTTGCCAATCAATGGATTCGAATGCGATCCAAGGAGCTATGATTTATTTTGCCAATCAATGGATTCGAATGCGATCCAAGGAGATATGATTCATTTTGCCCATCAATGGATTCGAATGCGATCCAAGGAGCTATGATTTATTTTGCCAATCAATGGATTCGAATGCGATCCAAGGAGCTATGATTCATTTTGCCAATCAATGGATTCGAATGCGATCCAAGGAGCTATGATTTATTTTGCCAATCAATGGATTCGAATGCGATCCAAGGAGCTATGATTCATTTTGCCAATCAATGGATTCGAATGCGATCCAAGGAGCTTATGATTCGAATACGATCATATAAACCGGACCAAAAGGGATTAAGCTAGGATTCGAATGCGATCCGTAGCCCCCTAGTGACCGTGGAAGCAGGGTACCTATAAGAGAGTTGTGCTTGTATGGCAAGTCATGTTTGGTCCCTTATAAAATTGTCCTGCATAGCAAAATAGACTGATCAAAGCATCTTGTTTTCTTGATGAAAATGATATATATCAAGAGAAATAAACTTAGATGGACATCACATGATGTATTTGGACCTTATGATCCTCATCGGTGCCTGTTAGCCAAACCGGTATGTTGAATAGGCCGGATCGCAGGGCGGACAGTAAAACGACCGCAGCATCAAAGGCAGCACAGACACATGAATCGGCCACGGTATTGTAAGCCGATGGAAATAAGCAAGTTGTCCTCTGCGTCGTAAACCGTTGCGGACGCCTGATCCGGCCGTCCGTTCAACGGGTAGCGTGACACCGAGGAAACGCCGTTGTAGAATATTGCCAGCGCGTGCTTTATTCCCGGCTTCCCGCAGTAGAATAATAATTTCACCTGTGCTGAATGTCATTGGCGTGCCTCCATCTCCGCGTTATAGTGGCATAAAAAATTGTCCTGTGTAAAAATATTACAGGGCAGAGCAATTGTTCTTTGACAAAAAACAATAAGTGGTAATAAGATAAATTTAGATGGATATCACCTGATTTGTTTTGTAGGAAACTTTCAGTCGTGGGGTCGATGATGACCGCAGTGGAGTTAAAATCAACCATATGTGAATTGCAGATACTCGTAATAACCATGAACTGGTGACCCGCCCTGACAGCATCTCTTCAGGACCGCCAGTTATGTTATTCTCTTTAGGATAACACATCATTTTAATGGCAGCATGACGATCCAGGACTGCTTTTATTCTCAACAGATCTGGCCGCTCGGTGATCAATCTGCACTCCAAAATAATACTGAAGAAAAACTCATCTTATGCTGTGAACGCCGGTGCTTAACTCGGCAACTGTCCCAGCCGGTGGCATGGCATAGTAGAGGTAAGCAAAGCAGAGCAAGGCCGAGGAGGACGACTCGACTTGCAGCGATTACAGCGGGGGGCCCCGACGACCAAAGCGGCGGCAGTGGAAAGCCAATGGCCCGGAAGTAGGGGGACAAACCAGCAACTGCTCTCAGACGGCGACTTGGCAAGGTGGCGACTCAATTCGGCCGCGACAGCAACCTGGCAATAGCAACTCCAAACCGTACCTGCGGAGGTGAGCAGTAACAGCAAAAACCGTGCGTCGGAGAATGCGGTGAGCCGGCGAGAACGAGTGTGGCAGCTGCTCGACGCGTCGGCAAGGGCGGCTCAAGCACGGTTGGACGAGAAAAGCAGGCGAGGCACTGGTGACCTGACGGAGGCGGCTCAAGGCGACAGCGATGGACCGGTACTAGCAATCAGTAGCAGAGTCAATGAATCAACCATGCTATCTCCCAGGAATCTTCACACCTTTGAAATCTCTACCGCTAACTGAACCGTCCACTTTGACATATTTCTTGAGAATTGTACAAATAGCAATAGTACTAACAGTCTGCCTTCTCGAACCATGATTTGTGGATCATCTCTGAAACATTGACGTGGGTGCCATGTATACTATTGTAGTCAATATGCAAGAATTGCAGTCACGGGCATCTGAAAATCCATCGTGCGCCTCAAGGCGAGTTTGCGGCAGACATCAAGGCGGAGGCCAGCAGACGGGCTCGGAGCCTGATAACGAAAGTGAGCCGGCAAGGCGAGGTGAAGAGAGCCGCGCGAACGGGCGCTTGGTGATCCAGTGGGCCGGCTTGGAGGCCATGGGCGGTCGGAGATGAGGCTGGCCAGAGCCGTAGAACGGCCGGTGGCGGAGGCTCAGGGCCATACCGGCGAAAGTGACCCGGCCTAGATGACACGGCGGTTTTTGGTGATGCAGAGCGAGGCGGCTTTGGGTGCGCCGGGCGGAGGCAACGACTTGAGGCGGCGACGGCGACCAGTAACAGGGCGAGTAAGGCCAAGGCACAGCAGCCCGTGGCAGAGAGAAAATCGGCGAGGCACGACGCGGCCCGAGGCAGAAGTGAGTCGACCCGAAGGTAGAAAGTGGACCTCCGGCGGCAGCTTACAGCGCGCGGCAGTGGCTTACCACGGCGAAAGCGGAGACGGCGGTAAGCCATTCAGCCGGGCCGGCTCAGAGCGGCCACGGCAGAGGCGACGTGAGGTGTAGTTGGTTGGCTCGGAGGCGTGGCCGCGACGCGAATGAAGATTCCGATGAAGTGAGTAGCGCCGGCTTGAGGCAGGTGTGAGGCAAACCTGGCAAGGCCGGTGGGGGGCATCTCGCGGCATCTTGGCGGCTCCGGCTTGAAGATAAGGCCCTTGGCCATAGAGGCGGGAGCGGCTTTGTCGAGCCCACGGAAGTGGCAGTTCGCGGCAGCCGGCTCAATGGCGGCAAGGTAGCAGTGTCCGAATCCATCTCCCCGTCCCTGTCCTGTGGGAGCTGACCGGCGGGCACGGGAGCAGGGGAGAGGAGGCTGGGGCCGCGGCCACACGCGGAAGCGCATGGGCGAGCGACGTGGAGCGACACAGAGGTGCGTGGCGGCGGGGCCGGTTTGAAGCCCTGATGGAGACGGCCACGGTGCCGGGTGGTTGGGGTGTGGTGAAGTCTGACAGTGAACCGGACGGGAGGCGATTTTGAACTCGTCAGATGTGGAAACGATGGTTGGTGCGATGGCAGATCGAGGTTGAATCAGCTGCGGCTTGGTGTGGAGGCGAGCCACTTGGAAACGGGCAAGGTAGACAAACAGCGCAAGGCGACGGCTTGTTGGCCACTGTTCTTGGCATGAGGCCGTAGGCGGTTTAGAACGATGGAGAACCCACGGTGGCTCAACACGGTCAATCCGAGCCGTGGTCGTTGATTCCCAGTCATAACTGTCTATGTTTCCTTCCCAAAGAACTGCGAGTATGGCTTGGAGCAACTTGGTAGCCGTGGGTGAGGCATAGCATGGGAAAACTTCTGTCCGTATCAGCGACAATGAAAGTTAATCCGGTTTCGACGGATTGTTTTGAACATTGCGGCGCACATCATGCAACACTAATTTTCCTTCTTTGACTTGACTTCCATGGATTCTAACATCTGAATCCGATCAGCTCGATGCAGATCCTTCCTAGTTGAGTCTTTCTCATCCGAAGAATTGAGAACTTTTTCAATCCCTAAGAGAGATGCCTTCAAGAACTCAACACCACCGTGTGCTGGCCCCACGGTGGGCGCCAACTATCGTGGAATTAACACGGCAGATGTCCGGTTTAGCGGACTTAGTCGTGAGGCCGCGCATCTATTTGGTAGCTTGAGAGGGGTTGAGCGGAATCGAGAGAAGCAACGCGGAATACAAAGATTTAGACAGCTTCGGGCCCCGAGAAACATCATCCGGTAATAGCCCTACGTGCTGTTTGAGGCTAGGTCTCATTATGATCCTCCTGTTGTCGCCGGTAAACCAGCTCTTGGTGTCTAGCCTAGAAACTTGTGAGAACTTGTCCCTCTTTGGGGAGCCCTGCCCCTCCTTATATATGTTGAAGGGGCGGGTTACATGACTAGTCCTAGTAGGATTAGGATTACTCTATTACAAGGAGTCCTAGCCTTGCTTCCTTTGTAACAGAATATTCCTTATGCTTTCTTCATAAACCGGCCCACCATACATGAACCGGCCTTCTGGGCCTTGGGCCTTGTCATCCATGATCCGCCTGCCGGGTTAGCAGTAAATTGCCAAGTGTAAACCGGGTCTCAAGTAAACCGCCAAGTCCGGCCGGGTCATATTTTTGGCCGGTTCATACCGCGGGGTATATCCCCGACAGTTACTGTACCACTCTAGTGCGGTACGTGTTCTGGTCGACATTCGAGGTTCAGTAGTAACTTGATTCGAAGTTTCATGATCATTATCATTAGCTTCTTCTCTAGTTGGTGTAGGCATCTGGGAACAGTTTTCTCTGATGATCTACTTTCCAATTTGAGCGAAGGTACAATTACCTCATCAAGTTCTACTTTCCTCCCACTTACTTCTTTCAAGAGAAACTCCTTCTCTAGAAAGGACCCTTTCTTAGCAACAAAAATCTGCCTTCGGATGTGTGGTAGAAGTTGTACTCAATAGTTTCTTTTCGGTATCCTATGAAGACGCACTTCTCCGATTTGGGTTCGAGCTTATTAGGCTAAAGCTTTTTGACATAAGCATCACAACCCCAAACTTTAAGAAACGACAGCTTTGGTTTCTTGCCATACCATAGTTCATATGGTGTCGTCTCAACGGAGTTAGACGGTGCCCTAACTAACGTGAGTGCAACTGTCTCTAATGCATAACCCCAAAACGATAAAGGCAAATCGGTAAGAGACATCATAAAACGCACCATATCCAATAGAGTACGGTTACGATGTTCGGACACACCATTACGTTGTGGTGTTCCAGGTGGCGTGAGTTGTGAAACTAGTCCACGTTGTTTCAAATGAAGACCAAACTCGTAACTCAAATATTCGCCTCTGCGATCAGATCGTAGAAATTTTATTTTCTTGTTACAATGATTCTCTACTTCACTCTGAAATTCTTTGAACTTTTCAAATGTTTCAGACTTGTGTTTCATCAAGTAGATATACCCATATCTACTCAAATCATCTGCGAAGGTGAGTAAATAACGATACCCGCCACATGCTTCAACACTCATCGAACCGCATACATCGGTATATATTATTTCCAATAAGTCATTAACTCGCTCCATTCTTCCGGAGAATGGAGTTTTAGTCATCTTGCCCATGAGGCATGGTTCGCAAGTATCAAATGTTTCATAATCAAGTGATTTCAAAAGTCCCTCTGCGTGGAGTTTCTTCATGTGCTTTACACCAATATGACCTGAACAACAGTGCCACACGTATGTTGAACTATCATTATCATCTCTGTATCTTTTGACATCAATATTATGAATATGTGTATCACTACAATCAGGATTCAACAAGAATAGACCATTCCTCAAGGGTGCATGACCATAAAAGATATTATTCATATAAATAGAACAACCATTATTCTATGACTTAAATGAATAACCATCTCGCATCAAACAAGATCCAGATATAATGTTCATGCTCAACGCATGCACCAAATAACAATTATTTAGGTCTAAGACTTAGCCCAAAGGTAGATGTAGAGGTAGCGTGCCGACGGTGATCGCATCGACCTTGGAACAATTCCCGACGCGCATCGTCACCTTGTACTTAGCCAATCTTCGTTTAATCCACATCTCCTGTTTTGCGTTACAAATATGAGCAACCGAACCAGTATCAAATACTCAGGCGCTGCTACGAGCACTAGTAAGCAACACATCAATAACATGTATATCAAATATACCTTTGTTCACTTTGCCATCCTTCTTTTCTGCCAAATACTTGGGGCAGTTCTGTTTCTAGTGACCACTCCCTTTGTAGTAGAAGCACTCAGTTTCAGGCTTAGGTTCAGATTTGGGCTTCTTCACGGGAGTGACAACTTTCTTATCGTTCTCCTTGAAGTTCCTTTTCTTACCTTTGCCCTTTTTCTTGAAACTAGTGGTCTTGTTGACCATCAACACTTGATGCTCCCTCTTGATTTCTATCTCCACCGATTTCAGCATCGTGAAGAGCTCGGGAATTGTCTTATCCATCCCTTGTATATTATAGTTCATCACGGAGCCTTTGTAGCTTGGTGGCAGTGATTGAAGAACTCTGTCAATAACAATCTCAGGTGGAACATCAATTCCTGGCTGAGTCAAGTGGTTATGATACCCAGACACTTTGAGTATGTGTTCACTGACAGAACTATTCTCCTCCATATTGCAGCTAAAGAACTTGTTGGAGACTTCATATCTCTCAACCCGAGCATTAGCTTGAAAATCATTTTCAGCTCCTGGAACATCTCACATGATCCATGACGTTCAAAACGGCTTTGAAGTCATGGTTCTAAGTCGTAAAGCATGGCACACTGAACTATAGAGTAGTCATCAGATCGAGCTTGTGAGACGTTCATAACATCTGCTTCAGCTCCTGCAGCATGTGTGTGATATCACTTGATATGCGTTTGTATTTCCCCAAGGAATAAGGGATGATACAGCACAACAACGGTAAGGTATTTCCCTCAGTGATGAGACCAAGCTTATCGAACTAGTAGGAGAACCAAGCAACACTATGTAAATGGTACCTGCACACAAAGAACAAATACTTGCAACCCGACGCATTAAAGGGGTTGTCGATCCCTTTCGGGTAACGATGCCAAAAAGTGACGTAAGGATAGGATAAAATTGTAGTAGATGGAAAGATGCAAATAAAACAAAGCAAGGTATTTTTGGGTTTTTGATAATATAGATCTGAAAATAAAAGTTGCAAAGAAATAAAAAGGTATAGACCTGGGGACCGTAGATTTCACTAGTGGCTTCTCTCAAGAAAATAGCATGCGGTGGGTATACAAATTACTGTTGGGCAATTGATAGAAAATCAAATAATTATGACGATATCCAAGACATTTATCATGTATATAGGCATCACATCCAAGATTGGTAGACCAACTCCTGCCTGCATCTACTACTATTACTCCACACATCGACCGCTATCCAGCATGCATCTAGTGTATTAAGTTCTCGGAAAAACCGAGTAATGCAATAAGAACGATGACATGATGTAGACAAGATCTATTCATGTAGGAATAGACCCCATCCTTTTATCCTTAATAGCAATGATACATGCGTGCCTTGCTGCCCCTTCTGTCACTGGCAAAGGACACCGCAAGATCAAACCCATTATAAAGTACCTCTTTCCCATTGCAAGATAAATAAATCAAGTTGGCCAAACAAAACCCAAATATCGGAGAAGAAATACGAGGCTATAATAATCAAGAATGGATATTAAATCAAGGCAAATCTGATCATGAACTCACAATTCATCGTATCCCAACAAACACACCGCAAAAAGTCATTACATCAAATAGATCCCCTAGAGACCATTGTATTGAGATACAAAGAGAGAAGAAGCTATCTAGTTACTGCCTACGGACACGTAGGTTTGTGGTAAACTACTCACGCATCATCGGAGAGGCACCAATGAGGATGATGAACCCCTCCATGACCGTGTTCGCCTCCGGTGGAGCGCCAGAAAAAGGGATCTAGATTGGATCCCGTGGTTCTGGAACTTGCGGCGGCTGGAACAAAATTTTGTCGACTCCCCTAGGGTTTCTAGAATATTGGAGTATTTATAGAGCGAAGAGGCGGTGCGGGAGGCCACCGAGGTTGGCACAACCCACCTGGGCACGCCTGGGGGCCTAGGCGCACCCTGGTGTGTTGTGCCCCCCTCGGGGCACCCCCCAGGTGCTTCTCAGGCCCATTGGATGTTTTTCGGACCCAAAAAATCCACAAAAAGTTTCACTACATTTGGACTCCGTTTGATATTGATATTCTGCTATGTAAAAAACAAGCATAAGACAACAACAGGCAGTTGGCACTATGTCAATACGTTAGTCCCAAAAAATGATATTAAATGATTGTAAAATGATTGTAAAACATCCAAGAATGATAATATAACAACATGGAACAATAAAAAATTATAGATACGTTGGAGACATATCAGCATCCCCAAGCTTAATTCCTACTCGTCCTCGATTAGGTAAATGATAAAAACAGAATTTTTTATGTGGAATGATGCCTATCATGTTCATCACATATTCTTTTCTTTATAGCATGGAAATTTGGACTTTTATATGGTTCAAAGCAATAGTCTAGTTTTGACATGAAGACTTTAATACTCAAGCATATCAACAACCAACCATGTCTTTCAAAATATCAATACTAAAGCAAGTTATCCCCAGCCCATCATGCTCAATCAGTGATCCATTCATGAAACATATCCAAATATTAGCTACATCCAATGCTCAAGTGTGATAATAGTGTTCCGTAGTTGGTGCTTTATAAGAGAAGATGGAGACTCAAATAAAAATAGAAATCGCATAAATTAAAAGATAGGCCCTTCGTAGAGGGAAGTAGGGACATGTAGAGGTGCCAGAGTTCACTGCTTAAATTGAGAGATGAAATAATTTTGGGTGGCATGCTTTTATCGTCAATGAGAACAACTTAGAGTTCCCAACACTTTCCATGCTAGATACTCCCTCCATCCCAAAATAAGCGACTCAACTTTGTACTAGCTTTAGTGCAAAGCTAGTATAAAGTTGAGTCACTTATTTTGGGACGGAGGGAGTATATCATAGGCGGTTCCCAAACATAAAATAAAGTTCATTCCTTTTTCCACCAAACTTTCACAAGCCATGGCTAGCCGTATCCACGGTTGCCTTCCATACCAACACTGCTAAGGACTTTATTATTTGACAACATAAAGTAAATTTTCATTTTCATTTCGGGACTGGGAATCCCTATTACCGCCATACTCTCGTGCAATGACAAGTGAATAAATATTCATCTTGATAATAACACATCTAGCTTGAAAAATATTAGCTACCCCTCGCCGCATGAGCGGTACGGGCAGACAAAAGAGAAATTTATTGCAAATTTAGAGTTGGCACATACAAATTTGCGTAAAACGGAAAGGAAATACCGCATATAGGTAGGTATGGTGGACTCATTTGGCACAACTTGGGTTTTAGAAATTGGATGCACAAGTAGTATTTCTACTTAGTAAAATGTGGAGGCTAGCAAGAGAATGAGAAGTGACCAACCAAGGAACGAAAACCATCATAAGAGAAAGTTAAACATAACTAACACCAAATAGTGCAACACAAGTATGATGTAATTTCATTGCATGACTATTGACTTTCGTGCTTGCATAGAGAATCACAAACCTTAACATCAATATTCTTACTAAAAAATAATTACTCATTAACATAGCTCATATATCACTATCATCATATCTCAAAACTATTACAAAGAAACAAGTTTATTTTGTCTAATGATCTTCATGAAAGTTTTTATTATACCCCCCTTGGATATCTATCACTTTGGGACTAGTTTAATATGTTGCTTTTGATAAGCTCAAACAAATATAAGTGAAGAACATGAGCATCATATTTCTTTCTCTCAAATTAATCTAAGTGAAGCATGATAGAATTTCTTCAAAGATAACAAAGCACACCGTGCTCAAAAAGATATAAGTGAAGCACAAGAGCAATTCCATGGCTCTAAAAAATTAAGTGAAGCATAGGAGCAAGCATAACACAATTTGTCTCTCTCAAACAGGTGTGTGCAGCAAGGATACTTATTAAAAATTAAAAAGAAAACCAATCAAAGACTCATATCATACAAGACGCTCCAAGCAAAACTCATGATAAGTGACGAATAAAAATATAGTCTCAAGTAAAATACCGATGGTCGTTAGAAGAAAGAGGGGATGCCACTCGGGAGCATCCCGAAGCTTAGTTGCTTGATACTTCTTGAATATTATCTTGGGGTGCCTCGGGCATCCCCAAGATTAGCCTTTTGTTGCGCCTTATTCCTTCATCCATCGCGATCTCACCCAAAACTTGAAAACTTCAATCACACAAAACTCAACAAAACCTCGTGAGATCCGTTAGTATAACAAAACCAATCTTTACTCTAAGTACTATAGCAAACCAATTCCTATTTTGTAATTTTAATATATCTACTGTACTCTAAAAATTCTATGGCAAAAACTCTTCAAAAAAACCATAGATCAATCAAAACAAGCACATAACACAACGAAAACAGAATCTGTCAAAAACAGAACAATATGTAAATATGCGATTTTTGACCATATTTCTATAGCTCTGAAAATTCAGAAAAATTAGGACAACGTGGAAAAAATTCAAGAGTTTATCACGCTCCAGTAATCGTCAAAAATTCTAACTCTGGACGCAAAAGTTTCTGAATTTCAATGCAATCAAATCAACTATCAACCAAATCATCCCAAAGGCTTTGCTTGGCACAACCATTTATTTAAACCACAAAAACACATCAAACCATAGGTATTATTGACTATTTTATTGAAGACGGTAATAAAACCAAAAAAATACAAGTTGGATTGCCTCCCAACAACGCAATCGTTTTACGCCCTTAGCTAGGCATAATACCAAGATATCAAGTGTTGTCATCCTGGTTGGATGTTCCATAGGTTGCCCTCATTATATATTCATAAGGAAATTTTATCTTAGTTCTAGGGAAGTGTTCCATGCCCTTTCTCAAGGGAAATTGAAATTTAATGTTCCCCTCTTTCATATCAATCACTACACCAATAGTGCGAAAAATGGTCTACCAAGTATAATAGGACAAGACGGATTGCAATCGATGTCAAGAACAATAGAGTATATGGGTGCATAGTTCCTATTTGCAAGAATAAGAACATCATTGATCCTTCCCAAAGGCTTTTTAATAGTAGAATCCACCAAATGCAAATTAAGAGAACAATCTTCAGTATTGGTAAGACCAAGAACATTACAAAGCGATTTCGGAATTGTGGAAACACTAGCACCAAAATCACATAAAGCATTGAAGTCATAAGTTTTAATCTTGATTTTTATAGTGGGTTCTCATTCATTATGTAATTTTCTAGGAATTGATACTTCCAATTCCAACTTATCTTTTAAAGCTTTCATCATAGCATCAACAATATGTTTAGTAAAGGCTTTATTTTGTTCATAGGCATGAGGTGAATTTATCATGGTTTGAAACAAGGAAATACAATCAATCAAAAAGCAACTATCATAATTAAAGTCCTTGTAATCCAAAAGAGTGGGCACATCACAAGTTAATGTTTTGACATCTCCAAACCCACTTTTATGAATTTTCTCAACAAGATTGTCACCCTCCAAATTATCGGGACACCTTCTTGCTAATGTTGACTCTTCTTCAATCCCATTATCATCAAGTTGAACTTTACTAAACAAGGAATTAATATATGAAACACCAATCATTTTAAGATCTTCATTATTTTTATGAAAGCAATCACTAGAAAACGCTTTCTCTAAAAATTCTTTTTAGCTCTAAGCATAGTGGTTATTTTCTTACTTTCATCCACAGAAACATAAAGAGATTTAATTGATTCCTAAACCTTGGGCACAAAAAATTTCAACTTGAGATTTTCCACATCATGAGAAATTATATCAATACTTCTAGACATGTCATCAATCTTATTCAAATTTTCTTATATATAAGCATTGAAAACCTTTTGAGTATTGATAAATTCTTAATATTATTCTCTAGATTAAAGGCATTCCTTTTATTATTGTAAGAAGAATTACCATAGGAATTACCATAAACATTAGAGGAATTTCCCGAGAAAGGCCTCGGATTAAAATTACCTCTATAAGCATTGTTATTGAAATTATTTCATGAGAAAAAATTCACATATATAGCATTGCTATTTTGCTCAATAAATGTAGACAAGGGCCTATCATTAAGATCAATAGGAGCATTTTTACTAGCAACCATTTTCATGAGAGCATCAACTTTCTCACTCAAAGAATCAATTTCATCTGAATTAACTTCTTTACAGTAGGCGCCCTTCGGTATGCCATTGCGAATAATTCGACATAATATTATCAAGCAATTTGGTGGCTTCATCCAAAGTAATTTCCATAAAAGTACCACCGGCAGCGGAGTCCAAAAGATTTCGAGAAACAAAATTCAACCCCACTTAAAAAAATTGTATGATCATCCAAATATTTAACCCATGAGTTGGGCAATTCCTTAGCATCAATTTCATCCTTTCCCAAGATTGTGCAACATGCTCATGCTCAAGTTGCTTGAAATTCATGATCTAGGTTCTAAGGGAAATAATTTTTGCAGGCGGAAAATACTTAGTAATAAAAGCATCTTTGCACTTGTCCCAAGAATCGATACTATTTCGAGGCAAAGACGAAAACCAAATTTTAACACGACCGCGCAAACAGAACGAAAATAATTTCAACTTCACAATATCATTGTCCACATCTTTTTTCTTTTTCATATCACATAATTCCATGAATGCATTAAGATGGGAAGCGGCATCCTTAGTAGGAGTACCAAAAAATTGATCTTTCATGACAAGATTCAACAAAGCAACATTAATATCACAAGATTCCGCACTAGTGGCGGCAGGAGCAATCAGAGTGCTAATGAAATCATTGTTGTTGGTATTGGAAAAATCAAACAACTTCATGTTCTCTTGCGTCATCTTGAGCAATTGTAAAAAAGAACACAAGTGGGCGATAGATCCGACCGGAAAACGGTGAACGAAAAAGAGGGTGAATAAACACGGCAAATTTTTGTGAAGTGGGGAGATGAAAACGAGCGAAAAATGGCAAATAATGTAAATTGCAAGGAGATGAGATTTGTGATTAGGAACCTGATAGATGTTGATGATGTCTCCTCGGCAACAGCGCCAGAAAGTTCCTTTGATGTCGCTTGAGATGCGTCGGTACTTCCCCAAGGAATAAGGGATGATGCATCACAGCAATAGTAAGGTATTTCCCTCAGTGATGAGACCAAGGTTATCAAACCGGTAGGAGAACCAAGCAACACTATGTAAACGGCACCTGCACACAAAGAACAAATACTTGCAACCCAGCGTGTTAAAGGGGTTGTCAATCCCTTCCGGGTAACGATGCCAAAAAGTGACATAATGATAGGATAAAATTGTAGTAGATGGAAAGATGCAAATAAAAGCGAATAAGACGCAGCAAGGTATTTTTGGGTTTTTGATAATATAGATCTGAAAATAAAAGTTGCAAAGAAAGAAAAAGGAAAATTGCAATATAGATCTGAAAGTATATGATTGGAAAATAGACCTGGGGGGCGTAGATTTCACTAGTGGCTTGTCTCAAGAAAATAGCATGCGGTGGGTAGACAAATTACTGTTGGGAAATTGATAGAAAAGCAAATAATTATGACGATATCCAAGACAATGATCATGTATATAGGTATCACGTCCAAGATTAGTAGACCGACTCCTGCCTGCATCTACTACTATTACTCCACACATACACCGCTATCCAGCATGCATCTAGTGTATTAAGTTCATGGAAAAATGGAGTAATGCAATAAGAACAATGACATGATGTAGAAAAGATCTATTCATGTAGGAATTGGCCCCATCTTTTTATCCTTAATAGCAACGATACATGTGTGCCTTGCTACCCCTGCTGTTACTGGGAAAGGACACTGCAAGATTGAACCCATTACAAAGCACATCTTCCCATTGCAAGATAAATAGATCAAGTGGGCCAAACAAAACCCAAATATCAGAGAAGAAATACGAGGCTATAATAATCAAGGATGGATATTAAATCAAGGCAAATCTGATCATAAACTCACAATTCATTGTATCCCAACAAACACACCACAAAAAGTCATTACATTAAAAAGATCTCCAAGAGACCATTGTATTGTGATACAAAGAGAGAAGAAGTCTTCTAGCTACTTCCTACGGACCCGTAGGTTTGTGGTAAACTACTCACGCATCATCGAAGAGGCACCATTGAGGATGATGAACCCCTCTGTGATCGTGTTCCCCTCCGGCAGAGTGCTGGAAAAGGACTCTAGATTGGATCTCGTGGTTCCCGAACTTGCGGCGGGTGGAACAAAATTTTGTTGACTCCTCTAGGGTTTCTGGAATATTGGAGTATTTATAGAGCGAAGAGGCGGTGTGGGAGGCCACCGAGGTGGGCACAACCCACCTGGGCGCGCCTAGGGGCCCAGGTGCGCCATGGGGGTTGTGCCCCCCTCGGGGCACCCCCCCCCCAGGTGCTTATCTGGCCCATTGGATGTCTTCTGGTCCAAAAAATTCCACAAAAAGTTTCGCTGCATTTGGACTCCGTTTGATATTGATTTTCTGTGATGTAAAAAACAAGCATAAAACAACAACTTGCACTTGGCACTATGTCAATAGGTTAGTCCAAAAAATGATATAAAATGATTGTAAAACATCCAAGAGTGATAATATAATAGCATGGAACAATCAAAAATTATAGATACGTTGGAGACGTCTCAGTGCGTCACCTAGTGGTGCATCAAGAACATAATTCTTCTATGCAGCAATGAGGATAATCCTCAAGTTACGGACCCAGTCCATGTAGTTGCTACCATCATCTTTCAACTTAGCTTTCTCTAGGAACGCATTAAAATTCACGGGAACGGTAGCACGGGCCATTGATCTACAACATAGATATGCAAATACTATCAGGACTAAGTTCATGATAAATGAAGTTCAATTAATCAAATTACTAATGAACTCCCACTTATATTAACATTCCTCGGGTTACTAAGTGATACATGATCCAAATCAACTAAACCATGTCCAATCATCACGTGAGATGGAGTAGTCATCAATGGTGAACATATCTATGTTGATCATATCTACTATATGACCCATGTTCGACCTTTCGGTCTCCGGTGTTTCGAGGCCATGTCTATACATGCTAGGCTCGTCAAGCTTAACCCAAGTATTCCGCATGTGTAAAAATGTCTTACACACGTTGTATGTGAACGTAGAGTCTATCACACCCGATCATCACGTGGTTTCTCAAAATGATAAACTGTAGCAATGGTGCATACTCGGGGAGAACACTATTATCTTGAAATTTAGTGAAGGGGTCATCTTATAATGCTACCGCCGTACTAAGCAAAATAAGATGCATAAAGGATAAACATCACATGCAATCAAAATATGTAACATGATATGGCCATCATCATCTCGTGCTTTTGATCCCATCTCCAAAGCATCACCATGATCTCCATTGTCATCGGCTCGACACCTTGATATCTATCATAGCGTCATGGTCATCTCGCCAACTATTGCTTCTACGACTATTTCTAACTCATAGCGATAAAGTAAAGCAATTACATGGCACTTGCATTTCATACAATAAAGAGACAACCATAAGGCTCTTGCCGGTTGTCGATAATTTACAAAACCTGGTCATCTTGCACAATAACGTATAACTCATCACGTCTTGACCATATCACATGACAACATGCCCTGCAAAAACAAGTTAGATGTCCTCTACTTTGTTGCTGCAAGTTTTACGTGGCTGCTACGAGCTTCTAGCAAGAACCATTCTTACCTACTGCACAAAACCACAACGGTGATTTATCAAGTTTATTGTTTTAACCTTCAACAAGGACAGGCCGCAGTCAAATTCGATTCAACTAAAGTAGGAGAAACAGACACCCGCCAGCAACCTATATGTAAAACAAGTTGCATGTCTGTCGGTGGAACCGGTCTCATGAACGTGGACATGTAAGGTTGGTCCGGTCTGCTTCATCTTACAATGCCGCCGAATCAAAATAAGACGTTGGTAGTAAGCAGTATGACGATCACCGCCCAGAACTTTGTTCAACTCGTGCAAAACATCTACGCATAGACCTGGCTCATTGATGCCACTATTGGGAAACGTTGCATGGAAAAAAAATCTAAGCACACGCAATGATCTATTCATGGAGATGCATAAAAACGAGGTGGCAAGTGTGTATATCTACCCTCGTAGACCGTAAGCGGAAGCGTTTCATGATATGTATCCAACGTATCTATAATTTTGTATTGTTCCATGCTATTATATTACTTGTCTTGGATGTTTTATATGCATTAATATGCTATTTTATATGATTTTTGGGACTAACCTATTAACCTAGAGCCTAGTGCCAGTTTCTGTTTTTTCCTTGTTTTTGAGTTTCGTGGAAAAGGAATATCAAACGGAGTCCAAACGGAACAAAACTTTTTGGAGATTTTTCTTGGACCAGAAGACATCAGATGGACTTGGAGTACATGCCAGGGGATCCACGAGGCGGCCACAAGGGTGGAGGGCGCGCCCTGGGGAGTAGGGCGCGCCCCTACCTTGTGGGCCCCTCGTGCCTCCCCAGACCGACCTCTTTCGCCTATAAATTCCCAAATATTCCAGAAACCCTACACACGCGATCAAAACCAATTTTCTGCTGCCGCAACTCTCTTTTCTTGGGAGATCCCATCTGGAGGCCTTTTCCGATACTCCGTCGGAGGGGGAATCAACCACGGAGGGCATCTACATCAACACCATTGACCTTTTGATGAAGTGTGAGTAGTTTACCACAGATCTATGGGTCCATAGCTAGTAGCTGGATGGCTTCTTCTCTCTCTTTGATCTACAATACCATGTTCTCCTCGTTGTTCTTGGAGATCTATCCGATGTAATCTTCTTTCGCGGTGTGTTTGTCAAGATCCAATGAATTGTGGGTTTATGATCAGATTATCTATGAATAATATTTGAGTTTCTTCTGAATTATTTTATGCATGATCTTATATCTTAGTAATTCTCTTCAAACTATCGGTTTCGTTTGGCCAACCAGATAGATAATTCTTGCAATGGGAGAAGTGCTTTGCTTTGGGTTCAATCTTGCGGTGCTCAATCCCAGTGACAGTAGGGGACATGACATGTATTGTATTGTTGCCATCGAGGATAAAAAAGATGGGGTTTTCATCATATTGCTTGAGTTAATTCCTCTACATCATGTCATCTTGCTTAAGGCGTTACTCTATTCTTTTGAACTTAATACTCTAGATGCATGCTAGATAGCGGTCGATGTGTGGAGTAATAGTAGTAGATGCAGGCGGTCTACTTGTCATGGACGTGATGCCTATATTCATGATCATTGACATATATGTCATTATAATTATTCGCTTTTCTATCAATTGCTTGACAGTAATTCGTTCACTCATCGTAATATTTGCTATCAAGAGAGAAGCCTCTAGTGAACCCTATGGCCCCCGGGTCTCTTTACATCTTATAAGTTTCAGATCTACTATTTTGCAATCTTTTACTTTTCAATCTATAAACCAAAAACCCAAAAATATTTACTTTACTTGTTTATCTATCTCTATCGAATCTCACTTTTGCAAATAACCTAGAAGGGATTGACAACCCCTTTATAGCGTTGGGAGCAAGTTGTTTGATTGTTTGTGCGGGTATTTAGCGACTTGTGCGTAATCTCCTACTGGATTGATACCTTGGTTCTCAAAACTGAGGGAAACACTTACTTCACTTTGCTGCATCACCCTTTCCTCTTCAAGCGAAACCCCAACGCAAACTCGGGAAAGTAGCGAGGAAGTCCAGATTTCTAGCGCCGTTGCCGGGGAGATCTACGCCAAGTCAAGACCCACTAAGTACCTTTCATTAAACTCTGTTCTCTCACACTTACATTATTTGCCATTCGCCTCTCGTTTCCTCTCCCCCACTTCTAAAATGATTTTCGAAAAAATTGCCTTTTCTTCACCCTTCTTTCGTTCGTCTTTTTCTTTCGTCTGGTTGCTGGTTTTGCTTGCCACTATGTCTAAAACTAAAGAAACTATCGTTGAAAATATTGAGGAAGAACTTGAGTCTTGCCCTTCGGAGCGTAGAGAAACTCCTCCTAATTATAAAACAAAAAAATTCGTGTGGGGGATGGAAATATTATTGGAAAGAACATTATTCAAGAGTTCTTTGATTGCACCGGACCCTTGCCTATTAATAAAAGATCTATTGTTCTTGAGACAAATTTCTATGCATATGCTATTGTTATGCTTGTTGATAAATTGGAAAGAAAATTTGTGCATCTTCATCCTGCTTTGCAATCAGTGTTTTATGAGCTTTCGAATATTAATCATCCCATAGCTAAAAAGATTGCTACTATTATCCTTATGCGTGAATTTGATTTTATAATACAAGAAGCTAGGGATATTTTTGCTTTCTATAAAAAGCATGTTGAATACCCTCCAATTATAGTTGTCCTTCATGGTAAAGAAACTATGAGTGGCTTGGAATCTAGATTATCAAGCCTATAGTGAAAATCTAAGGAGAAGAGTACTTCATTCAGAAATATCTCAATCTTTGTATCTTGAAGATTTTTAAGAATTTGATTGGATAACTAGAGGGATTTATGTAGGATTTGATAGGAATTGGTTGAATAAAATGATGAAGGAACCTGTTAGAAACGAGTTACGCATTTTATATGATGATATACGCGATGACGATCCCGACTATGGGTTTATGAATGTTAAGATTACCAATCAAAGTCCTTTTCATGATATAAGTTCTTATACTAGGAGTGTAATAAAGGAAAGTATAGAGTTGTTAAGACGTGTTTTAGAAGATTTGATGAGAAAAGAGTTGAACACTTAAGATGAAAATACCTAGATCTATTTTCTTTTTATGCCTACCTAAGGGCGTTAAACAATAGCGCTTGTTGGGAGGCAACCCAATTTTTATTTTTATTTTTTTACTTTTTGGTTCCGTTTTGTAAGTTTTACACATGATTACTTCTGTAGTAATTGTGTTTTGGTGTTTTAATTACTGTTTGAGCCAAGTAAGACCTTTGTGATGGCTTACATGTATCATTGATTTGATTTTGCTGAAAAACGGAATCTTTTGCACCCAGTGCAGAAAATTCAATAAATCACTGGAACGTCGAAACCTTCTGAAATTTCTAAACAATTTTGATATACAAATTCCCCACGTCGTCCAATTTTTCCAGAATTTTTAGAGTTACATAAGTATGCAAAGTTTTCAGATTACTACAAGTTGTTCTGTTTTTGACAGATTCTGTTTTTTATGTGTTGTTTGCTTATTTTGATGCATCTATGGCTAGTATCGGGGGGTATGAAACATGGAAAAGTTGGAATACAATAGATATTACACCAATCTAAAATTAGAATAAGATCACAACAATACCTTGGGTAGTTATTTGCTCTGTTTTACTAACGGAGCTCACGAGATTTTCTGTTGAGTTTTGTGTTGTGAAGTTTTCAAGTTTTGGGTAAGGATTTGATGGACTATGGAATAAAGAGTGGAAAAATCCTAACCTTGGGGATTCCCAAGGCACCCCGTGGTAAAATTCAAGGATGGTCAAGAGCCTAAGCTTGGGGATGCCCCGGGAAGGCATCCCCTCTTTCCTCTTCATCCATCTGTAACTTTACTTGAGGCTATATTTTTATTCACTACTCCCTCCGTCCGAAAATACTTGTCATCAAAATGGACAAAAAAGGATGCATCTAGAACTAAAATACATCTAGATACATCTCTTTTTATTCATTTTGATGACAAGTATTTCCGGACGGAGGGAGTACATGATATGTGTTTCGCTTGGAGCGTCATGTATGATATGGGTCTTTGATTTTTTTAATTTGTCACAATCATCCTTGATGTACACACCTTTTGATAGGGACGCGCTTCAATCCTGATTTATTAGAATACTCTATGTGCTTCACTTATATCTTTTGAGCTAGGCAATTTTGCTCTAGTAGTTCACTTATATCTTTTTAGAGCATGGCGGTATTTTTATTTTGTAGAAATTGTTGAACTATCTTGCTTCACTTATATTATTTTTAGAGTCTCTAAAACACCATGGTAATTAGCTTAGGTTATTAAT
The DNA here is from genome assembly GCA_902687465.1 of Secale cereale. NCBI lineage: Eukaryota > Viridiplantae > Streptophyta > Magnoliopsida > Poales > Poaceae > Secale > Secale cereale. The sequence goes on along the minus strand of LR738710.1, from coordinate 257,951,675 downwards.
TTAGTCCTAATATGATAGACATCCAAAGTTGGTATAATAAAAACCTTCATATGACAATTGTGGTCATTTTCATATGTGAGGATGGTAATATTAGAATCATGCTAGTAGTAAATAGTAGGGTAGAGAAAATAATTGTCTTAAGGTTTGTGATTACCAAAGCATGCACTTATGGTCTAACAAAAGTGCAACCAAAATGAGATGCTTGTGTCTTGATTGTTCACCTTTGTGTGAAGGTCGGGGGCGCATGATGGTCAACTCCTACCAACCTCCCCCCTAAGAGCATGCGTAGTAGTACTTTCCTTCAAGGGCTAATAAATCTTCTTAAATAAGTATGTGAGTTCTCTATGACTAATGTTGAGTCCATGGATTATACGCACTCTCACCCTTCCACCTTGCTAGCTACTCTAGTGCCACGCAACTTTCGCCGGTGCATAAAACCCTCCTTATACCTTCCTCAAAACAGCCACCATACCTACCTATTATGGCATTTCCATAGCCATTCCAAGATATATTGCCATGTAACTCCACCGTTCTGTTTGCTATGACACGCTTCATCATTGTCATATTGCTTTGCATGATCATGTAGTTGACATACTATTTATGGCAAAGCCACCGTTCATATTTTTCATACATGTCACTCTTGATCATTGGACATCCTGGTATACCGTCGGAGGCATTCATATAGAGTCATATATTTGTTCTAGCATCTAGTTGTAATATCGAGTTGTAAGTAAATAAAAGTATGTTGGTCATCATTATTAGAACATTGTCCGATGTGAGGTTATCAAAAATAAAAGAGGCCAATGAATCCCAAATTAAAAAATGAGTCCAAAGAAGCCCACCAAAAAAGAGAGGCCAAAGTGCCCAAAACAAAAAAAATGAGATAAAAATAGAGAAGGGACAATGTTACTATCTTTTTCCACACTTGTAGCACCATGTTGTTAATGATAGAGAGTCTCCTATCTTGTCACTTTCATGTATTACTAGTGGGAATTTTTGTTATAGAACTTGGCTTGTATATTCCAATGATGGGCTTCCTCAAATGCCCTAGGTCTTCATGAGCAAGCAAGTTGATGCACACCCACTAGTTGTCTTTTTGAGCTTTCATGTACTTATAGCTCTAGTGCATCTGTTACATGGCAATCCCTACTCACTCACATTAATATCAATTGATGGACATCTCCATAGTCCATTGATTTGCCGAGTTGATGTGAGACTTTCTCCCCACTTCGGTCTATTACCACCTTCTATTCCACCCATAGTGCTATATCCCTGGCTCACGCTCATATATTGTGTGAAATACTAAAAAGGTAGAAGCGCGTTAAAAAGTATGAACCAATTGCTTGGCTGACACCGGGGTTGGGCATGACCACCTTGTGTTGAGAAGAGGGAGCATAATAAGACTATATGATTTTGTAGGGATAACTTTCTTTAGCCATGCTATTTTTGAAGCTTAATGATTCACTATCTAGTATGCTTAAAATATTATTGTTCTCATGTTAACATAAACTTTTGCTTGAAACTTACGGATCTGAACTTTCATACCACTTTAATAAGGAATTGCATTGACAAATATGTTGGCTAGCATTCCACATCAAAAATTATGTTTTTATCATTTACCTACTCGAGGACGAGCAGGAATTAAGCTTGGGGATGCTTGATACGTCTCCAACGTATCTATAATTTTTTATTGTTCCATGCTATTATATTACCTATCTTGGATGTTTTATATGCATTAATATGCTATTTTATATGATTTTTGGGACTAACCTATTAACCTAGAGCCCAGTGCCAGTTTCTGTTTTTTCCTTGTTTTGAGTTTTGTAGAAAAGGAATATCAAACGGAGTCCAAATGGAACGAAACTTTTTGGAGATTTTTCTTGGACCAGGAGACATCAAATGGACTTGGAATACACGCCAGGGGATGCACGAGGCGACCACAAGGGTGGAGGGAGCGCCCTGGGGGGTAGGGCGCGCCCCTACCTTGTGGGCCCCTCGTGCCTCCCCCAACCAACCTCTTTCGCCTATAAATCCCCAAATATTCCAGAAACCCTACACACGCGATCAAAACCTCTTTTCCACCACCGCAACTCTCTGTTCTCGCAAGATCCAATCTGTAGGCCTTTTCCGGTACTCTGTCGGAGGGGGAATTAACCACGGAGGGCATTTACATCAACACCATTGCCCTTCTTATGAGGTGTGAGTAGTTTACCACAGACCTACAGGTCCATAGCTAGTAGCCAGATGGCTTCTTCTCTCTCTTTGATCTTCAATACCATGTTCTCCTCGTTGTTCTTGGAGATCTATCTGATGTAATCATCTTTTGCGATGTGTTTGTCAAGATCCGATGAATTGTGGGTTTATGATCAGATTAACAATGAATAATATTTGAGTTTCTTCTGAATTCTTTTTTGCATGATCTTATATCTTAATAATTCTCTTCGAACTATCGGTTTTGTTTGGCCAACTAGATTGATAATTCTTGCAATGGGATAAGTGCTTTGCTTTGGGTTCAATCTTGCGGTGCTCAATCCCAGTGACAGTAGGGGACATGACATGTATTGTATTGTTGTCATCGAGGATAAAAAGATGGGATTTTCATCATATTGCTTGAGTTAATTCCTCTACATCATGTCATTTTGCTTAAGGCGTTACACCGTTCTAATGAACTTAATACTCTAGATGCATGTTGGATAGCAGTCGGTGTGTGGAGTAATAGTAGTAGATGCAGGCAGGAGTCGGTCTACTTGTCACGGACGTGATGCCTATATTCATGATCATTGTCATAGATGTCATTATAATTATTCGATTTTCTATCAATTGCTTGACAGTAATTCTTTCACCCACTGTCATATTTGCTATCAAGAGAGAAGCCTCTAGTGAAACCTATGGCCCTCGGGTCTCTTTACATCTTATAAGTTTCAGATCTGGTATTTTGCAATCTTTTACTTTTCAATCTATAAAAAAAAACCCAAAAATATTTACTTTACTTGTTTATCTATCTCTATCGGATCTCACTTTTTCAAATAACCTAGAAGGGACTAACAACCCCTTTATAGCGTTGGGTGCAAGTTGTTAGATTGTTTGTGCATGTATTTGGCGACTTGTGTGTAATCTCCTACTGGATTGATACCTTGGTTCTCAAAAGTGAGGGAAATACTTACTTCACTTTGCCGCGTCACCCTTTCCTCTTCAAGGGAAACACCAACACAAACTCGGGAAAGTAGCGAGGAAGTCATTTCACAATGCGGTTGATGTAGTCGAACTTCTTCGTGCTTCAACTAATCAAGTACCGAACGCACGGTACCTCCGCGTTCTACACACGTTCAGCTCTGTGATGTCCCTCGCCGTCTTGATCCAGCAAGACGTCGAGGTAGTAGATGAGTTCTATCAGCACGACGGTGTGGTGACGGTGATGATGAAGTGATCTCTGCAGGGCTTCGCCTATTCACTACGAAAATATGACCGGGGTGTAAACGGTGGAGGGGGGCGCCGCACACGGCTAACAATTGATCTGGTGTGTGCTAGGCGCCCCCTCCCACATATATATAGGTGGCACAGGGAGGGGAGGCAGCCTGGCTCACCACATAGGTGGTCGGCCGGCCCTAGGGCTCCTGCCGTGGCCGCGCCCCCTGCCATGTATCCCCAAGGTGGAAGGAAAGATGGGGGGAGAGGGAAGGAAGTGGGAATCCTAATAAACACTTCCCTTTCCCTTCCCCTTTACTTATCCACCTTAGGCCGGCCTGCTATGGGGGGCGCACAAGCCCCTTGTGGCTGGTGTGTTTCATCTCTTGGCCCATAAGGCCCATATCTTTTGCCGGGGTGCCCGAAACTCCTTTCGGTGACCCGATAAGTACTTGATACCCTCCGGAACACTTCCGGTGTCCGAATACCATCGTCCTATATATAAATATTTACCTCTTGGCCATTTCGAGACTCCTCATCATGTCCGTGATCTCATTCGAGACTTCGAAATACATTCGGTCACCAAATCACATAGCTCATATAACACTATATCATAAACGAACGTTAAGTGTGTGGACCCTACGGGTTCGAGAACTATGTAGACATGACCGAGACACCTCTCCGGCTAATAACCAATAGCAGAACATGGATGCCCATATTGTCTCCTACATATTCTATGAAGATCTTTATCGGTCGAACTTTTATGACAACATGCACAATTCCCTTTGTCCGTGAGTATCTTACTTGCCATTTCGAGACTCCTCGTCATGTCCATGATCTCATCCGAGACTCCGAACAACATTCTGTCACCAAATCACATAACGCATACTCCCTCCATCCTAAAATAAGTGTCTTAAGCTTAGTACAACTTTGTACTAAAGTTAGTACAAAGTTGAGACACTTATTTTGGGACTGAGGGAGTATAACACTATATCATCAAAGAACGTTAAGCGTGCGGACCCTACGGGTTTGAGAACTATGTAGACATGACTGAGACACCTCTCTGTCCAATAACCAATAGCGGAAGCTAGAGGCCCATATTGGCTCCTACATATTCTATGAAAATCTTTATCGGTCGAACCGTTATGACAACATACACAATTCCCTTTGTCCGTCGGCATGTTACTTGCCCAAGATTCGATCGTCGGTATCTCTATACCTAGTTCAATCTCGTTACTGGCAAGTCTCTTTACTCGTTCTGTAATACATCATCTCATGACTAACTCATTAGTCATTTTCTTGCAAGCAGGGGCGGAGCCAGGATTTAAGCACAGGGGGGCGAAGATGACAATAACAACACATGTCACAAAAGATATAGGATAGCACGTGAATATACAATATGGTTTGGTTTCAGTTTAGATTATTCAGAATTTTTACTTGTGTTAAAATATTTTGAGCAATAGTTTGCATTCCAATCGAGCGGACAATCTCCTCAATCAGATTAAAATTTTGATACTAGAGTGATGCTTAATTATGTTCTCTTCATTCTTGTGGCATAATTTTTTTTGAAAATAATAAAAAGAGTTCTAACTAGTCGTTCCGATTTTGTCTGATGCACTTCTATATTAGTATACACATATAAAGCCTAGATCAAAAGTTCCTAACATATAGTTTGATCTCCTTTTTTTGTGGAATACTTTGATCTATATCTAGCAAAACTACTAAGTAGAATGCAATCGGTAATTGATGTAACAAAAAAATAGTCGATAGTTTGGAAAGATCTCGCATTGGAAGTGATTACCTTTGGTTTATATGTGTGATTGACGTGAGCCACAATGGGACGCCTGATTGTGAGCACTGAGTGGCAATGACAGAAGGCACACGGCACACTATAACCATGATTCTTTGGTGCCCCTCAACGAAGTCTCGCGGTCGGTGGCGTTGTCGATCGCTGGACGAAGTTTCCTCGTTGGCCGCCACTGCCGCTCGCCAAAAGGAAAAAGAGTCAGCAATACATGAGTGTGGATCCATCGATCATAGCCATGCTCTGAATCTCGGTCTTCTGGCTAGTCCTAGCGTATCGTGGGTTGACTTGTTGGGCTTCGACAATCATCCCATTAGGTCCTTGTCCACTTATTATTTGTGGTATTAATAGCACATTACAAGTGTAAACTTAGTGCTACGTTATTTTAAAAAACTTCGCTCTACGTAATACTGCTAGCCCTAGCTGGATTTTGTTGGGGGTGGCCGATCGATAGGAGGGTCTGGCCCCGCTCGCCCCCCGGTGGCTCCGTCCCTGCTTACAAGGCTTATTATGATGTGTATTACCGAGAGGGCCCAGAGATACCTCTCCGATACTCGGAGTGACAAATCCTAATCTTGGTTCATGCAAACCCAACAAAACACCTTTGGAGATACATGTAGAGAACCTTTATAATCACCAAGTTACATTGTGACGTTTGATAGCACACAAGGCATTCCTCCGGTATCTGGGAGTTGCATGATCTCATAGTTAAAAGAATATGTATTTGACATACATGAAAGCAGTAGCAATAAACTATGCGATCAAATGCTAAGCTAACGGATGGGTCTTGTCCATCACATCAATCTCATAATGATGTGATCCCGTTATCAAATGACAACTCATGTCCATGGTTATGAAACTTAACCATCTTTGATTAACGAGCTAGTCTAGTAGAGGCTTACTAGGGACACGATATTTGTTTATGTATTCACATATGTATTTAGGTTTCCAGTCAATACAAATCTAGCATGAATAATAAACATTTATCATGAATAAGGAAATATAAAATAATAACAGCTTCATTATTGCCTTTAGGGCATATTTCCATCAAGTTTGTGATCTTATAATGCACATTTGACGCTTTAATTAGAACCATGGCGGAGAGGCAGTGCGTAGTGGTGTTGATGTCAGTGACGTGAAGGAGTTGGTCATCCCAAAGCATGAGGATACCACCCCTAGTTCCGGTTGTTGGCCTTTGTGCAAAACTGCTTAGCCTACCCCCTCCTAGGAACCTAGCAATGAACGGATCAATATAGTCGAGCTTTGTTTCTTCAATGCACACAATTTGACATGAAAAGGTAGTGATCATTTCTTTGACAGTAGCACGTCGCTTGGGGCAGTTGAGACCTCTTACATTCTAGCACATCTATAATACCTAAATAGTTCATCCCCACTAACCTATTTCTCTTGACATGCAGCCTATCCACCTCACCAATATTGCCACATCATCAATTAATTTTAATTATTTTGGTCATGCAACTCCCCAAGTTAGCATTATATTAAAATAAAAATGTGTTATTCAACTCTCTGGAAACCAAAGAGGCCTCTTTGGTCTTTCGTAACCCAAGAGCCAGCATACTAACCGATAAAAAGAAGCCCGGCAGAAGCCCATCGGTCCATCAGACATTCCCCACGCAATTGATGGTGTCCTGCTTCGGCTCCCCCTCCCAGTCTCCCACGGTCCCGCCGCCAGCCTCCCCACGGGTGGTCAGAGCCGCTCCCATATGTCGTTCCTCGGCCCCGGGACCTTTTCGCAGCGGCGGCGTGGGATGCACCGGATGACGCATCGAATGCGGCCATACCTGTCACCGCCCAAGTTCGTGCGGGATCCAGCAGCCGCTTCATGATGGCGTCCCTCAGCCCCGGTCCTCCTTGCGGCGGCGGCATCGGACGCATCAGACAATGCGTCGAATGCGGACATACCTGTCGCCACCCTAGTTCGTGCGGGGTGCTGCAGCCGCTCCCTCATGGCGTTCCTCGGCCCTGGGTCCTCCTCGCGGCGGTGACATCGGACGTGGCGGACGTGGCCATCCCCATCGCCTCCCCAGTTCGTGCGAGATCCAGCATACGCAGAGGACGCGGCCATCCTACTTGCTGCCCCAGTTCGTGCGGGATCCAACGGGATAAACTCGGGAGGGAGCAGGTCCATGGTCGTATTCATGATATTCTATCAATACTTGGTGATGATGTCAAGGAATCAGACCCAAATATCAGTTGAATTCAGACAGCCTTGAATTGTATTCGGTCGCTCGCGGGGGTGGCCTCTCAAGCTTCTGGACGACTTCTCCGCCCTACCGCCTGAGCTTCGGGTTGCATGTTGGTCAGAAGCCGAGTTGCTCTATTGCTCCCGTACCAGGGTCCGAGGCGATCAAGCCTGTCAACTACGGCAAGGAAGGAGGTAAGTTTACCGCTAAATTCATCATCTACAGGTTTATTCTTCTGTACAGTCTATAAGATTGAATAGAATATATGCACGATTTGGAACAGCCGATGTTGTAGGATAAATTAGGACTATTAATTTTGAGGCTTCCTTCTATATTTTTTGCTTACAATTACATGCAGACTGAAACTTTGAATGTAATACACATACATCAAGCCTTATTACCAAGAGACATCTGGAAAGTGAGGCGGCGATGAAGCAGTTGCTAGCGCGGGGTGTGTCACCCTGTGTGGTATTTAGACAATCACAGCCTTGGACAAGCTCGCTGGAATCAAGTCAGGTGAGGACATCGATCTTCCAGACACCTATTTATTACTGCAAAATTTAGAAAAGGGAGGTTGAGACATCATTTCTATTTCCCTAATTCTCTAATATGTAGGGCAATGATATAACGGTGAATGCGGTAGCAAGAAATGATGATTCTCCTAATCAGCCTTTCAGTGGTATCTTCTAAGGCTTACCTGATATGTCTCCCTTTGGTTCTTAAATTTTTGTCATACATTTTTCCTGCTATGCATAGTTCATCTCCTAATTACGTATATCTTAATTGTGTATGTCTCTAGGAGCGTGACGTCGTAACCCAGACAAGTTGTTTCTGGACTTAGATATTTAGCTCACCATTAAAATCGCAACTTCATGAGATTCTAAACCTTAAGGTAGTGTCCTTCCCCTTTAATTATACATGCTACATAATAGTAATTATAGCCGACAAAACAATGATGTTTTAGCAGGAACATGAATTGAAAGGAGGGTATGATCTTCATTCGCCTCAATGATGCTATCTGGTCAGGTTAACTAAGGTTGCCTATATATAAGTATTTTGCTTCCATCATGCTCCTATTTGCGGTGTGTTACACCAAAACAAGAGCACACAGCTGAGGAGTTGAAATATTAATTGATTGCAACATTGTCTTCCTACAACATTATTGCTATGCCATCAAGCTACAAACATTATAGTTTATGAATTAAAAAGTCTAAAATTGGTATGCTTTGGATATTAAACATCTAAACATGAATCATTGATGTATAATTATTTATTTCAAAGTAAGTAATCTACCTAGAGAATTTAGTTGTTCTCACCATCCTCCTTTGTTTTAGTACTTTACACCAAAATAAGAGCACGTAATTGAAGAGCTTATAACTGTTAAGTGGTTGCAACACTATCTTCCTGGAGCAAATAAATTTTTATGCCTCCTATTTCATTGTTTGGGTGCAATCTGAACCCTGTACGTAGTAGGCTGTGCCATTAAGCTATAAACATTACAATTTATGGGTAATAGTGTTGATCTCTATATGCTTTTGATATGAACAACTAAAGATGAATCACTATTGTATATATTATGTCAAAGTAACAAATGTACAAAGACCTAATTTTGAATGACGGGAATCATCTACAATTCTTTTTTTCTCTTGACAGGCAAAGGTAGGTGTTCCGCCAATTCATTAAGTAAAAGGAAAAGAACCAAGGTCACAAGGTATCGTACAGATCATCTCCAAAGACGGAGGTTGGCTGAGGTGTTCTACCAATTCATTAAGTAGAGGGAAAAGAACGGTCCCAGGGTATCGTTCAGATCATCTCCAAAGCCAGAGGCTGGCTGAGGGAGAGCATCACATAGCTCGAATATAAATAGAAAGATTACAATTAATTTTTGTGTACAACTACAGTGCAGTTCTGTTGTATGTAAATGACGTAATTGTTGACAATGTGTACCTCACTCCATTTCAAAGTAAATGTCATTTTTATAACACATTCAGTTTTTGGATTTACATCGGAGGATGCAAACTTCTGTGTTGTGCTGAGTAAAAATGCAAAATGTAAGCAACGAAACTAGCAAAGCACAATATTACTGTTTGAAACTAGGTAAGTTTCTGAAGCTACTTCCATTTTAAGTATGCAAATGGAGCATGACATAGAAGCGTCCCTATTTGATAGCTCTCTTTGTCATTTCTCATTGTAATATTTGCACCATGCAGGTGCCAAATGCTTTTACTTGGATGCACTACTGAAATTGAGCTGAATTACACTTCTCCATCTTTGTAGCTAATTGTGAGTCTCCTACTAAAATTTTCACTATTGCTTAGTTTGGTACACTCACAATTCAAGTTTTTTTGTTACAGTTGCTTAGCATACATGTTATGATTAGCAACAGGTTCTTGGTACTACTATCTTCCAACATTGCAGAGCTTAAGAAATGCAAACTAAACTTTATCAGCATGACAAACAAGCTGGGAAACTTTATGATGCTATCACCAATTCATTTGAGCATACATATATTGTACTCCCTCCGTCCCACAATATAAGACGTTTTTGCAAGCCAAAACATCTTATTTTATGGGACAAAGTGAGAAGTTGTAAATTTTTGCTGATCAAAATGCAGATGACTTAAAGGACTAAGTGATGTTCTAAAATATCTTGCACTTACTATGTTGTTTTACATATGCTCATTTTCTATTTGTCTTCACATAACCAAATCTTATCAAAATATTTTGCAAGCAATTCCAGCAGCAACGCATGGGGTATCATCTAGTAACATTTATAGGTTGTACTATCATTGGAGACTAGTGTTAACACAGTACACCAAGAGCATTAGACAGATTGGGTCATGTTGGCCTCATGGTCTAGCGCGTCCTCGCCTCCATGGTTGATGAGCGCGTCTTCAATGGCGTTTGTGTGTGGGTCATGAAGCTTGAATAGCATGTGCATCGCTGCCGACACGTCGGCCAGAACCTGGTCTTTGAACTTTGCCGCGAACTTGTCCAGTGTCGCATCGTTAATGCCCTCGCCATCTTCAATGATGCCAATGTTGTGGAAAACCATCACACCGGCCGCCTTCCCGACAGCAGCCGCTGGCTTAAGAGCACGACCACTAGCTCTAAGTCTGGCGCTGGCTCGCCTGAGTGATAGGCCGCCCGTACTGCATACGGCGACCCCAACCAGTGTCTTGCGCCGCACGGCAGGTGGAGGTGACAGGGATGAATCCAGCGCTGGGGGAAGGGCCTCCTTCCATGGGAGGAAGAGGTCCTCAAAGCTAAGAGGTAGCTCTTCCGTTCCAGGAGCTACTTCCATGTCAATGTCACGTCTCGGGGGAGGTGGGGTGCACTGCAGCTCTCCGCTGTAGTTGAGTCTCGGTGTGGGGGAGGCCTCTAAGCCTGGCGGCCTCGCCGACGAGAGCTCGATGAGCGGCTAGAGCAAGGTCATTGGAGAGCAAGCCGGACTGGCCACTTCATCCAGCACTGACATGGCAGTGGCGCCGTGCTTCGACCGAGGTAGGGCCTGCAGCACTAAGCTGGGTGAGAGCGAGGGTGACACCGGTGGAGCGTTATGCTTGTCCGGGTTGCGACGGTGACCCCCAACACCATAGTGGAATCCAAGGTATCCATCAGCACCATGGGGCCTACTCCCCTCCCCGCGGGCGTGTGCTCGGCATCGCGCACATCAGAGCCTACCACAAGCACGGACGGAGCAGGCGTTTGCTTGGCTGGTAGAGCGACACTGGAGTGCGGCACCTCGTGAACCATGACGGGATGTTCTGCAAATTGGCGCACGACCCTGATATCCGCGACGCTCGCACCAATGGTTGATGCAATGGCATCGGTGACGACCTGACAAGAGGCATCGGACTACGCCCCAGCGAGCCAAATGATTGCAGCTTCGCCAGCATGTTGTTGCACATTCGTAGCAGATGAATTGATCACTCTGCATTATTGGATCAAGGTGTTGTGTGTCAATTGATGCCTACGTGAGAATGATCACTCTGCATTATTTGAAACCGAGTGAGTCATCTAGGTATGCAGTTCCAAAGAAAATTATTAAATGGACTTCATCGTTAGCTGGTTTGCTTTGCCTTAATGTGGATGCAACAATCTTCTCATCTTCGTAGAGTTCGGTAATTGGTGTAGTGGCGCAAGAACATCTGGGTATATGTTTGATGGGTTGTCATCAGACTTTTCATGGCATCACTACACCAGAGTTTGCAGAAGGTCACCATTGTGTTGTTACTCTCGCACTTGATAAAAGTATCCACAAGACGATCCCGCAATTTGATTGTATGCCACTGGTCAAGAAAATGAATGCTAATGAGAGGGATCGTGCTTCCTCGCTAATTTCCCGAGTTTGCGCTGGGATTTCCCTTGAAGAGGAAAGGGAGGTGCAGCAAAGTGAAGTAAGTATTTCCCTCTGTTTAGAGAACTAAGGTATCAATCATGTAGGAGATTACACACAAATCTCCAAATACCTTCACAAACAATCAAAAACTTGCACCCAACGCTATAAAGGGGTTGTTAATCCCTTCTAGGTTATTTGCAAAAGTGAGATCCAATAGAGATAGATAAACAAGTAAAGCAAATATTTTTGGGTTTTTGGTTTATAGATGGAAAAGTAAAAGATTGCAAAATAGTAGATCTGGAACTTATAAGATGTAAAGTAGACTCCGGGGCCATAGGTTTCACTAGAGGCTTCTCTCATGATAGAAAATATTACGGTGGGTGATCAAATTATTGCCAAGCAATTGATAGAAAAACGAATAATTATGAAGTCATCTAAGGCAATGATCATGAATATAGGCATCACGTCTGAGACAAGTAGACCTACTCCTTCCTGCATCTACTACTATTACTCCACACTTTGACCGCTATCCAGCATGCATCTAGAGTATTAAGTTCATGAGAACAGAGTAACGCCTTAAGTAAGATGACATGATGTAGATGAATTAACTCAAGCAATATGATGAAAACCCCATATTTTTATCCTCGATGGCAACAATACAATACGTGTCATCCGTACTGTCGCTGGAATTTGTTAGAAGTATAATTGGGTTTAAGTTAGAGATAAGGAGATAGAGATAGAATATGTTCAACCCGTGTAACTTGTCTTGTACTCCAAGCCTCTACTCCTCATCTACTCTATATATATCCCCACGAGGGTCACAACAATACAACACACAATATTAGCTATCCTACAGTTTTCCACATGGTATTAGAGCGGTTAGTCTCACGACGCCGATCCTAGGACCTTGCACCACTTCCATAGCGCGCCGCCCCCGGGGAGATTAAACTTCTCTCCCCGGCGCGGCACTAGATCAGTTCCATAGACTAGATCAGTTCTATACATTAGTTTAGATCAATTTCGAAATTTTCAGCATCATAGATTAGATCTAATTTAGCCACAAATAAATCCCACAAACAGATCAAATTTCGGTGAATCAACTTAACGGTTGTGCGTGCCTGCGGCAACGCATGGGGCACGAGGTGGACATCCGCGTCTCAAAGGCCAGTTCGTCTACACGGACCAGGGACGACGGCGCGCTTCGGCTCGCAACGACGACCAGCGCCGTGCGCATGGCCTCTACATCGACAATCCGCCAGCCGTGTGCCGCACGGCCACAGTCCATCGGCAAGAGCCTGCAGCCTCATCAATTCCATGGCCCATGCACGCATCGAGCAGCAAGAACACGGCCATGTGCACATGCATACGTGCGTGGCAACACTGGCCACAGGCCTGACTCGCCATGATGAACACGCGTACGTGCATGGCATGAGCCGTGGACTCCAACCACGGCCCTTCAGCAGGGTCGACCGGCAACGCGGGTGCCTCGCCGCTGTGCGGAGACGCGCGCCCGATCACGGGAGGGCGTCGCTCTCACGTAGAGATTTTGATCCGATCTACTCCACTCCAGAAGATTTGCAGCTACCCCAGTACGTACACGTCAGCTACACGTTCGGCTACACCGAGCCGAGCATCGCAGGACCGAGGCCAACAACAATTCTACACCGAGCCGATCGACTACACCGACCGATCTGCAGTGCATCAAGCTGATCTATGCCGAGCCAGTGCCGCATCATCGAGCTGTATGACTACGCCAGGCTACAAGCCAACATACTTCGTCGAGCACATCTACGAGAAGCGACCACGACATGCACCGTCCACACGCTAGGCCAGTGTGGAAAGAGTGCAATTCTTCATTGAATTCTTCAGCACGACACGGCATCAACACCCGTCGCCACGAGGGACGCCTCCAAGCAACGCATCATCATCGACACACCGCTGCATCGCCCACACTTTATTGCCAAGGTCTTCATCACCATCATCATCAACACACTCCCGCCGCCTCTTCCACAAGATGGACACCTAGCGTCCTCTGACAGACTATTCTACAAGACGCGACCTCGACGACAGCAATGACCGCGTCACGACGACACGACTGCATCGACACGGCATCACTATAGTGACGACCCTACACGGCCACATGGTTCTGGCAAAACCGATGTGTGCTCGATGGGTTTCCTCCCGTCTTGGCAAAACCGGTGGACTCATCGCCGACGGCACCCTCTGACATTCGCAAGGTGCATTGTTCACGTCTGCAGCTCCGTCATAGCGCATTTTTTTTGCGCCTTCAGCTTTGTGCGGCTTCATCGACCATGACTACATCGACCACGGCTACATCAACATGATCCGCTACCTCGACATCGACATTAATGGCTTGGTCTACAGCAACACATCGGCAACAACTCCAGTCAACAGCGTCCGCGTCGTCACCAGTGTCCACGACACTCCCGCTGTGACTGCGGGAGGGAATAGAGGAGAAGACAGGGAAGGCACCAGAAGGGGACGCAGTCACCATCCTAGGTGTCGACCCATCAGCCATCAGAGACGCAGTTGATGATGGTGTGCGCAGAAGATGACGGAAGCGTAAGACTTCAAATTCAGTCGTAATCGTCTGCTTCACTCCCGCTACGACTGAGGGGGAATGTTAGAAGTATAATTGGGTTTAAGTTAGAGATAAGGAGATAGAGATAGAATATGTTCAAACTGTGTAACTTCTCTTGTACTCCAAGCCTCTACTCCTCATGTACTCTATATATATCCCCACGAGGGTCACATCAATACAACACACAATATTAGCTATCCTAAAGTTTTCCACAGAATTGAGCACCGCAAGATTGAACCCAAAGCAAAGCACTTATCCCATTGCAAGAAATGTCAATCTAGTTGGCCAAACAAAACCGATAGTTCGAAGAGAATTACTAAGATATAAGATCATGCATAAAAGAATTCAGAAGAAACTCAAATATTATTCATAGATAATCTGATCATAAACCCACAATTCATCGGATCTTGGCAAACACACTGCAAAAGAAGATTACATCGAATAGATCTCCAAGAACAACGAGGAGAACATGGTATTGAGGATCAAAGAGAGAGAAGAAGCCATCTAGCTACTAGCTATGGATCCATAGGTCCGTGGTAAACTACCCACACTTCATCAGAAGGGCAAGAGGGTTGATGTAGATGCCCTCTGTGGTTGATTCCCCCTCCAACAGAGTACCGGAAAAGGCCTCCAGATGGGATCTCGCGAGAATAGAAGGTTATTGTAGCGACCCGAGCCGAATGGATCAAGTCTCTGTGCTTTAGTGTCATCCCTAGATCGGTATGCTGACACACACAGTACTCGAGGATTTATAACAGAGGTAAATCACATGTATTAAGTAACGTAAATACTATTACCTCAATCAATCATAGCGGAAGCAACAAGGTTGTGGAGTTCCATCAACACCAATGGCAAAGTTGAGTGTAGATAGCGCAACCCTGACGTAACACTTACTCGTCGAATAATTCCTGCAACATGAGAAGTTGTAGCCATGTAGGTCAGTACATTGAATGTATTGGCAAATTCACACTTTAGAAGTAATGATGAACAATACCTACAACTACATGCATATTTGGCTGGTGGAGGCTGTAAGGTAGTTTTTGCATAAAGATGATTTTTCCCTACCACAAAGGAATGCATTTATTTAACTACTTTGTTGAATTTAAATCATGAACAATTGAGAATGGTTCCTCCATCTCAATCCCAAACAAAAGTTATTATTAACCCAACAAATTAATTGAAATAGAGTGTTGAGATCAATAAATAATCCACTTCTAGATACTCAAGGATGTCCATAACCGGGGACACGGCTACTCATGAATAATTTGTACACTCTGCAGAGGTTTGTGCACTTTTCCCCACAAGACTCGATCGCCTCCGTTTAATTTCTCGCAATGCATGGTGTTTGAGAAACGGATGACCGAGACACAGTCTTTCAGAAGCACTCTTTACCCCGGGTAGACCGGTACACCTACATCCGCTACATCTGCTAGTCTACCACTGAAAGAGGTCACACAACTTACGCATATATGCTAGAGCCCATAATGGCTTGTGGCTGCACATGGAAGTTTCTAGGCATGAAAATATTATATGATCCCTTTGAGCCTGGGTGGCATTCCAATAGGGTGATCACACGGTTCCTCCGGGATCCCCTAGGGCAAACACCGGTTTCTCCAGGTGCCCGGCAACCACTGGGTACTCCAGGGTGCCACAACCAATCCACCCAGATGTGTATTAAATTTCCACCTTAAAGTTTCCCTTAAATAACACTCACATCTTTCATGAAACTCTCATACCAATCCACGTCTACGAGCATCGCTAAGCAATAAGTAATAAAGCGTATACCCCCCTTGATTGATCTCAAGGCATTGGGTTCCTACCTCATGAACTACAAAACATCATATTATGTAACCAGTCCTACTCATGCAAGTGTTTGAGGATATAACTAATGCAATGAAAACTGTGTATTGGAAAGTATGATCGAAGTGTGAACTTGCCTTGTACTTGCGACGTAGATGATTCGCACTCAGAACTCGTGATAGATCTACTCGTCACACTTCGTTCAATCTATCATGAGCAAACAATAGTAACCACACATAAGCAATCACTCAGCAGATCAGAAAGAACGAATAAGACACTTCGGAAAACTTCGAAAACAAACGAATGACTCTTGAAACAGAAAACTATTTCTAATAGTACCAAAATTATGTGAATTTGGCCTTATCAGAAAGTTTAGGTCAAGAG
The DNA here is from genome assembly GCA_902687465.1 of Secale cereale. NCBI lineage: Eukaryota > Viridiplantae > Streptophyta > Magnoliopsida > Poales > Poaceae > Secale > Secale cereale. The sequence continues at coordinate 257,935,135 of LR738710.1, read as the reverse complement.
CTTCGATTTGCAAACAGAATCAACTAAAACGGAGTTATAAAACTCAAGTTATGATCAAACGAGGTTCAAATTCAAATCTAGTTGAATTCAAATTTTAAAACTTTCAAAAACATGTTTAAGTTGTTTTACTGGAAAGAGGGGATCGTAACGAAGACGTGGGCGTTGGTTTCGTTGGATTTGGACCAATGAGCAAAAAGTTAAGGCCGTTTAAAGATCAGGGGCTAAACTGTAAATAGAATATTTACAGAGAGGTCCCTGGCCGAAAACTAAAAGAAAAGAAAAAGGTTAACGAGCGAACGCTCGCTTTTTAAGCTTATCTAAAGAACGTTCACTGAATAGCTAAACCTAAAAAAACTAAACCGATCTAAAGAATATAAAAACCAAACAAAAAGGAAACCGAGGCGGTTTATACCTAGGCGGTTTTTATTTGAAAACCGAGGGTTCGGGCGGAGAAGAACCGGGTCGGGCGGTTCGGGTCGGATCCGGCCGACGGCGAACTCCGGCGAGGCGGGCGGCGCAGCGCGGGGCTGCGGTCGAGCGGGCGGTGGCGGCTCGCGCAAGAGGCGCGGCACGGGGCGCGGGAGGCAGCGGCGGCGGCAGCGATCAGCGGCGTCGGCGGTGGTTTGCGGCGGCGGCAGCACTGGGCGATGCGAGGGCAGCGGGGGGGCCGGGGCTCGATATTTATGGCGGGAAGAGGCGACGGCAAGGCGTGGAGGAGGGGCCAAGGGAGAGGTGGCCGGGTGCGGCACGGATGCCGAGGCGGCCGGCGGCGGACTCCCAGCGGAGTCCCCGTTGGGGACGATGCGCGAGCTGGGCTGGGCCTGACCCAGTTTCGGCGGGGGGGTTTTTTTAACAGACGAAGAACAAAAGAAAAGGGAATAAAATAAATGTATAATATAGGCATATTATATATCAAAATTTTCAAAAAAAGATTTCCTACAAAGTGAACATTTTTCAACAGTAAAATAAAGTGCTAACAAATTCTAATAAATCAAAAGGTGCTACTGTTGCAATAAAATCCAATAAAAACCATTTTAAAAATACCATAATGATTTCAAATTTATTTCTCTCCAATTTTCTACTGTAGGGAATCATGTTACCCTATTTTCCATATATTTTATTTTTGGAGAAAAATAATTTGAAAAAAAAACCAATAACTCAAATTTTTTAAACTGAGTTTAAAGAAAATTTCAGAAAAACTTCCAACTCATATTTCCTATAATTTGAAGAAGTCATTTTATCTTCTCTCGGGAAAATCATTGAGTTGCATAAAGTTTCTGAATTTGAAATATTTCGAGAATGAAATTCAAAATCCTCTCAAATCCCTTTTTCATTTAATAAATGGAAGAAGCCATATTATCTTCACTCCAGAGTTTTGTGTTGAAAAGAATTTGAATTCCCGAAGATCAAAATGCAAAGTGATAGTTTTGGGAAAGTCATTTTATTCCCTCTCATTTAACTTTCAAAAGTTTCGAATTTCACTCAGTTTCACTCAGCACATCAAACAAGCAATCAAATCTATCTATTTATTATAACATTCCAAAAATTTAGAATTTTGGGATGTTACAAACCTACCACACTTAAAATGAATCTCGTCCTCGAGATTTGGAGAGGCTAGCAAGAAATAGGTTAGGGTTTGGGGGTCTCCTATCAAATCACTGATTGGTATGGTCTGGGGTGCTACCACACTTAGAAACATGGATGCGGTTCCACCAAAATTAGGTACCCCATTCTTTGGGTTGACGGGGTCGGTCTTCTCAAATCTTCAGCATAAATCCTTCTCTGGGCTCTTCCGGTAGTGGCATAACCTTTGCCCTCGATTCTTGTATCCTTTCATCTTGGTAAGGCTCTTTCTGTGACTAGCTCTTCTTAGCTGACAGGTCTGGCGCCAATACTAAACAAATATCATTCTCTAATGGTGGTCATGAAACAGTTCAACTAGGTTCCTGCAGAAAACGGGTATGGGCTTCATTCTCACCGCATATCCTACGGTTGGCAACAGCATGCCGTGTACCAGGGAAAATTTTCTATAGCATTCTAAGGTTTAAACAAGGTTTTGACATCGTCATCTCTCTACTATAGGTAAGTCACTCAGATTTACCATGCCATATAACAGAGGCGAATAATAAGAGTAAGTCGGTATGGTGATCAATCCATCCCGCACCCAAATCATTACCTTGTATATGGTTTAGTGAATCTCGAATTCTAACACTCGGTCATCTTCACAAGCATTGCAGAATTTCATCTTGTCGACGAACTGAGTTCAGATAATTCCATTGATTCTGCAAGCCAAACAATCATCTACCGTTTCTTCCCAGCCCTCGGGTTTAGCGTAAACACCTATACGTTCGTTTGTTTACAAAGTCGTAACTTCTTCCAGGGGTTTTCCTTCAGCAAGAGTGTGCTTGCTTCCTTGACAGGTCCTAGGCCTGTGGGTTTTGGCTCATCACATCTTGTCACTAGTAACATTTGGTCTCATCATCGGTTTGCCACTGATCATTCTTCCCACATCCAACTTCCTTGGCATTTCTTAAATCCATCCAATTATCCCTTACTTCTCTAGGTTTAAAACTGAGTGTGATTACTCACACTCATCCTTGGGCAGTCCATTCCAAGTCTGGTGTAACTAACCACTTGCTAGTGTATTCTGGTAATGGTGTTGGATTCTACCACACTTAAAAAATGAATAACACTAGTTTCTTCAAAATCTCCTTCCATGCATCCTGTCTTCACTCATCACCTATATGGTAACAACTCACAAAATCCAGATCAATGTCAGCGATGCTAACGGTATTGATTCTCAACTTACTACGATCTACTGCACTTCCGTTTTCTTGCTTCATCTCAAATACTTAGCACAAATCTCCTTTTCTTTAAGAAAATCTCCGGCATAGTGCTCTGCTTTACTACAGCAGAACACATATTACTACTGACAAGTCTCGTGGTTCCCTTATGATTACGTAGCCTCATTAGGTCCTCGACTTGGGTCCACTTCAGAACTTGTATATCCAACATTACCCCCTCTTTAAATCCAATTGTGCTTATTTCCTTCACAACCTCGAGTAAGCTTCATATCAAAATAAACTCTAATTTATTTGTGCAAACTCCACTATTTGGGGTAACAGTTTCCTTCCTATGGGTCTAGGGTTCACACAGTGAGGTACCACTAAACAAAATGCATGGGTTCATCTGTAATCCATATTCTCCTCACATCAAATCTCTTATTACCTCCTGAACCAGTATTCAAAATCTCAATTTCCCAGGGTGCATCACTACAAATGCTACTATCCACATAGTTGGGTATGTTCAACATTCCTTCCATCTGTATTCCTTTGTCCTAGCTAAGGATGCTTCAGTCCCACTGGAATTGTGCAATGTGATTCTTAAAATCATCAATCTTTTGCTTCGTACTGTTGGCCGTGTGCTTCATCTCCATCATCTCTGCCTGCACCTTACTCAGGCTTTCCTGGGTATAACGAAGTCTTGCTTCAAGTATTTCTCCAATCTGACATATGGCCTCCATAGCAGCTTCACAAACAGAGTCGAAGGACGTTGTTCGTGGTACTCGAGAGATGAAAAAGTATTCTTTGGGCAAACTCCTTTCACACGATGGAGGTGTACCTCCATGTACCAAAGTTCAACTCCATTCTCCATGAAGGGATAACCCTTGTAAACTGCATCTCCTTCCAGGTGAATATGCTTCATCATGTCCTTCTGGATCTTTGGATAATCCTGATCACTAATCAGGGTCATGATGGTTTCCGAGCCTTTGAGAAAAGACTCGTAAAGGGTTGTCATCTGTAGGTATAAGGAAAAAGGGCACTCAAGACAATGTAGGTATTTCCTTGTGGTCGTTTGTCCGAGAAAGGTTTGGGGTCAGCTGGTCCATGGGTTCTAGGTCTTGGTCTGGGTGAGATAGCAAGAGAGACACTCAAAATAGTCCAACAACTCATAGCATCTCCTTCTTGGATTCCAAAAGTATCAACTTCTATTGCTTCACAAACTATTACAATGTTCTTTCCATAACTCAACTCAACATTGTAAAAAGGGTGTTCCACATTTAGCTACATGCTTCATCCTAATATCCAGATCTCAACTACTCTGCTCAATCTTTCCTCTGGTCTGAACCTTCTCTTGGCAAAAATGCCCTACTTCCTTGCAGTGCAAACTAAAGACATTAGACAAATCTAGGGACTTCATGGTGACTATCTTGGTTCATTGGATTATTTGCTTCCTGGTTGGGCAGTTGCTAGCATAATGACCTAAATCCTTGCACCGGTAACATGTGATGTGACTCAGGTCCATTTTCACCGAAATTGGGTTGTTCTGGGGACACATGCTCTTTCTCTTCTTCGACTTCTTCGTTCCTACCAATTCTTCTATCTTTTTTGGATCAAACTCCACTTCTTTTGTCGGGAAGTCTCCCAGATACTCATGGCTTTCCTTCGTGCAATGCTATGAAAAAATGTCCTTCTTCTCCACATGAATAGCAAGCACGGGAGTAATATCCGTTTAGGCCTTCTCCATCAGGGTCATCAGTATCTTCCTCCATCGTGGATTCCCTTAAGGTTTCCTCGAGGACTTCTTTCATTGCTCCTTTCTTCTGCTGGATAGTTCGTCGCACCATGGGCTAAATGTGGTACTGAGTAGGGTAGTGGGTAGTCCCTTCACACAAGAAACAAGTAATCTGCCTAGTTGGGCATTCTTCAGCTGGATGACTTCCTTCACAATTAGGGCATTCATCCTTGTGCTCCTCCTGGGTGTGTCCTATTTCTCCACAAATCCTGCAGGCACAATGCTTCTTATTTGGTTTCTCACCACGCTCTCGGATGAGATGGGATCCTAACAGAGTCTTCTTGAGTTCCTCCCAACATTCTGCTCCATTACATCCTTGTATGGCTTGATGCATCTTCCACCATGTTGCAGCACTTTTTGTAGAGTACTGAAGAGCGTATTGAACCTCATACTTCCTTGCAACCAAATTTTTCTTGAAGTGGTCCTCCATGTTTTGTATCCATAGCGCTGCCTCTGGCTGGGTCATTGGTCCAGAGAATACAAGTCTATCTTCAATCATCCTCTATTGGGTCCAAGGGTTTTGGGATGAGATTCGGAAGGTGGGGAGAGAGATACACTCAACACAAACAATGGTTTTGAAAAGACGGTTTTGTTTTATGGCCGTCGGAAAACATCAAACAAATGACGGCTCACAATCGTCGCATCTAACGTAAGTACATAACAGGGGTTTTGTCGGGGATATACCCCCGCGGTATGAACCGGCCGGAATTATAACCCGGCCGGACTTGGCATTCTACTTGGCGGTTTACACTTGGTAAAATATTGGTGACCCGGCATGCGGATCATGGATGACAAGGCCCAAGGCCCAGGAGGCCGGTTCATATTAATAGTGGGCCGGTTTAATAATAAAGCGCAAGGAATATTCTCCATAAAGGAAACAAGACTAGGACTCCTTGTAATAGATCAATCCTAGTCCTACTAGGACTAGTCATGTAAACCCACCCCTTCAACATATATAAGGAGGGGCAGGGCTCCCCAAAGGGGACAAGCTTTAGAAAAACCACAAGCAGACAAGTTTCTAGGGTTAGACACCAAGAGCCGGTTTACCGGCGACACCATCATAATGAGACCTAGCCTCAAACAGCACGTAGGGTTATTACCGGATGATGTTTCCCGGGGCCCGAAGCTGTCTAAATCCGTGTCTTGCATCGCATCTCTCGATTCCGCTCAACCCCTTCAAGCTACCACATAGATGCGCGCCTCAACCCTAAGTCCGTTGATCCGGACATCTGACGTGTTATTTCCACGACAGTTGGCGCCCACCGTGGGGCCAGCGCACGGTGGTGTTGAGTTCTTGGAGGGATCTTCTTCAGGGATGGAGAATCTCGCAGAAGAAGAAACGGCGCGACAATATCTATATCAACAGAAAGATCATCGGTCCAGATCGGAAAAAGTTTCAACAACGGCGTGGGCGGCGAACAAGGGTAGATTTGTCCTATACTACAGCTGTTACTCAGATCCATCTGCGCAAAGGATTGAGATCATAAAATATTAAAAGCTGCATCGCGAGCGGCGCTATATGGGAGCTGGCGGACCATCGAATCTGAAGTCAAGTCAACTTCTGCTACCGCGCTGTGCTACGTCGAACCCGCCGAGACCGACTAGAATTTCGAGGGGAAGCAATCTGATCTGCTGACGGCCAGCCTGGCGCTAATATCTGGGCCCGCTCCTCTACTCCCATAAAAACCGCAGCCGGCAGGTCAAATACCCAGGTACTCTAGTCAAATCTGAAAGCGATTGCCAAAGGAATCCAATAGTACGTGATGAAGGTGCTCTACTTGAGTACTACTCCGGCAAAATACCACAAACGGTGGCAAAATATACATCAGCTTCAACACGGACACGCCTTGCCGCTGTTGTTTTGCTTCGTTGGCTGTCCGCTGGAGGATCTTCGTCTCTGCATCGCTACTACTGCGAGCTACGCCTGCTGCCGCCGCGAGCCATCGGCCGCTACCGGGCCTCTACCACGTCGCCGGCACGTCTCGTTTCGCGACCTTACGCTGGGCTGCGGTCACCGTCGCCACGGCCTCTGCTTCAAACTGCCAGCGTGCGTTGACCCGGGCTGCTGCAACTACGCCATCGCACCACCACGCTAAGCTGGAGTCCGTCGAGCCGCCGTCCTAGCGAGTCGTCTTTAAGCCATCCTCGCACGAGCTAGCGCCCGCGGCTCTGGACCTCGTTTGACTCCGCTGTCGCACCGGATAAAGCTGACCTCGTTTGCGAGCCGCCCTCGTCGGTGGGCCTAAATCGCCCCTGCTACCCGGCTTCGCTGCCCTGAGCCGCCATCGGGGCCCGCGTCTGCGGCCTTACTTCAGCCTTGAGTCGCCACGCCCAAGGGCCTCTCTCTCTCTAGTCTCAGCTGGCTCGGGTCTCAGCTGTCTTGTGTTTCTTGGGTGAGAATTATATGGTAATAATGAGTAAGTACTTAGACTCCAAACAGATGAGGCAGGTGTTGTCAGACTCATTGAATAAATGCGTTGAGTGGCTGGGATTCATGATTCATGAAGATGATGAGTATGGTACCACCAAGAAGTGGTCTTCCGTGATATGGTGTTCGATATGAGGACAAAGAGTGGGCTAGTAGCAATTGAAGAATGGTGCAAGTATGCGTGCAATGTGCACGGCAAGGCGTCTGCGCTCGGAACAGAGAAAAAAATTGGGGGTTCCGCTTACTGGCCGAACAAAAAAAAACAAAAACAAAAAAAAACAAAAAACAAAAAAAACAAAAAAAACAAAAAAAACAAAAAACAAAAAAAAACAATCAGGGTATGTCGCGGCTTCGAGAACATCTGTATCACGGTCCGGTTTATATCAGCGCGCCGGCGGACTCGTCTGTCTGTGCCCACCCGCGCTGCTCTCCAACGCCGCGGCCGACTCCTTCGCCAATAGACGTGCTCACACCGTCGTTTCCGCGGTCCGGTCTACATTAACACGCCAGCGCCGCACCCGTCCTCATACACCGGATCATCTGTTGTCCGGGAGAATCAGGTGACATCTATCTTATTTATTTTTATATATTAATTCATTCAAGCAAGAATACACTGCCCTGCTGTATTTTTACACAGGAAAATTATTCATTATAAAATGGTATTATACCACGGGGGTGGAGGCACGCCAAACATTGTTCCACACAAGTGATCGTCATTATTCCACGGATTTAAGCGCCAATTACAGCTACGGCCGGTTCACGCATCCGCACCGGTTTACAACACGGAGGACAACTTACTCATCTTCGCCGGGTTACAATACCGCGGCCGGTTCATCTATTTTAACCGTTTCCAATGTTACGGTCGTTTTACCGTCCACCCTGTGATCCGGCCTATTCAACATACCGGTTCAAATAAACTCAGGTGATATCCATCTACAATACTATTTTTCTTATTAGATATTACTTTTTAAAGAAAACAAGATGCTTTAATCAGTCTATCTGGTTGTGCAGGGCATATGCACAAAGGAGTGGTAGAATTCTCGGGAACAAGAGATTATATCCGGTTCAAGAAGAGAAAAACCTGCAGGGTTAGGAGGAATGTTAGAGGCCCCTGAGGACAGTGGTATCGCCCACACACCTCTTGAATGGCTATGTTTAGAAATTTTGGGTTCCCTGAACAAGTCGGTATCAATCCGCGTTCAAATGATGGCCCGGCCCCTGAGGACAGTGGTATCGTCCACACACCTCTTGAATGGCTATGTTTAGAAATTTTGGGTTCCCTGAACAAGTCGGTATCAATCCGCGTTCAAATGATGGCCCGGCCCCTGAGGACAGTGGTATCGCCCACACACCTCTTGAATGGCTATGTTTTGAAATTTTGGGTTCCCTGAACAAGTTGGTATCAATCCACGTTCAAATGATGACCCG
>LR738710.1:257907119-257926694 GCA_902687465.1 Secale cereale | reverse complement strand
AACAAGAGATTATATCCGGTTCAAGAAGAGAAAAACCTGCAGGGTTAGGAGGAATGTTAGAGGCCCCTGAGGACAGTGGTATCGCCCACACACCTCTTGAATGGCTATGTTTAGAAATTTTGGGTTCCCTGAACAAGTCGGTATCAATCCGCGTTCAAATGATGGCCCGGCCCCTGAGGACAGTGGTATCGCCCACACACCTCTTGAATGGCTATGTTTTGAAATTTTGGGTTCCCTGAACAAGTTGGTATCAATCCACGTTCAAATGATGACCCGGCCCCTGGGGACAGTCGGGTTCGCCCACACCCCCATGAATGGCTAAACTTTGTTTTGAGCCTGGCAGCTCTTTGAAAAAGCCTCGATTACATAGTTTGATTTGCAATAATTATGAGTTTCTTGATGTTTTTTGTGTTTCATAACCTTGTTAACCGGAGTGGAACAGCTACACAAGTTGACCACATATCTATCAAATTTAAAGTCTGGATCATGAAATACCAGCATGATTAAACCGGCGTTCATCATAACCCGGATCGACCTTCATGATGAGCCAACAAATTGGCAGTACATGATCAGTTATAATGACCGGTGTTTCTTAAACCGGCCTGGTTTTGACTATAAGTCACCAGCATGAGACAAAATAATGACCGGTGTTTATTAACCCGGCCCATTTGTGATCAAATATCATTGGAACCGGTCTTCAAACCGGATTATATTCTCCAAATAGCCAAACATGGCTGGATTCTTATTATGGTTATCAATATTATGATTGAGATCTTCAAAGTCGCTTTAAAGCGCAATGGATATTATTTCATCAATGGAAATGATTTATTTTACAAAGGAATAGTCCCGAGTTGCTGCAGGCTTACAATCCGGCACTTGGGGGCTACATTATTCAGATTGAGATTACATCAAATGCACAAGTCTCAAGCACACAAACAAGTTGTCTACTTGACACTTGGGGGCTAATGGGCAGTTGAAGCAGTAAACAGCAGCAATTCAAAGACAAAAGTCTCAAGCACACAAGCAAGTTGTCTACTTGACACTTGGGGGCTAATGGAAAGATCATTTGCTTCATCTGGAAGTACCGGTTCACCTTCTAAATGTAGCTAAACCGGAACTTGGGGGCTACCAATCGCTCCTGTCAAACAATTCAAGGTACACAAGTATTCATCCATTATATTGAAAGGCCCGTCTAACTCAGTTGGTAAAGCACAAAGCTCTTAACCTTGTGGACGTGGATTCAAACCCCACGATGGAAGTTACATTATATAATGTTCATTTCAATAATTATATCTACAAAGTCCCTGATCATTATTGCATAATGACCCGGCACTTGGGGGCTATATGTTGCTATTCAAGTTTACATGATCATATTTTCAAAGTCCCTGCTCATTATTGCATAATGACCCGGCACTTGGGGGCTACATAATATGGAATATTCAGTTTCATAGTGATTGGGATGAACAATCCGGATTTCTTCAAGATTATACAAGGCTATTTTCAATGAAGTATATACAAAGTCCCTGCTCATTATTACATAATGACCCGACACTTGGGGGCTATAGGTAATATGCATATAAAGGAGGAACATTTTCAAATTTTCAGTTCTGACAAATCAGATTAATTGTGTGACCCGGCAATTTTGGCAATCATAAACCGGCAAGTTCTACATCTTTAAGCCGGCTGGACATCAGTTGAATATTTCAAAGACCAATATTTTTGTCAAGTCAGAGCATTGAAGGCCGATTCAAATGGATTCTTTATACAAGCAAGTTGAATATGAAGTTGGTCTGTTGCCCCGGATTTTTTAGAAGAAGGAAGGACAAGGAATTAAAGATGATCAGGTGCCGGTTTACAAGAATTCTTAACCCGGAGCACAACCTATCAGAATTGTTCTTGTGTTATTTTGCAGCATAAGTTTACCATGGACACATCCAAGCTAAACTTGGGGGCTAATGTCGGGGATATACCCCCGCGGTATGAACCGGCCGGAATTATAACCCGGCCGGACTTGGCATTCTACTTGGCGGTTTACACTTGGTAAAATATTGGTGACCCGGCATGCGGATCATGGATGACAAGGCCCAAGGCCCAGGAGGCCAGTTCATATTAATAGTGGGCCGGTTTAATAATAAAGCGCAAGGAATATTCTCCATAAAGGAAACAAGACTAGGACTCCTTGTAATAGATCAATCCTAGTCCTACTAGGACTAGTCATGTAAACCCACCCCTTCAACATATATAAGGAGGGGCAGGGCTCCCCAAAGGGGACAAGCTTTAGAAAAACCACAAGCAGACAAGTTTCTAGGGTTAGACACCAAGAGCCGGTTTACCGGCGACACCATCATAATGAGACCTAGCCTCAAACAGCACGTAGGGTTATTACCGGATGATGTTTCCCGGGGCCCGAAGCTGTCTAAATCCGTGTCTTGCATCGCATCTCTCGATTCCGCTCAACCCCTTCAAGCTACCACATAGATGCGCGCCTCAACCCTAAGTCCGTTGATCCGGACATCTGACGTGTTATTTCCACGACAGGTTTGGTCTTCTAAAGATCCACATCTCCTCAAAGTCATCAACTCTTGAAACCTTCGGAGTATCCATTGTTGTAGCTTCAACACTTCCAATGCATGCTGAAATCCTCTTTACTCCGAAGTGATCCAATGGAAAAGGGTTGTCTAACTATTTAAGGTAAGAGGGAAGTTTTGACAAAACTCGGAAAAGAGGAGAGGTATAGAATCTTTTTGAAAAGAAAGTTTTAGAGAAATCCTTTCCTAAGGGCTGGTCGGTTTCTAGGGTCACGTCCTACAGTCAACATGTGCTCTGATACCATCTTGTAGAGACCCGACCCGAATGGATCAAGTCTCTGTGCTTCAGTGTCATCCTTGGATCGGTATGTTGACACACACAGTACTCGAGGATTTATAACAGAGGTAAATCACATGTATTAAGTAACGTAAATACTATTACCTCAATCAATCATAGCGGAAGCAACAAGGTTGTGGAGTTCCATCAACATCAACGGCAAAGTTGAGTGTAGATAGCGCAACCCTAACGTAACACTTACTCGTCGAATAATTCCTGCAACATGAGACGTTGCAGCCATGTAGGTCAGTACATTGAATGTACTGGCAAATTCACACTGTAGAAGTAATGATGAACAATGCCTACAACTACATGCATATTTGGCTGATGGAGGCTGTAAGGTAGTTTTTGCATAAAGCTGATTTTTCCCTACCACGAAGGAATGCATTTATTTAACTACTTTGTTGAATTTAAATCATGAACAATTGAGAATGGTTCCTCCATCTCAATCCCAAACCATAGTCATTATTAACCCAACAAATTAATTAAAATAGAGTGTTGAGATCCACAAATAATCCACTTCTAGATACTCAAGGATGTCCATAACCGGGGACACGGCTACTCATGAATAGTTTGTACACTCTGCAGAGGTTTGTGCACTTTTCCCCACAAGACTCGATCGCCTCCGTTTAATTTCTCGCACTGCATGGTGTTTGAGAAACGGATGACCGAGACACAGTCTTTTCAGAAGCATTAACTCTTTACCCCGGGTAGACCGGTACACCTACATCCGCTACATCTGCTAGTCTACCCCTGAAAGAGGTCACACAACTTACTCATACTATGCCAGAGCCCATAATGGCTTGTGGATGCACATGGAAGTTTCTAGGCATCAAAATATTATATGATCCCTTTGAGCCTGGGTGGCATTCCAATAGGGTGATCACACGGTTCCTCCGGGATCCCCTAGGGCAAACACTGGTTTCTCCAGGTGCCCGGCAACCACTGGGTACTCCAGGGTGCCACAACCAATCCACCCAGATGTGTATTAAATTTCCACCTTAAAGTTTCCCTTAAATAACACTCACATCTTTCATGAAACTCTCATACCAATCCACGTCTACGAGCATGTCTAAGCAATAAGTAACAAAGCGTATACCCCCCCTTGGTTGATCTCAAGTCATTGGGTTCCTACCTCATGAACTACAAAACATCATATTATGTAACCAGTCCTACTCATACAAGTGCTTGAGGATATAACTAATGCAATGAAAACTGGGTATTGGAAAGTATGATCAAAGTGTGAACTTGCCTTGTACTGACGATGTAGATGATGCGCACTCAGAACTCGTGATAGATCTACTCGTCACACTTCGTTCAATCTATCGTGAACAAACAATAGTAACCACACATAAGCAATCACTCAGCAGATCAGAAAGAACGAATAAGACACTTTGGAAAACTTTGAAAACAAACGAATGACTCTTGAGACAGAAAACAATTTCTAACAGTATCAAAATTATGTGAATTTGGCCTTATCAGAAAGTTTAGGTCAAGAGCTTCGAGTTGCAAAAAGAATCAACTAAAACGGAGTTATAAAACTCAAGTTATGATCAAACAAGGTTTAAATTCAAATCTAGTTGAATTCAAATTTTAAAACTTTCAAAAACATGTTTAAGTTGTTTTACTGGAAAGAGGGGATCGTAACGAAGACGTGGGCGTCGGTTTCGTTGGATTTGGACCAACGAGTAAAAAGTTAAGGTCGTTTAAAGATCATGGGCTAAACTGTAAATAGAATATTTACAGAGAGGTCCCTGGCTGAAAACTAAAAGAAAAGAAAAAGGTTAACGAGTGAACGCTCGCTTTTTAAGCTTATCTAAAGAACGTTCACTGAATAGCTAAACCTAAAATTAAAATAAACCGATCTAAAGAAAATAAAAACCAAACAAAAAGGAAACCGAGGCGGTTTATACCTAGGCAGTTTTTATTTGAAAACCACAGGTTCGGGCGGAGAAGAACCGGGTCGGGCGGTTCGGGTCGGATCCGACCGGCGGTGAACTCTGGCGCGGACTCCGGCGAGGCGGGCGGTGCAGCGCGGGGTGGCGGTCGAGCGGGCGGCGGCGCCTCGCGCAAGAGGCGCGGCGCGGGGCGCGGGAGGCAGCGGCGGTGGCGGCGGCGGTGGTTTGTGGCGACGGTGGTGCTGGGTGATGCGAGGGCAGCGGGGGGGGGCGGGGAGAGGCGGCGGCAAGGCGTGGAGGAGGGGCCAAGGGAGAGGTGGACGGGTGCGGCACGGATCCCGAGGCGGCCGGCAGCGGACTCCCAGCGGAGTCCCCGTTGGGGACAACGGGCGAGCTGGGCTCGGCCTGGCTCGGGTGCTGGGCCGACCCAGTTTCGGCGGGAGGTTTTTTTTAACAGACGAAGAACAAAAGAAAAAGAAATTAAATAAATATATAATATAGGCAGATTATGTATCAAAATTTTCAGAAAAAGATTTCCTACAAAGTGAACATTTTTCTACAGTAAAATAAAATGCTCACAAGTTCTAATAAATCAAAAGGTGCTACTGTTGCTAGAAAATCCAATAAAACCATTTTAAAAATACCAAAATGATTTCAAATTTATTTCTCTCCAATTTTCTACTTTAAGGAATCATGTTACCCTAGTTTCCATATATTTTATTTTTGGAGAAAAATAATTTGAAAAAAACCCAATAACTCAAATTTTTGAAAATGAGTTTAAAGAAAATTTCAGAAAAACTTCCAACTCATATTTCCTATAATTTGAAGAAGTCATTTTATCTTCTCTCGGGAAAATCATTGAGTTGCATAAAGTTTCTAAATTTGAAATATTTCGAGAATGAAATTCAAAATCCTCTCAAAACCCTTTCACATTTAATAAATGGAAGAAGTCATATTATCTTCACTCCAGGGTTTTGTGTTGAAAAGAATTTGAATTCCCGGAGATCGAAATGCAAAGTGATAGTTTTGGGAAAGTCATTTTATTCCCTCTCATTTAACTTTCAAAAGTTTCGAATTTCACTCAGTTTCACTCAGCACATCAAACAAGCAATCAAATCTATTTATTTATTATAACATTCCAAAATTTAGAATTTTGGGATGTTACAGTTACGTCGACGGAAATGTGGTTTCGATGGATGTTCTGATGTTTATGAAATATATGGGTATTGATAGGTGGAAGAAGCAGGTCAGGGGAGGCACGAGGGGCCCACAAGGTAGGGGGCACGCCATCCACCCTTGTGGTCTCCTCGCAGATCCCCTGACGTGTACTCCAAGTCCATCTGATGTCTTCTGGTCCAAGAAAAAATCTCCAAAAAGTTTCGTTCCGTTTGGACTCCGTTTGATATTCCTTTTTTATGAAACTCAAAAAACAAGGAAAAAACAGAAACTGGCACTGGGCTCTAGGTTAATAGGTTAGTCCCAAAAATCATATAAAATAGCATATAAATGCATTTAAAACATCCAAGATAGATAATATAATAGCATGGAACAATCAAAAATTATAGATGCGTTGGAGACGTATGAAGCATCCCCAAGCTTAATTCCTACTCGTCCTCGAGTAGGTAAATGATAAAAACAGATTTTCTGATGTGGAATACTACCCAACATATTTATCAACGTAATATTTTTTATGGTGGCATGAATGTTCAGATACATAAGACTCAAAACAAAAGTTTATCAATATCAAAACAATAATACTTCAAGCATACTCGAAAGTAATCTACGAAGCTTCAAAAATAACATGGCTAAAGAAAGTTATCCCTACAAAATCATAGTCATTTATGCTCCCTCTTCTTAACACAAATTTAAATTCATGCATATCTCAGTGTCAATCAAGCAATTGTTTTCATACTTTAACATTCTTAAACCTTTTCAACTCTTCACGCAATACATGAGCGTGAGCCATGGATATAGCACTATGGGTGGAATAGAAGGTGGTAATAGACAAAAGGAGGGAGAAAGTCTCACATCGACTAGGCAAATCAATGGACAGACTATGGAGATGTCCATCAAGCGATATCAATGTGAGTGAGTAGGGATTGCCATGTAACGGATGCACTAGAGCTATAAGTGTATGAAAGCTCAAAAAGACAACTAGTGGGTGTGCATGAACTTGCTTACTCATGAAGACCTAGGGCATTTGAGGAAGCCCATCGTTGGAATATACAAGCCAAGTTCTATAATGAAAAATTCCCACTAGTAATATATGAAAGTGACAACATAGAAGACTTTGAAGCGCAATTGTGGAAAAGGATATTAACATTGTCCCTTCTCTCTTTTTCTCTCATTTTTTCTCTTTTTTATTTTGGGCTCTTTGGCCTCTTTTTTTATTTGGGCTTCATTAACTTCTTTTATTTTTGATAACCTCACATGGGCTAATATTCTAATAATGATGATCATCACACTTTTATTTACTTACAACTCGATGCTAGAACAAAGATATGACTCTATATGTATGCCTCCGGCGATGTACCGGGATGTTCAATGACCAAGAGTGACATGTATGAAAAGTATGAACGGTGGCTTTGCCACAAATACTGTGTCAAGTACATGATCATGCAAAGCAATATAACAATGATGAAGTGTGTCATAATAAATGGAATGGTGGAATTGCATGGCAATATATCTCTAAATGGCTATGGAAATGCCATAATAGGTAGGTATGGTGGCTGTTTTGATGAAGGTATAAGGAGGGTTTATGCACCGGCGAAAGTTACGCGGCACTAGAGTGGCTAGCAAGGTGGAAGGGTGAGAGTGTGTATAATCCATAGACTCAACATTAGTCATAAAGAGCTCACATACTTATTGTGAATTTTTTCATTATCTCTCAAGGCAAAGTACTACGACGCAAGCTCCTAGGGGGGAGGTTGGTAGGAGTTAACCATCGTGCGCCCCCGACCTTCACATAAAGACAAACACTCAAAATACAAGGTGTTCCAATTCAGTTACATAGTTAGGAGACCATATGTGCATGCTACGGGAATCACAAACTTTAACACAATTATTTCTTGAACCTCACAAACTACCACTAGCATGACTCTAATATTACCATCTTAACATCTCAAAACAATTATAAGGAGTCAAACTTCACATAGTATTCAATGCTCTATATATGAAAGTTTTTATTATATCACCTTTGGATGCCTATCATATTAGGACTAAATTCATAACCCAAGCAAATTACCATGATATTCTTTAAGACTCTCAAAATAATATAAGTGAAGCAAGAGAGTTCAACAATATCTACAAAATAAAACTACCGCCGTGCTCTAAAAAGATATAAGTGAAGCACTAGAGCGAAATTGCCTAGCTCAAAAGATATAAGTGAGGCACATAGAGTATTCTAATAAATCACGATTGAAGTGTGTCCCTCTCAAAAGATGTGTACAACAAGGATGATTATGACGAACTAAAAATCAAAGACTCATATCATACAAGACGCTCCAAGCAAAACACATATCATGTAGTGAATAAAAATATAGCCTCAAGTAAAGTTACCTATGGATGACGATGAAAGAGGGGATGCCTTCCCGGGGCATCCCCAAGCTTAGGCTCTTGAATTTCCTTGAATTTTACCTTTGGGTGCCTTGGGCATCCCCAATATTAGGTTGTTGCCACTCTTTATTCCATAGTCCATCAAATCCTTGCCCAAAACATGAAAACTTCACAACACAAAACTCAATAGAAAATCTCGTGAGCTCCGTTAGTAAAAAAGAGCAAATAACCACCCAAGGTACTGTTGTGATATTATTCTATATTCATATTGGTCCAACTTCTCCATGGTTCATACCCCCCGATACTAGCCATAGATGCATCAAAATAAGCGAACAACACATAAAAACAGAACCTGTCAAAAACAGAACAGTCTGTAGCAATCTGAAAACTTTGCATACTTATGTAACTCTAAAATTTCTGAAACAATTGGACGGCGTGGGGAATTTTTATATGAATTTTGTGTAAAAAAATCAGAAGGTCTCGACATTCTAGTGATTTATTGAATTTTCTGCACTGGACGCAAAAGTTTCTGTTTTTCAGCAAAATCAAATCAACGATACTCGTAAGCCATCACAAAGGTCTTACGTGGCTCAAACACTAATTAAAACACCAAAACACAATTACTACAGAAGTAATAATGTGTAAAACTTGCAAAACAGAACCAAAAAGTAAAAAGCAAAAATAAAATTGGGTTGCCTCCCAACAAGCGCTATTGTTTAACGCCCTTAGCTAGGCATAAAACGCAAATAGATCTAGGTATTATCATCTTTGGTATGCAATTCATAGGTAGCTCTCATAATAGATTCATAAGGCAATTTAGTTTTCTTTCTTGAAAAGTGTTCCATGCCCTTCCTTAATGGAAATTGAAATCTAATGTTTCCTTCTTTCATATCAACAATTGCACCAATTGTTCTAAGGAAAGGTCTACCAAGAATAATAGGACATGTGGGATTGCAATCTATATGAAGAACAATGAAATCTATGGGCACATAATTCCTATTTGCAACAATAAGAACATCATTAGTCCTCCCCATAGGTTTCTTAATAGTGGAATCCGCAAGCTGTAAATTTAAAGAACACTCATCAATTTCACGGAACCCTAGCACATCACATAATGTTTTTGGAATTGTGGAAATGCTAGCACCCAAATCACACAAAACATGGAACTCATAATCTTTAATCCTTATTTTAATAGTTGGTTCCCACTCATCATAAATTTTTCTAGGGATAGAAACTTCTAATTCAAGCTTTTCTTCAAAAGATTGCATCATAGCATCAACGATATGTTTAGTAAAAGTTTTATTTTAATTATAAGCATGAGGAGAATTCAACATGGATTGCAACAAGGAAATACAATCTATTAAATAGCAATTATCTTAATTAAATTCCTTGAGATCTAATCTAGTAGGTTCATCGCTACTTAGGGTTTTGACTTCATCTATCCCTCTTCTATCAATTTTTGCATCAAGATCTAAAAACTCCAAATCATTGGGACGCCTCTTAACTAAAGTAGACTCATATCCGGTCACATCTTTATCAAGATTTATTTTGGAAAACAAAGATTTAATAGGAGTCACATCAATCACTTTAAGATCTTTATCATTATTTTCACAAGAACTAGAAGAACATGTTTTTAGAAACCATTCTTTTTTGCACGCATCTTAGCGGTTCTTTCCTTGCACCCATCAATGGAAATTCTCATAGCTTTGAGAGACTCATTGATATCATGCTTGGGTGGAATAGATCTAAGCTTCAAAGAATCAACATCAAGAGATATTCTATCCACACTTCTAGCTAAATCACCAATCTTAAGCAATTTTTCTTCAATCATAGCATTAAAATTCTTTTGAGAACTGATAAATTCTTTCACACCATTCTAAAAATCAGAGGGCATCTTATTATAATTTGCATAAGAATTGTTGTAGGAATTACCATAATTATTGTAGGAATTACTAGGAAAAGGCCTAGGATTAAAATTTCCTCTATAAGCATTGTTACCAAAATTGTTTCTATCGACAAAATTCACATCCATAGATTCATTATTGTTCTCAATAAAAGTAGACAAAGGCATATCATTAGGATCAATATTATCACCCTTGCTAGTAAATAATTTCATAAGTTCATCCATCTTTCCGCTCAAAACATTAATCTCTTCAATTGCATGCACTTTTTTACTAGTGGAAGATCTTTCGGTATGCTATTGAGAATAATTAACCATTATATTATCTAGGAGTTTAGTTGCTTCTCCTGAAGTGATTTCCATAAAAGTACCTCTCGCGGGCGAATCTAAAAGATTTCTAGAAGCAAAGTTCAATTCGTCATATTTTTTTGTATAATCATCCATAAATTCAAACCATGTGTAGGACAATTTCTTATCATAAGTTTCATCCTCTCCCAAGATTGTGCAACATGCTCATGATCAAGTTTTTTAAAATTCATAATATCGTTCCTAAGGGACATGATCTAAGCGGGAGGAAAATACTTGGCAATAAAGAATCTTTGCACTTATTCCACGAATCAATACTATTTTTAGGCAAAAATGAAAACCAAGTTTTAGCCCGACCTCGTAGTGAAAACGGGAATAGCTTTAATATAACAAGATCATTATCCATATCTCTTTCTTTTGCATATCACACAAATCAACAAAATTATTCAGATGAGATGCGGCATCTCCAATAGGAAGGCGAGAGAATTGATCTTTCATGACTAGATTCAATAAAGTAGCATTGATTTCACAAGATTCCGCATTAGCAGTGGGAGCAATCAGGGTACTAATGAAATCATTATAATTGATGTTGGAAAAATCACATAATTTGGTATTTTCTTGAGCCATAGTGACAAAGCAAGCAATCCAACACACAAGCACACAAGAAGCAAGCAAACAAGACGAACGAAAGAAAGGCAAAGAAAAGGAACATCTTTTCGAAAATCGTTTTAGAAGTGGGGGAGGAAAAGGAGAGGCGAATGGCAAATAATGTAAATGAGAGAGATGAGAGTTTAATGAAGGGTACTTGGTGGGTCTTGACTTGGCGTAGATCTCCCCGGCAACGACGCCAGGAATTTTCCTTCCTTGCTAATTTCCCAACTTTGCGTTGGGATTTCCCTTGGGAAATGGAGATGCAACAAAGTGAAGTAAGTATTTCCCTCAGTTTTGAGAAACAAGGTATCAATCCAGTAGGAGATTACACACAAGTCTCCAAATACCTGCACAAACAATCAACAACTTGCACCCAACGCTATAAAGGGGTTGTCAATCCCTTCTAGGTTATTTGCAAAAGTGAGATCTGATAGTGATAGATAAACAAGTAAAGCAAATATTTTTGGGTTTCTGGTTTATAGATGGAAAAGTAAAATATTGCAAAATAGTAGATCTGGAACTTATAAGATGTAAAGTAGACTCGGGGGCCATAGGTTTCACTAGAGGCTTCTCTCATGATAGAAAATATTACGGTGGGTGAACAAATTACTGCCAAGCAATTGATAGAAAAGCGAATAATCATGAAGTCAATTAAGGCAATGATCATGAATATAGGCATCATGTCCGAGACAAGTAGACCGACTCCTTCCTGCATCTACTATTATTACTCCACACTTCGACCGCTATCCAGCATGCATCTAGAGTATTAAGTTCATGCGAACAGAGTAATGCCTTAAGTAAGATGACATGATGTAGATGAATTAACTCAAGCAATATGATGAAAACCCCATATTTTTATCCTCGATGGCAACAATACAATACGTGTCATGTCCCCTACTGTCACTGGAATTGAGCACCGCAAGATTGAACCCAAAGCAAAGCACTTCTCCATTGCAAGAAATCTCAATCTAGTTGGCCAAACAAAACCGATAGTTCGAAGAGAATTACTAAGATATAAGATCGTGCATAAAAGAATTCAGAAGAAACTCAAATATTATTCATAGATAATCTGATCATAAACCCACAATTCATTGGATCTTGGCAAACACACCGCAAAAGAAGATTACATCGAATAGATCTCCAAGAACAACAAGGAGAACATGGTATTGAGGATCAAAGAGAGAGAAGAAGCCATGTAGCTACTAGCTATGGACCCGTAGCTCTGTGGTAAACTACTCACACTTCATCGGAAGGGCAATAGGGTTGATGTAGATGCCCTCCATGGTTGAATCCCCCTGCGACAGAGTATCAGAAAAGGCCTTCAGATGGGATCTCGCGAGAACAGAAGGTTACGGCGGCGGAGAAGTGGTTTCAATGGATGTTCTGATGTTTCTGGAATATATGGGTATTTATAGGCGGAAGAAGTAGGTCAGAGGGAGGCACAAGAGGCCCGCAAGGTAGGGGGGGCGCCCTCCACCCTTGTGGTCTACCCGCAGATCCCCTGGCGTGTACTCCAAGTCCATCTGATGTCTTCTGGTCCAAGAAAAATCTCCAAAAAGTTTCGTTCCGTTTGGATTCCGTTTGATATTCCTTTTCTGCGAAACTCAAAAACAAGGAAAAAATAGAAAGTGGCACTGGGCTCTGGGTTAATAGGTTAGTCTCAAAAATCATATAAAATAGCATATAAATGCATATAAAACATCCAAGATAGATAATATAATAGCATAGAAAAATAAAAAATTATAGATACGTTGGAGACGTATCAGACCGCTCCATCACAGGGCCTTTTGTAGTTGATATAAAATGTTTAGTTCAAAACTTTGTTTCTTCATGTATGTTGTTATGATAGTTATTGCTCATGTGTTGGTGTTGGAGAGCGAGCTTGTTGCTTACGCAACATTTCAACAATGCATTACTGCTTGTATCTGGAGTTTGTTGTACCCTATATTGGAGGAAGCTCACACCTGGGCCAATGCGGGTGTGACGCCCGAAGACCGACGTCCCAGAAGATCCCAGAAGATTCCAGATGTTCCGGGTTGCCCGTGTGTTTCTTTTGAGCTTGTGTTATTTATTTTGCATTGCATCATATCATCATGCCATCATCTCATTATTTTTTGCAACTAAATAAATCATGTGGACCTTCGGTACATTTAAATCGAGGGAAGGTGACTTCTCTTTATAACATATAAAAGCCTCTCAATATTTAGGGAGCTATATTTATTAATTATTCCATTGCTTCGGAATCACCATAACACACTTGCATATTTTCCCCATGTCTTTTCACTTCGAGTTTCTCCTTAAAACCTTGCCAATAATTCTTTTCCGTTTTTTCGAGGTTCCTCCAAAAATTCGAACATTTTTGGACACTTCTATAATCAAGTCTTAGTTCAAACCCATTTGATTAAATTCAAATAAGTTTGAATTATTTCTTCCGATCTTGCCTTTTCTATTTTTCTCGGACTTTGCTAATTTTATGATGCCCGAGAAAAATACTTCCATGTGTTATCTTTTCCCTAACCTCCCTCCTCATTCTCTTTTTCTCTCTTTTGTTTTATCTGCTAAAAATCTATTAAAAAGAAAGGAGACCAGCCCTTCTGGCCATTCCCAGCCGGCCCAATTCCCTCAGCCTCCTGGCCATCAGCCTCTTGGGCCTGGAGAGCCAGGACGGCCCAACTTCTCCCTCCTAGCCCGATCTCCCTAACCCTAGGGCGCTCGCACCCACCACATCGATCCCTCAGTTCCCCCTCAGCGCCGCCAGCCTTTCCCCTCGGTCTCCCTCTCTCCCTCGTAGCCCGCATCTCCCTCGTCCGTTTTCCTTGCGCCAAGTCCCGAACCCCCCGAGCCTTTCCCCTCGAGCGCCCCAGGCGACCCCGCACCCGAGCGCCCCGCCGCGCCGTGCAGCCGCGCCCCTGTCGCGTCCGCCACCTCTCCTCCGGCCTCCCTTCTTCAGGCCGAGGCGCCCCTCCAGCATCGACCGTCCCCGTGCGGCCCGTCCTCAGGCACCCCGGCGCCGATGCGCCCGGCCTCCTCTCCAGCGCCGGTTCGCGGATCCCTCTGCCTCGCTCCCTCCGGTCGCGAGTCCTCCCGCGCCTCGAGCCGCCCCAGGCCGCGGCCTCACCTCCAGGGAGTCCGCCGCGCCCGGAGCCCAGGCACCGGCGCCCTTCCCTCCGGTCGCCCCGACCTCCTCCTGCGCGTTCCCGAGCGCCGCGCCACTGGCCCTCAGGCGCCAGGGCGCCGCCTCGCCATCTCCTCGCCAGCGCCTCGCCGCTCTGCCTCCCCTCCAGCGGCCAATTACCAGGGCGCCGGCCCTCAGGCCCTCCGCCGCCATGGAGTCCCGCAGCCATCTCGTCCCGGGGAGCTCGAACTGATGCTGCTGCGTTTTTTTTGTTTTTCGTCGGCTTGGTGTTGTTGTGTTGGTCTAGCAGGTGTTTTTGGGCAAGATCGGCAAGTCCGACGAATCGTGTACGACTCGAGACCGAGACCTCAAGTACCTCTACGGATACGTGTACATCTACAACGACCCGACAAGTTCCACGACCGAGTACCCTTCCGATGCAAGTACCACTACGAACGGGAACTACTACATGATGAATCGCAAAGTACCACTACTTCCACTACCGTCGCAAACGAGAACCCCAAGTACCACGACACCGACCCGAACATCTACGGGAAAACGAGCTCCGTGAACGTCTACCGTCGCCCCGAGTACCACTACCGTCGCCCGAGTACAACTACCGCTACGAGAACGACTACCTTCGGTGAAGAAATGAGAACGTCTACTTCCTCTCCGAACGGAACATCTACTTCCTCTACGACCCGCGTGAACGACTACTTCCTCTACTTCCGCTACGTCCCTCGACGATCTCGAACCGCCCCGAAACGTCGGTTCCGAAGGTATAACCCGAGACGATGACCCGTGTGATGCTTGCTTGTGTTGTATGGAATGTTTCCCGTGTGTGCTCCGTGCCCGTTCCGACCTTTTGTCATGTTCCTCGGTTGCCTCGTCGCCGACTCGTGGGAACCCGGTGACGGGATCAACCCACTTTCATCTTGTTCGACTTGCTCACGTCGATTCTTTCCTTTTGCACCGGACTCGCAACGAGTTACGGGAACCGATATGTTGCGTGGCATCATTTCGGATCGTTGCCGTGGCACCCTTTTCTTCCACCACGGCGACAATACTTATTATCTCTTTTAAGTCAACCTTTAACAAAAACTTGCATAAACTTGATCATGTCATCCGCATCATGTTAACAACATTAATAGGTGTGAATTGTTGTTTGTTTATAATTATTAAACATGCTCATGGGGATTTTCCGGATATGTTGTTGTTATTCTCCGGCCTCATTTAAAATGCCTAAATAGTGTAGTTTTATTATGTTTCACCTCTTGCCATGTTAAAAACATTTAATCTTGTCTTGTAAATAATGAGAGTCAACTAAATAATTAAATGTGGTGTTTCGTCAATATGCAACTCGTTGCATATTGAGCTCCACTTAACTTGTAGTTTTGTTTGTGCACTTTGCCATGCCATGCATATTTAAACCGGACATGCATCATACTTGGATGTGCATCGTATGCCATGTTTATGCTTGTGTGTTTACCGTGTTGTTTGTTTCTTTCCGGTTGCTTCTCTTGTTAGCTTCGGTTTCGTTCCGGAGTTGTGAGGATTCTCTCGACTGTGTTGCTTCGTCTACTTCATGGATCCGTTCTTCTCCTTTGTGGAATCCCAGGCAAGATGACCGAACCCGGATACCATTACTATCTTTGCCTAATTGCTAGAGTATCGCTCTTTAGTTTTGCCTCGATGCCCATGTTTTCCTGTCAGCCTCCTATTGTAACCATGAACCTGTTTAACCACCCTTCCTATGCAAACCGTTGCTTGGCTAAGTACGCGTCGCTCAGCCCTTCTTATAGCATTGCTAGTTGCAGGTGAAGATCGAAGATGCTTGCTTCATGTTGAAGTTTGGTTGGGTTATATCACACTATATAAAAGCTTTAAATGAAATCATCTATATATTGGCAAGGGTGGAAGGCTAAGCCTTTTGCTTGGTGATTTGTTCCACTCATGCCGTTAGGAACCGTATAAACCGGTGTTATGTTCCTTGATTTTGCGTTCCTAACACGATTGGGGTGTATGGGACCCCCTTGATAAACCGCTAAGTGCTAAGTCTTTTCCAGCAAGTCCCAACATTGGTACTATTTGCCTAATAACTAATAAAACTTGCATATGGGACTAGCTATCCCTTTTATTTTAATTCAACAACCCCGGGCCAGTGCTCCATATGAGTGTTGGTCCGAAACGGGGGTTACGCGGGGCCACCTCAAGGAAACTCGAGGTTTGGTAAAAACCTGTGGGATCACCCATCCGGTCGTGTCCTGAGACTTAGATACGCGCGGCTACTATCAGGGTGTCGACACGCCGGGAGGATTTGCTGGATTAGCCTTACCTTAGTTCGGTTTAACTTGAGCACGGGATTCCGAGAATACTCGGGTCTTCCCACTTTGGAGTTGCGACTCCGCGGATCGTGGGCTTGTAATGGGCCAAGTTGGAACACCCCTGCAGGGTTTGAACTTTCGAAAGCCGTGCCCGCGGTTATGTGGCAGATGGGAGCTTGTTAATTCCGGTTGTAGATAACTTGACACAATGTTACTAATACACTACCAGCGTGTGTTCCGTGACTGTCAATTTCCGAATAGGGATTCGGGAGTTGAACACGGAGGGGTTATGATTGTGATTTTGTAGCTAGGATCACTTCGTGATCACTTCTCGCCGAGGCTTTCTCTTCTCGCTCTCACTCACGTAAGTTAGTGCTAGTTACTGCTGCAGACTCTTGTTGTTCCTTCACCTCTCGTTCTTTCTTCAGCCTTGTCCTCACCCAAGGCTTAAATAGTCTTGTTACCCGGGAACGGGATTGCTGAGTCCTCTGTGGCTCACAGTTACTTCACCACACCAGATGCAGGTTCAGCCGAGTATGATGCAGGAGTTGGATCAGTTCTTCGCCGGGAGTTCGATGAAGAGTTTGGCCGTTTGCTTGTGACGTTTCGACGATCAGTAGTGGTTTCTACTAGGATTCGATCCTGACCTGTGGCTTTATGTTGTTTTGGTATCTTTCTTTGGATCTTCACCGTAGTCGGGTTGTGATGTTTTGAATGATGATTGCTTATGTAATGTATTGTGTGAAGTGGCGAGTGTAAGCCAACTATCTCCTTTTGCAATTTAATCCCTCTTTTACATGAGTCGTGCAAAGATACCAAACTTGAGATCATTCTAGGATGGGCTTATATCTTTAAGTCGTGCCTCGACACGTAGGAGATATAGTCCCATCCTGGGCATTACAGCGGGTGCTAGAGGTCTTAGCAACATCCTACATGTAACCTGATCCCCTTGTACCCGGGGTCGAGCAATCTCCTTCTCCTGATGCTCACTAGAACCATTGTAAGCACCTCCTAGTGTACGCTCTATGATGGTTGCTACCATGTATTTTCACCATCCCACATATTTGAAAAAAATGTATCCGTGCTTGTATTCATGAGGTTGTGAACACTGGAGTTGTATGTATGAGCCAGACTTTTTTTTGTCCGAGGAAAACCCATTATGACGAATTTATTATTTTACAAACCTAGTTACATAGTCTACTAGGCTGGATAAAATAAGAGCCGGAGGATCTCCGTCCAAACACAAGTCTGGGATCCCTCTATATGGGTAGCTAACAAATGAGCTACAATATTTCTCTCTCTTTAACTATGTTTTATGATTACGTGAGAGGAATTCCTAGCTAAGAACACACACTCTTCGTATATATTGCCCAAGGTTCTGTCGTTGAAAAATCTCCATCATGCATAGTTTGGACTACTTCACATGTGACGCCCGGGTAATCAAGCTACAGTAAACCTCTGCTAATGGTGCCACATCACTTCGATTACTGTTGATAATCTCGCGTTACTCCAAAACTGATTCAAAATTCAAATTCAAAATAAAGGCAAACAACAAAAGTTTTGAAACATTAAAACTAAAATGTTTGGATTGTGGCAAATAATCCATACTAATTATTGGTGAAGAAATCACACTTCTGTAAAGTATTTAAATTCACTATAGTAAGTAAAATAGCGGCAAAACTATTATTTAAATGCTCTTAAAATAATAAACAAATACAAACTACTTTATTTAATCTGCAAAAATATTTGTGGCAATGGCATAATTACTAATACTAATTTAGGTAGAACTTTTGTATTTTATAAAACAAAACTAAACTGGTAAATAAAAGAAACCAGAAAAGATAAAATAAATAAAAACAAAATCTGAGAAACAAAAACAAAAAAAAGGAACTCCCAGGCTAACTGGGCCATGGCTCAGATGGCCGATCCACCTGGCCACACGCCAGGCCCAGCCCACCTCCACCTCTCCTTCCTCCTATAGGAGAAAGGGGATCGTGGAGGGCATCCAACCGGCCATGGCCGCGCCATGGCGCGTGTCGGCCATCCCGCGCCCTCCTCGTCCCCAGGAGCACTATAAGGCGTCGCCTCGTGCCCCTCCTCGAACCCTAGCTTCTTCTCCCCTTCCCCCGCTCCCCCTCTCCTGTTACAGAAGTCGTCCGACGCCATCGTCGCCGCCACCTCGTCGATCCGGTGGCCACCGACCTCCCCGACACCTAAGGAGACGTCCAGCAGCCTCCTCGCGGTCATCTCATTCCTCTCCACCGAGGAACCCGAGCCGGGACGCTCCGTACACTCGCCATCGCTGTCGTCTTTGCCCACGGCCGCCACATCTCGTCGACAGTTGCCGCAGCTCCGATTCGTCCCCGCGGCAACCGAGGTGTCCACAAGCTCTGGGGTGAGCTCCTCGACCGATTCCCCTTGTTTTCCCCGTCGACCCGTTGCAATAGCTTTCGCCTTGTGCTCGCCGTAGTCGCCATGGCCGTAGCTTTGCGTCAGCGTATGAGCTCTTTAGCTCTTGGTTGCCACCCGCGCCCACGCCCTTGGTCCTTGCGTGCGCCCACACCTCCGTCCTGCTGCTGCAATGCCCTGATGCGGCTGCTACTGCTCATGCCGATGCTGCTTGCTGATGTTGCTGCTCCTCCCGCTGCCATGCTACTACTACGCAGCCGGCGCCACGCGCCTAGCTCCCCTCGCCATTTGCCCACTGCCGGCCTTGCGCGCCCCCTGGCCCGCGTGCCTGCGGCTTGCTGTCCAGCCACCCCTGCTGCGGACCCTGTGCCCCGCTCGGCGCGCCCCTGCAGGCGTCCTCCCGCAAGCGCACCGCCTTCCCCCCTCCCGCCTCCCCCGCCCGCCAGCACTGCCCACTTCCCCCTCCACGCACCACTCGCCGGCAGCCGCGCCCGACCACCGGAGTCCGAGCCGCCCCTGGTGCCGTGCTCGCCCAGGGCCGCGCGCTTCGGC